>CM035841.1:275705567-276305567 GCA_020510985.1 Pholidichthys leucotaenia | reverse complement strand
TTGAACTTGGTTTTCTGATGAAAAAGTGTGTTGGTGATGACCAGGTTGTGCGCTGAGCACTTGGTTAGCAGTAGTATGCCATTGGAGTTTGTGTTTCCAACCCCTTCTCTCCCCAGCGTGCCGCTCCATAGATGATGGTTTCATCCCACTCTGGCATTAAAGTCTCCAAGCAGAATTAACTTATCCTCCTTTGGGACTTCAGATAGTATTTTGTCCAGGTCAGCATAGAAGGCCTCCTTTACTTCATCCTGTGCATCAAGCGTTGGAGCGTAGGCACTAATAACGGTGGCCATTTGACTGCAGGCAAGCATCAGACGAATGGTCATTAGGCGCTCTTTGATGCCCACAGGGAGTTCATGGAGGTGGTTGATGAGGCAGTTCTTAATAGCAAATCCCACACCATGGATTCGTGGCTCATTTGCAGGCTTTCCCTTCCAAAAGAAAGTATACCCGCCTTTTTCCTCCTTCAGCTGCCCTTCATCAGCCAGTCGGGTCTCGGAGAGTGCTGCGATGTCGATCCAGAACTTCCTTAGCTCTCTGAAGATGATGGCAGTTCGCCTTTCAGGTCGATCACTGGCTTGGTTGTCCATAAGGGTTCGCACATTCCAGGCTCCAATATGTAGTTTTGTACGTTTCTGACCACGTGGTGGTGATCCCTCTGGATGCGGTATTCCAGACAGGATTTTGTGAGGCAGGCTATGTTTGGGGTACCTTTTCTAACCCCCTCCCCTACTGGGGTGAGCAGAGTGGATCCTGAATAGGGCTGCTCAGTCATGAGTGCAGCTGCCGAGAAGATCTTTCTGCCTCAGTCCAAGAGCTTAACGACTGTATCAAGCACCCATCGCCTGTGTGCCAGGTCGTGGCTAAGAACTCCCAGACTTCACTGTCCTGTCCCCGTTGCCACTTCCTGATCGCCACAGGACTTTATCTTATCCAAGATGTAAAGTGGATGGGCTCCCTTCGGGAGGACGCCTGTGCGTGACGTATTTTATCGTGGGAGACTGATGTGTCTACAGCCACCACACGGTCCTTGGCAGAGACGGGCCTGAATCCAGTGGCATGGAATCCAAAACGACTGGAGACCACTCTCTGTTGCAGCCTTCATCCGCCTTCAGTGCCGTTGTGACTCATGGTGTCATCCTCCACCACTCCCGCCGTTGAGGTCTTTCTTTCTTTGGATTGCTCTTGGTCTGGGACCTCCCCCTCGACCTTACCGCCATGGGCGACGCTACCAGGAGCCAAAAGGCCCCCGACGGCATCGCTCTCAGGATCATTGGAACACACAAGGTTCTCCACCGTGACAAGGTGGTGATCCATGGAGAACATGGATCAAACGAGATCAAACAGGCTTTATCAAGGGTAGGCACTCAGCTAATAATACACACAGACTATTTAATTTAATAGACTACTGTAAGATTAATAACTTAGAAACTACAATTTTATCTCTGGATGCAGAGAAAGCCTTTGACCGTGTTAATTGGAAATTTCTTTTTATGGTTTTAAACAAGTTTGGGTTTGGTTCATCTTTCATAAACTGGATTAAAACATTATATAGCTGTCCAACTGCATCTGTCTGAACAAATGATCAAACTTCTCAAAGCTTTAATCTCCAGAGAGGTACTAGACAGAGTTGTCCACTGTCTCTCTCACTTTTTACCATCTTTATCAAACCATTAGCAGCAGCCATACAACAAAATGCTGATATCAGAGGTATCCAAACTGTAGAAAAAGAACACAAGATAAGCCTTTATGCTGATGATGTATTGATTTTCCTTGAAAGCTCACAAAGATCCCTTCTTCAGACAGTGGCGCTCATTGATACATTTTCATCATTATCAGACTACTCTATTAACTGGGGTAAATCGACAGTCTTACCTATAAAGTGTAATTTTTCAAATTTATCCATTATTCCATTACAATCAGATAATATTAAATATCTACAAATACAGTCATGTGAAAAAATTAGGATACCCCATTAAATATTCAGTTCTTTATTAAGAAATGTTCATGCTAACACTCCTGGAGCATACAAAACTCATTCATCTCCCCACTTAGGACACTCTGACCACCTATCTCTGTTTTTAACACCAGCCTATAACCCCCTCATTTGCAGAGTAAAACCACAATATAGGACTGTGTGGTGTTGGACTGAAGAGGCTTCATCATCCTTACAGGACTGCTTTGAGGACACAGACTGGGAGAATTTTGAACATCCAGATATTGAATATTACACCACTACAATACTACCTTACATCAAATTTTGTACAGATAATGCAACTACAGAAAAACAACTTAAAGCATACCCCAACCAAAAGCCTTGGTTCAACAACAATGTGAGAAAGCTGCTTAAGGCCAGAGATGCAGCATTTAGATTGGGGGCCAAGGAGACCTATAAGGACGCAAGAGCAGACCTGAAAAGGGGCATCAAAGCAGCAAAAATGAACTATAAACAGCTCATTGAGGATAATTTCAGAGAAAATAACCCACGAGCTATGTGGCAAGGTATCAAGACTATTACTGATTACAAGCAAAATTACAGTACTCCCATCAACATCTCCCTCTTAAATGATCTTAACACATTTTTTGCTCGATTTCAGGAGAATCATTGGCAAGAATCAGATATGACTATGACAGCATCTGAGAGTGAGCAGCCACTCATTTTTCAGTCATATCAAGTCCAGCAGGTCCTGCATAATATTGACACCAGGAAGGCACCAGGACCAGATGGAGTTACAGGTCGGGTACTAAAAACATGTGCTAGTCAGCTAGCCACAGTATTTACAGCTATTTTTAACTGATCACTTCAACAAGCCACAGTTCCTACTTGCCTCAAAACTGCTACCATTATTCCTGTGCCCAAAACTTCAGCTGTCACAGGTTTAAATGATTATCGGCCCATTGCTCTCACGCCAGTAATCATGAAATGCATGGAAAGACTGGTGCTGCAACACATCAAATCTTGCATTCTCTTGGACCTTGATCAACATCAATTTGCTTACTGGCCAAACAGATGAACAGATGATGCTACCTCAATAGCACTACACACAGCTCTTGCCCATCTCAAAAATCCAAACACCTATGTTCGGATGTTGTTTACTGACTTCAGCTCTGCCTTTAATTCCATCAGCATTCCACTGTCACTCTCAGTACTGGTGTACCTCAGGGCAGTGTTCTCAGTCCAATCTTGTACTCCCTGTATACTCATGACGGCGCCCCTACCCACAGTTCTAACGCAATAATTAAGTTTGTGGATGATATGACCATAGTGGGTTTGGTGGCAAACAATGATGAATCAGCCTATAGGGAGGAGATTCAGACATTGTTGGCATGGTGCAGAGACAATAACCTGTGCTTAAACACAAAGAAGACTAAATAAATAATTATTGACTTCAGGAAATCAAAAGCACAGCATGCAGGTTTGAGCATCGAAGGGGAGGAGGTGGAGCAGGTTGCTGACTTCAAATTCTTGGGTGTGTATATCCAAAGACCTGAGTTGGAGTGTGAACACAACTCACAACATCAAGAAAGCCTCAGAACCCTGAAGCACAACAAACTTCCTCCAGCTCTGCGTAAGAACTTCTATCACTGTACAGTAGAGAGTGTTCTGACGTATGGCTGCACTGTCTGGTACTCCAGCTGTACAGAGGCAGAAAAGAAGGCGCTGCAACCGGTCATAAAGACAGCCCAGTGGATTGTGGGCTCCCTGCTCCCGAACATAGAAGACATTTACTCCACACGCCTCCTTAGAAGAGTGTCCCTGGGACACTATGGAATGGTGGGTGGGACAGCACTGTGTATATCTGTGTTGTTTGAGGCTGGTTTTGATGTATGGACATCAATGTATGTTAGGATGGATGGGTGTTAATGATGGGTGTTAATGTTGATATGTACAAAATACAGTTAATTGTTTACTTGGGGTCTTAAATGTGGTAATTTGTATATAATTCACATGGGTGTATTTATGGAAAAGAGGAGATGGAATTAATAAGTGTTCACTTCTTCCTTCTCCCTTTCGAACACTGTATACTGTTACTTTATTGCATTTGTCATTTGTTTTGTTTTTGTTATACTTTTTTGTTCGAAATAAAGTATCTATCTATCTATCTATCTATCTATCTATCTATCTATCTATCTATCTATCTATCTATCTATCTATCTATCTATTTATCTAAAAACATCAAGAATGACCCAACACACCCAGGACATTACCTGTTTTCCACCCTTCCCTCAGGGAGGCTCAGAGTCATCAAAACCCGGACCAGCAGAATGAAAGACAGCATCTTTCCTAGAGCAGTAGACAGACTGTTGCACTCATAATCCTTTTAGCAGGCATGCACACAGTCACATATATGTAGAGTGCATTAGTATTTTATCTATTTATTTAGTATTTATTATTAAGATGACTGTATTTTAAGCTGCTAAGAGACTGCTGAACAGAGTTTCATTATATTTTGTGTACAGTGACAATAAAGATTCTATTCTATTCATATCTATGTCTAACCTTGTTTTTGTTTTTATTTGCATTTTTTAACATTTATTTTAGCCATTTTAAGTGGGAATGAATGTTGGGGTGTCCTAAAAAAGATGGGGGGGTGGTCCAAATTTATTTCTCACTATTTGTTTCGAATAATATTTTACAGAAAATTTGAAAAAAGGCTTTAATTCATTTTTCCTTGTTTAGTTGTATTGCTGGAGGACACTACCTATATCACTAATGGGAAGAGTCGCAACCATTAAAATGATGGTCCTTCCTAAAATTAACCATTTATTCTCAGTGATTCCTACCCAACCATCTTTGGCCTGGTTTAAGTCTCTAGACTCAAATATAAGTAAATTTTTATGGAAGGATAAACCAGCACAGATCAGTTTAAAAATTCTTCAAAAAGAAAAAAGAGTGCAGAGGTTTAGATTTACCAATTTTTTAAAATTTCTTCTTAGCCAATAGACTGCAATTTGTTTCTAAGTGGACAAAATCAACCCCACTAGGAAACCCATGGTTAGATGCTGAACACGCTCTCTGTGGGTCGCTAAATATTTCTGACTTACCTTTTATGAGTCCCTGTATTAAACGCTGTGACTTTTGGGTTTGGGTTCTAAATACTTCATTGGGTTTTAGACCTTTGAATTTTTAACCTCTTTGACTAGTTTTTAACTTTTTAATATGACCCTTCTCTCTTACCTCTGGTTTTTCTCTCATCTCTTTGTCTTTTTATACCCTGATTGATGGAGCCTTGAGTATTTTTATCATGTTTATAGTCAGCTTCATGTGTGCCTGTGTTTGTGTCTATGTTGAATGTAATTTGTGGCTTGTAAATATGGATGTCACCAGACTGCAAAACAAATCTACCTACGGGTACAAATAAAGTAACCTGAAACTGAACCTGAACTGTTTTAAAAGCATTAATATCAGCTCCTCTCTGACAGCCTGGTGGAAATTTTTAAAAATAACAGGGTCTTCACTTGTCCCTTGTAAACTCATGCCCATCTGGAATAATCCTGATATCCTGCAACAAAAGAGGACATTAAACGTTCCTCTATGGCATGAGAAAGGAATAAAAAGCTTAGAGCATCTTATTCAAGGTGGAAATTTTATCTAGTTTCAGGAACTCGTGCCACAGTA
The DNA here is from genome assembly GCA_020510985.1 of Pholidichthys leucotaenia. Classification (NCBI taxonomy): domain Eukaryota; kingdom Metazoa; phylum Chordata; class Actinopteri; order Cichliformes; family Pholidichthyidae; genus Pholidichthys; species Pholidichthys leucotaenia. Next base: position 276,299,947 of record CM035841.1, on the reverse strand, counting down.
CGACATCAGTAAAAAAAAGTTTCTTGAAAAAAGTTTCTTGAATACCAACAGTTTAAATCCATAATAAAAGCAAGATTCAATCTTAATCAGACAGATTTGAGGTACCAGTTAAGGTAGCAGAGTTTCTAAATCTTCGTTCCCCTAAATTGATATCAAAAATACACGGACTATTATCAAAACTGGATGAGTCAGTATCTCTTCCACAATCAAAATGGGAGACAGACTTATCAATCAATAAGGATGAAAGCTTCTGGACACAAATATGTTTAAACACTTTAAGATAACTAATAACTCTAATTTACAACTCATACAGTACAAAGTTCTACATAGAACTCATTACACAGGACAAAGGATGTTCAAAATGGGCCTGAGTCACACAAATATCTGCTCCTACTGCACCAGCAATGTCCCGGATAGTTATATGCATGTTATGTGGTCCTGTGCACCGGTCCAAAAGTTCTGGCAGAAGACACGTGAGGACTTGTTGGCATGGCTTGGGTATTGTATCCCATCCTCACCCACACTTTGCATATTAGGTGATTTAAGTGAAATAAATATAGAGGCAAGGATGTCACACATGGTTCTCACTGCCTTATGCATCGCAAAGAAAACTACCCTCATGAACTGGAAATAAAGAAATAATTTATACATGACTCACTATAACAACCTACTATTAGATTATATTAGCCTTGAGAGAATGTCTGCCTCCTCAAATAATCAACTGGCTGAATTCAATTCTCTCTGGGCTCCGCTTATTAAAGTGTGATTGTGGGTATGAGTGGGTGCCTGTGTGTGTGTGGGTGCAGATATGGGTGCGTGAGTGTGTGTGTGTGTTGTGTGTGGGCATGTGGGGCTGTGTGTGGGTGTAGGTGGGCATGTGTGATTGTGAGTGTGTGTGTGTGCACATGAGGGTGGGCGGGTGTACTGTATGTGTGTTTTCAAGTGTGGATTCCTGTGGGTGGATGTGCGGGGATGGAGGGTGTGTGTGGGTGGGGGAACCTCATTGGGTGGTGGGGGTGGGGTGGACCATCTAGTGGCCTGGGGGTTGGCGATTCGGGGCCTGCTTGCCCTGGCCACCCTACCGTTGTGTGACGGGGCGGGGCGCTTTATCGCATTGCCCCTGGTGTCTTTGGCACCGGGTGTGTGTGGGTGCTCGGGGGTGGTTGGGGGGGCCGTTGGCGTGGGTTGGCAGCCGTGTTGCCATCGGGCTGCTTTGGGGTGGCTGAGGCTGCGGGGCAGCCTGCTACTGTTGGTGTGTGTCTGGGGAGGGTGGTTGGTAGGTTTGCGGTGGGCGCTCGGGATGCTGCTTGGCGTGTGGGGCGCCATATGGGTCCAACCCATTGTTCACTATTATGACTATTGTTGTGCATGTTCATGTGTGCAAGAAGAGTGAGAATGGGTGTGGCTGCTCCATCATGTTTGTGGTGTGGAGAGCGATGGGGTGCAACTCTGGTGGGTCCTGGGCTGCTTGGCCTGGTGACCCTGGCCCTGGGTTGGGATTTGGGGGCAGTGGGTGGCCTCCTGAACCCGTTTGCAAGCTGGCTTCTGGGGGGGATGGGCTCCCTTTTGGACCGCCTCCCTCCCAGTCTTATCCCCCGCCCCCCCGATTCTGGGTGGAATATACATCTTCTTGGATACACTTAGTGTTTTGGGGCAGGGGTGTGCCACAGTGTGTGGGTGAAGGGGATGCTTCTGCTGCGCAGTGAGGCTGCCCTCACCTCAATTTTAATTGCATTTTAGACACTGAGGGCTTGGGGGGATGGGGGCCCCCTGCCAATCGCAGTGGCTAGTGGTGCTCCAACCACCAGCCCCCCAATTTTAGCTGAACTACGGTCTTCCCACATCCCTGTTACCCTCCTTCTGCTGAGGGCCTGGGGGCCCGGCTGGGGGCCTGGGACACGTCAGGTTGTCAAAATCCCTGGGTGCTGCCGAATGCATAGATACGAGCAAGGGAGTGAGAGAAGGAATGAACAAGAGAGTAAGAGAGAGTGAGGGAGCGATGAGTGGAGATGGTGATGGTGGGTCGGTTTTGTGTGGCGTTTTGCGTGTCGGGTGGCATCTCAGAGCACCTGGAGCAGTCTGCTGATCAGTCGCTCGGGTGGGTGCAGGGGGTGGGGATCTGCTTCTGTGGCCGCGGCCGCCCTGGGGTGGGTCGCCGGCGGGGGGGGGGGGTGGCTGCTGGCCTGCGCCGGCGGTGTCCCCGGCCACTGCCAGGCACTGGTGTGCATTCAGGCTCACTGCATCTGCATCACGGTCACCCTAGGTAATAAGGATAAGGGGATAAGGGGTAAGGACCTGTACTTATATAGCACTTTTTCTAGTCTCAAAGACCACTCAAAGCGCTTCACTAGTACTAACCCTCTATTCTAAGGGCTTATAGGAGACAGATATCTAGGGACAATTTAGAACAACCAATTAACCTAACATGCATGTCTTTGGATTGTGGGAGGAAACCGGAGCCCCTGGAGTAAATCCACGCAGCACAGGGAGAACATGCAAACTCCACACAGAAAGGTTCCTACCCCTGCCAGCCTGGGGATTCGAACCCGGAACCTAAGGGTGAGTGAGGGTGGGTGAGTGTGTGGGGGAGAGCACGAATGGATGTGAGTAGGTCAGCGTGTGAGTGAGAGTGCATGTATGGGTGAACGTGAGTGAGTATGGATGACCCTGAGGGCGAGAGGGGGTGAGATTGAGTGGGTACAGGAGTGAGAGAGAATGGGTGGGTCCGGGAGTGCGAGTGTGGGACTGTGTGGGGGAGTGGGGGAGCGAGATTGAGTGAGTGCATGTGGGTGTATATGAAAAGATGAGGGTGTGAAGGTGTGGGAATGGGTGTTTCTGCTAGTCGGGAGGTGATGTATTGAGAGGGTTGTACCTCTCGGTTACGTGGGCTCCCCTGGACAAGGGGAGGGGGCTTCTTTGGGCATGGGGTCCCTGGGGTGTGTGGCGGTGGCACTGGAGGGGGGTACGGGCCCGCTGGGTGGGCGCCTCGGGGGGCTCATGCCGGGGGCGCAGGCTGGTCTCCTGCCCGGAGGGTTGGTGCGCTGGCCTCCCGGCACCTGGGGCCTGGGTGCTGGCGTTGGTCCTGCTGGGGGGGTGGGGGGGTTGGCAGGCCCATGGGTATGGGCCTGCTGCGCCGGCCACCTGGCGGCCTGGCCTCCCTCGGCCGTCCCTACGGGCGTGGATGCCTGGCTTTCCTGAGGCTTGCTGACCTCAGACATCTGTGCCCTGTGGGGGTTGGTGATGCTGCCTTGCCTGCTCGGGGGTTTCCGGGGGGAGGGGGGAGGAAGGAGGGGACGTTGCTGCGACTGGCTGCCCTTTTTGTATGTTTCCTGACAAACCACTCACACGCACACACTTATTTTGCGTGCGCTCTCATATGCACGCACACGGACACACAAGCACAAATGTCTCCCCTTTAACAGGTGCGGATACCAGGTTCCTGTTGAGACCTCTTCGGTGGAAGAAGCAGTCTTTCTTCTCTTTGTTTAAGTTATTGGTTTGTCCTTTTTGTCTGTCCCTCTCCCTTTTCTTTCCCCCTCCCCACACTTCCTTTCCCCATTCCCCATCATGTTGGGCCCTTCATGTTTAAAATAAATAAATAATTTAAATAAAGTAGTTAAAGTTATTACAGGAGTTTACAACAATATTCAGTGCATAGTAGGTACTGTGTAAAGCTCCTTTTGGCAAAGTAAATTTGTTTTGGCACAATAGGGTAGCAGATTTCTGTTCTGCTCACTGAGCTGCCTGACAGGACGGGGGGTGGGGGGAGACAAGATTAACTCAGTTTAGAATATTACACAGAATCTATTGTTCACCATACTGGTTATTCAGACCAAAGCTTATACACACCCCTGAATGTTGGAGATGTCAGAGTGAAGAGGGTACACTAACCCATATGAGCTGTTCATTCATATGTCTCTGTCCAGAAGTTCTGGACAGAGACATATGAATTTGTTGAATTAGTCACAAGGCAAGATATCCTCTTTTTACCAAGATTATTCATTCTAGGGGACCCATCGCCCCTTAAACACCTTCTACCTCATACTGCAGAATGGGTGCAGACTGCCCTGATGCTGTGGCATAAATTGATTATTTCTCAGTGGAAGGATCCCTCTACGTCATCTGTTACCATTTGGTATAATCTACTAGGAAGACTGGCTGCATTAGAAAGTGTCTCATACAGGCTACTGAATAAAGAAGAGAATTATCTTTCCAGAATAAATTGCCTAATTTAAGCATTTGAAGGGGATTGGCCCTGGGAACCCAGGTGGCTCTATTTGGTCTCGCTGAGTGAAAAACACTATTAGCCAGATAGAGGAATACCGGCCCTTTTTTTCCTTTTTTAATTTTTTTTTTTTTAATTTCTCCTAGTGTAATTACCATTGTATTGGATACTCATTTTTTTCTGGTTTCTTTATTTAGTACTACATCTGCATAATTGTCTCAAAATATTTGTATGCATTGGACTATCATTTGTTAAAAGAAAATGTAAATAAAAAGTTAATCATAAAAAAAAGAAGTTCAGTGGTGGTGAAATTATTTTACTGTGCTAGTACTGTAGTCCTGTGAAGTACAGCAGCAGGACTATAAACATCCTGTTCTGTAGTTAACTTTACTGCAGTACTATACGTACCCATACTGTAACTGAATACTGTGGACTGATTAAACCCTGCTAATGGAAATTATTTCAGAGAAGAAGACAGAGAGGAGCATTCAGATTGGTCAACCTGTGCTGATTGATTGGTCAGTCCAGTTCCTTCAAGATCCAGAACCTCCAGGGTCCTGCTGGATGCCACTGCAACCGCCAGCATCCCGGCAATCTGATCACCTGGAGACAGAAGAGGTAGAACTTTAAGAAGCTATGGAGATATAGCTAAAAAAATAAGAGGTATGTCACAAAAGTAACAGGAATGAGTGTGCTGTTCAATGTGAAGGTGTGTATCAGTTGTGTATCATTATGTATCAGTTGTGTAGTAGATGTGTAGTAGTGTGTATTAGATGTGTAGCAGTGTGTAGTAGTTCAGTCCAATTAAACTTTATTTAAATAGCACCATTTCACAACAGCAGTCATCTCATAGCACTTTCAACTGTAGGGGAAACCCCCACAATTGCAGAAAGACCCCAGCAATCAGGTGATCCCCTGTGAGCAGCTCTTGGCGATGGTGGAGAGGAAAAACTTCCTTTTAGCAGGAAGAAACCTCTAGTAGAACCAGGCTCAGGGAGGGGCAGTCATCTGCTGCGACTTGCTGGGGGGTCAGGATAGAGAAGAAGAAGAAGAAGAAAAGAACACACATGTAGAAAGCAAACAGCACGACGGGGACTCAATCTGTGGGAGAGAACAAACAGATGTTAATGACCAGCAAAAATATTTCATTGAGAGTGAAGAAAGGAGTGAAGCCCAGAGCATTGTTGGAGGTTCCCCAGCTGTCTAAACCTATTAGCAGCATAACTAAGGGAGGGTTCAGGGTCACCTGATTCCACCCTAACTATAGGTTATGTCAAAAGGAAAGATTTTAACCCTATTCTTAAAAACAGAGATCGAGTCTGACTCTCAAATCCAGATTGGCAGCTGATTCCAAAGGAGAGGAGCTTGATAACTGAAAGCTCTACCTCCCATTGTACTTTTGGAGATTCTAGGTATTACAAGTAATCCTTCATTTTGGGAGCATAGTGCTCCATTAGGGTGATAGGGTAGTATCAGATTTTTTTTAAATAACAAGGTGCCTAATTATCTAAAGCTTTGTAAGTGAGGAGAAGGATTTTAAATTCTAAATTCTATGGGAAGACAATGAAGGGAGGCCAGAACCGGAGAGCTATGATCTGTCTTTCTAGTACCTGTTAAAACACTAGCTGTGTGGAGTGTGTGAAATCACAGGCAGATTCATTTCAAAATGATTTATTTCACACTCACATCTCACGAGCACAGAACAGCTTGAACTTTTTACCAGAGACTCTCCTCTTAAGTTTCACAGCTTACATCACACACAACAGGACATTTGTATCACACTGCATTCAACCCCCTACATCCTTGACTCCTTCTCGCTCTCTCACCAGGAGACTCCTGCTCTTTTGTCTCCCATGCTTATTCACTGTCTCCCAAGGTGCTACAAATACCCCCCCCCCCCGCCCCAGCATCTTAGATAGGACAATAGAATAACAGTCCACGTGCTGTGATAGAACAACAGAACATCAGTCCACATGCTGTTTGGGCTTCCATCTCCTTCCGTATCTGCTGTAACGGTTTTACCGCCTCCACGGCGCTGTTGTGCCGGTGGGAGGTTGCTGGGAGGGGGGGCACTTTGGTCTGTCCGTGTGGCTGCTCTGGCGAATTGTTTACCTGGGGAGCTCTCTTCCACGCCGAGGGGCCCTAGCCAACAGCACTTGCTGGTCCGCCACAACGAAAGCGGGTTTGAGTCTGTCTATGCCAATTTTTTCCCTCCTACCCCCCAAGTCTAGCAAAAAATGCTTATCCCCTGTTTCCAACACTCTGAACGGTCCATCATAGGGTGGGCGCAATGGAGGGCGGTGGGCATCGTGTCTGACAAAAGTTTTAGGCACAAAAACACGCTGAAAACTGTGGTGGGCAGGGCCCGGCAGCGTGCCTGTGTTTGCACTACGCTGCAAAAGCTGAGACGCGGAGCTGCCCGGAGCAGGATTATCTGGTAGAAATTCCCCGGGCAGCCGTAGTGGCTGCGTAAAAACAAGCTCTGCCGGGGAAGCATCTAGATCCTCTTTCGGCACGGAGCGCAACCCCAATAAAACCCACGGCGGCCTGTCTACCCAATTTGCATCCGTCAATGATGCCCTGAGTGCTGCTTTCAGTGATCTATGAAAACGCTCGCATAACCCATTGGCCTGTGGGTTGTACGCAGTTGTGCGGTGAATTGTAACACCCAGGCTGCGGGCCATCGCAGACCAGAGTTCGGAAACAAATTGAGGGCCCCTGTCGGACGTAATGTCCGACGGGACTCCAAAACGCGCCACCCATGCTGTTAAAAAAGCGCGCACTACGTCTGCGGACGTGGTTGCCGCCAGCGGAACCGCTTCTGGCCAGCGCATGGTGCGGTCCACCATTGTCAGGAGGTGCGTGCACCCCTGTGATGGCGGGAGGGGGCCCACGAGGTCCACGTGAACATGGTCGAACCTCTTAGCCAGAATACGAAACGGCTCCAAGGGAGCCTTCGTGTGTCTGTGTATCTTGGCTCGTTGGCATGCCACACAGGCTGCAGCCCACTCTTTCACTTGTTTGCGTAGGCTTGGCCACACAAACTTCTCTCCCACCATTTTGACCGACGCGCGCACTCCTGGGTGCGCCAGAGTGTGAACCGACTCAAACACGCGGCGGCGCCACGCGGCCGGGACCATGGGACGCGGGCGACTCGTGGAGACATCGCAGATTGGGGGGGCATGCCGTCTTGCAGCACCCTGCTCTCCAGCCTTAACCCTGTTGGTCCAGACTGGAGCACGCGCACGTCTGCATCGTTAATCTGTTCCGCGGCCATGGCTGCGTAATCTATCCCCACGCAGACCGGGGCCGCCACGGCGCGCGAGAGGCAGTCCGCCACTACATTCAGTTTACCTGACACATACTGAATATCGGTAGTAAACTCTGAGATCGCGGCCAGCTGTCTCTGCTGCCGGCCCGACCACGGTTCTGAAACCTTGGCCATCGCGAATGTTAGCGGCTTGTGGTCCACGAACGCGGTGAAACTGCGCCCTTCCAGCCAGAACTGGAAGTGGCGAATGGCCAGGTGGAGAGCCAGCAACTCTCTGTCGAACGCGCTGTATTTACGTTCACTGTCGCGCAAAGTTCTGCTGAAAAAGGCGAGCGGCTGCCAAGCCCCGGCGACGCGCTGCTCCACGACAGCCCCTATGGCCACGTATGAAGCGTCGGTGGTGAGTGCTATGTGGGCCGTCGGGTCTGGATGCGCCAGCAGTGCGGCGTTTGCCAGGGCTGCTTTAACTTCCGAGAACGCCCGCTCTCGCTCCGGGGTCCATTTGACCCTATCCACGGGTTTCTGTTTTTTGAGCGTGGCGTACAATGGTTGCATGAGCCGTGCCGCGCGGGGAAGGAAACGGTTATAAAAGTTCACCATTCCCAAAAATTCTTGTAGCGCCCTGACCGTTTGAGGCCGGGGAAAATCCGCCACGGCGCGCACTTTGTCGGGCAGCGGGATCGCTCCTTCTGGAGAGACGCGATGCCCCCAAAAATCAATCTCCGTTACTCCGAACTGGCATTTCGCCGGGTTGATTATTAACCCGTGCTCCTCCAACCTTTGGAAAACCGTCGTGAGGTGGGTTTCGTCTTCGTCTTCGGACGCGCTGGCTACCAGGATATCGTCCAGGTAGACGAACACGAACGGGAGATCGTGCAGCACTGCAGCCATCATGCGCTGGAACGTCTGTGCCACTCCTTTTAACCCAAATGGCATGCGCAGGAACTCGAATAGACCGAACGGAGTTATTACCGCTGTTTTGGGTACGTCTTCAGCGTGCACTGGGACTTGGTGGTAACCGCAGACCAGGTCTATTTTGGAAAAAATGCGTGCCCCAGTGAGGTGAACGGAAAAATCCTGTATGTGGGGAATCGGGTAGCGGTCGTGCGCCATGGCGTTGTTCAACCTGCGGAAATCACCGCACGGTCGCCACAATCCCTCAGCCTTAGGGACCATGTGTAGCGGGGAAGCCCATGGGCTGTTCGAGCGCCTGATGATGCCCAACCTTTCTAGATTGGCGAACTCCTCGTGCGCTATGGCCAGCTTAGCTGCGTCCAAGCGCCGAGGTCTTGCAAAAACGGGCGGCCCGGTGGTGGTGATAAAGTGCTCCACCCCGTGTTTAGCAATGGCCGCGGAAAACGTCGGGACCGTGAGTGCTGGGAACTGAGTGCTGGGAACTGAGTGAGCAGTGTGTGGAACTTACCGCCTGTAGCTGTGACGTTGGCTTGTGCTGTTGGCCGGGTCACTCGAGCTATACAGGGGAGAGAATCGAAGGACAGTGCATTAACCAGGCGCCTGTTAGCAACATCAACCAATAAACCATGTGCACACAGAAAATCAGCCCCCAGTATATGGTAATTCAGTGCTGCTATGACAAAAGTCCACTCATATGTACGGCCATGTAGAGATAAGAGCAGAGTCCTCTCACCAAAGGTCTTAATATCCGAGTCGTTTGCTGCCACTATCTCGGGGCCGCTAGATCCTGCCAGCCGGTCAGCATAGGTCGGCCGGATGAAGCTCTTCTGGGCTCCGGTGTCCACGAGGAAATGCCTCCCCGAGCGTGCGTCCGTTAGGTAGAGCAGCTTGCTCACTTCACCGAGGGTCGCTGCAGCTACCGACCCTCGGCCTTGGCGTTTTCCCGAGCACTGGAATTGGCACGGTGGCGTACATCTGCGTGCGTTCTCTCCGAAGCGGCGGTGGTAGGAACAGAGCGTGTCTCTCTGGCGTTCTCCGGTCCCCGCTGCTGCTACCGTCGGTGGCTCCTCGCCTCCTCTGGTCGTCTCGCTGGGCTCCGCTGCTGCTGCGTTGACTGTGGTCGCCCTGGTGGCGATGATGATCCGGTCTGCCTCCTGGGCTAGCACACGGTAGTCTCGCACGGCCAGCCGCGGCGAATTGGCCAGAAGCGCTCTCGCTACTGTCGGAAGGTTCCGGAGGAAGAGGTGAGCAAACAGAAAGTGCTCATCGTCCGTGCCCATTAACGCCAGCATCTTCTCCATCAGGTCTACGGCCGAACCCTCTCCTAGCTCGGTCCGTGTCAGGAGCCTCTCCGCTCTCTCACAGTCCGAGAGCGTGTAGCGCTGGATGAGCGCAGCTTTGAGCGCCTCGTATCTGTTGCTGGCTGGAGGCTGATCGAGCAGGCTCGCTACCTGTTGAGCTGTGCGGGCGTCAAGCGCTGCGACCACATGGTAGAATCTGGTGTCATCTGCCGTTACTCCACAGAGGGCGAACTGGGCCTCGGTGAGGTGAAACCAAGAGCGTGGGTTGTGCTGCCAGAAATCCGGTAGCTTGACTGAAACCGCACACGTGTGGCTGGAGGTTCCAGTCCGGGCTGTCTGTGGGATGGCTGCCGCCTCGCTGTAGCTTCCTGACCGGGCCGGCTCCAGGGATCTTGCCTCGTGTTCCATAATACGTCTTGGGTCACCAGTGTGGAGTGTGTGAAATCACAGGCAGATTCATTTCAAAATGATTTATTTCACACTCACATCTCACGAGCACATAACAGACTGAACGTTTTACCAGAGGCTCTCCTCTTAAGTTTCACGGCTTACATCACACACAACAGGACATTTGCATCACACTGCATTCAACCCCCTACATCCTTGACTCCTTCTCGCTCTCTCACCAGGAGACTCCTGCTCTTTTGTCTCCCATGCTTATTCACTGTCTCTTGTCTGAGATGCTAGAAATCTGACTCTCCCAAGGTGCTACAGCTGCAGCATTTTTGATCAGCTGAAGACTTTTTGAAGATGTTTTAGGACAGCCTAATGATAAAGAGTTACAATAATCTAATCTAGAGCTAACAAAAGTGTGGATTAGTTTCTCAGTATCACTCTGAGACAAGATGCTCCTTATCTTGGCAATATTACACAAATGATAGAAGGCAGTCTTAGAAACAAGTTTAATATGTGAATTAAAGAACAGATCTTGATCAAAAATAACTCCAAGCTTCCTCACAGAACTATTAAGAGAAAGAGTAACCCCATCTAAACTAACAGTTTGATTTAGGGGGGTATTTCTAAGGTTTTTGGACCAACTAGAATGACTTCAGTCTTATCTGAATTTAATAGCAAAACATTACAAGTCATCCAAGCTCTGATTGCCTTAAGACAAGCCTCCAATTTGACTAATTGATTACTGTCATCTGGCTTCACTGACAAATATAATTGTGTGTCATCTGCATAACAATGAAAATGTATTCAGAGCTTTCTAATAATATTGCCTAGCGGAAGCATATATAAATTCAAAAGAATAGGACTTAGCACAGATCCCTGTGGAACTCTGTGGCTGAGCTTTGAGTAAGAAGAAAAAGCATTATTGACATGAACAAACTGGAATCTATCAGATAAATAAGACTTAATGGAACTTCTTTGCAGTGGTTTAAGTCTAACAAGGTGTTCTAATCTGTCAAGTAAAATATTATGATTGATAGTATCAAAAACTGCAATGAGGTCGAAAAGGACAAGTACAGAAACAAGTCCATTATCAGATGTGATAAGACCTTCACTAAAGCTATTTCAGTACTATGATGGATTCTAAACCCTGCCTGAAACTCTTCAAATAAACCATTTCCCTGCAAGTGGTTAAATAATTTTGTAGCAATAACTCTGAAATGAAAGGCAGATTAGAGATTGGTCTATAGTTAGCTAAAACTCCTGGATCCAGTGTTGGCTTTTTAAGTAACTGTCAAGCAGTGGGTTGGGCCCATGTCCTCGCCTTGATTTATAGGTTGTACATTCTCTTGTAACCTGAACATGAGCTCAGCCCATGGCCTTGCCTTCAGTTTTGTATTTTGAGATTCTCTGTGTTTAAGTTCTTGGTTTTCATTATTATTATGCTTCTCTGTGTTTACTTTCATTAGGTTCATGGTTTCTATGTTTGGTGTTTATTATCCCTGCCTTGTCCTTAGTTTTGGTATCGTTATTATTATTGTCATGGTTTTATGGTCTCTGTTGTGGTGTTGTCCTTGTGCTAGTCATAATCATTGTCATGGTCACTGTTAAATAATATTATAGAGTACTTTTACTGTGAAGCGCTGGGTGGTGACACGCACCTCCGGTGACATCACTGGGCCGTCCTATGTAAGGCCAGCGTTGGCCATCTTACGGTCTCTTGTCTTGCCTGTACCTTGGCCAGTGCTGAGTCTGTGGTTGTCATCGTCAGTGAGTTCGATAAAGCTGTGTTTCAATTCACCTCGCCTCTTCTGTGAACCAGGGCAATGCCAGACAAAACATTGGCGACGTCAGATTAAACCATGAAGGCATGCATTGTTCCTATTTGCCCTTTTCTCGAGGTGCCTGGGGACCCAATAGTGCCCTGGCCTAGGTGGTTCGAAGCTTTTCAGAACTATGTTGCCGCCCTGGGTCTCGGGGAACTCGATAAGCTAAGCACCTGGGTGCTTCTGGTTCACAATTTAGGCATAGAGGGCCAGCAAATTCTGTGAACGCTCAGTGCTGTGGACACCTACAAAGAGATAGCAGAGCTGCTAGCTAGCCATTTCCACACTCCGGATAATGTGACAGTCCGGAGGATCCATTTTCGGCAGCGACATCAACAGGTAGGTCAACCCGTCTGGCAGTTTGTCACTGACTTGATGCAGCTAGCTAGTGAGTGCTGTTTTGGAGCACCGGAAGAAGAAATGATCCGTGACCAGCTGGTGCAACATACTTGTAGCACCGCATTGCAAGCTAGGCTACTTATGGTGCCAAGTGAGCTCATGTTAGCCAGAGCCGTCAAGCTAGCTCTCCAAATGGAAGCTGCGGACAAGGTAGCTCTGGAGAAAACTGGGCGGCAGTCACAGCAGCCGCTAGAGCCTCTTGTCACGGCAAATGCCTCGGACCTGGACAGGAAAGGTAGTTTGGATAATGAAGAGACGGAAGCCAACGTTACTAGCAGAAGGTCTGCCCCAGGAAAATCTCTTTGTATGGGTTGTGGATCTGCAACGCACAGGGAAAAGGTTAAGGACTGCCCAGTGAGAGGAGCATGCTGTAACAGATGTGGTCGTTTGGACCATTTTGCCAGGATGTGCCGTCAACTTAAACCGGAGAGCCCACGGAAGAAATCGCTCCACCCGCCCCAGAAAACCATCCATACAGTGTCCCCCTGACACGAATGGGTACACGTTTTGCACAGTGGTGCTGAACAATGTGGAGATGCCACTGTTGATCATCACGGGAGTGGAGGGTTCATTGCTGAATTGGGCCACGGTGAAGAGGTTTTTTTTCCCCACCACAGAGTTAGAGGCAACCCAGCACCGTTGTACGGTTATGGAGGTGGAAGGTTGAACACAGTCAGGACTTTGGAGCTGACTGTTCGGTACAAGTCCGCGACGGTGCTCGACTTCACGTTCCACGTGACAGCACGGGATGATAACATCATGGGCTGTGATTTATTTTACGGACTGGGTTTTGCTATCAAAGATGACGCCGGGGAAGAGTGGTCGGGCTGTGGCCAATGGAACCCCCCGATTCCATCGACTGATGAAGATGTGGTGTGGGATGAAGAACTACTAGACGCCATGGTGGTCAAGCAGGACCAATTTTGCTCAGGGCCCGCACAGGAGGGTCTTAGTGCCAGCTCTTGGGAAACGGTCCAGGGGAGTACCGAGCATGACGGCGAGGTGCCGGCGAATGGCACCAATGGGTTAGCCCCGGATGCCTCCGGAGTTTGGCCGCAATGGGACGGGGGGTCTGCGGCTACGATGGCGCATGTTACAGCAGCATTGGAAGAGGTCGGGGCAAGACCAATGAGCACGAGGGATTGGCATGCTTGACAACATCTCAAGCCAAGCCGGGCTCCGTTGAGTGTCTAGGATTGGGTTTGAATTCGAGGTGAAGAGCGCCCGCGGCGAAGGTGGGCCAGACGACAACCTCAGGAGCATCGGGAGAGTCTACGCATAGTGGCCAAGCTGGACACAGTGCGCTTCAGGCTGTCTGATGGCTTGGTGTCATGCGAATCAGCTTTGGCGTGTCGGGGAGAAGACTCCAAGAGACGAGGCTGGACGGTTTCAACATCTGGAGGGTCAGCCATCACCCCGTGGACCGGCTGTTTCCAGGGGCACATCTGCTCTGGGCCCCCATGCCAGTTATGTTTTTTTTTACCTGAAGAACTGGGTTGTAAATAGTACTTGTTGAAGTTCTGTTGTTGTTGTTGTTGGTTGAAATGTTATATATGGGGTTACTTTGGTTTTCTTCTGTTTTAATTTAGGAGCACAGCGTACAATTTTATTTATTAATGGATTTTTAGTTACTGTAGCAGGTGGTAGAATAATCCACCTTGCCGTGCGGGCAGGACGGCAGTCCACCCATCTGCCCTAGTTTAGGTTTGTCATGTGTGTGTGTGTGCTAGGCCATTTGGAAATATTAGTTTTCGTTTATTAGTGCATAATTCAGGTCCCAAATTGGGGAGGGGTCTTAACTGAGTGAGTGGTTTTGGACTTTTTAAGGGGGGGGGGGTTATATAGTATTATATAGTACTTTTACTGTGAAGCGCTGGGTGGTGACACGCACCTCCGGTGACATCACCAGGCCGTCCTATGCAAGGCCAGGGTTGGCCATCTTACAGCCTCTTGTCTCGCCTGTACCTTGGCTGGCGCTGAGTCTGTGGCTGTGATCGTCAGTGAGTTCAGTAAAGCTGTGTTCCAATTCACCTCACCTTTTCTGTGAACTAGGGCAATACCAGATATAACAGTCACGTCTTCCCTGGTCCTGTGTTCATGTCTCAAGTGTATCCCCTGCCCTTGTCTGTCTGCTCATCCCAGCTCACCCTGTTTTCCATACGTGTTGACACTGTTTTTCCCCGCATGTCTCCTGTCTGTCCTAATTAGTGTCCCCACCTGTTCTGTGTTGTTTGATTACCCACGTGCAATAAGTCTGGCTCTGTCTTAGTTCATCACAGTGTCCTTAAGTCATACTGTGTGAGCAACACGCTTCTTGTCTTGCCTTGTCAACCTAGCCTTGCCTGTTTTGGATTTAGGTTTACTTTATTATTTTTCAGCCCTCAAGCTGTGTTATTTTATGTTTGTTGCTTAAAAAATAATCATGCCAAGCGTTCATTCTGTGATTGAGCTCTGCTTTCTGCCCCAAAGGGGCCGCAACCTTGACAGTAGGACACCATCAGTTTTAGACTCAGCGGGCAAGTTCAGTTTAGAAAGCTTGGGATCAGTCCGCCAAGGTCTCCGCCGTTGACCGTCACCTGATCCACATAGCACCGGACCCCCATGATCCTTCCTGCAGGTGGTGAGCTCACTGGAGAAGTGGGCCCACTGGAGCCCACTTTTTTTGTGGGGGGTGCTTCAGGAGTATGGGGTATTGGGCTTGTTGTTACAAGCTATTCGGTCTCTGTACGACCATTGTGAGAGTTTGGTTCATATTGCCAACACTCGATCGGACTCATTCCCAGTGACAGTTGGACTCCGCCAGGGCTGCCCTTTGTCACTGATCCTGTTCATAATTTTTATGGACAGGATTTCTTGGCACAGCCAGGGAACGGAGGGTGTCATGCTTGGTGACCACAGGATCTCATCTCTGTTGTTTGCAGATGATGTTCTTGTGTTGGCTTCATCCAGCAATGACCTACAGCTCTTGCTGGGATGGTTTGCCACTGAGTGTGAAGTGGCTAGGGTGAGCATCAGTACCTCCAAGTCCGAGTCCATGGTCCTCAGCCGGAAAAAGGTGGATTGTCCTCTCCGGGTTGGGGACAGGCTCCTGCCACAAGTGGAGGAGTTTAAGTATCTCGGTGTAGAAGAGCTGGAAATAACGAGGCGGTTTTGTATCACAAAAGCAGAGTCTTTAATGAACAACTCTTCTATCTTGTCTCATCTGGTGCAGAGC
Source organism: Pholidichthys leucotaenia (assembly GCA_020510985.1). Classification (NCBI taxonomy): domain Eukaryota; kingdom Metazoa; phylum Chordata; class Actinopteri; order Cichliformes; family Pholidichthyidae; genus Pholidichthys; species Pholidichthys leucotaenia. The sequence continues at coordinate 276,284,403 of CM035841.1, read as the reverse complement.
TTGGCAGAAGGCAAAGAGAAAGAATTCTGCCCAGCTCGTTGGTTAAATACAGGCACACATCAAAGACATGCAAAACACAAGCTGAAATCCCCCGTTATCTAAATCCCCCATTAGTCCTGTTAACTCCTCCCTTCGTCTTGGGAGGTGATGGGAAAACCTCTCCTCGCCTTAGGGGGTGAAGGTGTCAAGTCTGTTGCCGCCGCGACCTGTGACGTCATGGGTCTTCACACGGCGGTGAGATTCCTTTGTCCTTTCACAGGTGTGAAGTTCCTTTGTATATTCTGTCCCAAACATTTCCACATGCTCTAACAAATGTAGGTATGGAATATATGAGTGATATACACTACCGTTCAAAAGTTTGGGGTCACTTAGAAATTTCCTTATTTTTGAGAGAAAAGCACTTTTTTTCAATGAAGATAACTTTAAACTAATCAGAAATACACTCTATACATTGCTAATGTGGTAAATGACTATTCTAGCTGCAAATGTCTGGTTTTTGGTGCAATATCTACATAGGTGTATAAAGGCCCATTTCCAGCAACTATCACTCCAGTGTTCTAATGGTACAATGTGTTTGCTCATTGCGTCAGAAGACTAATGGATGATTAGAAAACCCTTGTGCAATCATGTTAGGTCTGCAATGCTGTAATTGCTGCAAATGGAGGATTCTTTGACGAAAGCAAAGTTTGAAGGAAAAAATTATTATTTCAAATACAAATCATTATTTCTAACCTTGTCAGTGTCTTGACTATATTTTCTATTCATTTTACAATTCATGGTGGTAAATAAGTGTGACTTTTCATGGAAAACACAAAATAATTGTCTGGGTGACCCCAAACTTTTGAACGGTAGTGTATACCACAGGCCCCCCAAACAACTATGAAAGGACACAGAAAGATTCACAGTCTAGGGTAATTACTAAGACATACTACGTGTTACAGCTGTTGCCACAGAAGAAACTTTCAAGCAGCCATGCTCCTAAGAGAGTTCAGTGAAAACATAACAGCATAGTATAATCATAAGTCAGTCCTAAACTGTTGCGGCACAATTAGCGAAAAATTGCAGAGTGGTGTAATCAGTCTCTGTGCAGTCTGGGTTTCAATCTTCTCCCAAAGCTGCTGTAGGTTGGTTTAGGCGTCCTGCTGGGACCTTGTTGTGAGGAAACTGCAGTGTGGGAAGGAGAGAGATTATTTGTTCCCTGCCTGGGGGCTGAGACTTTTTCCTTGGGGGGTCTGCCTCGCCGAGGTGCTCGCGCCAACTGTGTAGGTTCGTCTCTCAACAAGAAGGCAGGTTTGAGTCTGTCAATGCTGACCGTTTCATTTCTATCCCCATAATCAAGCACAAAGTGTTTGTCACCATTTTCCAGCACTCTGAACGGGCCATCGTATACTGGGCATAACGTTGGTTTTAGGGCTTCATGCTTAACAAAAACAAACTCGGCGTTTTTTAAAGTTTGAGGAACAAAAACTCGTGGAAAGGAGTGATGAGCTGGACCGTGGAGAGAGTCCGGTCCGTTACTGCCTAAAAACTTTGAGACTGGGAGGTGCCCTGGTTCCGGGTTTTCTGGTAAAAATTCACCTGGTAGTCTGATAGGCTGAGCAAAGACTAATTCTGCAGGGGAAGCGTCTAAATCCTCTTTAGGTGCCGCACACAACCCCAATAAAACCCAGGGAAGTTTATTTACCCAATTTGTGTCCGTTAATGAGGCTCTGAGGGCGGCCTTTAAGGACCTGTGAAAACGCTCGCATAACCCATTAGCCTGAGGGTGATAAGCGGTGGTACGGTGAATTGTTGCCCCTAAACTGTTGGACATGGCTGACCAGAGCTCTGAGACAAATTGAGGCCCCCTATCTGACGTGATGTCTGATGGGACGCCGAAACGTGCCACCCAATTTGTTAGAAAAACGCGAGCGACTTCCTCCACTGTAGTTGCCGCTAGAGGGACTGCCTCTGGCCAGCGCGTGGTGCAGTCTATCATTGTTAGCAGGTGTGTGAAACCCTGGGAGGAAGGCAGCGGCCCCACGAGGTCGACATGGATGTGGTCGAACCTTCTAGCAGGGATGGGAAAAGGCTCCAGAGGGGCTTTTGTGTGTCTGTGTACTTTGGCGCGCTGACAAGGAATGCAAGTTTTTGCCCATTCTTTTACGTTTTTGCACAGGCCTGGCCACACAAACTTTTCGGCAACCATTTTGACCGAGGCACGCACACCTGGGTGCGCGAGGGAATGAATTGCGTCGAAAATACGGCGGCGCCAAGCAGCTGGTACTAATGGGCGAGGTCGGCCGGTTGAAACATCGCATATTAGGGGGGGCACGCCGTCGCGCAACCCTTTTTTCTCCAGCCTTAACCCTGTTGGTCCAGACAGGAGCGCGCGCATGTCCGCATCACTACCTTGTTCTTCCGCCATGGCTGCATAATCTATCCCTTCATGGATAGGTGCTGCATATGTGTTTGCGTTAGAGAAAAGCTCAGCTGCTGAGGCAGTGTAATCTGTCTCCTTGTGCTCTGGCGGTGCCACAGCGCGAGAGAGACAGTCCGCTACTACGTTAAGTTTGCCCGCTACATGTCGAATGTCTGTGGTGAACTCTGAAATCGCAGCTAGCTGTCTTTGTTGTCTGCCCAACCAAGGTTCTGAAATTTTAGCCATAGCAAAAGTGAGCGGTTTATGGTCCACAAAAGCCGTGAAACTCCGCCCTTCTAACCAAAACTGGAAGTGGCGGATGGACAAATGGAGCGCCAGCAGCTCCCTGTCAAAAGTGCTGTATTTGCGTTCCGTCGGGTTTAGCGATTTGCTAAAGAATGCTAAAGGTTGCCAGACCCCCTTGACAAGTTGTTCTACAACTGCCCCTATGGCCAAGTCTGAAGCATCTGTGGTTAGAGCAATGCGGGCCGAGGGATCTGGGTAGACTAACATTGTGGCGTTAGCTAGGGCGTTTTTAACTTCCGCGAAAGCGCGTTCGCGTTCCGGGGTCCATTCGACCGCGTTGGAAGCTTTCTTTTTTTTGAGCGCGTCATACAGGGGCTGCATGAGCTGAGCTGCATGAGGGAGGAAACGGTTGTAAAAATTAACCATCCCCAAAAATTCCTGTAGCGATTTGACCATTTGGGGCCGTGGAAAACCTTCTATGGCATGAATTTTGTCTGGAAGCGGAACTGCCCCTTTCGGGGAGACTCTATGTCCCAAAAAATCAATTTGCGATACGCCGAATTTGCATTTGGCTGGATTAATTATTAATCCGTGCTCTTCTAGCCTCTGAAAAACGGTAGTGAGATGCTGCTCGTGCTCTTCCTCAGATGAGCTGGCTACCAGCATGTCATCGAGGTAGACGAAAACAAAGGGGAGGTCGCGTAAGACTGCGTCCATCATACGTTGAAAAGTCTGAGCAGCGCCTCTGAGGCCGAAAGGCATTCGCAGGAATTCAAAAAGGCCGAAAGGGGTTATAACCGCTGTTTTAGGAATGTCTTCAGCTCGGACTGGGACTTGGTGATAACCACGGACTAAGTCTATTTTTGAAAAAATGCGCGCACCCGCTAAATGTAGTGAAAAATCCTGTATGTGAAGGATGGGGTAGTGGTCATGCGCTGTAGCGTTGTTTAATCTGCGGTAATCTCCGCACGGTCTCCAAGAACCGTCGGATTTCGGAACCATGTGAAGCGGCGAAGCCCAAGGGCTCTTCGAGCGTCTCACAATGCCCAATTTTTCGAGAGCCGCAAACTCGTCCCTTGCTATGTTGAGCTTGGCCGTGTCTAAGCGGCGAGCTTTGGCAAAAACGGGAGGTCCCGTTGTTGGAATGAAGTGTTTAACCCCGTGTTTGGCTACAGTGGCTGAAAACTTGGGGGTTGTGAGTGCTGGAAATTGGGTGAGGAGTTGCTCAAACTTACCTCCTGCCGTGGTGACGTTGGCCTGCACAGGTGGTGGAGAGACTCGAGCTGAGCATGGAATAGAAGCAAAAGATAGTGCATTAACCAGGCGCCTATTTGCTAGATCAACTAATAACCCATGTGCACATAGAAAATCAGCGCCTAACAAGTTAAAACTCACCGCCGCTACAACAAATGTCCATCTGTAGCTGCGGCCGTGAATGAGGAGGTGCAGGCTCTTTTCCCCGAACGTGTCGATGTCAGAACCGTTGGCTGCCACTGCTCCATTGCCCCGGGTGCCCATGGCTCGATCTGCGTGGGAGGGCATGATGAAACTCAGCTGAGCTCCTGTGTCGATGAGGAACTGCTTGCCTGTGTGTCCATCCGTCACGTATAACAGCTTGTTTTTTTTGCCGAGAACCGCTGCCGTTAACGGCCCTCGGCTTTGGCGTTTCCCGACATCGTACTTGCAGGGAGGAACACATTTTCGGGCTTTCTCGGCGAAGCGGTGGTGATAATAACAGACGTCATTCTGTTTGTTGCACTTGGGCCGTGCCGCTGTCACCGTGGGTTGAGTCTGCTCCGTGGGATGTGGCTCTCCAAGGCTCGGGGCGTCAGTCTTGAGGTCTGCGGATGCCGCTGTGGGTGTCAGTTCTCTGCAGGCGTTGACGAGCCGGTAAGCCTCGTTGGCCAGTGTGCGGAAGTCCTGATGATTGTTGCACTTCATACTGGCGAGTGTCCCTCTCGTGTGTGGTGGTAGCGTGCTGAGGAAAATAAATTGGAAGAGGAAATTATCATTATCCTCCTCCTTGAGCTGCAGCAAGTCCTCCATGAGGGTCTTTGGATTGCCCCCTCTGTGGCCGTAGACCGCCAGGATCTTTTCGGCTCTTTCCTCCGCTGATGGGACATAATTCGCCACGATGGTCGCCTTGAGTGTCTCATACTTGTTCCGGGCCGGTGGTCGCTGGATCAAGCTCCGCACACACCTCGAAGTGGCGGAGTCGAGTTTGGAGACGATATGGTAGAATTTAGTATCGTCTGCCGTGATGCCCGCCAGTATGAACTGGGCTTCAGCTTGATGAAACCAAGAGGCCGGGTCTTCTCGCCAGAAATCTGGCAGTTTGACAGCGACGGCGTTCGCACACATCATCACTGTTGTGCCCGCCGGGTGAGAGTGCGTTGCCTTGGCTCTCACGGCGGTGCTGGAGCTTGGTTGAGCTCTCTCGGTGCCCTCTGCCGGGGGAAACAGCTGTCCGCTTGTTCCCTCGTCTGCGTTGTCGGTGGCGTATGCCAGATTCGCCACGGATGAGTCGCTTGAAGAACGTCTCAGGTCCATACTCGCGTCAAGGTCACCAGTGTAGAAGAGCTGGAAATAACGAGGCGGTTTTGTATCACAAAAGCAGAGTCTTTAATGAACAACTCTTCTATCTTGTCTCATCTGGTGCAGAGCTTGGCAGAAGGCAAAGAGAAAGAATTCTGCCCAGCTCGTTGGTTAAATACAGGCACACATCAAAGACATGCAAAACACAAGCTGAAATCCCCCGTTATCTAAATCCCCCATTAGTCCTGTTAACTCCTCCCTTCGTCTTGGGAGGTGATGGGAAAACCTCTCCTCGCCTTAGGGGGTGAAGGTGTCAAGTCTGTTGCCGCCGCGTCCTGTGACGTCATGGGTCTTCACACGGCGGTGAGATTCCTTTGTCCTTTCACAGGTGTGAAGTTCCTTTGTATATTCTGTCCCAAACATTTCCACATGCTCTAACAAATGTAGGTATGGAATATATGAGTGATATATACCACACTCGGGGTCTTATTCACGAGTGAGGGGAGAATGGAGCGAGAGACTGACAGATGGATCGGAGCAGCATCTGCAGCGATGCAGACATTGTACCGGTCTGTTGTGGTGAAGAGGGATCTGAGTTCTAAGGCAAAGCTGTCAATTTACCAGTCAATCTACGTTCCTACTGTCACCTATGGTCACAAGCTTTGGGTAATGACCGAAAGAACGAGATCATGGATACAAGCGGCTGAAATGAGCTTTCTCCGTAGGATTGCTGGACTCACCCTTAGAGATAGGGTGAGGATCTCAGTCATCTGGGAGAGGCTCAGAGTAGAACCGCTGATCCTCCACATAGAAAGAAGCCAGTTGAGGTGGTATGGGCATCTGATCAGGATGCCTCCTGGACGCCTCCCACTTGAGGTGTTTTGGGCATGTCCCACTGGGAGGAGACCCCGTGGCAGACCCAGGACTCGGTGGAGAGACTATGTCTCCCAGCTGGTCTGGGAACGCCTTGGTATCCTCTCTGAAGAGCTGGAGCAGGTGGCTGGGGAGAGGGAAGTCTGGGCTTCTCTGCATGAACTGCTGCCTCCGCGACCCGAACCTCCAGAAAAGCGGTAGAAGATGGATGGATGGATGACAAGTTCGGGAGGAGGAAGAGGAAGTGGAGTCGGGACGAGCTGGAGGTGGTGACCATGGTGGAAGACTTAGTGGCCGACACTTGGAACTGCTCTTCCCAATGAAATGGACTGATGGGGAGGAGTCACCAATCTGCTAGAAGCCAGACCGAGGGTGCGCTTCCATCCCTGGGTGCAGAATCTCTCCCTTCCTCCGCTACCACCGCTATCCGCCATCTCCTACTCACTGGAGCCCGCCTACTGGCCGCCGATCCTCACTCTAGCAGAGTGGAGTGAGTTCCTCGGAAGTAGGCTGGCGTTCGAGGGTCCCAGGTGGAAGGAAGATTCCAGGAGGCACCGCTCCTCCCGACACTCTGCTCCAGCACCCGATGCTCCCCGACAGATGATCTCCAGAACCACCCGGAGGGAGTCGTCTGGACTTTCAGTGGCAACAGACTGGGAACAAAGGCAAGGTGTCGTGAACGGGGTTGATCTTCAGCTCCGTTGAATGACTTGTGGCTGTAGTTCCCTGATTGTTGTTAATTATTCCCAGCTGGCAGGTGATTAGAGCCTCTTAGCCTGGGCTCCCTGCCAGTCTACAGCCACGCCCCCTCCTCTCTTTCTGCCAGGCACTCACCAGCTGTTTTCCATCACCTTGTTTCCACACATGCACACACACACACATTCATTTCTACTCACATACGCTGACACACATTCATGCACTAACTGCCGTCACACACCTGGTTCCACTTGTTACTCATTAGTGCTCAGGGTATTTATGGGTGACAGTGGAGGCACGTGGTGTGACGGCGTCGGTCAAAGTCAATAGTCATTAGTCTATGTCTGAGGCTTCTCTAAGTTTACGTTGATGTCCTGATACTCGTTGGCTTTGTCCTGTATTGGACTTTTGCGGGTGTTGTTGTTTCCAGAGCCAATTGCGCTCTGACGCCTATGTAAGTCTTCCTCCCTATTATTATCTGCCCTTTCTCTCCACTCCAGTCCTGTCTGGGAATGCGTGGGGCTCTTCCTCCTCCTGCCAACTGAGCTCAGTCATCCGTCACTTTGTGCCCAGACTGCTCCTCATTGAACATTTTGTGTATTTTGTGTTTTCCCCTTTTTGTGAATAAACAGGTTCACTTCACCTGCATATTGGGCTCGCATTAATTTTCATTGGTGTGCTTCACAAATTATGCAGTGTACATGATACAAGGACCTTTTCATTTTCTAACATCTTTCGATGAAAGGTCTTGCCTTGTTCCTGGTGAGAGGGCTCAGAGACAGCCACCTACCGCTGCTGAGCTCTGTCCACCTGTCTCTGCTGCCAACTCTGCTGCCGCCTCCACTTATCTACCCTTACCTGCATCTCCTCTCTCCCTTCTCCTGAGCTCCGTGTCTGATGGGTTCCCAGCAGCTGTAGCCTCCAGGCCTGGTGATCCATCAGCTGCTCCTATCTCCACGTCTGGGGTTCCACCAGCACCTGCCTCCATGTCTGGGGTTCTGCCAGCTGCTCCTGCCATTTTGGAGGTCCATGTGGGTTGCCCTCGCCCTCCAGCGTCAGCCCCACGTTGCCCTCAACCTCCAGTGCCAGCTCCATGACACTTTCACTCTCCATTGCCAGCTCCAAGTCATCACCCTCTGTCACCGGTCGCCATGCCTACAGCCTCACCTGTCGTCACCCCTGCTTCATCTGAAACCACTCCTGGTGCTTAGACTGCAGCAGCAGAGTCACCAGGGCCCTCGTTGGCAGTGGAGCAAGAGCTAAGGAAAGTCCTCTTCTTTGTATTTTTAACATCAGTCTTAGAGAGGTCTTGCCTAGGTCTGAGTGGGGGGACCCGGATGCAACTACCATCTGCTCCTGGGCTCTCCCTACTGAGTTCCACTGCCATCAGTTGTAGTAACCCAAGTTCTGTCTCCTCCTCCCCATCCAAGGTGACTGGGTCGGAGATGGATCAGCCTGCATCGTCTGGGTTCACCGCAGATCAGTCTGTGCCATCTGGTTTTGCCAATGGTTGGCCTGTATCATCTGTTTCTGTGGTCAGTGCACCCCAGCCGTGTGTTCCTGAGGCCAATGTGCCTCCGTTGTGTGTTCCTGAGCCCGGTGCACATCCGTCATCTGTTCCTGAGGTCAGCGTGCTCCAACCATCAGCTCCTGAAGTCAGCACACTCCAACTGTCAACTCCTGAGGTTGGCACACACCCGTCGTCAGTTCCTGAGGTTAGCGCGCACCAACTGTCTGTTCCTGAGGTCAGCATGCATCTGTCATTTGCTTCAATGGTTAGCATGTCTCAGTTATCTGTTTCAGAGCAAAAAGTTCCCTTATTGTTATCTCAAGAGCTAAAAGCTCCCCTGTTACTGTTCCCTGAGCTCTACACCCCTGCGCTGTCTTGTTCTCCAGTCTTGTGGCTAAGGAACTCTGGTAGGCCACCTGACCCACCATGTTCTCTGATTTGGTGGCCCATGGACTTGGGTAGGCCCCCTGACCTGCCTTGTTCTCTGGTCCAGTGGTCCTGGGACTCTGGGAGACCACCCGACCCACCATGTTTTCTGTTCTGGGGGCCTGTGAACTTTGGAAGACCACCTGACCCATCTTGGTTTGGTTTGGAGCCTTGAACTTTGCTTTGCCCCTACGAATTGGGTTTTTTGTTTTGGACTCTTTGTTGGGGGGGGGGGATTATTTCAGCCCCACCTGGTCATGAGACCCAACCACCCACTCTGGCAAGGCATTTTCTGTTGTTGGTTTGGGGTCATCTGGAAGCCACCCCTTAAGAGGGGGTACTGTCAGGTGGTGGATTGGGCCCATGTCCTCGCCTTGATTTAAAGGTAGTACATTCTCTTGCAACCTGGACATGAGCTCAGCCCACGTCCTCACCTTCAATTTTGTATTTTGAGAGTCTCTGTGTTTAAGTTCTTGGTATTCATTATTAGGGCCTGAGCCACTGACATCAGTCGGCGAAAGCCCTGTTGTAATTGCTCAGCTCAAAGAAATTCTTCCGCCTAAATGAATGAATTTTTCACCCTCTGAACGTTAACCAAAACAAGATTTTTTTTAGGCAGACCCCTCAGATCCAGCGAAAAATTCAATAAACTGGAAAAAATATGTGCCCCCCCCACCCCTCATTTTTGTAGGTGGGGCAAAACGTACAAGGTCTATGGAGACTGGAGACCATAAACTGTGCCGTACAGACATAAAATTCGGGTGAGGTGTGCATCAACTCAAGACATGCAAAAAAAAACTAATTGTGGCCCATACCTACCACCGACAGGAAGGCCGCCATCTTGCCTCAAAGTCGCCCAACCTCCAAATCGGAAAAAAGTCACACCTCGCATTTGGACAAACTAGTCCTAGGAACCTGATCTGATTGAGCTCATTTTTACATGGTGGCATCTATAGGCATTGGCCATTAAAAATTGTATAAATTAAGTCAAAATCTCAAAAGGTGTGGCCAGGGCGCCATGGCAAAGTTTGACTCCTCCCCTTACAACTTCAAAAAGCTGTCACTCGGGCAGAAATTGTCCACTGCCCCCCAAACTTTCCATGATGGAAAATAGTCCCGCTCCAAATGCGTCAACATTAAAATACTTGACAAAAGATATAGTGCCACATAGTGGTTAACGAAAGAATTGCTGAAAACTGTTTTATTTATCACTCACACGTCATTTGCCAGACTGACGTGAAATTTTCTGAGATTAATCACACCACAGGGATGATCATAACTGCACATCAACTTTCGCATGAAGTCACACGTGTTACCATGGACATGCCGTCCTCGCCATTCAATCCTTGATCTTTTTTACAGGATTAGGAATGACCTGGAGTCATGAAATCTTGAACATACAGTAGGTTGAGGTGACTGTACTATATAGTCCTATATGGGTGGACAACACATAACTGTTGTCATAAGTGTTGACATGGCGACATGGCGTACGCTGACTCTTTGCCATGGAACATCAAAAACTTGCAAATTGGACAAACTTCATCTGATTTCCACCAAATTTTCAACAATGGATATGACTCCCACCCCGAACGCGTCTATGGAAAAATAATTAACAAAAGTTAATACACCACCTTGTGGTTAGAGCAACAGTCACTTGTAAATTTGACAAACTTTGTACGATTTTCACATAATTTTGCACATTCGATATTAGTCCCACTGCAAACACATGTATAAAAAAATAATAAACACAAGTTATAGAGCCCCCAGGTGGTTAAAGGAAGAATTGCTGAAAACTCTTTTATTTATTACTCACGCGCTGCTGGGCAGAATGACGTGAAATTTTCTGAGATTCATCAGACCAAAGGGATAATCATAACTGTACATCAGCTTTAGCATGACGTCACATGTGTTACCATAGACATGCCCTCCTTGCCATTCAATCCGTGAGCTTATGGGGAGGGGTGGGAAGGTCCCAGAGTCATGAAATTTGGAACATATATTGACATGACTGTCATATATAGTCCTATATGGGTGGACCACACATAAGTGACAGGGAAGTGTTGCCATGGTGACATGGCGAAGGTTGACTCCTCACCATGAAACATCGGAAAGTTGTATCTTGGACAAACTTTGTCTGATTGTCACCAAATTTTCGATGATGGATAATAGTCCCACCCTGAACGCTCCTATATAAAAATAAAAGTTAGAGTGCCGCCTAGTGGTTACAACATTGGACCCTTGTAACTTGGACAAACTTTGGATGATTTGCACCAAATTTTCTACGATCAATATTCGTCCTGCCCCGAACGTGTCTATATAAAAATAATAAACCAAAGTTTTAGCCCCCTATTGATTAAAGGAAGAATTGCTGAAAACTGCTTTCTTTCTTTTTCTCTCTCACCAGCAGAAAAAAATGACATGAAGGAATGACTAGGGCTCATTGACAGTACATGTACATAGTACAGAACTGTTTCCATGGCAACCAGCATCCTTCAATGGCTTCCTCGCAATGCAAAACATGACAGTTACAGCTCAGACAATCCTCATCTAATTTGAACCAAACTTTGCAAAAATCATACTGATCCCATTCTGAACACGTCTGTATATCAATATTCACAAAACTGTCACACCAGCACCTACTGCTGACATGAGGTACTGCACAAAATTGTTTTAAATTTTGTGCAAAGACCAGTAGCCACAATGACATGACATTTTAAGTGGTTTCTCAGAGTGCATTGGACTACCCTTAGTGGAAGTCACTTTTGTCCTGTGATAAGCACAGTTGTAATGGAAACCCATTCCTTGCCTTTCGACAATGAACACTTGTAAATTGGACAAACTTTGTATGAATTCCACTAAATTTTCTACGATTGATATTAGTCCCGCACCGAATGTGTTTATATAAAAATAATAAACAAATGTTTTAGCACCCCATTGATTAAAGGACGAATTTCTGAAAGCTGTTTTCTTTCTTTTTTTCTTGCCAGCATAAAAAAATGATATATATATATATTTTTTTATTACTTATTTTGTACCCGTAGGTAGATTTGTTTTGCAGTCTGGTGACAAGCCACCAGCTGCCGGTCGCTGCGTGCGCAAGCACCCCTTAACTCCCTAACCTGCATGTTTTTGGCATGTGGGAGGAAACCGGAGAAATCCCGGAGTAAACCCACGCAAACACGGGGAGAACATGCAAACTCCACACAGATCACTGTTGGCCGGGGGCAGGGATCGAACCCATGATCTCACGGTCCCCGCGATCCCCTGGCCGAGGGTAAAACTGTGCTGCCACAGTGCTAGCCACTGCGCCACCGTGCAAATGATATGAAGGAATGACTAGGGCTCATTGACAGTACATGTACATAGTACAGAACTGTTTCCATGGCGACAAGCATGCTTCAATGGCTTCCTTGCAATGCAAAACATGAGAGTTACAGCTCAGACAATCCTCGTCTGATTTGGACCAATCTTTGCCCAAATCATACTGATCCCACTCTGAACACGTCTGTATATCAACATTCACAATCCTGTCACACCACCACCTTCTGTTGACATGAGGTACTGCACAAAATTGTATCAAATTTTGCGCCAAGACCAGTAGTCATAATGACATGACATTTTCAGTGGTTTCAGAGTGCATTGGACTACCCTCAGTGGATGTCACTTTTGTCCTGTGATTAGCACAGTTGCCATTGAATCCAATTCCTTTCCATTCAAGATGTTTAATACATGGTTTACTTTATTATTCTGAGACAGCAAGGTACGACGGGCGCTGGGTTGCGCGGGTGTGTGGGGGGCAAAGGTCTGCTTACACCTGCTTGCAGGTTTATTTAGGGCCTGAGCCACTGACAATGTCAGTCGGCGAAAGCCCTATTGTATCTGCTTCGTTTATTTTTCTGCCCAAATGATCGCATTTTTCACCCTCTGAACGTTAACCAAAACGCGATTTTTTTTGGCAAACCCCTCCGACACGGCAAAAAATTCGATAAACTGGAAAAGATTTGTTCCCCCCCACCCCTCATTTTTGTGGGTGGGGCCAAACGTACAAGGTCTATGGAGACTGGAGACCATAAACTTTGCCGTAGAGACACAAAATTTGGGTGAGGTGTGCATCACCTCAAGATATGCAAAAAACATCATTGTGGCCCATACCCACTGCCAAAAGGAAGGCCGCCATCTTGCCTCAAAGACGCCCCACCTCCAATTTGGAAAAAAGTCACACCTCGTATTTGAACGAACTAGTCCTAGGGACCTTCTCCGATTGAGCTCATTTTTACATAGCGGCATCTATAGGCATTGGCCATTAAAAAATGTATAAATTAAGTCAAAATCTAAAAAGGCGTGGCCAGGGTGCCATGGTGAAGTTTGACTCCTCCCCTTACAAATTCAACCACCTGTAACTCGGGCAAAACTTGTCCGATGTCCACAAAACTTTCCATGAAGGAAATAATGCCACCCCAGATGCAATGACATCAAAATACCTGACAAAAGATATGGCGCCACATAGTGGTTAACGAAAAAATTGCTGAAAACTGTTTTATTTATTACTCACGTGCGGCTGGCCAGAATGACTTGAAATTTTCTGAGATTCATCAGAACACAGCCATGATCATAACTGAACATCAATGTTAGTACGATATCAAACATGTTACCATGGACATGCCCTCCTCGCCATTCAATCTATGATCTTATGGGGAGGGGTGGGAAGGTCTTGGAGGTCTAAATTTGTGAACATATGTTGAGGTCACTGTCATATGCAGTCCAATATGGGTGGACAACACATAACTTACAGGGAAGTGTTGCCATGGCAACATGGCGACGGTTGACTACTCGCCATGAAATTTTGGAAAGTTGTATCTTGGACAAACTTTTTCTGATTTTCACCAAGTTTTCGACAATGGATAATAGTCCCACCCTGAACACTCCTATATAAAATAACAAAAGTTTTAGCGCCGCCTAGTGGTAACAACATTAGACCCTTGTAAATTGGACAAACTTTGTACGAATTGCACTAAATTTTATACGATCAATATTCTCCCTTCCCCGAACTCGTCTATATACAAATAATAAAGAAAACTCATAGCGCCCCCTAATGATTAAAGGAGAATTACTGACGATTGTTTTGTTTTATTTTTCTCTCACCAGCTAAACAAAATTACATGAAGGAATGACTTGGGCTCATTGATAGTACATGCACATAGTACAGAACTGTTTCCATGGCGACTGGCGTTCTTCAGTGGCTTTCTTGCCAAACAAAACATGACCGTTACAGCTCAGACAACTCTCGCCTGATTTGGAAAAATCTTTGCACAAATCATACTGATCCCACTCTGAACGTGTCTGTATATCAATATTCAAAAAACTGTCACACTCACACCTACTGCTGACATGAGGTACTGCACAAAATTGTTTCTAATTTTGCGCAAAACCCAGTAGTCACGATGACATGACCTTTTCAGTGGTTCCTCAGAGTGCATTGGATGACCCTCGGTGGAAGTCACTTTTGTCCTGCGATAAGCACAGTTGCCATGGAAACCCACTCATTGCATTTCAATAACGGACATTTATACATGGGGCAAACTTGCAACAATTTGCACTAAATTTTCTACGATTGATATTAGTCCTGCACCAAACATGTCTACATAAAAATAACAAACAAAAGTTTTAGCGCCCCTATTCTACTAAGTTATCCTACATGGTATGATTATGTACCCATACGTATTCTCACCCTCCATAGAGACCAGTATTTTCCTAGTTGTACGCCAGAGGGGACCATTGTATAAGTCTTTTGCATTCAAAACTATTAGGTTGTCACGTCTTTTTTCTATCTCTGCGAGCAGCCCTGCTTGGGTTGTACAGTCTGACAGCCGTTGGTAGGAAGGACCTGCGAAACCTCTCGGTTGTGCACCTAGGATGATGTAGTCTGCTGCTAAATGAGCTCCTCAGTGCAATCAGTATGTCCTGCATAGGGTGGAACTCGGACTCCAGCAGAGATGACAGTTTAGCCACCGTCCTTCTCTCTCCTATCTCCTCCACTGGGTCAAGGTGCTGCCCCAGGACAAAGCTAGCTTTCTTGATCAGTTTGTTCAGTCTCTTCCTATCGGCTGCTGTAATGCCACTGCCCCAGCAGACCACTCCAAAAGTGATGGCTGATGCCACCACCGTGTCATAGAATGTCTTCAGCAGCGCCCCTTGTACACCAAAAGACCTGAGTCTCCTCAGTAGGAACAGCCTGCGCTGTCCCTTCTTGTAGAGTGCGTCAGTATTGTGTGACCAGTCTAGTTTATTGTTCAGATGAATACCCAGGTACTTATAGGATGTCACCATCTTGATGTCTGTTCCCTGTATATTTACTGGTGCTGTGAGGGGGTGTCCTTGCCTGCGGCAGTCCACCACCAGCTCCTTAGTTTTCCTCGCGTTGATCTGGAGGCAATTCCGATGGCACCAGCCCACGAAGTCCTGGATAAGCCCTCTGTACTCAGCTTCATCTCCATTGGAGATGAGGCCAACAATCACAGAGTCATCAGAGAACTTCTGTAGATGGCAGTGTGTTGTATTGTGTGAGAAGTCCGCAGTATAAAGAGTGAACAGGAAGGGAGCCAAAACCGTTCCCTGGGGGGCCCCCGTGCTACTGATGATTGTGTCGGACACACAGTCCTGGGTTCTTGCAAACTGAGGCCGTTTAGTGAGGTAGTCAAGGATCCATGATGACAGGTGTTGGTCCACCCCTGTGCACAGCAGCTTGTCCTTCAGGATCATCGGTTGGATGGTGTTGAAAGCACTGGAGAAGTCAAAGAACATGATCCTCACCACATTCCCGGGCTTCTCCAGGTGGGACAGAGAACGGTGAAGGAGGAAGATCACAGCATCCTCCACCCCAATGCCATGCTGGTAGGCGAACTGGAGTGGATCCATCGCTGGTGCCACCAGGGGGTGGAGGTGAGCAAGGAGCAGTCTCTCCAGGGTCTTCATCATGTGGGACGTCAAGGCCACTGGTCTGTAACTGTTCAGGTCTTTGGGGTGGGAAGTCTTTAGTACAGGTACCACACAAGATGTTTTCCACAGCTGTGGTACCCTCCCCAGCTTAAGGCTCAGGTTGAAGATGTACTCCACAATCCCACACAGCTGGTCTGCACAGGACTTGAGGAGCTTTGCGCTGATGCCGTCCTGTCCCGACGCCTTCCTCGCCTTGATCTTCCTCAGCTCCGTCCTCACCTGGGTCTTAGTCAGGGTCAGGTTGGGGGGGCTGTGTGATGGGAGTGGGAGTTGGGAGATCTGCACCAAATGGTTTTCTTTAATATTCACGCAGCCCTTGCAGTGATGACGGCACATTTTCCAAGCCAGCAAGGGATGACGGGCGGAGATTTGTCCCACTCCGCGCACTCCTACATAAAAATATTTGACAAAAGGGATAGTGCCACTTACTGCTCACAGGAAGATCTGCGCCAAATGGTTTACTTTATTATTCATGCAGCCCATGCAGTGATGATGGCACATTTTCCGAGCCAGCAAGGGACGACGGGCAGCGGGTTCCGCAGGCGCGCGGGGGGCAAAGGTCCGGTTACACTTGCTTGCAGGTTTAATTTTTAGGGCCTGAGCCACTGACAACGTCAGTCGGCGAAAGCCCTATTGTATCTGCTTGCGTTTCTTTCATTATTTTTCTATATTATTCTGCCTAAATGATCAAATTTTTCACCCTCTGAACGTTAACCAAAACGCGATTTTTTTTTGCAAACCCCTCAGACCCGGCAAAAAATTCAATAAACTGGAAAACATATGTGCCCGCCCACCCCTCATTTTTGTGGGTGGGGCCAAACGTGCAAGGTCTATGGAGACTGGAGACCATAAACTTTGCCATAGACACATCAAATTTGGGTGAGGTGTGAGTCACCTCAAGACATGCAAAAAACATCATTGTGGCCCATAACCACCGCCAACAGGAAGGCCGCCATCTTGCCTCAAAGTCGCCCCACCTCCAATTCGGGAAAAAAGTCACACCTCGCATTTGAACGCACTTGTCCTAGGGACCTGATCCAATTGAGCTCATTTTTGCATGGCGGCATCTATAGGCATTGGCCATTAAAAATTATATAAATTAAGTCAAAATCTCCAAAGGCGTGGCCAGGGCACCATGGCGAAGTTTGACTCCTCCCCTTACAAATTCAACCAGCTGTAACTCGCGCAAAACTTGTCCAATGTCCACAATACTTTCCATGAAGGAAAATAGTGCCACCCCGGACACAATGACATCAAAATACCTGACAAAAGATATAGCGCCACATAGTGGTTAACGAAAGAATTGCTGAAAACTGTTTTATTTATTACTCACGCACGGCTGGCCAGAATGACGTGAAATTTTCAGAGATTCATCAGAACACAGCCATGATCATAACTGAACATCAACTTTAGTATGACATCATACGTGTTACCATGGACACGCCCTTCTCGCCATTCAATCCATGAGCTTATGGGGAGGGGTGGGAAGGTCTTGGAGGACATATGTTGAAGTCACTGTCATATGTAGTCCAATATGGGTGGACAACACATAACTTACAGGGAAGTGTTGCTATGGCAACATGGCGACGGTTGACTACACGCCATGAAATTTCGGAAAGTTGTATCTTGGACAAACTTTTTCTGATTTCCACCAAATTTTCAAAAATGGATAATAATCCCACCCTGAACATTCCTATATAAAATAACAAAAGTTTTAGCGCCGCCTAGTGGTAACAACATTAGACCCTTGTAAATTGAACATACTTTGCACGATTTGCAACAAATTTTATAAGATCAATATTCTCCCTTCCCCGAACTCGTCTATATACAAATAATAAACAACACTCATAGCGCCCCCTAATGATTAAAGGAAGAATTACTGACGAGCAAAACTTGTCTGATGTCCACAAAACTTTCCATGAAGGAAAATAGTGCCACCCCGGACGAAATGACATCAGAATACCTGACAAAAGATATAGCGCCACATAGTGGTTAACGAAAGAATTGCTTAAAACTGTTTTATTTATTACTCACGCGCGGCTGGCCAGAATGACGTGAAATTTTCTGAGTTTAATCAGAACACAGCCATGATCATAACTGAACATCAATGTTAGTATGACATCAAACATGTTACCATGGACATGCCATGACAAAAGGGATAATGCCACTTACTGCTCACAGGAAGATCTGAGCCAAAATGGTTTACTTTATTATGCATGCAGCCGTTGCAGTGATGACGGCACATTTTCCGAGCCAGCGAGGGACTATGGGAGCTGGGTTTCGCGGGCGCGCAGGGGGGCGAAGGTCCGTTTACACCTGCTTGCAGGTTTAATTTTTCTTTTTTTTCTCGATCCTCCTAAATGGTCGCATTTTTCACCCTCTGAATGTTAACCAAAACGCCATTTTTTTTGGCAAACCCCTCAGACCCAGCAAAAAATTCGATAAACTGGAAAACATATGTGCCCGCCCACCCCTCATTTTTGTGGGTGGGGCCAAACGTGCAAGGTCTATGGAGACTGGAGACCATAAACTTTGCCGTAGAGACAAAATTTGGGTGAGGTGTGCATCACCTCAAGATATGCAAAAAACATCATTGTGGCCCATACCCACCGCCAACAGGAAGGCCGCCATCTTGCCTCAAAGTCGTCCCACCTCCAATTCAGAAAAAAGTCACACCTCGCATTTGAACGCACTAGTCCTAGGGACCTGCTCCAATTGAGCTCATTTTTACATGGCAGCATCTATAGGCATTGGCCATTAAAACTTGTATAAATTAAGTCAAAATCTAAAAAGGCGTGGCCAGAGTGCCATGGCGAAATTTGACTCCTCCCTTTACAAATTCAACCACCTGTAACTCGGGCAAAACCTGTCCGATGTGCACCAGACTTTCCATTATGGAAAATAGTCCCACTCCGAACACAACTACATCAAAATCCCTGACAAAAGTTATAGCGCCACATAGTGGTTAATGAAAGAATTGCTGAAAACTGTTTTATTTATTACTCACGGGTGGCTGGCCGCAATGAGGTGAAATTTTCTGAGATTCACCAGAACACAGCCATGATCATAACTGAACACCAACGTTAGCATTACATCAAATGTGTTACCATGGACACACCCTCCTCGCCATTCAATCCATGAGCTTATGGGGAGGGGTGGGAAGGTCTTGGAGTTATCAATTTTTGAACATATGTTGAGGTCACTGTCATATATAGTCCAATTTGGGTTGACAACCCATAACTTACAGGTAAGTGTTGCCATGGCAACATGGCGACGGTTGACTACTCACCATGAAATTTCAGAAAGTTGTATCTTGGACAAACTTTGTCTGATTTTCACCAAATTTTCAACAATGGATAATAGTCCCACCCCGAACACTCCTATATAAAATTACAAAAGTTTTAGCGCCGCCTAGTGATAACAACATTGGACCCTTGTAAATTAGACAAACTTTGTACGATTTGCACCAAATTTTATACGATCAATATTCTTCCTTCCCCGAACTCGTCTATATACAAATAATAAACAAAAGTCATTGGGCGCAATGGTGAAATTTGACTCCTCCCCTTACAAATTCAACCAGCTGTAAATCGGGCAAAACTTGTCTGATGTCCACCAAACTTTGCATGATGGAATATACACTACCGTTCAAAAGTTTGGGGTCACCCAGACAATTATTTTGTGTTTTCCATGAAAAGTCACACTTATTTACCACCATGAGTTGTAAAATGAATAGAAAATATAGTCAAGACATCGACAAGGTTAGAAATAATGATTTGTATTTGAAATAATAATTTTTTCCAGATACTCAACCTGCTCAAAGGAAGGTCAGTTTTTTAGCTTCTCTAACCAGCTAAACTGTTTTCAGCTGTGCTAACATGATTGCACAAGGGTTTTCTAATCATCTATTAGCCTTCTGACGCAATGAGCAAACATTGTACCATTAGAACACTGGAGTGATAGTTGCTGGAAATGGGCCTCTATACACCTATGTAGATATTGCACCAAAAACCAGACATTTGCAGCTAGAATAGTCATTTACCACATTAGTAATGTATATTAGATATTAGAGCACAGGTGTCAAACTCATTCCATGGAGGGCCAAGACCCTGCAGGTTTTACCTCCACCCAGTGGCTTCAACAGATGTTTTCTTTGAATTTCTTCCCACTGATTGCTGATCAGTGAAAACACCTGCTGAAGAGACTGGGTGGAAGTAAAACCTGCAGGGTCTTGGCCCTCCATGGAATGAGTTTGACACCCCTGTATTAGAGTGTATTTCTGATTAGTTTAACCTTCAAGCGACCGTGTGGGGTCATTTACGACCCCAGCCATATAATTTAATGTGCCGTCTCTTTATTTTTTATCCGAATTTTCTTTCCTAGCATGAGTTTGTCAGTCTACTAATCCTACACACTTTCATAGTTTTTTTTTTGCAGGGATCAACCAATTGGTGTGGCGTAGACATCGCAAACTCTTGTGGGGTCATTTATGACCCCGAAGAGAAGCACTGGTTTTTAAACATTGGTTTTATAAATTTTATTCAAATGTTCCACTTCTAATCAGTACTTTATATTGTATTGCAGTGAACCATGGCTAACAGACCTAGGATAGCAAGATTTACAGCTGCTGAAGCACTGAGACTAATACTTCAAGCCCAAAGTGATGATGAAAACAGTTCCATTGATGGAGACGAGTCGGCATCGGACAATGATGATCATATCTCTGAGATCTATATCAGACCATTCTGATATAGATTATATATATACAAGCCTCTCTTTGGTCTCTGGCAGATGGAAGACCAGTTTTCAAGGCCACGATGTCCAGAACTAGGTTCAGAGACATTTTAAAATACATGCGATTTGACAAAAGAGCAACCAGGGCAGCAAGGCAGGCCATAGATAAGCTTGCTGCTTTCAGAGACATTTGGACAATGTTTGTGGCGCAGTTACCCAAATACTACATCCCTGGTACTGATCTCTGTGTGGATGAACAGTTGGTAGCTTTCAGAGGCAGGTGCAGTTTCAGGTCAATACATCCCTTCTAAACCATCCAAGTATGGCATAAAGATCTGGTGGAACTGCGATGCTGAAACATGCTACCCACGTGAACAGCGAGAGGTTGGCCAAGGGGCAAGAGTTGTCAAAGATCTTACATCTCCATGGTGCAGAAGTGGAAGAAATGTCACTGCTGACAATTTCTTTACCTCAATCCCCCTTGCTGAAGAGCTCTTGAATGATGGGCTTATTTATGTGGGCACCATAAGGTCAAACAAACCACATGTCCCAGATGAAATGAAAGCTAACAACAGGAAACAGAAGCACAGCTCAATGTTCGGATTACATGACCAGCTTACCCTTGTTTCCTATGTACCAGCTAGAGGAAAGGCAGTTTTGGCACTCTCATCCATGCACCATGACAACAGTGTTAGTGGTGATCAGCGAAAGCCAGACATCATCGTGCATTATAATAACACAAAGAGCGGGGTAGACAACCTTGACCACTTGGCAACAATGCACACCTCTCGACACAAGATCAACAGATGGCCAATGGTCTTATTCTTCAACATGGTAGACATTGCAGGAATCGCTGCCTTCATTATCTGGCTCGGAAACTTTCCTGATTGGAAATCTTCAGAGGGCACCCGTAGGCGTCGTGTCTTTCTCAGAGAGCTTGGGTATGAACTAGTGAAACCACATGTAGAGAAAAGGTCACAGGTTCCAAACCTCCATAAAGCAACTAGGGAAGCAATAGCAAGCATTGGTGTTGGTCCTGCTAACCCTGTAGAGCAGCCCGCAGTTGCTGCAGTACCTGGCAGCCGCAAGCGCTGTTCGTTTTGCCCACGCAACACTGACAGGAAAGTGTCACATGCATGTGCTTCATGCAACAAGCCAGTGTGCCCAGAACATAGCCACAAACAAGTGGTTTGTGAAGATTGTGCTTGAAATATTACTAATAGTACATCGCTGAACCTAATTTCAAAGCTTTGTGGGAACTTGTTTTCATACCTGGGATTCTCATTTTGACAGTTACCATTTTCAGTTATTTCAGTAACCTAAAGATTTTTTATATCATATTACACATATACAAACAAGAGGTTTGTGTGTTTTTTTGTTTTAAACACAGGCATGGTAGTTACATAGGTTGATCGAATGTGTTCTGAGTAGGATGACTTCCTTACCAGTTTTAGCATATTCCCTAGTCGGCAAGTCAGCTAATTATTTTTATTGATGTTAGCAGGATGCTAGCTCAACATAAGTCAAAATATTTCTACTCAAACATATTTTTATAATGTATGTTTTCATTTAGTGTGGCAAAAATATATTTTTCAAGACTGAACTGACAAGGACTGTCTAAATAAATGTAATGTTGTTCTTACAGTCTGCGTTTTGGTTATTTCTTGCAATAAAAGTATTATTAGCAAACACATTTTACATTAGATCATTATAAAATACCTGTCTTAAATACAGGGAGTAGTTTTGGTATGATAAACCTCCAACCAGACATTTATAATAAGGGTCCCTGTACAGAGCACAATGGGGTCATAAATGACCCCACTTGGTCATTTCAGTCCGTAAAATAGCTTGGTCGCTTGAGGGTTAAAGTTATCTTCATTGAAAAGAACTGTTTTTCTTTCAAAAATAAGGAAATTTCTAAGTGACCCCAAACTTTTGAATGGTAGTGTAGTCCCACCTTGAACGCAACTACATCAAAATCCCTGACAAAAGTTTTAGCGCCGCCTAGTGGTAACAACATTGGACCCTTGTAAACTGGACAAACTTTGTACGATTTGCACCAAATTTTATACGATCAATATTCTCCCTTCCCCGAACTCGTCTATATACAAATAATAAACAAAAGTCATTGCGCCCCCTAATGATTAAAGGAAGAATTACTGACGACTGTTTTCTTTATTTTTCTCTCACCAGCTTAACAAAATTACATGAAGGAATTACTTGGGCTAATTGATAGTACATGTACATAGTACAGAACTGTTTCCATTGCAGCCGACGTTCTTCAATGGCTTTCTCACCATGCAAAACATGACAGTTACAGATCAGACAATCCTCGTCTGATTTTGGCCAAACTTTGCACAAATCATACTGATCCCATTTTGAACATGTCTGCATATCAATATTCAAAAAACTGTAACACCTGCACCTACTGCTGACATTAGGTACTGCAAAAAATTGTTTCAAATTTTGCTCAAACACCAGTACTCACAATGACATGAAATTTTCAGTGGTTTTTCAGAGTGCATTGGACTACCCTCGGTGGAAGTCACTTTTGTCCTGCGATAAGCACAGTTGACATGGAAACCCACTCCTTGCCTTTCAATCACGGACACTTGAACAATGGACAAACTTGGTACAATTTGCACCAAATTTTCTATGATCGATATTAGTCCTGCACCAAACGTGTCTACATAAAAATAACAAACAAAAGTTTTAGCGGCCCTATTGTTAAAAGGAAGAATTGTTGAAAACTTTTTTCTTTCTTTTTCTCTCACCAGCAGAAAAAAACCATGAAGGAATGACTAGGGGTCATTGACAGTACATGTTTATAGTACAGAACTGTTTCCATGGCGACCGGCGTGCTTCAATGGCTTTCTCGCCATACAAAAAATGACAGTTACAGCTCAGACAATTCTCGCCTGATCTGGAAAAAACTTTGCACACATCATACTGATCCCACTCTGAACATGTCTGTATATCAATATTCACAAAACTGTCACACCCACACCTACTGCTGACATGAGGTACTGCACAAAATTGTTTCAAATTTTGCACAAAGACCAGGAGTCACAATGACATGACGTTTTCAGTGGTTTCTCAGAGTGCATTGGATTACCCTCGGTGGAAGTCACTTTTGTCCTGCGATAAGCACAGTTGCCATGGAAACCCACTCCTTGCCTTTCAATAACGGACACTTGTACATTGGGCAAACTTGGTGTAGCGGGTTGAATTCAACCCCCACAACACACAGAGACAGTCAGCTCGTTACTCCTGGGTTTTTTCCGCTGCATGCTGCGTTTACAGCTGTGAGGTTAAAGTGTCATCCATGCATTGTGTTCATGCATCCTGTCTGTACCTCTGATATGCAAATGCCAGATTGACTGCTGTGAAGGTCTTTGATGTATTGTCTGAGTTGGGTATAAATGCTGTACCATTCTGTAATTCTGTCTCTCAATATCCCATTCTGATTTCTGTAACTGCTGCGGACACACACCGTGTCTCTTTGCCTGAGAGCCTGAGGACATCACCTCAGCCCGCAGCACGAGGGCTGGGGAGGTGTTCCAATGAAGGCGGTATGATTCAATAAACCAACTTAAAACTCCATCGCTGCCTTTATTTTATCATCCGCTTCACTGGTGACCCCGAGAACGCACACGTTTTGTGCAAACGCAACCTTCTGGTCTGGACAGCCACGCTGGTGACCCGACGCTGAAGAAAACGAGCTGCCGGCGAACGCAGCACCCGGCAGTGATGCTCCGCCGACGAGCAAACGCAGCAGCCTGACTGATCTGCCCTCCCTGCGGCTTCAGGGAGGCCTCAACGCAGAGCCCACGGCAAGCGAGCTACTCTCCGGACACCGCCCAAGACCGGGTAAACGGCAGTAAATGTCATGGTGCGACCCTCGCCGAGATTGGGGCGTCCAAGCGGGACAGCCTGAGGGACAAAGAATGTCTATCTCCCCTCAACACTCCAACGCACCATGACTAATCTGCAGCCACGGCTCATCATAGATGTTTTTCGGCGCCAACTGCGCCGATCTCCACCAAGTTTCCGACCCTGGTTTCCTCTCCAGCGGGCCCACCCACGCAAGGAGCCCCAGCACACGCACCGGGGGTGACGAGGATGGCGCAACACGCACGGAACAAGAATGGCTCCAGAGACCGCCATCGTCCTGCGCAGCTGCACGCAGAACCTTCAGGGCTGCGCGCTCACCTGAAGCAAGCACGCGCGCAGCGCGCCCACAGGATTCACTGATGGTTTCAGCCACGGCGCGCAAAGGATTCAGCCGTCTGCTTTTCCCGAGGGCTTTAGGGCTGCGCACGCACCTAAAGTCAACACGCCAAGTTCCTCTGCTTTTGTAGTAGTTTACGCAACCTCGCCGCTCCTGTTTTTCTTCATGGCCACGAGAGGAGTCAGAGACTAATTTTTCTTCTGGTGATCTCCACAAGTTCAACGGGACAGCCCCTCGACATCGCGGAGCAGCAAACAATTTTTGGCGCGGCCCGAACGATTTCACCGCGCCCGGTCAGCACTTACTACCCCCTTCCCCCTCCCCCTCCACCTGCACAGAGCTTTTCCCTACTCGCTGCCCAAACTGCAACATCGAGGTCTCGGCCCCCTGCCGTGCCCTCTGGGGGGAGCAGTGTAGCGGGTTGAATTCAACCCCCACAACACACAGAGACAGTCAGCTCGTTACTCCTGGGTTTTTTACGCTGCATGCTGCGTTTACAGCTGTGAGGTTAAAGTGTCATCCATGCATTGTGTTCATGCATCCTGTCTGTACCTCTGATGTGCAAATGCCAGATTGACTGCTGTGAAGGTCTTTGATGTATTGTCTGAGTTGGGTATAAATGCTGTACCATTCTGTAATTCTGTCTCTCAATATCCCATTCTGATTCCTGTAACTGCTGCGGACACACACCGTGTCTCTTTGCCTGAGAGCCTGAGGACATCACCTCCGCCCACAGCACGAGGGCTGGGGAGGTGTTCCAATGAAGGCGGTATGATTCAATAAACCAACTTAAAACTCCATCGCTGCCTTTATTTTATCATCCGCTTCATTGGTACAATTTGCACCAAATTTTCTACGATCGATGTTAGTCCTGCACCAAACGTGTCTACATAAAAATAACAAACAAAAGTTTTAGTGGCCCTATTGTTAAAAGGAAGAATTGCTGAAAATTTTTTTCTTTCTTTTTTTTCTCACCAGCAGAAAAAAAAATACATGAAGGAATGACTAGGGCTCATTGACAGTACATGTACATAGTACAGAACTGTTTCCATGGCGACCGGCGTGCTTCAATGGCTTTCTCGCCATACAAAACATGACAGTTACAGCTCAGACAATTCTCGCCTGATTTGGAAAAAACTTTGCACAAATAATACTGATCCCACTCTGAGCATGTCTGTATATCAATATTCACAAAACTGTCACACCCACACCTACTGCTGACATGAGGTACTGCACAAAATTGTATCACATTTTGCACAAAGACCAGTAGTCAGAGTGAAATGACATTTTCAGTGGTTTCTCAGAGTGAATTGGACTACCCTCAGTGGAAGTCACTTTTGTACTGCGATAACCACAGTTGCCATGAAAACCCACTTCTTGCTATTCAATATGTTTTATATGTTGGAGGGTTGGGAAAGTCCAAGAGTCACCAAATGTGGAACGTAAGTCAAGATGACTCTCTTCTGTAGTTCTGTGGTGTCTGCAACATGTACCTAAAATGTAAGTGTTACCATGGCCACATGTCCGAGTTTACCTGATCGCAATATGTTGGACAGCTGTAATTTGGACAAACTGTGTCAGACTGTCTCCAGAATTGCTATGATGGAGATTAATCCCACTCCGCACATTTGGCCCCACCCACAAAAATGAGGGGTGGGGTGCACATATCTTTTCCACTTGATCAATTTGTTTGCCGGAATTGCTATGATGGAGATTTGTCCCACTCTGCGCACTCCTACATAAAAATATTTGACAAAAGGGATAGTGCCACTTACTGCTCACAGGAAGATTTGCGCCAAATGGTTTACTTTAAAATTCATGCAGCCCCTGCAGTAATGACGGCACATTTTTCGAGCCAGCAAGGGACGATGAGCGCCGGGTTCCGCGGGCGCGTGGGGGGCAAAGGCCCGCTTACACCTGCTTAAAGGTTTAATTAGGGCCTGAGCCACTGACAACGTCAGTCGGCGAAAGCCCTATTGTATCTGCTCTGTTTCTTTATTTATTTTTCCGCCTAAATGATGGCATTTTTCACCCTCTGAACGTTAACCAAAATGCAATTTTTTTTGGCAAACCCCTCAGACCCGGCAAAAAATTTGATAAACTGGAAAACATATGTGCCCCCCCACCCCTCATTTTTGTGGGTGGGGCCAAACGTACAAGGTCTATGGAGACTGGAGGCCATAAACTTTGCCGTAGAGACATAAAATTTGGTTGAGGTGTGCATCACCTCAAGATATGCAAAAAACATCATTGTGGCCCATACCCACCGCCAACAGGAAGGCTGCCATCTTGCCTCAAAGTCGCCCCACCTCCAATTCGGAAAAAAGTCACACCTCGCATTTGAACAAACTAGTCCTAGGGACCTGCTCCGATTGAGCTCATTTTTACATGGCAGCATCTATAGGCATTGTCCATTAAAAATTGTATAAATTAAGTCAAAATCTCAAAAGGCGTGGCCAGGGCGCCATGGCGAAATTTGACTCCTCCCCTTCCAACTTCAACCACCTGTAAATCAGGCAAAACTTGTCCGATGTCCACAAAAATTTCCATGAAGAAAAATAGTGCCGCCCCAAATGCAACTACATCAAACTCCCTGACAAAAGTTATAGCGCCACATAGTGGTTAACGAAAGAATTGCTGAAAACTGTTTTATTTATTACTCATGCGTGGCTGGCCAGAATGAGGTGAAATTTTCTGAGATTCATCAGAACACAGGAATGATCATAACTGAACATCAACATTAGCATGACATCAAACGTTTTACCATGGACACGCCCTCCTCGCCATTCAATCCACGAGCTTGTGGGGAGGGGTGGGAAGGTCTTGGAGTTATAAATTGTTGAACATATGTTGAGGTCACTGTCATATATAGTCCTATATGGGTGGACAACCCATAACTTACAGGGAAGTGTTGCCATGGCAACATGGCGACGGTTGACTACTCACTATGAAATTTCGGAAAGTTGTATCTTGGACAAACTTTGTCTGATTTTCACCAAATTTTCCACAATGGATAATAGTCCCACCCTGAACCCTTCTATATAAAATAACAAAAGCTTTAGTGCCACCTAGTGGTAACAACATTAGACCCTTGTAAATTGGACAAACTTTGTATGATTTGCACCAAATTTTATACGATCAATATTCTCCCTTCCCCGAACTCATCTATATACAAATAATAAACAAAAGTCATAGCGCCCTCTAATGATTAAAGGAAGAATTACTGACAACTGTTTTCTTTATTTTTCGCTCACGAGCTTAACAAAATTACATGAAGGAATGACTTCATTGAATGACTTATACGATCAATATTCTCCCTTCCCCAAACTCGTCTATATACAAATAATAAACAAAAGTCATAGAGCCCCCTAATGATTAAAGGAAGAATTACTGACGACTGTTTTCTTTATTTTTCTCTCACCAGCTTAACAAAATTACATGATGGAATGACTTGAGCTCATTGATAGTTCATGTACATAGTACAGAACTGTTTCCATGGCAACTGCAGTTCATCAATGGCTTTCTCGCCATGCAAAACATGACAGTTACAGATCAGACAATCCTCGTCTGATTTTGGCCAAACTTTGCACAAATCCTACTGACCCCACTCTGAACGTGTCTGTATATCAATATTCACAAAACTGTCACACCCACACCTACTGCTGACATGAGGTACTGCACAAAACTGTTTCAAATTTTGCATAAAGACCAGTAGTCACAATAACATGACCTTTTCATTGGTTTCTCAGAGTGCACTGGACTACCTTTGGTGGAAGTCACTTTTGTCCTGTGATAAGCACAGTTGCCATGGAAACGCACTCCTTGCCTTTCAATAACGGACATTTGTACATGGAGCAAACTTGGAACAATTTGCACCAAATTTTCTACAATCAATATTAGTCTGGCACCAGACGTGTCTACATAAAAATAACAAACAAAACTCATAGCACCCTCTAATGATGAAAGGAAGAATTACTGACGACTGTTTTCTTTATTTTTCTCTCACCAGCTTACCAAAATTACATGAAGGAATGACTTGGGCTCATTGATGGTACATGTACATAGTACAGAACTGTTTCCATGGCGACCGGCATGCTTCAATGGCTTTCTCGCCATACAAAACATGACAGTTATAGCTCAGACAATTCTCGCCTGATTTGGAAAAAACATTGCATAAATCATACTGATCTTTCTCTGAACATGTCTGTATATCAATATTCACAAAACTGTCACACCTGCACCTACTGCTGACATGAGGTACTGCACAAAATTGTTTCAAATTTTGCACAAAGACCAGTAGTCACAATGACATGACCTTTTCAGTGGTTTCTCAGAGTGCATTGGACTACCCTTGGTGGAAGTCACTTTTGTCCTGCGATAAGCAGAGTTAATACGGAAACCCACTCCTTGCCTTTCAATAACGGACACTTGTACATTGGGCAAATTTGGTACAATTTGCACCAAGTTTTCTACGATCGATATTAGTCCTGCACCAAACATGTCTACATAAAAATAACAAACAAAAGTTTTAGCGCCCCTATTGTTAAAAGGAAGAATTGCTAAAAACTTTTTCTTTCTTTTTCTCTCACCAGCAGAAAAAAATACATGAAGGAATGACTTGGGCTCATTGACAGTACATGTACATAGTAAAGAACTGTTTCCATGGCGACCGGCGTGCTTCAATGGCTTTCTCGCCATAGATAGATAGATAGATCTTTAATTGTCATTGTCACAGGTACAATGAGATTCAAAGTGCTCTCCAGTCAGTGTCCCATTTATAAAAACATTGCCCCATTTTAAAAAACATAGACCTAAAATTACTAAAAATCAGTTAAAAATAATAATTAAAAAGAATATATATCTAGCCACATTCACACAGACATCAACACGGGACATCATGCACACACAGTCATTGCAAAGAGCATTCAACAACATACAATCATGTCCATTTAGCACATTACTTCCTCATTTTATTCAGAATGGTTATTGCTTTTGGATAGAAGCTGTGTTTGAGTCTGTTTGTCCTTGTGTTCATTAGTCTATATCGTTTCCCAGATGGCAGTAGTTCAAACAGTGAGTGTCCAGGATGTGAAGTATCCTTCAAAATATTTTGGGCTTTCTTCTGGCAACAGGAGTGGTGTAGGTCTTCCAGTGTGAGGAGAGGGCAGCCAATGATCTTCTGGGCAGTGTCAATGACCCTCTGGAGTGCTTTCCTCTGAGCTACTGTACAACTACTGTACCAGATGCATATACAGTATATTAATATGCTCTCGATGGAAGCTCGATAAAAGGACACCAGCAGTCTCTGTGTGATGTTCTCCTTCCTGAGAATCCTCAGGAAGTACAGTCTCTGCTGGGCCTTTTTCCACCAGCTCAGAGGTGTTCACACTCCAGGACAGGTTCTCCTCTATGTGGACTCCCAGGAAACGGAAGTCAGCTACCCTCTCTACACAGTCCCCACTAATGATGAGAGGGGAAATCTCTGTCTTCTTCCTCCTGTAATCTATAATCAACTCTTTGGTCTTAGAGGTGTTCAGGAGAAGGTTATTATCTTTACACCATGACGACAGCTGCACCACCTCATCTCTGTAGGCAGACTCGTCCCCCCCCCCCCCCGAAAATGAGACCCACCACTGTAGTGTCGTCTGCAAACTTCACGATGGTGTTGTTGTGATGGCCGGGGGTGCAGTCATGTGTATACGGACAGTAGAGCAGGGGACTCAGCACACAGCCCTGGGGGGATCCGGTACTGAGGCTTAGGGCCGTAGATGTGTGATGGCCCACCCTGACTCTCTGTCTGCGATCAGAGAGGAAGCTGCTGATCCACATACATATGGCCTGAGGAATCCCCAGGTCCCCCAACTTGACCACTAGTTTGTGTGGAAGAATGGTGTTAAATACAGAGCTGTAATCCACAAAGAGCATCTGCACATAGCTCCCCTGCCGCTCCAGGTGGGCTAGAGTGGCATGGAGTGCTGTGGCCACCGCGTCTTCTGTGGATCGATTCGCTCTGTAGGCAAACTGGTGGGGGTCAAGACTGTGGGGCAGGGCTGCTACGATATGACTATGGACCAGCCTTTCAAAGCACTTCATCACCACCGGGGTGAGTGTGACTGGACTGTAGTTGTTGAGGCTGCAGATGTGAGGTTTCTTGGGTAAGGGGACTATGGTGGAGGACTTCAGGCAGGATGGGACAGTGGACTGTGCCAGGGATTGGTTGAAAATCTTAGTTAAGACTCCAGCCAGCTGATCTGCACAGTCCCTCAGCACACATCCCGGGACACCGTCCGGACCCGCTGCTTTTCTTGGGTCGATGGACCGCAGAGTGCACCTCACCTCATGTTCCTCCAAAGTGAGGAACGTACTGCTGTGGGCCCGGTGTAGGTTGGCCGAGACAGGTGCAGTGACCTCAAAGCGGGCAAAGAAGATATTCAGCTCCTCCGCCAGCGTGAGGTCACCTACCGCGGTTCCCGGATTAGTTCGATAGTTGGCCAGGTGCTGGATGCCCTGCTACACCTGCCGGCTATTATTGCTGTCCAGATGGTCCTCAATCCTCCTCCTATAGTCTGCCTTAGCCTCTCTGATGCCCCCCTTCAGGTTGGCCCGAGCTGTGCTGTAGAGTTCGCTGTTACCAGACCTGAAGGCGATGTTTCTCTCCCTCAGCAGTTGCTGGACCTCCCGGTTCATCCAGGGCTTCTGGTTAGGGAAGATACGGATCCGTTTGCTAACTGTGATAGTGTCTATGCAGTTCTTGATATAGCACAGTACACTATCTGTGAACAGCTCCAGGTCCTGATGTTCGAAGACTTCCCAGTTGGTCCTGTCGAAGCAGTCCTGCAGCTGCTGGGAGGCATCCTCTGGCCATGTGGCAACAGTCTTAGAGATGATGGGAACAGTTTTCCTGAGGGGGGTATATGCAGGAATTAATAGCATGGACAGATGGTCAGACTGGCCCAGATGTGGTAATGGTCTAGCCCTATAGCCCAGTTTGATGTTTGAATAGACCTTGTCCAGGGTGTTCACTCCCCTAGTAGCACACTTGACATGCTGATGGAATTTAGGGAGTGCTGCCTTTAAGTCTGCATGATTGAAATCCCCCGCTATAACTTGCACGGCGTCAGGGTAAATACTCTGTGTATAGGTAATGCTAGCATGTAGCAATCCGATAGCTGAGTTAGCATTAGCATCCGGTGGAATGTAAACAACCGTTACCAATACTACAGTAAACTCCCTAGGGAGGTAAATAGGTCTGCACTTAACAGTCAGATACTCTATGTCCGGTGAGCAGTGGCTTTCCATAATCACTGAGTTAGTACACCAGCTGTTATTTACGTACACACAAAGCCCCCCTCCTCTGCTCTTACCGGAATCCGCTGTTCGGTCATAGCGCTGTGTAGTATACCCCGCTAGCTCAATAGCCGAGTCCGGGATAAATGGTTGAAGCCAGGTCTCGGTGATAAGAAGAATGCATGCATCCCTGGCACAGTTGTTTACCTTAATCTGTAGCCTTAGTTTCTCCATCTTGTTCACGAGAGATCTGGCATTTGAGAGGAAAAGGCTGGGAAGCGGTGGTTTGAATGGCTGCTTCCGTAGCCTTACTAGCGCGCCGGCCCTACAGCCCCGCTTCTGCTTCCTCTCCCTCCACCGCCTGTACCTCCTCCCCGCTGGGATGGTAATCCACGGAGAGCCGGGACCCCTCGCTACTTCCACCGGGATCTTGTGTGAGC
This sequence comes from Pholidichthys leucotaenia, assembly GCA_020510985.1. Lineage (NCBI taxonomy): Eukaryota > Metazoa > Chordata > Actinopteri > Cichliformes > Pholidichthyidae > Pholidichthys > Pholidichthys leucotaenia. The sequence continues at coordinate 276,252,028 of CM035841.1, read as the reverse complement.
GGAGAAACTCACTTGTTACTTTCCCCTCGTAGCATATTCTGATCTTCAGAATATCATGCCGGCTATAGGTGATATTCGCTCGGCAGAATGTGCACAAAACAAACACGTAAAACAAAAAGCACATCCAAATACCGCTCCGACTGGTGAACCACTGAGCTGCTGCAACTGTGTGTGCCGCCATACAAAACATGACAGTTAAGGCTCAGACAATTCTCGCCTGATTTGGAAAAAACTTTGCACAAATAATACTGATCCCACTCTGAACATGTCTGTATATCAATATTCACAAAACTGTCACACCCACACCTACTGCTGACATGAGGTACTGCACAAAATTGTATCACATTTTGCACAAAGACCAGTAGTCAGAGTGAAATGACATTTTCAGTGGTTTCTCAGAGTGATTTGGACTACCCTCAGTGGAAGTCACTTTTGTACTGCGATAACCACAGTTGCCATGAAAACCCACTCCTTGCCATTCAATATGTTTTATACTTTAGAGGGCTGGGAAAGTCCAAGAGTCACCAAATGTGGAACGTAAGTCAAGATGACTCTCTTCTGTAGTTCTGTGGTGTCTGCAACATGTACCTAAAATGTAAGTGTTACCATGGCCACATGTCCGAGTTTACCTGATCGCAATATGTTGGACAGTTGTAATTTGGACAAACTGTGTCGGACTGTCACCGGAATTGCTATGATGGAGATTAATCCCACTCCGCACATTTGGCCCCACCCACAAAAATGAGGGGTGGGGGTGCACATATCTTTTCCACTTGATCAAATTTTTTGCTGGAATTGCTATGATGGAGATTAGTCCCACTCCGCACACTCCTACATAAAAATATTTGACAAAAGGGATAGTGCCACTTACTGCTCACAGGAAGATCTGCGCCAAATGGTTTACTTTATTATTCATGCAGCCCCTGCAGTGATGACGGCACATTTTAAGAGCCAGCAAGGGACGACGGGCGCCAGGTTCCACGGGCGCGCGGGGGGCGAAGGTCCATTTACACCTGCTTGCAGGTTTAATTTATTATTAGGGCCTGAGCCACTGACGTCAGTCGGCGAAAGCCCTATTGTATCTGCTACGTTTATTTATTAGGGCCTGAGCCACTGACAACGTCAGTTGGCGAAAGCCCTATTGTATCTGCTCCATTTATTTATTAGGGCCTGAGCTACTGACAACGTCAGTTGGTGAAAGCCCGATTGTATCTACTCCGTTAAGCCCTATTGTATCTGCTCCGTTTATTAGGGCCTGAGCCACTGACGTCAGTCAGCGAAAGCCCTATTGTAATTGTTCAGCTAGAAGAAATTCTTCCACCTAAACAAATGAATTTTTCACCCTCTGAATGTTAACCAAAACGTGGTTAACATTCGCGCCACCTTGTGTGCCACCTTGTGGTTAGAGCAACAGACACGTGTAAATTGGACAAACTTTGTACGATTTTCACATAATTTTGCACATTCGATATTAGTCCCACTGCAAACACATGTATAAAACAATAATAAACACAAGTTATAGAGCCCCTGGGTGGTTAAAGGAAGAATTGCTGAAAACTCTTTTATTTATTACTCACGCGCTGTTGGCCAGAATGATGTGAAATTTTCTGAGATTCATCAGACCAAAGGGATAATCATAAGTGCAAATCAACTTTAGCATGACGTCACATGTGTTACCAAGGACACACCCTCCTCGCCATTCAATCCGTGAGCTTATGGGGAGGGGTGGGAAGGTCCCAGAGTCATTAAATTTGGAACATATGTTGACATGATTGTCATATATAGTCCTATATGGGTGGACCACACATAACTGACAGGGAAGTGTTTCCATGGCAACATGGGGAGGGTTAACTCCTCACCATGAAACATTGGAAAGTTGTATCTTGGACAAACTTTGTCTGATTGTCACCAAATTTTCGATAATGGATAATAGTCCCACCCTGAATGGTCCTATATAAAAATAACAAAAGTTAGGGTGTCGCCTAGTGGCTACAACATTGGACCCTTGTAAATGGACAAAGTTTGGACAATTTGCACCAAATTTTCTACGATCAATATTTGTCCTGCCCCAAAGTGTCTATATAAAAATAATAAACCAAAGTTTTAGCGCACCTATTTATTAAAGGAAGAATTGCTGAAAACTATTTTCTTTCTTTTTCTCTCACCAGCAGAAAAAAATGACATTAAAGAATGACTAGGGCTCACTGACAGTACATGTATATAGTACAAAACTGTTTCCATGGTGACCAGCATACTTCAGTGGCTTCCACGCAATGCAAAACATGACAGTTACAGCTCAGAAAATCCTCGTCTGATTTGGACCAAACTTTGCACAAATCATACTGATCCCATTTTGAACACGTCTGTATATCAATATTCACAAAACTGTCACACCACCACCTACTGCTGACATGAGGTACTGCACAAAATTGTTTCAAATTTTGTGCAAAGACCAGTAGTCACAATGAGATGACATTTTAAGTGGTTTCTAAGAGTGCATTGGATGACCCTCAGTGGAAGTCACTTTTGACCTACGATAAGCACAATTGCCCTGGAAACCCACTCCTTGCCTTTTGACAACGGACACTTGTAAATTGGACAAACTTTGTTCGAATTTCACCAAAATTTCTATGATCGATATTAGTCCCGCACCAAATGTGTCTATATAAAAATAATAAACATTTTAGCACCCCATTGATTAAAGGGAGATTTTCTGAAAACTGTTTTCCTTCTTTTTTTTTCTCGCCAGTAGAAAAAAAAATGATATGAAGGAATGACTAGGGCTCATTGACAGTATATGTACATAGTACAGAACTGTTTCCATGGTGACAAGCATGCTTCAATGGCTTCCTCGCAATGCAAAACATGACAGTTACAGCTCAGACAATCCTCATTTGATTTGGAGCAAACTGCACAAATCATACTGATCCCACTCTGAACACGTCTGTATATCAATATTCACAAAACTGTCACACCACCACCTACTGCTGACATAAGGTACTGCACAAAATTGTATCAAATTTTGCGCAAAGAACAGTAGTCACAATAACATGACATTTTCAGTGGTTTCTCAGAGTGCAATGGACTATCCTCAGTGGAAGTCACTTTTGTCCTGCAATAAGCATGGTTGTCATGGAAACCCACTCCTTGCCTTTCAATAACGGACACTTGTACATTGGACAAACTTGGTACAATTTGCTCCAAATTTTCTACGATCGATATTAGTCCCGCACTGAACGTGTCTACATAAAAATAATAAACAAAAGTTTTAGCGCCCCTCTTGATTAAAGGAAGAATTGCTGACATCTTTTTTCTTTCTTTTTCTCTCACCAGCAGAAAAAATGACAAGAAGGAATGCCTAGGGCTCATTGACAGTACATGTACATAGTACAGAACTGTTTCCATGGTGACCAGCATGCTTCAATGGCTTCCTCGCATTGCAAATCTTGACCTTTATAGCTTGAGCTTTATAGGTTCGTCTGATTTGGACCAAACGTGCAATGATGGACTTGTTCCATGGTGACCAGCATGCTTCAATGGCTTCCTCGCAATGCAAAACATGACAGTTACAGCTCAGACACTCCTCGTCTGATTTTGACCAAACTTTGCACATGTCATACTAATCCCACTCGGAACACGTCTGCATATCGATATTTACAAAACTGTCACACCCGCACCTACTGCTGACATGAGGTACTGCACAAAATTGAATCAAATTTTGCACAAAGAATCAGAATCAGAATAAGTTTATTGCCAAGCACATTTACAAGTAAATAACAGGTAAATATACGAGGAATTTGACTTGACACTGAAAACGTCATAAATGACATTCTCAATGACGCGGCGAGCCATGGAGGCGCCTGTCAGCAGGAAGGGAATAATAGGCGGGGGGGGAGGGGGAGGAGGGAGACACAATAGGAGAGAGAAAAAAGCATTGTTGATCAGAATAAAGTTCATATATGATCGATATTTTGATTACAAGAAAAAAACTCTCAATGCACAATTAGCAGACAATAGAATCCACACAATGACACAAAGAGAGCAGTGAATGAATGTATTCATCAGTATAAATGGATCAGAATGTGTGAGTTGGATGCAATCAGTGGCAAATCAGTTAGGTGGACAACAATAGTCTCTTCCTCAGCAGATGTTATGACTAGAGTCTGAAGCAAAGGCACGTGTCCTTGAGCACGGCAGATGGAATAGTTGAGCCAGACAGCTGTCCTTGAGAGTCAGATGCTGCCCGCCAATGTTATGAAAACAATTATACTGTTGATTATCAGGAGGACTGGGTGCTGAGGGTGCCAAAAAAAACAGGTCGAATAGCACTGACTTCAGAGAAAAAACTTTCTATTCTCTTACGGATTCAGTGCTCCAGTTCCATCATGGCCAGGCATTGAAATCGATTCGTGAACAGCTCTCAGCGTGATTGTGATGTAATCCATTTTCCTGTACAGTTCTCAATTGGCCGCTGTCAGAGTCCTGCCCAGTTGGTCAATTTGATGAATTTGATGACAGAGCTTCGCCGGGTCCGCTTTTTGATAAGCTCTGTCCATCTTCTTCAATTTGCGGTGCACCAGAACAATCCCAGAGCCAATCAGAAGAATTCCGATGACCATTGCTCCGAAAAGATATAAATCTTCAATATCTTCAATAGAAAGATCACACAGGCACAAGAGTTTCCAATTGCTTGTGCCCTTTAAATAACCCGCAGCAGCAGTCCCTGCAGGACAGATAGGCTCCCCCGGGCCTGATTTCCTCGTTGAAAAAACAGTGTTGATTGCGTTCAAAGCCCAGCTTATTAAATCCATAATTTCGTTAGATGAATCAGCAGTAAGACACGCAGACACAGACGATAGCAAGCTGGGATCCAGTCAGTTAGGGAGGGAGAGAGATAAGGAGCCGGAGCGGGGAAGAAAAGCGTCTGCTCTCTTTGGAGGGCGGAAGTGAAGTCAAAAAGACCAGTAGTCACAATGACATGACATTCTCACTGGTTTCTCAGAGTGCATTGGACTACCCTCAGTGGAAGTCACTTTTGTCCTGCGATAAGCACAGCTGCCATGGAAACAAACTCCTTGCCTTTCAATAACGGACACTCAAATTTTATACGATCGATATTAGTCCGGCACCGAACGTGTCTATAAAAAATAATAAACAAAAGTTTTAGTGCCCCTATTGATTAAAGGAAGAATTGCTGAAAACTGTTTTCTTTCTTTGTCTCTCAGAAGTAGAAAAAAATACATGATGAAATGACTAGGGCTCATTGACAGTACATGTACATAGTACAGAACTGTTTCCATTGCAACCAGCATGCTTCAATGGCTTCCTCGCATTGCAAATATTGACCTTTATAGCTCAGACAATCCTCGTCTTATTTGGACCAAACTTTGCACAAATCACACTGATCCCACTTTGAAGACGTCTGCATGTCAATATTCACAAAACTGTCACACCAGCACCTACTGCTTACATGAGGTACTGCACAAAATTGTTTCAAATTTTGCGCAAAGAACAGTATTCACAATGACATGACATTGTCACTGGTTTCTCAGAGTGCATTGGACTACTCTCGGTGGAAGTCACTTTTGTCCTGCGATAAGCACAGTTGCCATTGAAACCCATTCCTTGCCACTCAAGATGTTTTTTACTTTCGAGAATTGGGAAAGTCCAAGGGTCACCAAATGTGGAACGTAAGTCAAGGTGACTCTCTTCTTTAATTCTGTATCGGTATGCAATACATACTTAAAATGTTAAGTGTTACAATGGACACATGGCCAATTTAACCTTAAACCATACGTTGGACAGCTGTAAATTGGACAAACTGTCGGATTTTCACTGTATTTGCCATGATGGACTTTAGTCCAACTCTGCATGCAACAACATAAGAATACTTGATAAAAGTTATAGCACCACTTACTGTTCAAACGAAGTTCTTGCCAAATGGTTTACTTTATTATTCCCGCAGCCCTTGCAGCGACCATGGGAAAATTTCCGAGACAGAAAGTTACGATGGACGCAGGGTTGCGAAGGTGTGTGTGTTGGGGGGGGGGGAGCGCGAAGGCCCGCTTACACCTGCTTGAAGGTTTAATTAGGGCCTGAGCCACTGACAACGTCAGTCGGCGAAAGCCCTATTGTATCTGCTCTGTTTAATTTTTTTTTTAATTTTTGTGCCTAAATGATCGCATTTTTCACCCTCTGAACCTTAACCAAAACGCGATTTTTTTTGCAAATCCCTCAGATCCAGCAAAAAAGTCGATAAACTGGAAAACATATGTGCCCCCCCCCACCCCTCATTTTTGTGGGTGGGGCCAAAAGTACAAAGTCTATGGAGACTGGAGACCATAAACTTTGCCGTAGAAACATAAAATTTGGGTGAGGTGTGCATCACCTCAAGATATGCAAAAAATATCATTGTGGCCCATACCCACCGCCAACAGGAAGGCCGCCATCTTGCCTCAAAGTTGCCCAACCTCCAATTCAGAAAAAAGTCACACCTCGCATTTGAATGGACTAGTCCTAGGGACCTGCTCGGATTGAGCTCATTTTTACATGGTGGCATCTATATGCAATGGCCATTAAAAATTGTATAAATTAAGGCAAAATCTCAAAAGGCGTGGCCAGGGTGACATGGCGAAGTTTGACTCTTCCCCTTACAATTTCAACCACCTGTAACTCGGGCAAAACCTGTCCGATGTGCACAAAACTTTCCATGATGGAAAATAGTCCTGCCCCAAACGCAACTACATCAAAGTACTGTACCTGACAAAAGATATAGCGCCACATAGTGGTTAACGAAAGATTTGCTGAAAACTGTTTTATTTATTACTCACGCGCGGCTGGCCAGAATGATGTGAAATTTTCTGAGATTCATCAGACCACAGCCATGATCATAACCGAACATCAACTTTAGCATGACATGAAATGTGTTACCATAGACACGCCCTCCTCACCATTCAATCTGTGAGCTTATGGGGAGGGGTGGGAAGGTCCTGGAGTCATGAAATCTGGAACATAGGTTGAGGTGACTGTCACATATAGTCCTATATGGGTGTACAACACATAACTGACAAGGAAGTGTTGCCATGGTGCCATGGCGAATTTTGACTCCTCCCCTTACAAAATCAAGCAGCTGTAACTCGGGCAAAACTTGCCCGATGTGCACCAAACTTTCCATGATGGAAAATAGTCCCACCCCGAACGTGTCTACATCAAAATACCAGACAAAAGATATAGCGTCACCTGTTGATTAACAATAGAATTGCTTAAAACTGTTTTATTTATTACTCACGTGCGGCTGGCCAGAATGATGTGAAATTTTCTGAGATTCATCAGACCACAGCCATGATCATAACTGAACATCAACTTTAGCATGACATAAAATGTGTTACCATGGACACGCCCTCCTCGCCATTCAATCCGTGAGCTTATGGGGACGGGTGGGAAGGTCCTGGAGTCATGAAATTTGGACCATAGGTTGAGGTCACTGTCATATATAGTCCTAAATGGGTGGACAACATATAACTGACAGGGAAGTGTTGCCATCGCGACATGGCGAAGGTTGACTCCTCGCCATGAAATATCAGAAAGTTGTATCTTGGACAAACTTTGTCTGATTTTCACCAAATTTTCCACAATGGATACTAGTCCCACCCTGAACACCCCTATATAAAAATAACAAAAGTTAGAGTGCTGCCTAGTTGTGACAACATCGGACCCTTGGAAATTGGACAAACTTTGTACGATTTGAACCAAATTTTATACGATCAATATTCGCCCTGCCCCAAATGCGTCTATATACAAATAATAAACAAAAGTTTTAGTGCCCCCTAATGATTAAAGGAAGAATTGCTGACAACTGTTTTCTTTATTTTTCTCTCAACAGCTGAAAAAAATACATGAAGGAATGACTTGGGCTCATTGACAGTACATGTACATAGTACAGAACTGTTTCCATGGAGGCCGGCATGCTTCAATAGCTTTCTCGCCATGCAAAACATGACAGTTTCAGCTCAGACAATCCTTGTATGATTTGGACCAAACTTTGCACAAATCATACTGATCCCACTCTGAACATGTCTGCATATCAATATTCACAAAACTGTCACACCCGCACCTCCTGCTGACATGAGGTACTGCACAAAATCGTTTCAAATTTTGAACAAAGACCAGTAGTCACAATGACATGACATTTTCAGTGGTTTCTCAGAGTGCATTGGACTACCCTCAGTGGAAGTCACTTTTGTCCTGCGATAAGCACAGTTGCAATGGAATCCCATTCCTTGCCACTCAAGACGTTTTATACGTTGGAGGCTTCGGGAAGCCCAAGGGTCACCAACTGTGGAACATAAGTCAAGGTGACTCTCTTCTGTAGTTCTGTATTGGTCTGCAACATCTACTTAAAATGTTAAGTGTTACAATGACCACATGTCCACGTTTACCTTGGCAATACGTTGAACAGTTATAAATTGGACAAACTGTGTCAGATTTTCACCGTAATTGCCATGATGAACATTAGTCCCACTCTGCACGCACCTACATAAGAATATTTGACAAAAGTTATAGTGCCACTTACTGCTTAAAGGAAGTTCTTGCCAAATGGTTTACTTTATTATTCACGCAATCCTTGCAGCGACAATGGGAAATTTTCCGAGCCAGCAAGGTACAACTGATGCTGGGTTGTGCGGGTGCGTGGGGGGGCGAAGGCCCGCTTACACCTGCTTGCAGGTTTAATTATTATTATGTTTCTCCATGTTTACTTTCATTAGGTTCAGGGTTTCTATGTTTGATGTTTATTATTCCTGCCTTGCCCTTAGTTTTGGTATCATTATTATTAATGTCATGGTTTCATGGTTTCTGTTGTGGTGTTGTTCTTGTGTCAGTTATAGTCAGTCAGTCTTGTGTCAGTTAAACATTTAACTAAAAAAAAACCACAGTCACAGTCATTGTCAGGGTCACATCTCCCATGGTCCTGTGTTTATGTCTCAAGTGTATCCCCTGTCCTTGTCTGTCTGCTCATCCCAGCCCATCCTGTTTTCCATACCTGTTGACTCTGTTTTTTTCCCCACATGTCTCCTGTCTGTCCTGATTAGTGTCCCCACCTGTTCTGTGTTGTTTGATTATCCACATGCTATAAGTCTGGCTCTGTCCTAGTTCATCACAGTGTCCTTAAGTCATACTGTGTGAGCAACACACTTCTTGTCTTGCCTTGTCAGCCTAGCCTTGCCTGTTTTGGATTTAGGCTTGCTTTTTTATTTTTCAGCCCTCAAGCTGTGTTATTTTATGTTTGTTGCTTAATAAATAATCATGCCAAGAGCTCACCCTATGGTTGAGTTTGGCTTTCTGCCCCAGAGGGGCTTCAACCTTGACAGCAACGGTTTAGTTACAGCAGTTTTAAAAGCCTGTGATACATGGCTTAATGTGAATGAAGAAATGATTATTTGAAGAATAGAGCTGGTGTAGAAGCTGGGTTAATCATCTCAGACTGGATGCAGAGGGTAAACAGAGAAGGGCAATAGGTATTGAGATGAGAGAGATTATGGTGAGGTAGCAAGAAGAAGTAGTGGGGGGAGAAGGGTTGAATGTATTGTGATGCGAGATGTCATGCAGATGTGAGATGGGCGGTTGATATAAAAGGAGAGACCCTGGTGTATTGAGATATGCTTTGTAATGTAGACAGTGGGGCCAAGCTTCAATTTTTCAATTTTTATTTCCAAAAACTTACAGGTAATAATTCCCAAACAAAACATCTGACACGATTTACCATGACTTGGATTTGTCAGTCAATCATTATCATCATCTCTCGACAACCAATGAAGATTACAACGAAGACTCTCCACTGAAAAGACTTAACCAAATATACCCAACACCTGTTATATACTATTAGAGATAATTACCGACAATTAGAACATACCATATGTCCCAGGTAAGACAATAACATTTTTTCATTCTTTACACATACCCACTGATATCTAAAAGTGCATAAATAATTCCCCAGCTATATACAGAGTAAATATAAATAACATAGAATAAATAACAGTATAAATAATTCAATAAATAATTCAGACCCCTATTTACAAATTCTAAACCACCCCTCTAACTTACCATACATGCTTCCTTCCTGCTGGTGTCCTTTAAAAGGCCCTCAACCCCTAACAGAGTCTTTTGCCAGGACACCCTCAGGAAGCATGTTGGCAAAGGTATGTGGAATAAATCATTACCAATTGTTTTACCCAAATGCTTAACCATAGCAATTATCTCACAAGGGCATTCCAATTAGACCAAAGACAAATCCTAAAATAATGTGTGCATTTTTAACAAACCATCATATTGACATTTACACATATTACACAAACAATATAATCACACATATAATAAACCGTAACAGTGGTGACACTCCATCATCACATTTCCTCCCCCCTTTTCCCAAGAGTACAGTACTCTAAGAGTCATGTACTCTTGAGAGACTATCTGCCACAAGGTTGGTTTTCCCTGCCACATACCAAACAGTAAAATTATACAGTTGAAGGGACACATACCACCCTGTGAGACGAATGTTCATGTCCTTCATCCTGTCCAGCCACTGTAGGGCCCGATGATCTGTCTCCAACACAAAATGACGCCCTAATAAATAGTATTTAAGAGACCCTATTGCCCATTTCATGGCAAGACATTCCTTTTTCTACTGTAGAGTATCTTGTCTCCCGGTCCAACAATTTACGGCTCAAGAACAGTACTGGGTGTCTCTCTCCCCTCCTGGAGAAGTACTGCTCCAATGCCAACTCCTGAAGCATCTGTCTGTAAAATAAATGGACGAGCAAAATCTGGACTGTAGAGAACCTTCTCCCCAGAAATAGCCCTCTTCAAATCCTCAAAAGCTCTGTCACACTCCTCTGTCCATTTTACCCTATTTGGTGCTGAAGCCTTAGTGAGGTCAGTCAAAACTGCGGCTCTTTCAACAAAGTGGGGGATGAACTTAATTATACCATCCTACCATTCCCATGAATGATCGTACCTTCTTTTTAGTAGTGGGCACAGGATAAGTCCGGATGGCATCCACTTTACCTACTCGTGGTCTAATGACCCCCTGACCAACCACATGTCCCGGGTACTCCACCTGCTGCTGTCTGAACGCACATTTACGTGGATTAATCGTCAATCCTGCCCTCTTAATCAACTGAAAGACCTGCCTAAGGTGTACCAAATGTTCTTCCCAGGTCTGACTATAGATGACTACGTCATCCAAATAGGCAGCCACAAACTTTGATACCCTTCTTAACACTTGGTCCATAAGCCGCTGAAAAGTTGCAGGTGCCCCCTGAAGGCCAAATGGGATAACTCTAAATTGGAAACTGCCATAAGGTGTTTTAAAGGCTGTAAGTTCTTTTGTTTCCGGTGCCAATGCCACCTGCCAATACCCCTTGCATAGGTCCAGTGTAGAAATAAACCTAGCCCTGCCCACTTTCTCTAACAGTTCATCAATCCGGGGCATGGGGTATGACTCAAACTTGGACACTGAATTGAGATATCTGAAGTCAATACAGAATCTCAAAGAGACGTCCTTTTTGGGTACCAGCATAATCGGGCTACACCACTCACTGACTGACTCCTCGATCACTCCCAGCTGCAACATCAAGTCAATTTCCTGCTACAGTCCGCCACCTTTGGTCCTGAAGAGCGGCTTCTTCCTCCATCCGACGATCCCTGAGAGTCAGCAAACGAACCAAAGATTTCACCAAGCACGTTAGCTCCTCGAGCTCGCCCAGTCCGCTGAGTCCCGGCTCCTCGGCTGCCATACCTGCGTCCAGGTCAGACTGCTCCTCTTGTCTCGTCATTTTTCTTCTGGCCATCGCTCCTTCCGTCCCGTGCTCTATCCAACACTTCCACCAAACGTTACGCCTCGTCCTGGGAACAGACCACCGCTGCCACCAAATGTAACGTAGTAACAGCGGGGCGAGGCCAGATCTTCAATTTTTCAATTTTTATTTCCAAAAACTTACAGGTAATAATTCCCAAACAAAACATCCGATACGATTTACCATGACTTGGATTTGTCAGTCAATCATCATCATCATCTCTCAACAACCAATGAAGATTACAACGAAGACTCTCCACTGAAAAGACTTAACCAAATATACCCAACACCTCTTATATACTATTAGAGATAATTACCGACAATTAGAACATACCATATGTCCCAGGTAAGACAATAACATTTTTTTCATTCTTTACACATACCCACTGATATCTAAAAGTGCATAAATAATTCCCCAGCTATATACAGAGTAAATATAAATAACATAGAATAAATAACAGTATAAATAATTCAATAAATAATTCAGACCCCTATTTACAAATTCTAAACCACCCCTCTAACTTACCATACATGCTTCCTTCCTGCTGGTGTCCTTTAAAAGGCCCTCAACCCCTAACAGAGTCTTTTGCCAGGACACCCTCAGGAAGCATGTTGGCAAAGGTATGTGGATTAAATCATTACCAGTTGTTTTACCCAAATGCTTAACCATAGCAATTATCTCACAAGGGCATTCCAATTAGTCCAAAGACAGATCCTAAAATAATGTGTGTATTTTTAACAAACCATCATATTGACATTTACACATATTACACAAACAATAAATCACACATATAATAAACCATAACAGTGGTGACACTCCATCGTCACATGCTTTTTCTATGTATGACTGATGTGAGAGTGAATAAAGTCGTCTGCTGCATAAATCTGCCTCCATTATTTGCACTCTCCACACTGGTGACCCCTTGACGAATTTTGGAACACGAGGCAAGAACCCCGGAGTCGGCCCGGACGGGAAGCCCCAGCAACGCGGCAAGCATCCCAGAGACAGCCCGGACGGGAACCCCCAGCAACGCATGCGCTGTTTCGGTCAAACTACTGGACTTTTGGCTGCACGACCCGTGGTCTTGGTTCCACCACACCGAGGCCCAGTTTGCCCTCCGGGGAATAACGGCAGACGACACCAGATATTACTAGGTGGTCGCAGCGCTGGACGCTCGCACTTCTCAGCAAGTAGCGAGTCTGCTCCAACAGCCTCCAGCCCACGACAAATACGGGGCTCTCAAGGTCGCGCTGACCCGGCGCTACACACTCTCGGACTGTGAGAGAGCAGAGAGGTTCCTGGGGCACTCCGAGTTAGGAAATGGGTTGGCGGTCGAACTGCTGTAGAAGATGTTGGCGTTGATGGGCACGGACGACAGGCATTTTCTGTTTGCCCACCTTTTCCTCTGGAACCTCCCAACAGAGGCAAGAGCGGTCCTTGCCAATTCGCCGTTGCTGGCCGCACGTGACTACCGTGCGCTAGCCCAGGAGGCAGATTGGATCATCCTCGCCACCAGAGCCCTCACAGTGAACGCAGTGGCGTCGGAACCCAGCGAGACAACCAGCGGAGGCAAGGAGCCAGTGACGGTAGCGGAAGCGGGGGCCAGGAAGCGCCAGAGAGACACGCTGTGCTTCTACCACCGCCGCTTTGGAGAGAACGCACGCAGATGTGTGCCACCGTGCCAATTCAAGCGTTCGGGAAATGCCAAGGCTGGCAGTCAGTAGCAGCTTCGATTGCCGGTGAAGAGAACAAGCTGCTCTACGTGACGGACTCACGCTCGGGGAGACGGTTCCTCGTAGGCACCAGCTCCCAAAAGAGCCTCATCCTGCTGTCCTACGCCGACCGGCTAGCGGGAGCTAGCGGCTCCCAGCTGGTAGCCGTAAACGGCTCGGACATTAAGACTTTTGGTGAGAGAACACTGATTTTATCCCTACATGGCCGTATGGACGAGTGGACTTTTGTCATAGCGGCATTGAGTTTCCCAATCCTGGGAGCTGATTTTCTGTGTGCACACGGGTTGCTAGTCGATGTTGCAAACAGGCGCCTGGTTAATGCAATGTCTTTTGATTCCCTCCCCTGTACAGCTCGAGGGGCCGGGCCAATAACACAAGCCAACGTCACAGCTCCAGGCGGTAAGTTCCACACACTGCTCACTCAGTTCCCAGCACTCACGGTCCCGACGTTTTCGGTGGCCAGCACTAAACACGGGATGGAACACTTCATCACCACCACTGGGCCGCCCGTTTTCGCACGACCTCGGCGCCTGGACGCAGCTAAACTGGCCATAGCGCATGAGGAGTTTGCCAACTTGGAAAGGTTGGGCATCATCAGGCGCTCAAACAGCCCATGGGCATCCCCGCTACACATGGTCCCTAAGGCCTAGGGATCGTGGCGACCGTGCGGAGATTTCTGCAGGTTGAATAACGCCACAGCGCACGACCGCTACCCGATTCCCCATATTCAGGATTTTTCCATTCACCTCGACGGGGCACGCATTTTTTCTAAAATAGACCTGGTCCGTGGTTACCACCAGGTCCCAGTGCGCGCGGAGGAAATACTCAAAACAGTGGAAATAACTCTGTTTGGCTTGTTTGAGTTTTTACACATGCCCTTTGGATTAAAAGGCGCGGCACAGACATTCCAACGCATGATGGATGCGGTGTTGTGAGATCTGCCGTTTGTGTTTGTCTACCTAGACGATATCCTGGTGGCCAGAGCATCCGAGGATGAACACGTAACCCACCTCAGGACGGTTTTCCGGAGGTTGGAGGAGCACGGGTTAATAATCAACCCGGCGAAATGCCAGTTCGGCGTGACGGGGATTGACTTTTTGGGGCACTGCGTCTCACCGGAGGGAGCGATACCCTTGCCCGACAAGGTGCGCACTGTGGTGAATTTTCCCCGGCCTCAGACGGTCAGGGCGCTGCAAGAGTTTTTGGGGATGGTTAACTTTTATAACCGGTTCCTCCCCCATGCAGCTCAACTCATGCAGTCATTGTATGCCGCGCTCAAGAAACGGAAACCGGCGGATAGAGTCGAATGGACTCCGGAGCGGGAGCAGGCGTTCTCTGAGGTTAAAACAGCCCTGGCAAATGCCGCACTGTTGGCGCACCCGGACCCGGATAGCGCTCACTACCAACGCCTCAGACGTGGCCATAGGGGCCGTCGTGGAGCAACGCGTCGCCGGTTCTTGGCAGCCGCTCGCTTTTTTCAGCAGGGCTTTGTGCAACAGTGAGCGTAAATATGGTGCGTTCGACAGGTTGTTGCTGGCTCTCCACCTGGCCATACGCCACTTCCAGTTCTGGCTGGAAGGGCGCAGCTTCACCGCATTCGTGGACCACAAGCCGCTAACGTTCGCGATGGCCAAGGTTTCGGAACCATGGTCAGGCCGGCAGCAGAGACAGCTAGCCGCGATCTCGGAGTTTACAACCAATGTTCAGCATGTGTCGGGTAAACTGAATGTGGTGGCGGACTGCCTCTCACGCGCAGTAGTGGCCCCAGTCTGCGTTGGGATAGATTATACAGCCATGGCCGCAGAGCAGATTGGCGATGCAGACGTGTGCGCGCTCCAGTCTGGACCAACAGGGTTAAGGCTGGACAGCAGAGTACTGCAAAGCGGCAGCCCCCGCAATCTGCGACGTCTCCACGGGACGCCCGCGCCCGGTGGTCCCAGTTGCTTGGTGCCGCCGAGTGTTTGAGTCAGTTCACGCTCTGGCGCACCCAGGAGTGTGCGCGTCAGTCAAAATGGTGGGAGCAAAGTTTGTATGGCCAGGCCTACGCAAACAAGTGAAAGAGCAGGCGGCAGCCTATGTAGCATGCCAACGAGCCAAAGTACACAGACACACGAAGGCTACTTTGGAGCCGTTTCGCATACCGGCTAAGAGATTCAACCATGTTCACGTGGACCTCGTGGGCCACCTCCCGCCATCGCAGGGGTGCACACACCTTCCGACAGTGGTGGACCGCACCACACGCTGGCCAGAAGCAGTTCCGCTGGCAGCAACCACGTCCGCGGACGTGGCGCGCGCTTTTTTGACGACATGGGTGGCACGTTTTGGCATCCCGTCGGACATCATGTCCGATAGGGGCCCACAGTTTGTTTCTGACCTCTGGTCCACGATGGCCCGTAGCCTGGGTGTTGCAATTCATCGCACAACCGCGTACAACCCACAGGCCAATGGTTTATGCGAGCGTTTTCATAGGTCACTGAAAGCAGCGCTCAGGGCTTTGCTGACGGATGCAAATTGGGTAGACCGGTTGCTATGGGTTTTATTGGGGTTGCGTTTCGCACCAAAAGAGGATTTGGAGGCTTCCCCGGCGGAGCTTGTTTTTTCTCAGCCACTGCGGCTCCCCTGGAATTTTTGCCAGATAGTCCTGTGCCGGACAACTGTCCGTCTCAGCGTTTGCAGCATAGCACAGACACAGGCACGCTGCCAGGCCCACCCCACCACTGTTTTCCATGCACTTTTGTGCCAAAAACTTTGAAGAACGCGGTGTTTGTGTTTGTCAGGCACGATGCCCACCGCCCCCCATTGCGTCCACCCTACGATGGCCCGTTCAGAGTGCTGGAAACAGGAGACAAACATTTTTTGTGAGACTTGGGGGGTCGTAGGGAGAAAATATGTATAGACAGACTTAAGCCCACCTTTGTGGTGGCGGACGAGCAAGTGATGTTGGCTCAGGCCCCTCAGCGTGTAAGACCTCCACTGAGAACTCCCCAGGTAAATGATTCATCAGAGCAGCCCCACGGGCAAGTCGAAGGTTCCCCCCCGCTCGTCATTGCCCACCCACAGACAGACACACCCCCAGGAGCCCCTCACCGGCACAGCAGCGTCACGGAGGTGGAAAACCCCTGTTACAGCAGATACGGGAGGAGACTGAAGCCAAAAGGATGTGAGGACTGAAACTCGGTCTGAGATTCTGGGGTGGGGGTGGGGGGCTGTGGTGTAGAAGCTGGATTAATCATCTCAGACTGGATGCAGAGGGTAAACAGAGAAGGACAATAAGTATTGAGATGAGAGAGATTATGGTGAGGTAGCAGGAAGAAGTAGTGGGGGGAGAAGGGTTGAATGTAATGTGATGCGAGATGTCATGCAGATGTGAGATGGGCGGTTGATATAAAAGGAGAGACCCTGGTGTATTGAGATATACTTTATCTGTGTATGACTGATGTGAGAGTGAATAAAGTCGTCTGCTGCATAAGTCTGCCTCCGTTATTTGCACTCTCCACACTACCAATAAATGGTAAGACTTCTTTAAATAACCTGGTAGGAAGAGGGTCTAGTAAACAAGTTGATTGTTGGCTTGGATGAGGAAATTATTTTATCTAACTCCACAAGGTCATTTGGAGTATCCATCTATCCATCCATCTTCTACCGCTTTTCCGGAGGTCCAGGTCACGGAAGCAGAAGTTCAAGCAGAGAAGCCCAGACTTCACTTTCCCCAGCCACCTGCTCTAGCTCTTCAAAGGGGATACCAAGGTGTTCCCAGATCAACTGGGAGGCATAGTCTCTCCAGCGAGTCCTGGGTCTGCCCTGCAATCTCCTCCCAGTGGGACGTGCCTGAAACACCTCAAGTGGGAGGCGTCCAGGAGGCATCCTGATCAGATGCCCAAACCACCTCAACTGGCTTCTTTCAATGTGGGGGAGCAGCAGTTCTACTCTGAGCCTCTCCCGGATGATTGAGCGCCGCACTCTACCTCAAAGGGTGAGTCCAGCAATCCTACAAAGAATGCTCATTTCAGCTGCTTGTATCAACGATTTCATTCTTTCGGTCATTACCCAAAGCTTGTGACCATAGGTGAGGGCAGGAACATAGATTGACCGTTAAATCGACAGCTTTGCCTTAGAGCTTAGCTCCCTCTTCACCACAACATCCGCAACACTGCAGATGCTGCGCCGATCCATCTGTCAATCTCTCGCTCCATTCTTCCCTCACTTCTGAATAAGACCCTGAGATATTTAAACCCCTCCACTTGGGGCAGGAGCTTGTGCCCAACCCAGAGAGGAATATCCTCCTTTTTCAGGCTGAGAACCACGGACTCGGACTTTGAAATGCTGATTCTCATCCCAGCTGCTTCACACTCAGCAGAAAACTGTCCCAGTAAGACCTCTAGGTCATTGCTGGATGAAGCCAACAGGACAGCATCATCTGCAAACAACAGAGATGAGATCCTGTGGTCACCAAACATGACACCCTCCATTCCCTGGCTTTGCCTAGAAATCCAGTCAATAAAAATTATGAACATGATCAGTGACAAAGGGCAACCCTGGTGGGGTCCAGGGAATGAGTCCCACCGACTGCTGGCAATACGAACCAAACTCTCACAATGGTCGTATAGAGACCAGATGGTTCATAACAACAAGCCCAATATCCCATACTCCCGAAGTACCCCTCATACAAAACCATGAGGGACACGGTTGAATGCCTTCTCCAAATCCACAAAACACTTGTAAACTGGTTGGGCAAACTCCCATGAACCCTCGATGATTCTTGAGAGGGTAAAGAGTTGGTCCGATGTGCCATGGCCAGGACGAAAACCACATTGCTCCTCCTGAATCCGAAGTTCAACCAACGGCCAGACTCCTCTCTCCAGTACTTTGGGATAGACCTTGCCAGGGAGGCTGAGTGTGATCCCTCTAAAGTAAGAGCACACCCTCTGGTCCCCTTTCTTAAAGAGAGGAACCACCACCCCAGTTTGCCATTCCAAAGGCATGGTCCCCAACCGCCACACAATGTTGCAGAGGCGTGTCAACCATGGCATCCTTACAACTTCCAGGGCCTTGAGGTACTAAGGGTGAATCTTGTCCACCCCCGGGGCCCGGCCACCAATGAGCTTTTTAACTACCTTGGCAACCTCAGCCCCTTTCGGCTTTAGGACTGTGACTAGGATTCTTCTTTGACTTGGCACAGAGGTGTCGTCTCTTCGAATTTAGTCTGCTGGTAGGATCATTAGCTTCCCCAGGCGAGCCCGGGTACTGGCGGAGGGCGCGACGAGAACGAGAACGCTGATCCATTGCCATGTGTGGATCAAGCAGGTTTCCGCAAGGACCGCAGTACAGGAGAACAAGTACTGGCCCTAACCACCTTCATCGAAAATGGCTTCGAGAGCAGACTGAAGACAGGGGCTGTGTTTCTCAATCTTACAGCCGCCTATGATACGGTCTGGCACAAAGGCCTCCTCCTGAAACTTATAAAGGCGATCCCTGCTTGGGCAACAGCAATTATAAAAACCCTGCTGACCAACCGAAGGTTCAGAGTCCACCTCAGTCAGAACACAAGTGCATGGAGAATGCAGAAAAACGGACTCCCGCAAGGCTCAGTTCTAGCTCCAACTCTGTTCAACCTCTACATAAACGACCTGCCTACTACAAAATCCCGCAAATTCATCTATGCAGACAACATCTGTTTGGCATTCCAAGCACCAGACTTTGAACCACTGGAACGGGTGCTCACGGAAGATCTTGCCAAACTGGACCAGTTCTGCAAAATCTGGCGCCTAAAACCAAGCCCAGCAAAAACCGTCTCCAGTGTATTCCATCTCCACAATGCAAAAGCTGCCAGAGAACTAAACATCCACCTGAGCGGACTCAAGCTTAAGCATGCCCCAAATCCAACTTATCTTGGAGTGACCCTTGATAGGACCTTATCCTTCAAGGAACATCTAAAGGGGACGGCTGCTAAGGTGAAGGTACGAAACAACCTGCTCTGCAAGCTCGCTGGTGCAAAATGGGGGGCGGCAGTCTCCACCCTGCGCACCTCAGCACTGGCCCTTTCATACTCTGTAGCAGAATATTGTGCCCCTGTCTGGTCCAGGTCATCTTACACACACCATGTAGACACCCAGCTCAACACAACCATGAGAACTATAACTGGAACAATCCGCTCAACACCACTCCCCTGGCTCTCTGTACTGTCAAACATAGCCCCTCCACACATCCGGCGAGCAGCATTAACTCAAAGGATGCTCCAAAAAGTTAAAGATTCTCCTCACTTACCAATCCATGCAGATATCTACACTCCACCCACTGCCCGACTTTCATCCAGACGGCCGATTTGGAAAAACCCTCCCCCAGCTGACTTTACCATCCAGACAGCTTGGCAAGAGGAATGGGAGACCAAGGAGGTCCCAAACAAACAGCTGGTGATAAACCCCAACCAACAGGTCCCGGGCACCAACCTCCCAAGGAGACAGTGGTCTACACTCAATCGCTTCAGGACTGGACATGGCCCCTGCTTGGCCAGCTTTCACAGATGGGGCAGTAGCCCTAGCCCACTGTGCGCATGTGGAGAGGAGCAAACAATGGAACACATCATAGAGGCTTGCCCGCTCCAAAGACTGGAAGGAGGATTACACACCCTCCATACAGCAAACCAGGAGGCAACTGCTTGGCTTAAGGACTTTGCATTTGCTAAATAAATAAATAAAACCTCAGCCCCTGTGGTGGCCAAGTCGTCCCAGTCATCCACAAGCCCTGCTTCCTCAGTGGAATTGAGGAGATCCTCAAAGTATTCCTTCCACCACCTGACAACATCCCCAGTCAAAGTCAGCAGCGCCCCATCCGCACCATACAGAGTGTGGACAGGGAGCTGCTTCTCCCTCCTGAGCCGCCGGACAGTTTACCAGAATCTCTTCAAGGCCGACCAAAAGTCTTGTTCCATGGCCTCACCGAACTCGTCCCACACCTAAATTTTTGCTTCAGCAACCACCCGAGCTGCATTCTGCTTGGCCTGCCGGTACACCTCAGCTGCTTCGGGAGTACCACAAGCCAACCAAGCTCGATAGGACTTCTCCTTCAGCTTAGTGGCCCCCTTCACCACTGGTGTCCACCACTTGGTCTGGGGGTTGCCACACAAGATGCACCGACAGCCTTGCAGCCGCAGCTCTGGACAGCTGCGTCAACAATGAAGGTGGAGAACATGGCCCATTCAGACTCCATGTCTCCAGTCTCCCTCGGAATGTGGTTGAAGTTCTTCCTGAGGTGGGAGCTGAAGACCTCCCAGACAGAGAGCTCAGCCAGACGTTCCCAGCACACCCTCACTATACGTTTGAGTCTACCAGGTCTGAATTGCATCCTCCCCTGCCATCAGATCCAACTCACCACCAGGTGGTGATCAGTTGACAGCTCTGCACCTCTCTTTACCCGAGTGTCCAAGACATACGGTCGCAGGTCTGATGACACGATAACAAAACAGATCATTGACCTGCGACCTAGGGTGTCCTGGTGCCAGGTGCATATATGGACACCCTTATGCTTGAACATGGTGTTTATTATGGACAAACTGTGGTTAGCACAGAAATCCAATAACTGAACTCCCCTTGCGTTCAGATCGGGAAGGCCATTCTTCCCAATCAGTCCCCTCCAGGTTTCACTGTCATTGCCCACGTGCGCATTGAAGTCCCCCAGTAGGACAATGGAGTCTCCAAGAGGAGCACCCTCCAGCACCCCAGTCAGAGACTCCAAAAAGGGTGGGTACTTTGAACCAACATCTGGTACATAGGCACAAATGATGGTCAGAATCCGTTTCCCAACCTGAAGGTGCAGGGAAACAACCCTTTCATCCACCAGGGAAAACCCCAATATAGAGACAGCGAGGTGGGGGGATACAAGTATACCCACCCCTGCTCTCACCCCTGCCTCTCACCCAGGGAAACTCCAGAGTAGGCTAAGCTCCAGCCCCCCTCCAGGAGACTGGCTCCAGAACCAGAGCTGTGAATTGAGGTGAGGTCGATTATATCTAGCCGGTATCTCTCAACCTCATGCACTAGCTCAGGCTCCTTCCCCACCAGAGAGGTGACATTCCATGTCCCAAAAGCCAGTTTAAGAAGCCTGGGATCAGACCGCCAAGGTCTCTGCCTTCGACTGCCACCTGATCCACATAGCACCGGACCCCCATGGTCCCTCCTGCAGATGGTGAGCCCACTGGAGGGCAGACCCATGTAACTCCTTCGGGCTGGGCCCGGCCGGGTCCAATGGGCAGAAACTCAGCCACCAGGTGCTAGCCATTGAGCCCCTCCCCCAGGCCTGGCTCCAGGGTGGGGCCCCGGTAACCCCATACTGGGCTGGGTACACTGAATCCTTGTTCTAACATTCATTTGGAGTAAGTTCATCCAAATGAATGTCAGTCGAAGGAATTGTAGTAGTTACTGTATTTAACAGTGGGAAGGATTTGACTGATTTTATCTCTGATAGATGAAATTTTATTATTGAATCAGAATCAGAATCAGAATCAGAATCAGAATCAGGTTTATTGCCATTGTTCATGTAGTACACAAACTAGGAATTTGTCTCGGTACAATGCTGCAACATTAAACATGATAAGATAAGAGAAATAAACTATACATGTAATAAAGTGTAGGATAAGATTAAGTGATACTGGTCAACAGTTAAAATATATATTAGCCAACAGCAGATACTGTGGAGAACTATATAGTGCAGTCGGTAATGCAGGAAGAAAACAGTGATGATTGACATGAGTCTGGTTGAGCTGCTGTACATGGTGCACGAGAGTCACTTAGTGTTCAGCAGTCTAATGGCAGAGGGGAAGAAGCTGTTCATGTGACGGGAGGTTTTAGTCTGGATGGACCGAAGTCTTCTACCAGAGGGGAGGGGGGCAAACAGTACGTGACCAGGGTGTGAGGGATCGGCTATGATCCGGCCAGCACGCCTCCGGGTCCTGGAGATGTACAGATCCTGGAGAGATGGGAGCTTGCAGCCGATCACCTTCTCAGCAGTGCGCACGACGCGCTGCAGCCTTAGTCTGTCCCTGGCAGTGGCTCCTGCGTACCACACGGTTATGGAGGTGGTGAGGATGGACTCGATGATGGCTGTGTAGAACTGCACTAACATCTTGGTGGGTAGCTTGAGCTTCCTCAGCTGCCGCAGGAAGAACATCCTCTGCTGGGCTTTTTTGATGAGTGAGCTGATGGTCAGCTCCCATTTGAGGTCCCTGGTGATGGTAGTGCCTAGGAAGCGGAAGGAATCAGCAGTGGTGATGGGAGAGCCTGAGAGGGTGAGGGGGGGCAGAGGAGTAGTGACTTTCCTGAAGTCTACAATCATCTCCACTGTCTTCAGAGCGTTCAGCTGCAGGTTGTTATTGCTGCACCAGGACGCCAGCTGGGCCACCTCTCTCCTGTAGGCGGACTCGTCGCCGTTGGAGATGAGCCCGATGAGGGTGGTGTCGTCCGCAAACTTGATCAACTTGACAGACTGGTGGCTGGAGGTGCAGGAGTTGGTGTAAGGGGAGAAGAGTAGGGGGGAAAGTACACAGCCCTGGGGTGATCCGGTGCTGATGCTAGTATAGTCTGAGACAGTCTTTCCCAGCCGCACATGCTGCCTCCGGTCCGTCAGGAAGTCGATGATCCACCTGCAGAGGGAGTCAGGCACGTTGAGCAGGGACAGCTTGTCCCGGAGCAGAGCGGGGCGGATGGTGTTGAATGCGGAGCTGAAGTCCACAAACAGGATCCTGGCGTAGGTTCCCGGGGAGTCCAGGTGCTGCAGGATGGAGTGGAGGGCCAGGTTGACTGCATCGTCTACAGACCTGTTGGCTCGGTAGGCAAACTGCAGCGGGTCCAGGAGAGGGGTGGTGATGGACTTGAGGTGGGACAGGACCAGGCGCTCAAAGGACTTCATGACTACAGAGGTGAGCGCTACAGGTCTGTAGTCATTAAGTCCAGTGATCCGTGGCTTCTTGGGGACAGGGATGATGGTGGAGGATTTGAGGCAGGATGGCACGTGGCATAACTTAAGGGAGGTGTTAAAAATGTCTGTGAATACAGGAGCCAGCTGTTTCGCACAGAGTCTCAGGGTGGAGGGAGACACGCCGTCTGGGCCGGGGGCCTTGCGCGGGTTCAGTCTGGAGAACTGTTTGAGCACATCCTGCTCACTGATGATAAGGGGAGGGGGGGAGGAGGGGGGGGTGCCTTAAATGAAGTAGGGAATGTGGAGGCTGTGGAGCTGGAGGGAGGGGGGGAGTTGGACACAGATGACGAGGTGTCAAAACGGGCATAGTGTTGGGACAGTCTCTGACAAAGGGCTTTGTCATCCTGACCTTTAGGAGCCTGAGGCCGATAGTTGGTGATCTGCCTCAGTCCTCTCCACACGGAAGCCGAATCATTAGCAGTGAACTGCTGCTGGAGTCTCTCTGAGTATAGAGATTTGGCCCTCTTCAGCTCTCTGTTAAACCGGTATTTAACCTCCCTGTAGCAGTCCCTGTCTCCACTTTTCAGCGCTGCTTCCTTCTCCTTCCTGATCTGTCTGAGCTTAGCTGTGAACCAGGGTTTGTCATTAGAGTAACTCACCCTGGTGCGTGATGGAAGAATGTTCTCTTCACAAAAGTGGATATATGAGTTCACAGTGTCCGTGTACTCATCCAGATCATGCGTGGCTCCTTTAAGCATGCCCCAGTCAGATATTTCCATGCACGTTTCCAGCTTCTCCTCAGCATCACTGGTCCGTATCTTCGTAGTGCTCACAACAGGTTTAGTGAGCTTCAATCTCTGTCTGTATGTGGGAATGAGGTGAACCATCACGTGATCAGATAATCCCAGCGCAGCTCGAGGGACAGCGCGATATGCGTCTTTCACTGTGGTGTAACAGTGATCCAGTGTGTTTAATCCTCTGGTGGGGCATTTAATAAACTGTTTGTAGCGGGGGAGATCGTGGCTCAGATTGCACTGATTAAAGTCGCCAGCCACAATAATCAGCGAGTCTGGAAAACTCCGCTCTGTGTGTTGAATGTGATCCGCGAGCACGCGCTGAGCTTCGCGCGTGTCCGCGTCGGGAGGGGCGTACACAGCGATCATTATGAAAGAAGCAAACTCCCGCGGGGAATAGAAGGGCTTGCAATTGATAACAAGAAATTCCAAGGCAGGAGAACAGTGTTTGGAAATTACCGTTACATCAGAGCACCAGCTACAGTTGATGTAGAAGCAGACACCGCCTCCTGTGGTCTTGCCGGAAAGCTCTGTGTCACGATCAGCACGGAAGAGCTGGAAGCTCTTCCGTGAAGTCCTGACTAGTGAGCTCTCAGGGAATGCTAGATTTGACAGAGTCCTGACTCTTTGTCAGCCTGGCTACAGTGCTGAAAAGAAACCTGGGATTATTCTTGTTCTCTTCTATTAATGCGGAATAATAACTTGTTCTAGCTTTCCTAAGAGATTTTTTTATAAATTACAAGTTTATTTCTCCAAGCTAAATAGATTTCATCTAATTTAGTGGAGCGCCATTTTCTTTCTAATTGACGAGTCTTCTGTTTTAAGCTGTGAGTTTCTTTGTTGAACCAAGGAGTCAGAAGTCTCTGATTAGACTTTTTCTTTTTTAAAGGGGCCATCATATCTACAGTCTGATGCAGATAAGCTGTCACATTATCTACCATGCTATCAGTTACAGAAGGAGTAAAATCTCCATAACTTATCTCCGTAGTGTTGGCACATGGCATTGAGGAAACAATCATTGTGTAGTAGTATCAGTTGTGTAGTAGTGTGTATAAGAAAGACAGATAGATAGATAGATAGATAGATAGATAGATAGATAGATAGATAGATAGATAGATAGATAGATAGATAGATAGATAGATGTACTTTATTGATCCCAAACTGGGAAATTACAGTGGAACAGCAGCATGATAGCAGACAACCAAAACAACGAAAACACACACAGCATAATAGACAAAGGGATTACCCATGGAAAGTAAAACTGCCTAAATAACTTACTGTATATACATCATAGATGAATAGATGATGACCCGTATAGATACGCACATGAATCGTACCCACTGTGTAATGCAGGACTATCAGGTGCAGGGTGAAATGTGAGGCACCAATTAGACTGTAAGGTGCAGTATGGCAGCATTGTTATGACTGAATTCAACATCAGAGTGAATTATTGTACAGTGAAATGGTATGTTGCAGGAAAGATTTCCTGTACCTAACCATAAGGCAGCGAAGCTGTAGCAGTTTGCTGGAGAAAGTGCTCCACTGTCTGTCCAGTGTGTGGTGGAGGGGGTGATCAAGATTGTACATGATGGATAACAGTTTGTTCCATGACTTCTTTTTCACCACAGTCTCAAAGGTCACCAGCCTGAGACCAATTACAGAGCCAGCCCTCTTGATAATCTTGTCAAGTCTGCTGGTGTCGCTGGCTCTGATGCTGCTGCCCCAACAGATAGCAGCAAAGAAGATGGCGCTGGTGACAACGGCCTGGTAGAAAAGCTCCAGCATCCTGTTGCACACGTTGAAAGATCTCAGCTTCCTCAGAAAGTAGTAAGCTCATCCCTTTCTTGTACACAGCATCAGTGTTAGATTTCCAGTCCAGTCTGTTTCTGATCATGACACCCAGGTATTTTTAGTCCACCACTACCTCCACATCCTCCCCCTAATCTGCAATGGCTATGAAGGCGTCCTCTTCTTCCTGAAGTCAATCACTATCTCTCTAGTCTTGCTGACATTCAGCCTCAGGTGATTCTCTTCCGTCCACTCCACAAATCTGTCTACCAGTGCCCTGTACTTCCCCTCCTCTCTCCCTCTTATACACCCAACAACAGCCAAGTCATCAGAGAATTTCTGCAGGTGGCATGACTCTGTATTGTACTGAAAGTCAGTGGTGTATAGGGTGAAGAGAAAAGGAGAAAGCACAGTTCCCTGTGGAGCTCCTGTATCACTAACCACCATATCAGACAAGACACTACCCAACTGGACAAACTGTGGCCTGCCTGTCAGGTAGTCAGTAATCCAGGAGATCACAGAGCTGTCAACCACCATCCCCTGCAGCTTCTCACCCAGCAGCAGTGTCTGGATGGTCAGAATCAGAATCAGAATCAGGTTTATTGCCATTGTTCATGTAGTACACAAACTAGGAATTTGTCTCGGTACAATGCTGCAACATTAAACATGAACAGGATGGTGTTAAAGGCACTGGAGAAATCAAAGAATATGATTCTCACAGTGTCTCCTCCTCCATCCAGGTGCAGATGGGCTCGTTGCAGCAGGAGGATGACAGCGTCTTCAACTCTTAAATGGGGCTGATAAGCAAACTGCAAAGGGTCCAACCTATGGCCTCAGGTGAGCTAAGACTAGTCTCTCCAGGACCTTCATCACATGAGATGTGAGGGCAACTGGTCGATAGTCATTCAGGTCAGATGGAGACGGACAGGAACCAGGCAGGACGTCTTCCACAGCATCGGTGCTCTCTCCAGACTCTGGCTCAGGTTGTACAGGTGTTTCAGTACCGGAGCTAGAAGGTTGGCACAGGTCCTCAGGATCCTGGCGGAGACGCCATCAGGACCCGCAGCCTTCCGCTGACGGAGTCTCTCCAGTGGGCAGCACGGTGGTGCAGTGGTTAGTTGCCTAACAGCTAGAAGGTTCCAGGTTCGAATCCCCAGGCTGGCAGGGGTAGGAACTGAAAGGGTTAATGTATAGTTAGTGCCAGAATAATAATTCTGTAGGTAATCTCCCATTATGCTCTACACATATTCCATACCACTTCTGTTTGCATGCTTATGAACAATTATGTTATGGTATATTGATAAAACAGGAATGAGACAAAGGTATAGAGCTCTCTCCCTGGCTTTTTGCTCTCTTTTAAGTCAGGTCTTTCACATTAGTTGCACACCCAAAACAGCATTCTCACACACACTTTTGATAGTACATTTTAGGAGATCGGTAAAGTGAACAGAGGATGGCCTGTTCACGTCAGAGTTAAACTAGCCAATCAGATAGTCGCGTATAAGCCCATCCCATTGTACTGGGTCGCCCCCACCCGAGAAGAGAATTGTAACCCACGCCCGGAAGTCGGGATCAGTCTGACGACGTTCTCGAGGAGACAGCATCAAACTGATCCAGCGCTGCTTGCTTTACATGTGACTTCTAAATAAATGTACCATCTGTGGCATATATGTTGGGCTCACATTTTCCACAAAGGTATGACTGCATGTTTATTGGAGGCTTCACGTCTCGAAGGACAAAAGGCTCGAATCTGCAGAGGATGATGAGGAGGTGTGAGATGTGGCCTTTGTCTCGGAGAAGATGCCCTAGAGAGATTTCCGGTTCATCAATGAATAAGAGACAATGGTGAAAGTTCAAAGGGTTACATTGTGGCTGGGATTAAGTACCATGTGACTGTATGTTTACTGAAGCACCATGTGACTGGAGTTCTGATGCTGGAAAGATATAAAGAGGTGATGTGATATAGTTCTTTCTCTTCTTCCTGCTTTGAGAATGCTAGAGTATGTGTTCTGTCAATAAAGCTGAACCTGAGAAATAAAACTCAGCCTCATCATTGAACGCATCCTCAACACTGGTGACCCTACGACAAAGAATGAGCAGACAGAATTCTCCCGAGCGGGGCTCGGCGGAAGCCAGCCTGATGGCTGCCTCCACACTCCGGCTGCCCGACTTCTGGCAGCATAGTCCGCGCTCCTGGTTTAGCACAGTTGAGGCACAGTTCAACCTCCGGAGAATCTCAAAGGACGACACAAAATTCTACCATGTGATAGCGAAGCTGGACAGCCACACGGTCCAGAGGGTGGAAGATGTGGTCAATCATCCACCGGACAGCGACAAGTACAGCGCATTGAAGGACGCGCTGATCAGCCATTTCACCCCTTCGGTACAACAGCGAGCAGAAGGGCTCCTAACGTTGACGGAGTCGGAGAACGACAGACCTGCGGACCTGATGGTGAAGATGCTGAGGCTGAAAGACTCCGAGGATGGCGAATTTATTTTTGCCCACCTTTTCCTCCGGACCCTGCCGCCAGCAGTGAGAGTAGCCCTGGCAGAGTCGCCCCAATTGGCCAGGCGAGACTACCATGGGCTGAGCAAGGAGGCGCAGCAGCTCGTCGACGCCCACAAGCGGAGCGCGGTTTCGGCCGCGGCAGCCAGCCCAGGAACAACGTCTGGAGACGGCTTGGAGCCAGTGGTTGCAGCACCAGACGCACCGACGACGGCGGCGACGGGTACCAGGCGGCGCGGAGCGGATGACGGCCTGTGCTTCTACCATCGCCGTTTTGCAGAGAGGGCACACAAGTGCGTCCCACCGTGCCACTTCAAGCGTCCGGGAAACACCAAGACCGAAGGTCGGTAGCAGCTACGACCCTCGGGGAGGAGAACAAGCTGCTTTACCTGACGGATGCACACTCGGGGAAACAATTCCTCGTGGACACGGGCTCCCAGCTGAGTTTCGTCACACCTACCTACGCGGAACGGCTGATGCCGTCTAAAGCTCCCTGGGTGTCGGTGTCAGCAGCGAACGGCTCAGCGATTAAGACTTTCGGTGAGAGGACTATGCTTCTGTCCTTACAGGGCCGTTCATTTGAGTGGACTTTTATTGTAGCAGCAGTCAGTTTCAACATGTTAGGGGCTGAGTTTTTGTGCTCACATGGTTTATTGGTTGACCTTGCTAATAGACGTTTGGTTAATGCACTGTCTTTCCATTCTATTCCCTGCACAGCTCGGGTGGCCCCGCCGACTGCACATGCCAGCGTCACAGCTGCGGGTGGTAAGTTTCACGCACTGCTCGCTCAGTTCCCAGCACTCACAGTCCCCACGTTTTCGGCAACAGTCACTAAACACGGGGTGGAGCATTTTATCACCACCACCGGGCCGCCCGTTTTTGCAAAAGCTCGGCGCTTGGACTCAGCTAAACTTGCCATAGCGCGCGAGGAATTCGCCAACCTGGAAAAATTGGGCATTATTAGACACTCTAAAAGCCCCTGGGCTTCGCCACTACACATGGTCCCAAAAGATGATGGCTCGTGGCGACCTTGCGGTGATTTCTGCAGGTTGAACAACGTTTCAGCACATGACCGCTACCCGATTCCGCACATTCAGGATTTTTCAGTTCATTTGGTGGGGGCGCGCATTTTTTCTAAAATAGATTTGGTGTGCGGTTACCATCAAGTCCCAGTGTACGCTCAGGATATACCCAAAACAGCGGTTATAACTCCTTTTGGGCTTTTTGAGTTTTTGCGCGTGCTGTTCGGTCTTAAGGGTGCCGCGCAGACTTTCCAACGCATGATGGATGCAGTTTTACGCGACCTCCCTTTCGTGTTCGTCTACTTGGATGACATTTTAGTAGCCAGCACGTCCGAAGGCAAACACGAAAGTCACCTCACAGCAGTTTTTCGGAGGCTGACAGAGCACAGGTTAATAATTAACCCAGCGAAGTGCCAGTTTGGGGTAGCGCAAATTGATTTTTTGGGGCATCGCGTTTCGCCAGAAAGAGCGGTCCCTCTGCCTGATAAAGTACGCGCAATAACAGATTTTCCGCAACCTCAAATGGTCAAGGTGCTGCAGGAGTTTTTGGGAATGGTTAATTTTTACAACCGGTTCCTCCCAAGCGCAGCGCGGCTCATGCAACCATTATATACTGTGTTAAAAAAACAAAAGCCCACAAATAAGGTTGAATGGTCTCCGGAGCGGGAGCGCGCTTTCGCCCAGGTCAAATCAGCCCTGGCAAACGCAGTTTTGTTAGCACACCCAGTTCCAACGGCCCGCATGGCGCTCACCACTGACGCTTCCGATTTAGCGGTGGGGGCGGTCGTTGAACAGTTTGTGGCAGGGACCTGGCAACCTCTCGCGTTTTTCAGCAAAACCTTGCACGATAGCGAGCGTAAATACAGCGCGTTCGACAGGGAGCTTTTGGCCCTACACTTGGCCATCTGCCATTTCCAGTTCTGGCTGGAAGGGCGCCGTTTCACCGCATTTGTGGATCACAAACCGCTAACGTTTGCGATGGCCAAGATTTCAGAACCCTGGTCAGGCCGGCAGCAAAGGCAGCTAGCCGCGATATCGGAGTTTACCACCAATATCCAGCATGTCGCAGGTAAACACAATGTAGTGGCAGACTGTCTTTTGCGTGCGGTAGCAATGCCAGGCCCCGTGGGGGCAGACTCTGTAGCCATGGCCGCAGGCCAGGGCAGCGACGCGGAAGCGCGCACAGCCCCGGTCCGTGTAGGTTTAGATTATGCAGCCATGGCCACGGAGCAGGTTAATGATGCGGACGTGCGCACGCTCCAGTCTGGACCAACAGGGTTAAGGCTGGAGCACAGGGTGCAGAAAATTGGTATGCCTCCCCTAATCTGTGATGTCTCCACGGGGCGGGTTCCAGCTGCGTGGCGTCGCCGCGTTTTTGACTCGGTCCACTCTCTGGCGCACCCGGGGGTGCGCACATCGATTAAGATGGTGGGGGAGAAATTTGTTTGGCCCGGGTTGCGCAAACAGGTCAAGGAATGGGCAGCAGCCTGCATAGCATGTCAGCGAGCCAAAATACACAAGCACACTAGAGCTCCGTTGGAGCCTTTTCACATCCCGGCTAAGCGTTTTGATCACGTGCATGTTGACTTGGTGGGCCCCCTTCCGTCGTCACAAGGGCACACACACCTTTTGACGATGGTGGATCGCACCACGCGTTGGCCAGAAGCGGTTCCTCTGGCATCAACCACAGCGGAAGAAGTTGCGCGAGCATTTTTAACAGCGTGGGTTGCGCGTTTCGGAGTCCCGTCGGATATAACGTCCGACAGGGGCCCCCAATTTATTTCCGAACTATGGTCGTCGATGGCCCGCAGCTTAGGGGTGAAGATTCACCGCACTACCGCGTATAACCCCCAGGCTAATGGTTTATGCGAGCGCTTTCACAGGTCGTTGAAAGCAGCCCTCAGAGCGTCACTTACGGATACAAATTGGGTGGACAAACTTCCATGGGTTTTATTGGGGTTGCGTTCTGCACCTAAGGAAGATTTGCAGGCTTCCCTGGCTGAGTTAGTTTTTGCACAACCTCTCCGTTTGCCGGGGGAATTTCTTCCCGACAATCCCGCACCAAATTGCCCCCCCGCTCAGCCATTGTAGAGTGACACAGGATCAAACACACTCCCTGGCCCGGTTCCTCACAGTTTCCCATGCATTTTTGTGCCGAAGGCTTTAAAAAATGCGGAGTTTGTTTTTGTTAGACATGATGCTCAGCGCCCAAGTTTGCGACCGTTTTATGACGGACCGTTCAGAGTGCTGGAAACCGGGGGGAAGCATTTTCTGCTAGATTTAGGGGGCAGAAAGGAGTTGATTTGCATAAACAGACTCAAACCCGCTTTTGTTCTGGCTGATGACCACGTGCAGCTGGCGAGGTCCCCCCGCCGTGGCAGGCCGCCGAGAAGGCATTCTCCAGAACCCCCACAGAGACGTGCTGACAACTCTAATCCACAGAGGCAGAAAGACGCTGCAGAGGTAGCAAAGCCGGTTTACAGCAGATTCGGCAGAAGGTTAAGGCCTAGCCATCTGGTGGATTGATTTGTAATATGTGGAGTTTTTTTTTTTTTATGCCATGCATGTTTTGTCCTTTAATAGACGTTTGGGGGGGGTTATGTGGCACATATGTTGGGCTCACATTTTCCACAAAGGTATGACTGCATGTTTATTGGAGGCTTCACGTCTCGAAGGACAGAAGGCTCGAATCTGCAGAGGATGACGAGGAGGTGTGAGATTTGGCCTTTGTCTCGGAGAAGATGCCCCAGAGAGATTTCCGGTTCATCAATGAATAAGAGACAATGGTGAAAGTTCAAAGGGTTACATTGTGGCTGGGATTAAGTACCACGTGACTGTATGTTTACTGAAGCACCATGTGACTGCAGTTCCGATGCTGGAAAGATATAAAGAGGTGATGTGATATAGTTCTTTCTCTTCTTCCTGCTTTGAGAATGCTAGAGTATGTGTTCTGTCAATAAAGCTGAACCTGAGAAATAAAACTCAGCCTCATCATTGAACGCATCCTCAACACCATCCTTTAAATTGAAGAAATCTCCGGTTTGTTCTTGGATCTTTCAATCAAAGAATCGGGTATTTTTCTAACAAATTGGTGCTGGTGACCCGGATTGAACTATTCCGAGACGAGCCTGAACACACCACATAGGAAGGACCCTTTTGCAGACTACTGTGGCGCCTGAATAAAAAATAAGGTAAGCAGAGCCTTTTGTCTACAAAATTCTGCAGTTTGGCCATTCTAAATTTACAGTCGTCTGATTAAGGGGTACATCCGATCTCTAAATTTTAAACCGTTTGTGGGATGGAAGTCTGCGGTCACATGTAAAGCATGAACCACGTGGTCTTGCACGAGGGAGAGTGAAAATGTCCTAGGATCAAGTAGCCGCTTTTTTACGAATAAGGAAGATTTGCAATGCAAGAATCTTTTTTAGATCAATAGTGAGCATATATAAAGGTACTCTTAATACGTTATAAGAATCTCAGACTACATCATGAGTGAGTAACGTAACAAGCAGCCACAAGAATCTTTTTCCCACCTTTAGTGAGGGTCTGTTCATAAGTATAAAAAAAATAACTTACAGAATGGTACAAGAATCTTTTCTCCATCCTTAGTGAGCGACCATTCATAAGTATAAAAATAATAACTTACAGAATTGCATAAGAATCTTTTATTCCAACAATAGTCAGTGCATTCATAAGTATAAAACAATAAAATAGCTTGTTAAAATCAGTATAAGACTGATCTTTATGATAAGATACCTCTTGTATCGATTATCTGACGAGGTTCCGATGAAAGTATCCTCTACATATAAGTTAAGCTATAAGTAATGAGTACATGCAAATCTGCGGCAAATTCTCCACATCATGCAAGCTGATCTCTGTAAAATTTTGTGTCTTTAAGGGGATAAAAATGTGATTTGAGAAATACCAGGGGTTGGAAATATCTACTGACCTATCCCATAGTATGATTTAATTCAGTGTCACTAGGGGATAAAAGTGTGGTTTGGGAAATACCGGGAGTTGGGAATATTTATTAAAAATTTTTCCCATAATGATTTAACTAATGGTGGGCTCCGGGTCAGAACAAAGGAAAGTATGCGCCCCCCCCACCAAGTGCGGGCTCCGGACCGCGTGGTCAGAACAAAGGGAAGCAATGGACCCACCACCGAGTGGCGGTGCAATTGGTAAAACAAGTTACTGAGAGGAGAATTATTTGAGGTAACAGCATTAAAATGAAGCGCTAAATTAAAGTTGTAAAGCTATTCTAGTGTGCTAGTGTGTGTATAACTGGGGTAAAGGAGGCAGTGCTCCATTTCCTTAAAAAAAAAAAAAAAACCCACATGGTTTGTGAACAATAGGCTCAGGGGCCATCTTGCACGTGTCCCATTTACTGCGCATGCGAGGGCACCATCTTGAATCACCTTCAAGCTGTGGCACAGTGCCTCCATCGTGTGGCCAAATATAGGAAGTGCACTATTTCACAAAATTACTGCCAACAAAAACTTAAAATCTTAATAATAAATCTGGAACTTTATCTCTCTGGTTGAAAGGGAGGCTTTAAAATCCATGCATGGTGAATAACAACAAAGACCTCAGGGGCCTGCTAAAATGCAGGTTTGCCTATAATGAGGCAAAGCATACCCATTCAGCTTGGAGAGACAAAGGTTCAACTTTAAATTAGGCAGAGGGAGGTTTACAATAAAACTGGAGAATAAGGAGATTTATTCCTCAACAAAACTGTAGGAAATCCTAGGTGGACACTATATAAAGGTGAGAGAATTTAAATGAAAAATTGCAGGTTGGTACAGATAAGTAAATATATAAATGAATTAAATTATAAATACAAAATAATTGGAAAAATACAATAAACTAAAATGAATGAATGAAATAAATAGGAGTTTTTGTTGTGGAGATGAGAGTGGGCAGAATATGGAAACGGAAATTTGTTTTTGAAGAAAATTGAAAACTGATGAAATGTTAAAGTTTTGTGCAGGACGCAAGACAAAAAATATGGAGAAACGATTGAGGAAGGAAAACGTAAGAATAAGAGACTTATGCTGCAACGGTGAGAACAAATGCAAAATAATCAATAAACACGATATAACAGAAAAGGACAAAAACACGCTGTTTAATAGCCTGTTTCTCTCCATTAAATTTGAGACAGTATTGGCTGTGGACGACCCCTCCCCCAGCAGCTGCGTCCATCCTCCTCCTTCAAGCCATCAGTGACCCCCTCCTCCCTCCACTTCGCTGTCCCACTTCAGCAATCAAAGAAAGCAAAACAATGGGTAAAAGAGGAACAATTAAGCACATCAGCAGAGGTTGATTGAGAACAGGGGTGAGTCCTCACACATCTGATATTGTATAGTATTCCTGTATATGTACCAAGCCGCTGTGGCTGGTAGAAAATTAAGTTTGTTATTCTCTATTTGTGAAATGTGAGGTGGTTCATCACTCAATTGATATCTTTACTGTATTCCTGTGTGTGTATCAACCAGTTGAGACTGATTGAGAAGTCCACACAGCAAAACAGATCTTGAGTGATAGTGTAAATACAAGGGGTTGGACTAGGATAGCAGAAATACAAGCAGATATGGTACCACTGTTGCCCTGAGTTAAAACGTGTAGATAGGCTGGCGTTAAGTCCCAGCTAACAGGCGCACAGACGGCTAGCGTCTGTGTAGAAGCTTCCTGTTGGGGTCTAAATACACGGACAATACGTCACTCAGCTGCAGCAAAGGGTACGGGTAACACCTATATGAAATGTCTCAAGAAACAATGGAACGATGGCAGGCCTGTAAGCCCGGCCCCTGGGGTCGGCACTATCCTAGACAATGGCTAGATGGTTGACAAAGGTCCCAGTCACAGATCAAACGAAAGGAAGGGAGAGATTTGCCAGATGGGTCAAACAAATGCAGGACAGAGGAATGTTTGCAGGATAGGGGGATCTGGCTATGTTTATGAGACAAGCTAGAGGGGGGCATGAGCAGGCAAGCAATAAGCACCAGGAGGCCAGTATATTTAGGAGGGGGAGAACAGGGAAGGAATTAAAAAGAGCAGGAGAATTTCTTACAGACTGTCAATGTTTTTTGGGGGAAATTAAACTCACCCTGCAGAGGATGTCAGGTAATGCCAATGGCCCTCCACTGACCCCAGAAGCCTTCGTCATGCGGCCACAGGCTATTGAACCACCTGCTGTTAAGTCCACAGCTCCCCCTCTAGGTGGAGAATTACTTACACCCCCACCTCCCTACACAGGGACACAAGCTCTATCAGAGAGGTGCCAGAGCCGCACCAATCAACCTACTGTCTCAGCAGAGGTGCCAATTGAGCTTGCCCAATCAACACCCACGATAATGGCCCCCCTGATGGTGATTAAAAACTGGTTGTTACAAACAGCTAAGGAGGAGCCTGAAGGTAGCAAGAAAATTAAGGAATTTCTAGGAAAAACTGTAGAAAGTGCTACAAACACCCCTGATAATATAGGGGCAAGGTCAGATTGTACTTTTGTCACCAGGTCATATGCTGAGACAGGTACTGACCAAGACACATCATCTGTAAACGCCCTCACTTTAGCCCTTCAGGATATGGGAACATATCCACATCATGCTGCCTCCTCTGCAGAACACAGCCCACACATGGCAGCCCACACACCTAGCCATGGTAACGTACACACAGGTATGGATAGAAGCCATGCCCCCAAGCAAGGCAAATGCCACTGACCACGGTGACATCAGTTGGAGGCTGTGTGACCACAAACTACATTCCATTTTCACTCCAAGACACAGCCTTGATAAAATCACAGCTGCCAAATGCAACCACCTCAAGACCTCACACTACAGCAATATAGACCTTACCCGGACACTCCACCTAGTCTGACCCATCAGTATCAACTGCATGACCACAGGAGGTCAGAATAGTCAGAGGCCCCCATGGGACTAATACTTCCTATGTTAAGCAATATGGCCACTGAGCTCAAACACCCACAAGGGAACCCGGGGGGTCCCCCAATTAGCAACACAATGGGTATCCTTCTCTACAGGATGTTGAAAAAGAACGGCTTTGATATTAAGCCGTTCTGTTTCAAGGGGGGAGAGGTCAAGACGAGAGGTCAAGACAGAAACAGATAGAAAAGTTACTAATCCATTAAGGTTTGAAGGCTCCATTAAGGCTTGAAGTCTTATAGCTGAGAGGTCGGTGTGCTTTCTCATGTAAAATACTACCATGTATGCAAACTATTGAGTAGCTACAGAAAGAGCGCATAAATATGAATGAATTTTTATTTTTTAAAAAAGATTAAAAGAAAGGAATAGAACAATAAATCAAGAAAAAATCCAACAGGGACAAATTAAACAATAACTCCTCTGATTGCACAATTCAACATGTTATCCAAAAAGCGTGATGGCTGAAGCTGCAGCTTATATTGCTCACCCATGCTCCATCTAAGAAACATCTAATAAAACAAAGGCTAGCAACTAAGACCAAAATCTGAAAAATTCCTGACGCTTGAAAGGTCATTATTCCACAGAATATCAGGCAGTGGGAACTTTTGCTACAAGAAAACTAGCCACCTACTGACCAAGAGAAATGAGGTAGGTTTAGGGCTCCTTAATGCTGAAGGGCCAAATACATATTTGGAGGTTCCCAGACCCTCCTATTTGTATTTTTCGCACATTTCCCAAAACTTTATGGATATGAACTAAAACTTATTAGCACATTTTCTAGTCTCAAAGACAACCACTAGTGCTAGCCCTCTATTCTGGGTGCCTATAGGAGAGGGATGTCTGGGGACAATTTGGAACAACCAACTAACCAAACATGTGAGAGCAGTGCAGCCAAGAGTTCAAGAAAAGCTAGAGAAAAGTATTGCTTATGCTTTACAAATCTGGTGAAATCTAATAACATTGTTAAAGATTTACAGTAGACATTTTAACTTAACATAAGGTATGAGCATGGAGGTGCAAAATATGGTAAAAACGCTGATTTACAATCACAGCTTAAGACAAAGGTTGAAAATTTATGCAAAAAGGTACAAGGGTAAAACTGCAAGGTTTGGAGGAAATTGCACAATTGAGAAAATTTGCCAAATATTAGAAAATGTCACAAATTCCTGAAAAAGGAACTTGCAAATTTACAAGGAAAAAATCCAAAATTTGTTAGGAGAAAATAACTATTAAGAGAAAAGGTTGCAAAGTTACAAGGGAAGTGTTTAAATTTGAGAAAAGCTGTAAGCTCACATGAAAGTCACATTAAGATAAGATGAGCCTTTATTAGTCCCACAATGGGGAAATTCTAGGATTGCAATGGCACAGGGATAGCAACACTCAGAGCAATAATTTAGAAGATATGAAAATAAGAGCAGTGAATATACATATGTACACATAAATATAAATACACAGTGCGGAGCATTACAGATTTCCTTACACTTTGTATGGAGATGGGGGATGGCAGCGTAACAAGGGTTATGGTTTTTGATCATCCAGAGATGAGTAAAAAGCACTATAGAAGAAGAAGAATTAAAACAAACACAACTAGAGTAGACTAGAGAAACAAGGAGATAATTTGGGGTAAAAACAGCAAACACTTGGCCGAATAGACTCAAGAATGAAGCATATACATACATATAGCTGTGTGCACACCAGCCTTATCCAAGGGGTACAAGCATCATAGATGCACACACAGAGCGGAGGTGGAGCATAAACAAGGCTTTAATGTCCTGTGCACATAGATCTGCAGCTCTGACACACACAAGACAACCAATGTAGCTTGGCAAACAAACCAGCGGTTTACACCCGCATGGTCTGTGTGTCATATGGTTAAGTCTTGATCTAAATATCAGTTAGAATTGTTTTTGGGTGCTAATGAAAGTTTTATATTTTTGTATCTAAAATTGTTATAGTTTTATAGGCATAGTGTTAGTTCGTCTGGAGGTTATCTGTTCAGAAGAAAAAAAGACAGAAGACTCCACCACACCAAGATACAGTTGACTCTGGTATACTTAAGTTTTCATAGTAATCAGCAGATGTCTTATTTTAATACATTCCTTGAAAGGCACACCAGATGTTCAGACCCAGAGGCATTATTTAATTCCAAAACAAATTCAAAAGGTCAGTAATTAAAAGGCATCCAATGCCAGGGTAGAAATCAAGAGATGAGTTTTGTCACAAAACAGAATTTTGAATTGAGCCATGTTGGTTTATTATAAAGCTGACTTTTCAGAATGAAACCGATCACTTTTATGTGCAGGATCTTGCATGGAGCATTAGCTGTGGACAGTAGTCAGTAGTATGAACGACGGGACAGTGAATCATGAATAAGACAAGCAGGTGGTAACAGAATGTTGATGAAGGCTGAAGAGAACGGAGACCAGATGGATGGAAGGAAGTTTTGATCCTGAAAGAGATTATAGATGTGAGATGTTTCATCAGCTAGTCCAGGGAAAGGTGAAGTCTTGTACACAGATGGATAGTGGATGGAAAAGAATTGAGTGAGTGTTTCTGATGGGAAAAAGTACATAGGGGAAGAACGGTGGATTTAGCAAGTGTAGAAAATATTTCTGATGTTGAGATAGAAAATGGAAAAGAAATGAAAGCAGAGTATGTGTTAGTAGGAAAAATAAAGATCCACGTAAGATTTGCAGCTTTAGCTTTAAAAACCAATCAAACAGAAAACCAACAATAAATAAATAAAATTTTTGCTTAAGAGTGTCAGGAAGAAGGCACAAATGCAGGTAGCCATCTTAAATGTTTCCAAGTACTTAAAGCAGCAATGAGACATTAGGTGTCCATTCTTTCAGTGAATTTCCTCAATTGGGAATATTAACATCATGAGCAAACACTCACAGCAATGATTATAGCCTTACTATATACACAGTCATTTAAAGTCAATCTAACAACCTAGTTATGTTCCTCCCCAACAGAGGGTATGCATAGGATGTCATTGAACAGAACTCTTGGAAGACAAACACTGAGTGGAAGGAATTGGTGGCAGCATGGAGGTGTATGCCAGTGCAACACGAAGGTCCGCACAGCGTTCAATTACAGTAGTGCAGATAATATCTGTTGGCATGGTGGAGAGTTAATCTTATTATCCCATCTTATATTAATTAGGAAAATTAAATGAAGACTTTGAAGCAGTTCCTTTCTTGACTCAAGGTTGGAAATCTAGATAAGAAGGGAAAAGAAAATTTGGAGAAAAACTGAACTTATTCATGGAATGGCTGACACAAGGGGAGCCTGAGGCTGAATCTGTTTCTCTTATAAAAGGAGGCCAAGAGGACAAGGGGGGAGGACGGCGAGGGGGAGGAGGAGGGAGCACGCCCCACAATGGCCGCTGCTGGCAGGAGAGAGGCGTCCACCTCCACCACTGAAAAACTGGACTGCATACTTAAAGACTAGAACAGATAAGTGGACTCATTTCTACACGCATGCAGAAAATTAGCAAAATTAAATTATTGCATGTAAAGTAAGAACTCCGGGTAATGACATACAGGACTTTTCAAGGTCAGAAAAGTAACGATCAAATTCTGCAAATGGCAAGCTACCAGTAGAACACCTATCAACATCTGTAAAGGTAGCACTGTACCCCATGTACTATAGGCAATTGAATGGATCTGATCCAAATTATGAACTACCATTATATGCAAATCCATCCTCCAGATTGGTCATAAAATTAGACTGATAAACTAAGAAATGTGTGGAAGCATCCATTGTCCTAATTGAAGAGGATAAGAGACATTTCAACCAATGGGGGATTCCACACATCCTGCTGGTTAGACCCAAACACATGGATTGGAAAATGTTGGACATATTGTCACCTCTACTGCGGAATACAGCCATCCATGGAAAACCAATACCTGACCTTAACATAGAATATTCTCCCAAAATAAAACCATAAGCATTGTCTCTTAACTGGGTAACTACAGCACAAAAGGCGGCACACATTGACGCCCAGAAATCTCCTATATGACCAATCTTAACATTAACATGAGGGGATGAGGAAAATTTGAAGCAAATTCCAAATTGGTTATGGTGAAAGGATAACTAGATGTAGATCTAATAAAAAGAGCAGAGTACGACACTGTAGGCCATATATTCAGAAGCCCAGAAGGGCGTTAACAAATGCAATTTTCCACAGTGGGAGTCGTCAGCAAGTCTTAGACCAATTG
The DNA here is from genome assembly GCA_020510985.1 of Pholidichthys leucotaenia. Taxonomy (NCBI): domain Eukaryota; kingdom Metazoa; phylum Chordata; class Actinopteri; order Cichliformes; family Pholidichthyidae; genus Pholidichthys; species Pholidichthys leucotaenia. The sequence goes on along the minus strand of CM035841.1, from coordinate 276,211,260 downwards.
CTGGGTCGAGAGGAAGAGGTGAGGACCCCAAGACGGAGGATGATGACGAGGAAGACCATTCTACCATCACAGATTATTTGTAAACACAGTGTGCTAATGATAATACATAAATCATACATAGCTCACCACACGGATGTAGGGGTGTGAGACTTATAGGGTTCTTGCGTTATTTATCTCCATCATGCTAATTACGGTTAGGTAATCTGAATAAGGGTGAAGGTTAGAAGCTCTGAATGCTTGAATACAACAATGCATGAATACGGATGTCTCCTAACGTTGAACAATATTGTTTACTACCTACCCACTGAACATATAGGTCCCATCACCCAACACACACATCACAACACAATCAGATAACTTACAACAACACATAGATAACTACAGATGTAGTGAATAAGGATAAAACTTTACAGGCTCCATGCATTGTGATGGCAACCCCTCAGACCATTATTGGTCCTGCCCCAGCTGAGCCCTTTGTATCGGCACTTGATTAAAGGTGTAGGGTACAGGGAAGATTCATGCCGGAGAGCACCAGACCATCACGACGTGTGCCCGCGACATGAAAAAGGTCGTAGGGCGAGTGACTGTATGACTTCAGTCCCCAGAAGAAGAATGGACTGGTACCCGAGCGCATCCACCGCACCTCCAGCATCCAGGATGGAGCCAGGAGCTCGAGCCTTACCAACACCAGCATGTCCACCTCTTTCCAGCGACAGGGGGGTGGCATCCCTGGGACAGCATCACTGAACTGTTCACTGGCTGGACTGGATGTTACATACCCTCTGCTGCACCCACCAGACTGTCCTGTAGACCTCATGGGATGAGGTGTGCCTCTGAGAGTGGGGACACAGTTGTTTCGCTCCTGTGTCACCAAGATGGAACTGTGCTCCACAGCTGCAGATATGGGAAGCAGACACAGAGGAAGGTCAAACCTCTGTCGCAACCGTGTGATGAGTGCAGCCGAATGATGTGAGCCCTGGCAAGGGTCAACCGGTGGACAAAGGTTTCGTGGACTTTGTGGACTGACTCTATTCTACCCTATGACCCCTACATGGTCCACTCCACTGGCCAAAGAACTATGATCAGGAGGAGACTTCGATGGGGGTACAGGACCTGGTGACAGTTCACCTCTTAGACATCGCTGCACCGTGCTAAGGTGTCCACAAGGGGGGAGGCAAGGGTAGCAGAACCAATGGTGCAAGCCTCTTGGGCCGACACACAATGCAGGGACCTGCCTTATTCACCATCTGTTAATTGCTAGAGTCTCTCACACCATACATGGTTGACATGATAAAATCATGTCAAAGGGGGGAATGAAAGGGTTAATGTATAGTTAGTGCCAGAATAATAATTCTGTAGGTAATCTCCCATTATGCTCTACACATATTCCATACCACTTCTGTTTGCATGCTTATGAACAATTATGTTATGGTATATTGATAAAACAGGAATGAAACAAAGGTATAGAGCTCTCTCCCTGGCTTTTTGCTCTCTTTTAAGTCAAGTCTTTCACTTTAGTTACACACCCAAAACAGCATTGTCACACACACTTTTGATAGTACATTTTAGGAGATCGGTAACGTGAACAGAGGATGGCCTGTTCACGTCAGCGTTAAACTAGCCAATCAGATAGTCGCGTATAAGCCCATCCCATTGTACTGGGTCGCCCCCACCCGAGAAGAGAATTGTAACCCACGCCCGGAAGTTGGGATCAGTCTAACGACGTTCTCGAGGGGACAGCATCAAACTGATCCAGCGCTGCTTGCTTTACATGCGACTTCTAAATAAATGTACCATCCTTTAAATTGAAGAAATCTCCGGTTTGTTCTTGGATCTTTCAATCAAAGAATCGGGTATTTTTCTAACAGAACCTTTCTGTGTGGAGTTTGCATGTTCTCCCTGTGCTGCATGGGTTTACTCCGAGGGCTCTGGTTTCCTCCCATAATCCAAAGACATGCATGTTAGGCTAATTGGTTGTTCTAAATTGTCCCTAGGTATTTGTCTCCTATAGGCCCTTAGAATAGAGGGTTCGTACTAGTGAAGTGCTTTGAGTGGTCTTTGAGATTAGAAAAGCACTATATACTGTAAGTGCAGGCCCTTATCCCTGTTTCTTAACCTGATCTGTCGTCACAGTGATGTGGGGGGATGGGCTGGTGCTGCTGTCCCCAGAGGAAGGGAAGGGGGGTGAGGGGGAGATAGAGAGAGGTGCTGCACAGGAGGGGGAGGGGTGTGTTGTGGGGGTGACAGATGGTGAGTTGAACCTACTCATGCATTGCCCATAGAACTCAGTATTCCTGTCTGAAACAGGTATCCCAATCAGGCTTTCCAGGCCCATATGTAGGCAATCACATGTTAGACTTTGACAAATATAAAAGGGAGTAAATGGCACTACGATTTTTTTGATTGTGCGAATATTAATTACAGTTTCAGATTCCTTGTTTATTTGTTTGTCAGATCACTTATTTGTGTGATCTTTTATCACTTATATTCAAGAGAATCGTGTGTCTTCACTTGGGGGAATGGGAGTTGTTCAGTCATCATAAAAAGTATTTTAGTTTATATCACTCTTCAGTGATGGAGTTCAGTGTAATATTGAATTTCTTCTGTGTATCGTCAATAAAGTCATGCAGTACTATAATAGGACACATTTACAAATATTTCAGACCCATTGGCTGCTGCTTTACCCATGTGCCTGCGAAGGACTCCAATCCACCAGTTCAGCTGCTGCTTCCCCGCCAGCGCACACCCTCCCCCCTTGCGCGCCTCGCGCACCTCGTGTTCTTCATGTCAAATTATCCATTCAACCTACATAATCACGGCAACTTGATGGTATAATTTTTTGAGCATTCAACCTTAAGTCTATCTTTCGTTGATATTTGCACTATGGGTAGCATTACTGTACATAGACTGCTGTTGTTGTTTTTCCAGCCTTATTCCTTTTGCTTTTTTATATTGCGCACACCACTGAACAGAGAGAGAAACGCCATTTCAGTTCTCCTGTATGTCTTGTACGTACTGTATATCAGCTGTTCTGATAGATATGCCAAAATGTCAGAACACTGGTGGATCCAATCAGCTGATCGCTGGAACCACAGAGCTCAGCTGTTTTCCATGATCAATCAGCCTCAGGGCAAAAGCACACTCCATATTATGACCCGAGCGCCGGTCCTCTCCGCGCTCGGGCTATGTATATTCGCTGCCAGCTTTGGCAGCTGTGGGTTACATTCTGGCTTCACCGGGCTCTTATTGTGAAGGCGCTCGGTGGGGTTTCCGGCTGTCAAAATCGGTCAGCTGTCTGCCATCACTGCTCGTTAGTGTTCGCCTTTATAAGGCGGGCACTGACGGCAGTTAAATTGCAGGAGTATCTTCAAACAATCCTCGTGAGGCCTCGTTAGACCTTCATGTCAGGTTCGTGTTCTTTCTTGTCTTGTCATAGTTTAGCTCGTAGTGGCTGGGGTTAGACCTAAGAGCCCTTGTATTGCTTAGTGTGTGTTTTTGCCCTTAGCGGCTCATAGCCTTGTGTCTTGTCTTGTTTTGTTAATAAATTACCATCATTGCAAAACTCACCGGTGGACTCTTGGCGTCTTATGGTGATCCGCGAGGGTCACCGCATGACAGTATACTCCTGCCAGAAGTCTAAACGGAGATGCCACACCAAGACGCCTTTCTGCCGTGAGTTTTGCTATTGTGTGGAGTTTTTTCTCCTGTAGTTGGACTTGGTAGGGAGATGCCCATCAGCGAGTGTGATTATTGCCCGGAGTGGCTGGAGGAGATTGACGGCTATCTGGCGGAAGCTGCCCGTCTCATGCCCACCCAAGCGGCTGGTTATCACTTAGACCTCGCCCAGCGGGCTGTGCACCATTACCATCTAACCTATATTCCGGAAGGAGAAAAGAGGTTAGCATGGATTTTTGCACAACACACATTGAGGGAGAAGGTGCTCCTGGGACCCCCTCCACCTCCCGCAAGGACAGCGTCCCAGGCGAGAGTGGAGATTTGTCGGCTGGAGGGAAAGCCCGGCAGGGGACCTGTGGATCGGACTCCAGTGCCTGCCGCCTGCCCAGCGTCATGTGTTCCCGGGCCCTTCGCCACTCCATCGGCCAGTAGGCCCCATAGCCGTGCTCCTACTAAGCCCCAACAAAAATCCCATCCGGATCCAGCTCCGGGTCGTCGGAGGGACCCAGCCTCCCTGTTGGCCGCATCATTTACGTCACGACAGAAGGGAATCCCCACAGCCACCGCCCATGGGTCATCTGTTCCAGCTGCACTGTCAGCTCCTCGTGCCCGCGTCGCCCCGACTGCCATGTCCTCCTCTGCGACGTCACCCCCCGCGGCTGGGAATGCTGTGAGTCTTGCTTTGGCGAGGCCTGTCAGCAAACCACCTCAAGCGGCTCCTCCTCGTGGCCCCGTGGAGCCTGCCGTTTTCTCCCGGAGGGATGAAAGGAGAACTCCACCTGCTGCAGCAGGCACCACCTTCTCTCCAGGAGACAGGCAAGTGCAAATTGTTTCTTCCCATCATTTTTATGATCTGCCTTGTCTGACTCCTGGGGCCGGAGTTCTGGGTTCGCAGCCCCCCGAGCTTCCGCCACCTGCTGTAACTATTATTCCTAAACCTGCTGCCTCTGTGTCCCCCCCGTTGAGCGGTCCGCGATGCCAGGCCAACGTCGTCGGATGAAGAGGGGGCCTGCAGTGCTGGAAAGCCTGGATCCGGCCCTGCAGCCACGTCGTGGACGGAGGAGAAGAGTGGACTGCGGCCCGGAGCCTGAGCCGACGATGAAGCGTCCCTGGGTCTCCTCGCCGGAGTGGTCCGAGCCAGTGGATCGAGTGTCCTCTGCCCCCATGCCATACGGGTCATCGGCGTGGACAGCAGCGCGGGAGGAACCTCAGGCTGCAGACGACATCTTGCCAGCTGCGGAGCCCGACGCAGCTGAGTTGGAGCCTGCTGATGAGAGTCGCCGCCCTGAACCTGGATCGTCGAAGTCCTGGGTGGCAACAGAACTTGAGTGCAGGCAAGTGCTCCCTCTTGTGTCTCTGTCCCCTGTTTTGGAGCATTTTTGCCTGCCTCTCGGGGAGGCGAGTGAGGAGCAGCCGCCTGCTGGGCCCGAGCTCGTCCCGCTGGGTTCTGTTGCTACCGGTGATTCTGATCCCGGTTTTCTTGTTGTTTGTGAGCCTCGTTGCAGTGTCGCCGGCATGGAACCAGTCGGAGTCACTGGGTTGGAGGTCCCAGGTTCGAGGGTGGAGATCGTCAGCAGAGCTGCACCGACCCAGTCGGGGTCCATCGCGGGAGCTGCTTTGGCCCAATCAGGGTCCGACATGGGTGCACCAGAGGCCCAATCGGGGTCCACCGCAGGTGCGGTTCTGGCCCAATCGGGGTCCGACGTGGGTGCGCCAGAGGCCCAATCGGGGTCCACCACAGGTGTGGTTCTGGCCCAATCGGGGTCCGACGTGGGTGCACCAGAGGCTTAACCAGGGTCCACCGCAGGTGCGGTTCTGGCCCATTTGGGGCCCGACGTGGGTGCAGCTGGGACCCAATCGGGGTCCAGCAGAGGTGCAGCGCCGGTGTGGTCCGCGGATAGGGGAGGAACTGCAGACCTTTCGCCATCGGACGGATTACGGGCTCATCCTTGCCTTCTTTCCCCTCTACTGAGTCACCGCCCCTGCGCATCATTGCCGGGGGCCGTGGGGGTTCCTGTTCACTCGCCCCCGCTCTCCCGAGTTTTGTCCTCGTCAGGGAGGCCGCCGCGGGCTGTTTTTCCCCAGGACTGGTAGCTGAGGGACATGGGTCGGCCGCCTGAGGGACTGCTTCGCCGGTTCGGCGCCCCAGGTCGGCCACCCGACGTGTTATGTGTTTCGTTGGGCGACCTGGTTCAGTCACCAGAGGAGCGGACGTGCTGGCCGTTGGACTGTGGTGAGCCGCCTGGTCATGTTCCCCTCCCATGACCACCCGCCGGCCGTTGGACGCGAGGAGACCACCTGAACTGTTCCTATGGCTCCTGGTCTCCGCCGGTCGGCATAAACTGTCGGGGGGGTAGTGGTCATTTTCTGGTGATGATCTGTCCCAGTGATTGTTCTGTTTTTTATCCCTTGCTATCCTGTGTGCTTTGTGTTATGGCCATTTGGGTGTCTGCGGGTATTTGTTATGTCTTGCAGTTGCCCTAGTTTGTTTTGTGTGTAGTTAGGTATGAGCCAGTAATTGCTCTGTTTTTCTGTATTTGGTTATTTGAAAATTCACATGAGAATTCACACAGGTGAGAAGCCATCTTCTTGTGTAACATGTGGGCAAAGATTTAATTTTCTCTTGCTGTCCTGTGCTGTTTCTGTAACGGTTATTTGGGGATCCTTGGCAATTTGTGTTATGTCCTACAGTTGCCTTATTTTCCTCAGTGTGTATTTTATCTGATTTGAATATTTGGCTTTTTTTTTTGTCATTGTACTGTGTTTAGTTTTTTTTGCCTTGTCTGGTCTGGATTTTGTCTTTTTCCTGTACTGATTCTGTGTTTGTCTTTTTTTCCATCTGGACCTACCCCCATCCGCCCACCCTGGGGGGGGGGGGGGGGCAGGTTGGTCTATGGGCGTTCTGGAAGCCCGCCCTCGGAGGGAGGGTACTGTTATGACCCGAGCGCCGGTCCTGTCCGCGCTCGGGCTATGTATATTCGCTGCCAGCTTTGGGTTACATTCTGGTTTCACCGGGCTCTTATTGTGAAGGCGCTCGGTGGGGTTTCCGGCTGTCAAAATCGGTCAGCTGTCTGTCATCACTGCTCGTTAGTGTTCGCCTTTATAAGGCGGGCACTCACGGCAGTTAAATTGCAGGAGTATTGTCAAACAATCCTCGTGAGGCCTTGTTAGACCTTCATGTCAGGTTCGTGTTCTTTCTTGTCTTGTCATAGTTTAGCTCACAGTGGCTGGGGTTAGCCCTACGAGCCCTTGTATCGCTTAGTGTGTGTTTTTGCCCTTAGCGGCTCATAGCCTTGTGTCTTGTCTTGTTTTGTTAATAAATTACCATCATTGCAAAACTCACCGGTGGACTCTTGGCATCTTATGGTGATCTGCGAGGGTCACCGCATGACACTCCATGCATTATCTTTTTTTCACTTTATTGAAAATAACTTTTTTTATCACCATCAGTTAGCGTGCCTTTGAGCCAGGTCGTGTCTGGCCGCTGCTTATCCCGGCATGTTCTGTGTTGATTTGTCAGACTTGGTTCCCACTGACGCTCCGTCCAGTCTGCTCGCGCACCTCATGTTCTCCACCCATGCCGAATTATCCTTTACATCTACACAATCATGGCAACTTTATGGTATAATTTTTTAAAGCATTAACTCTTCAGTATTATGTTTTTCACTTCCTTGTTTTGTTCAGGGAACACTGTGGTGACTGACAGGTCGTGGTGCCGTGGCTTATCCAATCAGCATGGTCGTGGTGCCGTGTATTATCCAATCAGCATGGCCATGATGCCGCCTGTTATCCAGTCAGCACAGAGTCAATCCGAAACCCCACCCACACTTCTTTTAAGCCAGGGCATGAAGAGACACAGAGCAGTGACAGAGTGGTGGCTAAACTTTTTTTGATAAAAATTACATATTTTCACTGAACGACTCCATATTTGGGGATGCACACCCTCGTAACCTCAGCAAAGCAGTTTAAAATCTTAGTTCAGTCTGATGAACAGTTCAAGAGATACAGTATGTGTGGAACAGACACATAGATAGACAGACACACAGATAGACACACAGACAGAGATTTCGTGCATTAATAGATAGATTAAAAAACAGATTTGGCTCATCAGCTCTCTCAAGGCTCCCCGATGTCTGTTTGTCTCTCCCCTTACACCCAGTGATTTGTTTCATTTCTGTCCAGACATCCTTCATATTGCTTTGCCTGAGTTTATCCTCAAATTTATTTTTTTGTGTGTACTTTATTGATCCCAAGAGGGGACATTCAGGGCATCCACCTAGATGGATGAAGCAGCCAAGGTACGGCATCATCCCTTCACCATTCACACACACATTCATACCTAGGGCCACTTTAGAGTCTCCAATTAACCTAACTTGCATGTTTTTGGCCTGTGGGAGGAAACCGGAGTACCCAGGATAAACCTACGCGGACATGGGAAGAACATGCAAACTCCACACAGAAGGGTCACTGATGGTCAGGGGGTGGGATCGAACCCATGATGGTCAGGGGTGGAATCGATCCTGTGACCTTCTTACTGTGCTGCTACAGTGCTAACCACTGTTCCACCATGCTGCCCAATTACAGAGAAGCTGTAACACTATCTACCATGCTATCAATTACAGAAGGAGTAAAATTTCCATAAAATCTTCCTCCTGCAATTGTCTTTACACATCCTCAGCATCTCTCTCAGTTCATGCTGCACTCTCCTCAGTTCCTCCCTGTCTCCAGACCTAAAAGCCCTCTTCTTCTTGTTCAGAAGTGCTTTCAGGTCACTGATGATCCATGGTTTGTTGCTGGCGAAACAATGCATGGTCTGATCTGGCATGGCTGTGTTTTCACAGAATCTGATGTATTCTGTGATGCAGTCAGTCATGTTGTCTATGTCCTCCACGTGTGGCCCATAGATTACATCCCAGTCCATTGTCTTGAAGCAGTCCTGTAGTACATCAGCAGCCTCCTGTGTCCACCTCCTCACAGTCTGTGTGTGAGCAGGCTGCCTTTGCACAAGAGGAATGTGCTTGGGTGATAACAGAACCAGATTGTGATCAGATCTGCCCAGGGAAGGGGGAAGGGAGGGGATAGGTAGAGCTGTGGTGCTGTAAGCATCTCTGACATTGGCATACAGGAGATACAGTGTTTTATTTTCTCTGGTGGGACAGTCAACAAACTGGTGGAAGTTTGGTAATATTTTGTCCAGTGAGACGTGGCTAAAATCTCCCGTGATGGCCATGAATGCGTCAGGATGCTGGGCCAATGGAGTGGCAGCAGTGGAGCTGATGATGTCACATGCCGCCACTGCATCAGCTGATGGATGAATGTAAACAGCGATTACAATGGTGCACCTGAGCTCTCTCGGCATGTAATAGGGCTGCAGAGATGTTCTTTCATATAAATATGTCTGGGATTACACCAATTTTCATTCACAAAAAGCACAATTCCTCCTCCCTTCCTATTACCGCTACCTATAGTGTTCCTGTCCGCCCAGATAGTTTGAAGCCGGGTAGTGCGACATTGTTGTCAGCAATGTGTGAGCGAAGCCACGTCTCTGTAACACTGTAACACACTGATGCTGCTCTCCCTGTATTCTCTTTGCATCCTGATCAGTGCTGTGAGATCGTCCATCTTATTTCCCAGAGACCTCACACTACCCCGTGATTAATACCGATTGGTTTAAATTGTCTCCTCCTCATTCTAACCTTTCTTTCAGCTCTTCACCCCCGGCGACTCCTCCTGAGCTCATCTGGGTCCAGGGGCTTAGCTCCAGGTAGTCCATTCATCGCAAAGAGCTGGTCGTGTGTGTAAACAATCCTTTTTACGCCACTGTTCTCCATAGCCACGAGGAAGAAAAATAGCAGGAAAACCAGCAGAAAAAAATAGTAAAACTTGGTCCAGTCTTTACTCGAGTCTTATTACCCAGCATTGATAAGAAAGAACACACGAGAGACAGAACACACTGAATAAAGACACCAAGTAAGGTAAAATGTTAACAAGAGCTGCTGTTACTGGCCGCCATCTTCCGGCGAAGGAGGAGAAAAAAAAGTTGTATCAGTTGTGTAGTAGTGTGTATCAATCAATCAATCAAAGCTTTATTTATATAGCACTTTTCATACAAAAAGATGCAATGCAAAGTGCTTCACACATTAAAATAAAACACAATTTACCCCCCTCCCCCCACACACATACACATAGAGACACACACAAAGAAACTTCCATCAGTATAAAACTTATGGCTTAAAAGGAACCCCGATTATATTGGCATGTTAGCTCTATATGCTTTATTTTTATGTTAGTAACATAACTATAATATAATTTTTTTGAAAATAATTCCCAGTTTTATATATTTTTAAAAAACTTTATTACGATGTAAATCGCCATTTTTGTTTACGTCGCAATGCATTCTGGGTAGTGACGTAGAATGGTTGCAGCCGTTTTTTCTGTCTTATACAAGCCAAGAAGCGAAGCTCCTAACTACTGCCATTTGTCAGTGAAAATGCCACATTGCGCGGCTTTTGGATGTAATTTCCAATCAAAGGGAAATAAAGAGAGCGGGGTAAGCCTCCATAGCTTTCCTAAAGAGGGAAAGTTGAGGAAAAAGTGGGGCGGCAGCGGCTCAAGAGGTAGAGCAGGTTGTCTAATAACCCGATGGTTGGCGGTTCGCATCACGCTCTCCCCAGATATCCTGCCATTGTGTCCCTGGGCAAGACACTTCACCCACATTGCCTCCAGTGCCCATAACACTGGGTATGAATGTGTAAAAATGTTTAAATGCTCGGTGGTGGCCGGAGAGGCCGTTGGCGCGGATTGGTAGCCACATTTCCGTCACTCTGCGTGTCTGTGATCACGCGCTATAGCGCACGCTTGATAAAGCTGACATATACAGTGGGGAAAAAAAGTATTTAGTCAGCCACCAATTGTGCAAGTTCTCCCACTTAAAAGATGAGAGAGGTCTCCAATTTTCATCATAGGTATACCTCAACTATGAGAGACAAAATGAGAAAAAAAAAAATCCAGAAAATCACATTGTCTGATTTTTAAAGAATTTATTTGCAAATTATGGTGGAAAATAAGTATTTGGTCACCTACAAACAAGCAAGATTTCTGGCAATCACAGACTTGTAAATTCTTCTTTAAGAGGCTCCTCTGTCCTCCACTCGTTACCTGTATTAATGGCACCTGTTTGAACTCGTTATCAGTATAAAAGACACCTGTCCACAACCTCAAACAGTCAGACTCCAAACTCCACTATGGCCAAGACCAAAGAGCTGTCAAAAGACACCAGAAACAAAATTGTAGACCTGCACCAGGCTGGGAAGACTGAATCTGCAATAGGTAAGCAGCTTGGTGTGAAGAAATCAACTGTGGGAGCAATTATTAGAAAATGGAAGACATACAAGACCACTGATAATCTCCCTCCATCTGGGGCTCCACGCAAGATCTCACCCCGTGGGGTCAAAATGATCACGAGAATGGTGAGCAAAAATCCCAGAACCACATGGGGGGACCTAGTGAATGACCTGCAGAGAGCTGGGACCAAAGTAAAAAAGGCTACCATCAGTAACACACTACGCCGCCAGGGACTCAAATCCTGCAGTGCCAAACGTGTCCCCCTGCTTAAGCCAGTACATGTCCAGGCCCGTCTGAAGTTTGCTAGAGAGCATTTGGATCATCCAGAAGAGGATTGGGAGAATGTCATATGGTCAGATGAAACCAAAATAGAACTTTTTGGTAAAAACTCAACTTGTCGTGTTTGGAGGAGAAAGAACGTTGAGTTGCATCCAAAGAACACCATACCTACTGTGAAGCATGGGGGTGGAAACATCATGCTTTGGGGCTGTTTTTCTGCAAAGGGACCAGGACGACTGATCCGTGTAAAGGAAAGAATTAATGGGGCCATGTATCGTGAGATTTTGAGTGAAAACCTCCTTCTATCAGCAAGGGCATTGAAGATGAAATGTGGCTGGGTCTTTCGGCATGACAATGATCCCAAACACACCGCCCGGGCAACGAAGGAATGACTTCGTAAGAAGCATTTCAAGGTCCTGGAGTGGCCTAGCCAGTCTCCAGATCTTAACCCCATAGAAAATCTTTGGAGGGAGTTGAAAGTCCGTGTTGCCCAGCGACAGCCCCAAAACATCACTGCTCTAGAGGAGATCTGCATGGGGGAATGGGCCAAAATACCAGCAACAGTGTGTGAAAACCTTGTGAAGACTTACAGAAAACGTTTGACATCTGTCATTGCCAACAAAGGGTATATAACAAAGTATTGAAATGAACTTTTGTTATTGACCAAATACTTATTTTCCACCATAATTTGCAAATAAATTCTTTAAAAATCAGACAATGTGATTTTCTGGATTTTTTTTTCTCATTTTGTCTCTCATAGTTGAGATATACCTATGATGAAAATTGGAGACCTCTCTCATCTTTTAAGTGGGAGAACTTGCACAATTGGTGGTTGACTAAATACTTTTTTACCCCACTGTATTTTAATCACGCTATGATAAAGCACGATATCACTCAAAGCGCGCGCATGAGACATGTCTGTGATCACGCGCTATAACGCACGCCTGATAAAGCTGACATATGTATTAATCACGCTATGATAAAGCAAGAGCGTGCGCAAAGCACACGCTCAAGCGAATCACGGTTCAAATTTTGTCACGCATACCTGTCAAGTGATATGGTTTCGCCGTATTTTATTGATTAAAGCACCCTTTTAAACTTCAGTTCGCCGTGTCCGCCTGCACTTATTTTGTTCCTCCTGCCACAGCGTGCTGGAGCGATATCGTGCTTTATCATAGCGTGATTAATACATATGTCAGCTTTATCAGGCGTGCGCTATAGCGCGTGATCATAGACATGTCTCATGCACGCGCTTTGAGCGATATCGTGCTAAATAAAAAAACAATATTTTTCAAATTTACATTAGCACAAGGTAGATTGCTTAATTTGAAAGTACACAATAAGAATAATTCTGAATATTGTTCTTAATTGTCAGCTAGATATATACACTTGGAATTAAAGAGTTTTTAATTGTCAGCTTTGTTACACTAAATGCACTTGGATGAACTTGGTTAGGTGCGCTCAATTTCGCCAGGCATCGAATTACTGTTCAGTTGATTTTAGGTTCTCTTGTGGAGGAACAAAATAAGTGCAGGCGGACACGCTGAACTGAAGTTTAAAAGGGTGTTTTATTCATCCTCCACGAGGCTCGCTCAGCGCTGTGTGCTGGAGCGAGCCCTGCGTCTCAAAGTCAGCAACAAACAATGCGAGTGATCAAAAAGAGAGAGCAAGAGATATGCAGTCAACTTATATACCCAGCTCAGACAATGCATGCATGGCACATTAGCATCACAGTATACAGCAGGAAAGCATGGACATTTGCATTAGAGTCACACATATCAGCCGCAAGATTACTGGCACCGGGATTCCTCTCTGTTCCGGAGGTGCAGGACAGAAGAGGGTGCAAGGCGCATCTGCATTATGATCAGTCCACACCTCTCACTGTTCTGATAATTGCTCACGCTGAGCGCTCTGCCAGCCCCGTACGCTGTGGGGGTCACACACGAGGTGTTCCTCCACACTCTCAATAATTTTTTTTCCCATATATTTTCCTTTTTGGCGTATAGAAATGGCAATACACCCGTATTTGCTAAAATTGCATTTTCCCCTTATTAAAATACGGCGAAACCGTATCACTTGACAGGTATGCGTGACAAAATTCGAACCGTGATTCGCAAAAGTGCACGCTCGTGCACTTTCAGCGATATCATGCTTTATCATAGCGTGATTAATACATATGTCAGCTTTATCAGGCGTGCACTATAGCGCGTGATCACAGACATGTCTCATGTGCGCGCTTTGAGCAATATCGTGCTTTATCATAGCATGATTAATACATATGTCAGCTTTATCAGGCGTGCGCTATAGCGTGTGATCACAGACATGTCTCATGCGCGCTTTGAGCGATATCGTGCTTTATCATAGCGTGATTAATATATATGTCAGCTTTATCAGGCGTGCGCTATAACGCGTGATCACAGACATGTCTCATGCGTGTGCTTTGAGCGATATCGTGCTTTATCATAGCGTGATTAATATATATGTCAGCTTTATCAGGCGTGCGCTATAGCGCGTGATCACAGACGCTCAGAGTGATGGAAATGTGGCTGCCAATCCGCGCCAACGGCCTCTCTGGCCACCACCGAGCATTTAAACATTTTTACACATTCATACCCAGTGTTATGGGCACTGGAGGCAATGCGGGTGAAGTGTCTTGCCCAGGGACACAACGGCAGGATATCTGGGGAGAGCGTGATGCGAACCGCCAACCATCGGGTTATTAGACGACCTGCTCTACCTCCTGAGCCGCTGCCGCCCCACTTTTTCCTCAACTTTCCCTCTTTAGGAAAGCTATGGAGGCTTACCCCGCTCTCTTTATTTCCCTTTGATTGGAAATTACATCCAAAAGCCGCGCAATGTGGCATTTTCACTGACAAATGGCAGTAGTTAGGAGCTTTGCTTCTTGGTTTGTATAAGACAGAAAAAACGGCTGCAACCATTCTACGTCACTACCCAGAATGCATTGCGACGTAAACAAAAATGGCGATTTACATTGTAATAAAGTTTTTTAAAAATATATAAAACTGGGAATTATTTTCAAAAAAATTATATTATAGTTATGTTACTAACATAAAAATAAAGCATATAGAGCTAACATGCCAATATAATCGGGGTTCCTTTTAAGACTTATGGCTGAGCACCGAGGATCCAAGTGTGGAAGCACCATCACTAGGGATCCATCACCAGCAGGGAAAGTGCCAAGCTCACAGCTACAGGAACATCAGCTCTGAGACCACCCAAGTCCAATCCGAGGGGCCTACACCGCAGGCACAGCGTTGCAGTGCACAATCACAAGCCAGCGCCCCACAACCAGAAAACAGGCACAACCCCCACAGGAGGGCCCTCCATGAGGAAACGCCGGCACTTGGACAGAGTGATCAAAGTCACTGATAAATAATGAGACAGTTTGCTGATAAAAAAGACTAGGCAGTTAAGATGACTAGATGAATAAAAGAAATGTCATGAATGCCCCTACGGGGCAGAAGGACAGACCCAAGCGCTGAATTGTGTTAGTGACATTTATTAAATGAGAAGAAAATAACAGTCAAAAAAAACATGCTGACAACACAAAAATGTAACAAATAACTTACAGAGATAAGTCTCAGAGCAGGGTGTGCTCTGGAGAAGTAGCAAAACTTCAGAGGCTGGGAGACCAGGAGTGAAGGGTAGATGATCCAATTTAACCACAAACAAACAGTGAAAAGGCAGTGCTTAAATACCATACAGTCTAATGAGCTGCAGGTGTGAGTCAATGAGCGAGCCGGTGACCTGATTAGACCCACTGCCCGCAGCTGAGATGGCAGGGGAATAACCTATGGGCAGTAGTGGGAGTGTCTGGGAAGGGGAGGCACAAAAGAAAACAACACAAAATACATCACTCTATCACTTTATAAATTTAAGAAATCTCTGTGTGTGTGTATCTGTCACAATCAAAGGACATCATAGGACGGCATATGATGTCTGCCTGATGTCCTATGATGATCCTATGATCTCAGGCTACATAGGACTCGCAGTGCCTTCATATAGGTGATGCCGTCATATAGACAATAGGACTGGCTACCTATGATGTAGTGTCCTATGATGCCTGTCTTGATGTCTTTATGATGTCATATACAGTGGGGCAAAAAAGTATTTAGTCAGCCACCGATTGTGCAAGTTCTACCACTTAAAAGATGAGAGAGGTCTCCAATTTTCATCATAGCTATACCTCAACTATGAGAGACAAAATGAGAAAAAAAAATCCAGAAAATCACATTGAAGGATTTTTAATGAATTTATTTGCAAATTATGGTGGAAAATAAGTATTTGGTCACCTACAAACAAGCAAGATTTCTGGCTCTCACAGACCTGTAACTTCTTCTTTAAGAGGCTCCTCTGTCCTCCACTCGTTACCTGTATTAATGGCACCTGTTTGAACTTGTTATCAGTATAAAAGACACCTGTCCACAACCTCAAACAGTCAGACTCCAAACTCCACTATGGCCAAGACCAAAGAGCTGTCAAAGGACACCAGAAACAAAATTGTAGACCTGCACCAGGCTGGGAAGACTGAATCTGCAATAGGTAAGCAGCTTGGTGTGAAGAAATCAACTGTGGGAGCAATTATTAGAAAATGGAAGACATACAAGACCACTGATAATCTCCCTCCATCTGGGGCTCCACGCAAGATCTCACCCCATGGGGTCAAAATGATCACGAGAACGGTGAGCAAAAATCCCAGAACCACACGGGGGGACCTAGTGAATGACCTGTAGAGAGATGGGACCAAAGTAACAAAGGCTACCATCAGTAACACACTACGCCGCCAGGGACTCAAATCATCCAGTGCCAGACGTGTCCCCCTGCTTAAGCCAGTACATGTCCAGGCCCGTCTGAAGTTTGCTAGAGAGCATTTGGATCATCCAGAAGAGGATTGGGAGAATGTCATATGGTCAGATGAAACCAAAATAGAACTTTTTGGTAAAAACTCAACTTGTCGTGTTTGGAGGAGAAAGAACACCATACCTACTGTGAAGCATGGGGGTGGAAACATCATACTTTGGGGCTGTTTTTCTGCAAAGGGACCAGGACGACTGATCCGTGTAAAGGAAAGAATGAATGGGGCCATGTATTGTGAGATTTTGAGTGAAAACCTCCTTCCATCAGCAAGGGCACTGAAGATGAAACATGGCTGGGTCTTTCAGCATGACAATGATCCCAAGCATACCGCCCGGGCAACGAAGGAGTGGCTTCGTAAGAAGCATTTCAAGGTCCTGGAGTGGCCTAGCCAGTCTCCAGATCTCAACCCCACAGAAAATCTTTAGAGGGAGTTGGGCTGCACGGTGGCGCAGTGGTTAGCACTGCGGCAGCACAGTTTACCCTTGGCCGGGGGATTGTGGGGATCGTGGGATCGTGGGTTCGATCCCAGCCTCCGACCAACAGTGATCTGTGTGGAGTTTGCATGTTCTCCCCGTGTTGCGTGGGTTTACTCCGGGATTTCTCCGGTTTCCTCCCACATGCCAAAAACATGCATGTTAGGTTAATTGGCTGTTCTAAATTGTCCCTAGATATTTGTTTCCTATAGGCCCTTAGAATAGAGGGTTAGTATTAATGAAAGCGCTTTGAGTGGTCTTTGTGACTAGAAAAGCGCTATATAAGTGCAGGTTAGTTAGTTAGTTAGTTAGTTAGTTTAAAGTCTGTGTTGCCCAGCGACAGCCCCAAAACATGACTGCTCTAGAGGAGATCTGCATGGAGGAATGGACCAAAATACCAGCAACAGTGTGTGAAAACCTTGTGAAGACTTACAGAAAATGTTTGACCTCTGTCATTGCCAACAAAGGGTATATAACCAAGTATTGAGATGAACTTTTGTTATTGACCAAATACTTATTTTCCACCATAATTTGCAAATAAATTCTTTAAAAATCAGACAATGTGATTTTCTGGATTTTTTTTTCTCATTTTGTCTCTCATAGTTGAGGTATACCTATGATAAAAATTGGATACCTCTCTCATCTTTTAAGTGGGAGAACTTGCACAATTGGTGGCTGACTAAATACTTTTTACCCCACTGTAGACCATCACTCACGATGCCTGCCTACCTATGATGTAGTGTCCTATGATGCCTGCCACAAGAGGAGACCCTTCACCAGCATAGGGTATGACAGACAAGGGACGCACAGACAGACAGGAAACGTGTGGCAGTGCGCCATGCACATGCTGAGTCACTTGAAGCCCAAAATGCCCGCAAAGCGAGCAATGCTGCATGCCAGGAAAGGCACAGACAAGCTGAGACCCAGGAGATGCGAAATAGTCAGCTGGCCGCCAACGCTGCACGCCAGGCAAGGCACAGAGAAGCTGAGACCGAATAGGACACACTACTTTAAACCACACCCATTCGAAGCAGTAAATCTGGAAATTTCACTCAGTAAGGCAGAAGGCACTCTATAAATTAAAGAAATCTCTGTCAGTGTGTCCTGACACACAGGTCCTGACACCTGAACCCAGGTGACCCAGACTGACAGTCTGTCACCCAATTAAGAATAGGATACTCTACTTTAAACCACACCCATTTGAAGAAGTACCCATGAAGAATGGCAGTCTACACTACAAATGTATAAAATGCCAAGCAAAGTGCTGATTTTCTCCAGGTGCTCCGGTTTCTGGGTTTTGACGGGCATGCATGGGTCTTCCTGAACAGGGTCGAAAGCCACTTCTTGCTCAGATCTATTTGCATGATCCTGTCCATGAACTGGAATTACAACGCACCTATCCCTCAACCAGTTGTCTGAACAAAGAAGAAGAAGAAGACCCACCAGATGGACACCAATAGAGTGAGGAGAACCGCTGCACATCAGAAAACATGCTGTGAAGATGAAACACCTCAGGTTTGAGCAGTACGCTGCAGGCATGACTGTGAACAACACAGCTGCCTCAGACAGGAGGAGACCCTTCAGCAACGGGCATGCAGAAATACTTGCTTATACTTGGTTTCTACGGGCATGGATGGGTATGCACGGATATGTACTAGTATACAGAAATAAACAAATCCAACTAACAAACAACAATAGTTAGAAATAAAGTAAAGGTCCGAGCTCAGTAAAAATATGAGCTCAGGCACATGACAGAGCCCCCCCCCCTTTAAGGGGTGGAGACCAGACACCCCCAGGAAACACCAAGAAGGACCCCCCCCCCCCCCCGGAGAAGGATCACAACAAAAAAAAAAAAGCACCTCGGGTGGGAGGTGGGGGAACAGGTTAAGGAGGGAAAACACAAACCAGCTCACGACCCGCACCTGCAAAAGCTAGACCCCTAGGCCCCCTAGGTCACAGAACAATGTAGTTCAGGTGGCCGGCCAAAGTCTCAGGCCAGCCGAGCCACATGGTGGTACGAGTCGGCTGGCCATCCGGAAAACATGGACCACCCGACTCAGCAGCCCAGTCTTTCGGGTGGTCGGCTAGAGTCCTTGCGCCACCAGGACCAGAGGGGTGGCCCAGGAGGCAGTTCCCCCAAGGGAAGGCCCAAAGACGGGAAGCAGGGCCCGAGGAAGGGGACCCCAACGGTACAAGGTGGCAGGGGAGGGGGAACCATGATGGTGTCAGACAGAGGAGGATGGGGAACCATGATGACATCTGGCAGAAGAGGAAGGGGGACCATGACAGCATCTGGATGACCGGCAGCATCCTAGATTGCCTTGGATTGAAACAATGTAGCACCCACAGTGGCTCCGGGCTGGAGCTCTGCAGCATCCGCAGTTGCTCCAGGCTGGAGCATAGCAGCACTCGTGGTGGCTCCGGGCTGGAGCAGAGCAGCACCCGCGGTGGCTCCGGGATGGAGCATAGCAGCACCCATGGTGGCTCCGGGCTGGAGCTCTGGAGCACCAGCGGTGGCTCTGGGCTGGAGCTCTGCAGCACCCGCGGTGGCTCTGGGCTGGAGCTCTGTAGCACCCGTGGTGGCTCCAGGCTGGAGCATAGCAGCACCCACAGTGGCTCGGGACTGGAGCACAGCAGCACCTGCAGTGGCTCTGGGTTGGAGCTCTGCCGTATCCTCGGTGGCTCCAGGCAGGAGTGGTGCTGCACCCTCGGTGGCTCCAGGCAGGAGCGGAGCTGCACCCTCGATGGGCCCTGACTGGGCCAATGCTGCACCTATGGTGGGCTCCGACTGGGCCAATGGTGTACCCTTGGTGATCCCCGGGCTGGGGCGTAGTTTCCAAGGTGGACCCAAGCTGGAGTGCAGCACCAGCATAGGATCAATGCTGGGGCTCAGCACCCATGAGGATCCTTGACTGGGACGCAGCACCCACGAGGACTTGGACTGAGGAGGTGGAACCCAAATGATGGCCTCGGGCAGAGGGGAAGCTGCACCCATGGAGGACCCAGCCTGGGTCGGAGCTGCACCCACGGAGGTCCTGGGTTAGGATGAAACACCTACGATGACCTCAACAGGGGGAGCTGAACCCAGGATGACCTCCGGCGGCGAGCCTGGACCCGTGGAGACCTCTGGCAGTGTTGGTACATCTCCGGTGACCCTGGGAGAAAGCTCAGACACACATAGAGAAGAGGGTTCAGGGTCACCGGCAGTGGCGGAGCCCAGCGAGGCGAGCTCAGGTGCAACGGGCAGCTCCACCTGGCTCTCCTCACCAACAGCCAGGCAAGATTGCTCAAAAACAGATAATAGAAAAACAAAAGGAAAGCACTTGCCTGAGCTCGAGCTCCACCACCGTCCAGGACTCCGACGATCCAGGCGATGATGTAATCTCAGGCTCGGCCCTCTGGAGGTCCAGTTCCAGTTCCAACTCTGCTACGGCGGCCCCCACAGCAGGCATGATGGTTGTAGCAGTCTTGAGGCCCCCAGGCGAAAGGACCCACGCTGGTGGCTCATCCAGCGTGGTGGCAGGGGGTCGACTCACCACTGGCCCTGGAACTGGATCCTCCAGGGCCTCGGGCTCCTCCAACATCCAGCAGTTCTGTTCTGGGGCCTGCAGACACTCAGGGACAGATGGGGGAGACACGGAGAGAGCAGGTGAGTAACTGATTGCTGCAGCAGGTGGGGAGAGCTCAGGGGACTGCGTGTCCTGAGCCTCCCTACCAGGAATCAGGCAAGGCATATCATCATAAATAGAAGAGGGAAAAAATGACACTTGCCTGTTTTCCGGGTGTAGGATGTTGCCTGCTGCAGCGGGTGAAGTGTTGTCCCTCTCCATGGCTATGATTGATGTGGGCCCCTCTGAGGATTGCTGAGGAGCCGCCCCTGTAGTCACGAGGACAGACGCAGCCAGGGAACAAATGTAGGACCTCTCGGCAGCGGGAGAGGGCACTGAAGGAGAGGGAGGAACAGCAGCTACAGACTCAAGGGAAGCTGATGATGCAGCCAGAGAAGAGAGAAGAGAGGGCTGCACTGCTGAGGGGGACTCCTGCTTTGGTGTTGGACAAGGGGCTGTCAGAGAGGCAGAGTTATTCCTCTGGTGGTCTGGAGCGGGATGATGGCACCGCTGTGGAGCTGGTGGCGCATACATACACTGGAGCTGGAGGTGAAGCTGGCGAAGCGAGATGGGAGGAGGACGTCGACTGTGGAAAGCGCCTCTGCCTCAGCTCAGCTGGAAATGTTCCCATCTTTAAATCAGGAAATGATCGCTGGAGCGTGCAGACCGTGGACAGCAGTTCTGCGTACTATGGATACAGTAGCTCCATAGGCCGGGGTGTGCACCTCCAGGATTCCCACCACTCCATACAAACAGTCCCATGTCTGCTTGGGTCTGCAGGCGGCGAGATCCTCATCCACAAAGTCTTGGATGAAGCCTGCCGCCCATTCCTCCTCCACCGTTGGAGACCCTGCTGCCAATCCTCCTTTGCTTGAGTGAGGTCGGCGCGCAGGGGACATAATTAGCTACACAAGACAGGTGTGTAAAATTAAGGCAAAAGGGGAAAAAATGCACTAACACAACAGCTGGGTCTTTTAGCTGACGGTTAAATTCTGTCATGAATGCCCCTACGGGGCAGAAGGACAGACCCAAGTGCTGAATTGTGTTAGTGGCATTTATTAAACGAAAATAAAATAACAGTCCAAAAAAAAAAAAAAAAAACGTGCTGACAACACAAAAATGCAACAAATAATAACTTACAGAGATAAGCCTCAGAGCAAGGTGTGCTCTGGAGAAGTAGAAAAACTTCAGAGGCTGGGAGACCAGGAGTGAAGGGTAGATGATCCAGTTTAACCGCAAACAAACAGTGAAAAGGCAGTGCTTAAATACCATACAGTCTAACGAGCTGCAAGTGTGAGTCAATGAGCGAGCCGGTGACCTGATTAGACCCATTGCCCGCAGCTGAGATGGCAGGGGAATAACCTGTGGGCAGTAGTGACAGTGTCTGGGAAGGGGAGGCACAAAAGAAAACAACCCAAAATACATCTACAGAAATAAACAAATCCAACTAACAAACAACAATACTTAGAAATAAAGTAAAGGTCTGAGCTCAGTAAAAACATGAGCTCAGACACCACAATCGTAGGACTCGCTAAGAGATTATGCGACCGTCTATGATGTCCCTATGATGTGTACATGATGTCCTATGATGTTCCTATGATGCCAAAGATCATAGACCGCCTATGTCTGTGTGTCACAATCATAAAGGACTTTGTGTTGCCATGGTAACCATGTCAAAGATCAAAGGCACGCATCACTCACGATCGTAGGACTCGCTATGACATCATCAAAGATCGAAGGCAGCCATCACTCATGATCATAGGACTCACTATGACATCATCAATGATCATAGGACTCGCTATGACATCATCAAAGATCAAAGGCAGGCATCACTGAACGAGTGGTGACGTCAAAGATCAAAGGCAGGTTTCACCAGGGTTACTGTTGCCATGGTAACCATGTCAAAGATCAAAGGCAGGAATGCAGAAATGCTTGCAAAGATCAAAGGCAGGCATCACTCACGATCACAGGACTCGCTATGACATTATCAAAGATCATAGGACTCACTATGACATCATCAAAGATCAAAGGCAGGCATCACTCAAGATCATAGGACTCGCTATGACATCATCAAAGAGCATAGCACTCGCTATGACATCATCAAAGATCAAAGGTAGGTTTTACCAGGGTTACTGTTGCCATGGTAACCATGTCAAACATCAAAGGCAGGCATCACCATGGTTACTGTTGCCATGGTAACTATGTCAAAGATCAAAGGCAGGAATGGAGAAATGCTTGCTTACACTTGCTTTCTACGGGCATGAAGAAACACTTGCCCATACTTGGTTTCTATGGGCATGCACGGGTATGCACAGACACACACAGGTATGCACTAGTAAATATTAATTCACAGTTCAAGTGATTGTGACATAAAATAGATTTAAAATCAGAAATTAAAAGAATTGAAATGGGAAGCTAATCAAAAGCAAGGTTAAAATAGTAGGTCTTGAGCCTGCTTTTAAAACCATGGACATTCTCGGCAGCCCTGATGTTCTCCAGCAGGCTATTCCATGAATGTGAGGCGTAGTAACTAAAAGCCACCTCACTGTGGGTGTGTGTTCTGACAGTAGGAATAGTTAGAATACCAGTGCCGAAGGACCTCAGGGACCGCGGTGGCTCATATGCCAAAACCAATTTTGATAAATAAGAAAGCCCAAGACCATGCAGACATTTATAAACCAGTAAAAGAACCTTAAAATCAATCCTGAAGGACACAGTGAGCCAATGCAGTGATTTTATAACCGGCGTGATGTGAGCCTGCCGTCTAGTCCTCGTCAGAACACGTACAGCTGAATTCTGTAATAACTACAGTTGTGTATCAGTTGTGTAGTAGTGTGTATAAGTTGTGTATCAGTTGTATAGTAGTGTGTATTAGTTGTATAGTAGTGTGTATCAGTTGTGTAGTAGTGTGTATCAACTGTGTATCAGTTGTGTAGTAGTGTGTATCAGTGTCTATTAGTTGTGTAGTAGTGTGTATCAGGTGCATATTAGTTGTGTATCAGTAGTCTAGTAGTGTGTATCAGTTGTGTATCAGTTGTGTAGCAGTGTGTATCAGTGTCTATCAGTTGTGTAGTAGTGTTGTGACAGTCCAGTCTGGCCTTGACCCAGAAAGGGGCTGTCACAGAAAGTGGGGGCTCGTCCGGACTTTGACACCTGCACCACTTCTTTAAGGGGGGAGGTGTGACGGCCCCCTCCATGAGTAATTGGTCATTGGTGCAGGTCCTGACACCACAGAGTACACCTCTGCTACTAGCTGAGAGCCAGTGAGGAAATCCTCTTTGGATCAGTAGTAGAGCGGAGGTGTTGAGATCATGGTGTCATGGGTTCCAACTCCAACCCGGGATGTAAGTGTTGTTATAAAATTATATATATTTTCTGTACATTACATGTTGGTTGTTGTGACTGTATATTTTGTTGAAATTTATTTGTTTCCTGACCGGAACTGATGTTTTCCGTCTGCAGTGCCGCTGGGATTGTTTTCATTGTAGCACATAGCGGAAATAAGAAGAACACTGTGCCATGTTATTCAGCTATCTTGCACTTAAGTTTGATTGAAGATTGAAGCCAAGCAGTTTGTTTTACCTTCAGAACTCTTTTCATGACAAGCGGCCAACGAGGTATTTGTTTTGTAAATTCTTTATGTTATTTCGCTCTGTACTGTATATATGATTATGCGTTATGTTTGCCTATACAGTTCTCACAGCGTGACCAAGAGGGGGGTGCATAAGTCCCAATAAACGCCCGTTCAAAGGAACCGACCTGTGTCTGTTGTCGTGAAGAGAGCTACACCGGGATATTGGTGAATGTCTATTGTACCCAAAGAAGGGGATGAACATGACCAGGTTCGCTTGGTGTAGGGGCTGAGACGGACTTGAAAATCCCAGGATAATATCAGCAATTCTGGCCTTGACCCAGAAAGGGACCATAACAGAAAGTGGGGGCTCATCTGGGATTGTCACGACTGGCTCAGTGGTCATGGCAAAAAGAAGATGAGAGGAGCAGGATCAAGTTGAACAAATTTAATTTGAAGATATTAACTATTTACGCATAACAAGAATGATAGTAATGTCCAATGAATTCCAGATTGATAACAGAGCTGCCTAGGTCAGCGCCCATGTCTGGGAAGTTTCAGTGAAGTAAGGAAGTGGTGAAGGTTTATAGACTGCCTCAGCACATTGGGCTCCCAGTCTATCAGATCAGCAAACCACTCCCACCAATCACCTGAATGAAAAAAAAAAACATACACAGTGACACAGCAAACTGCCCACACAGGGGCCGTCACAGTGTGTACAAGTTGTGTATCAGTGGTTTATCAGTTGTGTAGGAATGTGTATCAGTTGTGTATTAGTTGTGTATCAGTTGTGCAGTAGTGTGTATCAGTTGTGTATCAGTTTTGTAGTAGTGTGTATCAATTGTGTATCAGTTGTGTAGTAGTGTGTATCAGTTGTGTAGTAATGTGTATCAGTTGTGTAGTAGTGTGTATCAGTTGTGTAGTAGTGTGTATGAGTTGTGTATGAGTTGTGTATGAGTTGTGTAGTAGTATCAGTTGTGTAGTAGTGTGTATCAGTTGTGTAGCAGTGTGTATCAGTTGTGTATCAGTTGTGTAGTAATGCATATCAGTTGTGTAGTAGTGTGTACCAGTTGTGTATGAGCTGTGTAGTAGTGTGTATAAGTTGTGTATGAGTTGTGTATGAGTTGTGTAGTAGTGTGTATCAGTTGTGTATCATTTGTGTAGTAGTTGTGTACCCAGGTTGTTGTAGTCCAGGTTCAGGACTCTGAGCTGAGAACTGTGAGCCACAGCGATGGAGAGTCTGGACCAACCTTTGGAACTGATGGACGGGTTAGCACTGAGGGACAGTTCCCTAAGACCTGAAGACAGAGACGGTGGAAAGGAGACAGAGTGACAGCAAGAGACCATGTTAGACATGAGCTGAGGGACTCGGGTTCTCTGAGCCTGACATCAACTAAAAAAAATTAACCTGAGACACAGGCCAGGTCTGGTGGACATTAGAGGAACTACAGCTTACCTGTGTCTCAGGTAGACCACACCCCTGTCTCAGATAAACTAAACCTGTGTCTTAGGTAGACCACATCCCTGTCTCAGATAAACTAAACCTGTGTCTCAGGTAGACCATACCCCTGTCTCAAGTGTTACCTGACTTTGCTCCATCCGGCGGCAGCATCCCACAGATCAGTCCCAGAGCCTCGTCCCCCAGCATGCAGTCTCCCAGGTCCAGACAGACCAGGGTGGGGTGGATGGACAGAGCTGGGTTCAGGACCACCAGACCCAAGTCCATCAGGGGACAGCCGTGGAGACTGAAGGGGACAGATGAACCAGAAAGTTACATTTACTAGAGAAAATTTTACAAGAGAAAAGTTGTTTTAACTGGAAAAAGATGCAGATTTACTAGAAAACTGTGAAGCTGCTGAACAAAGAGCAACACTTGTGAAACACAATAGAGCTACGGGCAGCACAATAGAGGAACGTGCAACAGAACAGAGCAACATGCAACAGAATAGAGCAACATGCAACAGAAGAGAGCAATGTGCAACAGAATAGAGCAACATGCAACAGATTAGAGCAACGTGCAACAGAGCAACATGAAACAGAATAGAGCAATATGTAACAGAATAGAGCAACGTGCAACACAATAGAGCAACATGCAAAAGAATAGAGCAGTATGCAACAGAATAGAACAATGTGCAACAAAATAGAGCAATATGCAACAGAACAGAGCAACATGCAACAGAATAGACCAACATGACACAGAATACAGCAACATGTAATAGAACAGAGCAACATGAAACAGAATAGAGCAATGTGCAACACAATAGAGCAACATGTAACAGAAAACAGCAACATGCAACAGAACAATGTGCAACAGAATACAGCAACGTGCAACAGAAGAGAGCAACATACAACAGAATAGAGCAATGTGCAACATAATAAAGCAACATGCAAAACAATAAGAGCAATGTGCAACATAATAGAGCAACGTGCAACAGAAAAGAGCAACGTGCAACACAATCGAGCAACGTGCAACAGAAAAGAGCAACGTGCAACACAATCGAGCAACGTGCAACAGAAAAGAGCAACGTGCAACACAATCGAGCAACGTGCAGCACAATAGAGCAACTTGCAACACAATAGAGCAACGTGCAACAGAATAGAGCAACATGCAGGGGCATCGAACTGGGGGGAAGGGTATTGTTTACCCAGGGCCCACTGCAGGGAGGGGCCCTCAAAAAGCCTGGAATGAAAATGTTTTTCTTTGTTAAATTCTTTTAATTTCAAATTAATTAATGTCATAGTAAAATTCATCCTGGCTGAATGAAGTGTTTGAGAGACTGAATTTTGCATTAACAGCAATGATGGATGTTCTCTGAGGCCAATATCACCCCTTTAAAAAGGTGCAAAATAGTTTAGTCCACACACCTACACCCGTGCAGCACGTCTGCTTCCTCAGCCAGGTTCATGTATCATTACCCTAAACATCATCTTTAATATTTGTTTATTTATTGCTTTGTGAAAGTACACACAGTAGGTGATTTGTTATTTTCTAACAAGGGGGTTGTGGGTGATATTCATAAAAGTTAGCATTTGATACAACTACAAAGGTATAAACGCAGTTTCAGTACAAATTTGTAAGAATAAAGGTGCAAACGTGATAAAATATGGTAGTTTACAACTTAAAAAGTCACATATTTACTCTCAGCAAGTCCCAAATTTATGAGGAAAAACAATGGATTTTCATGAGAATAACCAGACTGACTGACTGACTACTCCTGCGGGGTGAAGGCTAGGTGGCCTTCACCATGCATAGAGCCAATCAGGCAGAGTATGTAAGCCCTCTTTACGAGGGTGTACAAGGTAAATCAGTTATTCAAGATTTCAAAGATTCAAGATTCAAAGATTTTATTTGTCAATACTACTATACGTACAGGACATACAGCAGAATTGAAATGGCGTTTCTCTCTCTCTTCAGTGGTGTAGATTTGTAGGAGGGCCTTTAAATCTGCATGGTTGAAGTTTCCAGCTGTGGGACATCCGACTGGATGTGCTGTTTGTGTCTCACTGATGGCCTGATAGAGTTCTTTTAGTGCTTTGGTCCTCTTGCCGGTGCCGGTGAGCGGGGCATACACAGCAACTAGTAGGACAGATGAAAATTCTCTCGGAATGTAAAAGGGTCGGCACTTGATGATCATAAATCTGCCAATGGAGAACAGTCTTTGTGTACAACAGTTGCATCTCTGCACCAGGTCTCGCTGATGTAAACACACATGCCTCCACCCCGGGTTTTCCCTCCTTCCGTGAGCACTCTGTCGCTGTGGTAGCATTTTAGCCCAGCTAACTGAATGGCAGAGTCTGGTATATTGCCATTTAACCACTTTCCGTAAAGATAAAAACACAGCAGTTCTGTGCATCACTTTGCGTAGCTCTCAGGAGCTGTATGTAGTCAATTTTGTTGTCCTAGTGAGCGTATGTTGGCCAGAATGAGGGGAGGAATTGGCAGTCTGTGTGGGCTAACAGTTAGCTTTGTTCAGATACCTCCATGTTTATCTCTCTTTTGTCACCGCTCACACCATCTATGGCATCTCCATTTGGGATGAGACACGACAGTTGAGTCCGGGGGTGTGAAGGTCTGGTGGAGAAAACCCAGGCCATGGAGATCCTCTGTAATGCTCTGGTCTAGGACGTAATGTTTGGTCATATTCCTTATCTCCAGAAGGCTGTGGCGACTGTAGCTTGTGCACAGCATCATGTACAGGTACATCTCAAAAAATTATAATATCATGAAAAAGTTCAATATTTTTTGTCACTCATTTCAGAAAGTGAAACCCATATATTATATAGAGTCATTACACAGAGAATGATATATTTCAAGTGTTCTCAAAAAATTAGAGTATTACATAAAATTAATTTAAAAAAATAGTTTTTTAATACAAATGTGGACCGACTGAAAAGTATGTCCATGTACACACCAGAGGCTGATCACCTCCATGCCACGCCACACTGATACAATAATTAATCCAAAAGGAGCCCCGACCAAGTATTGAGTGTGTAAATGGACATACTTTTCAGTCAGTCCACATTTATATTAAAAAAGTATTTTTTTAATTAATTTTATGTAATATTCTAATTTTTTGAGAAACTGAATTTGGGGTTTTCATGGGCTGTAAGCCATAATCATCAAAGTTAAAATAAATAGACACTTGAAATAAATCACTCTCTGTGTAATGACTCTATATAATATATGAGTTTCACTGTCTGAAATGAGTGACAAAAAATATTGAACTTTTTCATGATATTCTAATTTTTTGAGATGTACCTGTATGTACATTAAACACATGAATACAAACTTAAGTGTAATTTAAACAACACTAAGTGGCACAAAACACGAAGAGAGAAGAGAGGCCACTGCGTGTTCATGTGCCACCTAGTGATACTTGTAAAGGTGTAATAAGTTAAATCTTTGCTAGGGCCAATCTGTCAGAAGTTCTAGGACCAGCTATGGAGCGAGGGGACCAACTTACACCCAGAGATAAAACACCACAATGTAAGAATGAAAATGATCTTCAGTGTAGCGCTTAACAATTGATTATAAGTGTGATAAGGTACAAGGATTACTTATTTTATAATTAGAAGTGTGTGTGTGTGTGGATGAAGGTTTACTCTGTCCCCACAAACACTCATAAAACAAGAGAGGAACACTCGTAAAAGGGGCACCAGTCCAATGGGACAATTTATTAATAACTAATCCTGGAACCTGTCATTCACCATTCTCAATATTTGTGAGTTCTTCTGTGGTGACCCAGAAAAGCACACACACAAAAAGAAATCAAGCAGAAACTTCTCTATACTGTTAACAGTTTTTAATAATCAGATTCAGGTCAAATGACATTACATTCAAATGATTTGTAAGCAGCTGAAATGATCAACAAGTGTCAAATATCATATTAACTGTTAATGGATTCCTGAGCATAAAGTCTATAGTTAACCCTTTGTGGAACCAAGAGAAACCAGATTTTGAATTTCAACTGTAATGCAATGGGAGACTATGGAATAACTGTAACAAAAATATGCATAAAATTGGATGCAATTTTATGAAGAAAAATTACATAAGAAAGCTGATTATATGAAAAATAAAATTCTGAGTTACTCTACAAAAGGAACAGAGGTTATTGAAAAGGGAGTATTAATTTTCCTTCAGTTTATAGCTTCTATCGTAGCTTACGCACTAACTTTAACATGAAGAATTGGTCATATTCAATTATAATTAGACATCACATTTAGCCCAGCAGATAGCAAGTGGAAGTTTGGCTTATGAAACAGCTGTGTCTTCAGATTCCAGCGGTGAGCTTGAAACCAACAGGTGGAAAACAGGAAAAGTGACCGCCAGCAGTCCTTTTCAGTTACAGCTGTGATGGCCTAGACTCAGCAGTGGGGCATCCGGGGAATGGAGCTGGCGGCAGAATGAAATGCCTAGCCCCAGAGGCAGGTGTGACATCTTTCCTGGGCAACAGGTCCGCAAATTTAGGATATCCACCAGCCGATAAGAACCAAAGGCTGAAGAAAAAATGTATTTAGACAGTCCCATCTACGAGATCCTAGTTCTTCTGACGTCGTGGGATGTCGGTGAGGCAGTCTCTAGAAAAGTTCAAAATCAGTCCACTTTAACAGTGAATTGAGGTAAAATTAATAGAAAAGGTTCAGCTGAATAAACACGGCTTCTGAGAAGAGGGAATAAAAAGGCATTTTGGAGTTTCACTCCCATGAAGAAGATTTGAGCTCAACAGGAAAGGATGATCTCTCCTCAGATACCAGAAAAAAACAGGAAAAGGCTTACAGAAGACTGAACAAACAAACTGAACTTCACTGAACAAAGACGAAAAACAAAAACTGAACTACTAGGGCAGTTCTCCCTCTATTTAACTGAGCAGCAAATATGAGTGGCAGCAGGAAGAATCAATTATCGGCTAACGTGGAAGATTCTAATGGGCTATGGTCCAGTGAAAACACAGTTCTTTGTCTGTAACCGACCAATAGAATGAAAGGGGCATCATCAAACAGCGATGGCCTGGTGATTGGCTGGTACCAGTCAGATGACTGGCACAATATTCAGAAGACGTACACACATTTTCTGTGAAATTCATTATATACTTAATATGAAATCTAAGCTAACTTCAGTGATTCAAGACTAATATTCAGTGAGCATGCACGTTTATAAACTTGTCCTTCAATAATTAACATGCATTGGAATAAGACTCATTTAAGCAATTTTCAAACATGCACACATTTAAACTCAGTGATTAATGAACATTTCGAGCCCATTATTGTCCAACACAAAGGCAGTCATCTTCAACACTGTTCTGAGCAGTGTTTCCTGGAAAAATAAAGTCTTGAGGAGAAAGGATTATTTCAGCAGATGAAATAATAAAAAAAAAAGAAGAAAGAACAAAGTTCTAAGGCTGATTAAATCAAACATGTCTCTGAGTTGACAGAAGGGGGCAATGTTGAGCTGTGGATAATTCCTAGTGACTTGTGGAATGCAGTTCAAAATTTCTGGGGTATCTCACAGAGTGCTCTTCAGCATAACCCTGTCTGGTTAGGGGAGGAAGCTTCGGGATTTATGACTCATAAGAGAATCTGTTCCTGGCACAAAATGAGATCCTTATCGGCCCTTTTACCACGGAATGCATTTTCACTGTGGTCCTTAGATGGAGGAAACAGTTCTGGACCAGACTTTTTTCGGGGGGGGGGGGTGAAACAATTTCTTTAAGATGAAGAGTAATTTATAGATTGGAGCCATATGGATTAATGCTATATCAGTTAAATTTGTTAAAAATAAAGAAATAAGTGTTTGTTTATTTCAAGATATCAATATAGTCAACAAAAACAAATGCCATGGCAAATAAATGACCTGGGAAAACCAATAAAAAAACAAAAATGCAAACTCAGATTTGGCCAGTCTTAAAGTTCCTAGGTCTTAGTTCCAGTCAGTCAAATGTTTTAGACAAGTCAAGTGTCTCCCACTTCAAATGCTCCAGTTCACGTGTTCCTAATTCAAATGCTCAAAGTTGAAAGGTTTTCAGTCCCAAAGTTCCTGTCCGTGAGGTACAGACCCGCTGTGCATATGAACTGTTTGGGTTTCTCCTACTGCACTCTGGCAATGCAAGACAAAGGGAAATCTGGAACCTTCTGCATGCATTCACGATCAATATCTCTGGGCTCGGCTCGTCATCATGATCAACATCTCTGGGCTCTCCTCGCCATCACATGGATCCAAGGCATCGTGTAGTTTCAAATGTCATCCCGTCCATGAGAGAATGTGTAGACCACATCTCCATTAAAAAAAAAAAAAAACGACCAATGCATTGATTCCTTAACACCAGGTGGAGAGAGCAGCAGCTCACTGGACTCTTCCACTTCCTCCAACGGACTTATAAGCACTTTAACAACTTTAATAGTGACCTTAGTAACTTTTTTCTCTTCTTAATGGTGGCTCCGGTCACGCTGCGTGGCTTTTCGAGGCACCAATAGACAGGAAAAGAAAGTGTAAGGGTATTTCCAGTTTACTTTACATGTGGTTAGTCTGCGAGATTATCCCTTCAAATTTAAAGCATGCACATTGAAAACAAAAGATAAATTAAATTAACAAGGAAATAAAGTCTTCTTCTTCTTTCGTATGACTCCCAAAGTCACTAAGCAATGTCATGTAAGCTGTGAAGCCAGGTCACTGTCTCCGGGGTGGGGTTGGTGAGATCCACATGGATACCAGGTCAAGGTCTGGGCACTCTAATAGGACACGATGTGCTGTCTGCTCTGGGTTGCCAAAAATACAAGCTGGTGACGAGTGAAATATGTGAAATAAAGTAATTAAATGGTTTTACTAAAACATTTCTCTCTTATTGTTGCAAATGTATATTTACCTCAATTGCAAAAATCACAACAGATATTTATTTATTTATTCTCTAAATATGAAATCATATTTAATAATGCACATATGATTCTTTTATTAATCCTAGTTATTTAACCTGGGTTACACCCTCGCCCCTTAAAGCTATGCACGTCCTTGTGCATCGTGGTGGCTGTGTCACAACAGGTTCAAAGGGTGGGTAAGGTGTTGGCTCTTTAACCTCCATTAAAGCATCAGTGAAAGCTGTACTCAAACCATGGAACAGGGATTGCACAATAGATATCAATGGGTTCCCAAGATCTGAATACTGCAGTCTTTCAGGATTTCTCTTGTTTCTCACTGAACGCTGGAGATCACTCTCCTGTGTGTCAGCGTCAGTGGTGTCTTCCTCCACTGCATCCAGGTTGTCAGTCTCCTTTCCAAGTTCTTCCATAGGAGCATCATTCGCAACAAAACTCGAGTTTAGATCAGGAGAGGGATCACTTTCAGCAGACTCAGGGGCACATGAAGGTAAACAAGTATCTGGTGGTTCCCTGGTCTGCATTTCTTCATCAGGTGTTTTATCATCAGTGGAAGGTAAGCATTCACTTTCTGCAGTGACTGGCGCATCATCAGGTAAGTTTTGCACCTCAGGACTGTGAGAGGTTTCAGACTGTTCATCAGATGGACATCCTTCACCCACTGGAGCAATATCAGTTGGGTTAGGGTCACTCTCTGGGTTGTCAACTGTTTGATTTTTGCTTTTGGTGGCATGTGTTTGTACTGGGGTCTGAATGTTAGCATTACAGTTTTTGTTAGTTTTTGGTAGTTGATACACGGTAGTAAATCTCATGACTTCTGTAGTATGCTGGTCTCTGGTTGTAGGTTGATGTCTTGACTAGATAGTATCATCATCTGAGTCTGAATATGCACTTGTATCTGCAGGTTCTTTAGAGTCTCTTGTTCTTGGTTTACATATTGGTTTTGGCAGTAAGAGCTGTTCTTCAGCTGCTGGGAGGAAACCACATGGAAGAAGGAGATCACGATGGACCATTCGCAGAGGACCATCTCTGTCCTCAGGCCTGATGGGAGCTCGCTTTACCACCACATGGATGTCTGACTTCCACTTATCAGCAAGCTTATGTTTTCCTTGAAGCTCTGACCAAAACTCTATCTCCAGTTTCCAAGGCTGAAGCAGCTACCTGCTTGTCAAATCTGTGCTTGTTCTTGTCAGCTGTTTTCTTGGCATTCTGTGTTGCTACTCTGTAACTTTCTTCTAGATCTAGTCTGCTCATCCCCTTCTTGTAGGCAGCATCGGTGTTAGATTTCCAGTCCACTCCGCTGTTGATCATGACACACAGGTATTTGTAGTCCTCCACTATCCTCCATTACCTCTCCCCCCCAATCAGCAATGGCTGTGAAGGTGTCCTCTTCTTCCTGAAGTCAATCACTATCTCTCTGGTCTTGCTAACGTTCAGCCTTAGGTGATTCTGCTCAGTCCACTTCACAAATCTGTCTACCAGTGCCCTGTGCTCCCCCTCCTCTCCCCCTCTTATACACCCAACAGTCGAGTCATCAGAGAATTTCTGCAGGTGCCATGACTCGAAGTTATACTGAAAGTCAGTGGTGTATAAGATGAAGAGAAAAGGAGAAAGCACAGTTCCCTGTGGAGCTCCTGTATCACTAACCACCACATAAGACAAGACACTGCTCAGCCAGACAAACTGTGGCTTGCCTGTCAGGTAGTCAGTAATCCAAGAGATCCAGCAGGTAGATGACAGCATCTTCAACTCCTAAATGGGGCTGATATGCAAACTGCAGAGGATCCAGCCACGTCTTCACCTGCGGCCTCAGGTGGGCTAAGACCAGTCTCTCCAGGACCTTCATCACATGAGATGTGAGGGAAACTGGTCGATAGTCATTCAGGTCCAATGGAGATGACTTCTTGGGGACAGGAACCAGGTAGGACGTCTTCCACAGCAGCGATACTCTCTCCAGACTCCGGCTCAGGTTGTACAGGTGTTTCAGTACTGGAGCTAGCTGGTTGGCACAGGTCCTCAGGATCTTGACAGAGATGTCATCAGGGCCTGCAGCCTTCTGCTGACAGAGTCTCTCCAGCTGTTTATTAACTTGGTAACCTGGTCTATAGTCACAGTGATGTATGCGTGCGTGTGTGTGTGTGTCTGTACGCGCGCGTGCGGGGGTGGGGGGTGGGGGGGGGCTGGGGCTTGTGTCCCCAGAAAAGGGGGATGGGGGTGGGGGGAGAGGTGCTGCACAGAATGGGGAGGGTGTGGGGGGGGTCTGGCTGTGTTGTGGGGGTGACAGACGGTGAGTTGAACCTATTAAAAAACAGATTCAGCTCATTGGCTCTCACAAGGCTCCCCAATGTCTGTCTGTCTCCCTCCTTACACCCAGTGATTTGTTTCATTCCCATCCAGACATCTTTCATGTTGCTCTGCTGGATTTCATCCTCCAACTTCCTCCTGTAATTGTCTTTACACATCCTCAGCATCTCTTTCAGTTCACGCTGCACTCTCCTCAGTTCCTCCCTGTCTCCAGACCTAAAAGCCCTCTTCTTCTTGTTAAAAAGTGCTTTCAGGTCACTGATGATCCATGGTTTGAGGTTAGAGAAACAGCGCCCGGTCTGAGCTGGCATGGTTGTGTTTTCACAGAATCTGATGTATTCTGTGATCCAGTCAGTCCTATTGTCTATGTCCACCCCATGTGGTTCACAGAGTACGCCCCAGTCCATTGTCTCAAAGCAGTCCTGTAGTGCATCAGCGGCCTCCTGTGTCCACCTCCTCACAGTCCATGTATAAGCAGGCTGCCTTTGCACAATGGGAACGTACTTGGGTGATACCAGGACCAGGTTGTGATCTGATTTGCCAAGAGGGGGTAGGGCTGTGGCACTGTGTGACAGTGAGAAGGATGCATAGTCGCAATCCCTTGGTTCACCACCAGCCTGTTCATGTTTCTAATCGCTATTCCTCGCTCAGCAACATACACGCTGAGGAAAAAACTGATCATTGGTGACTCTATAGTCAGAAACATGAACCTAGAGACTCCAGCGGCCATAGTCAAATGCAGTGTCGGGGCCAGAGCAGGTGACATCAAGTCAAATTTGAAAATGCCGGCTAAAAGTAACTGTATATACGCCACAATTGTTATCCACGCCGGCATTAACAACATTCGACTCCGGCAGTCGGAAGTTACAAAACTTAGTGAGGAAACGGTGTGTAACTTTGCAAAAACGATATCTGCCTCTATAGTATTCTCTGGGCCCCTCCCTAACCTGACCAGTGATGACATGTTTAGCTGCATGTCATCCTTCAACCGCTGGCTGTCTGTGTGGTGTCCTGCAAACAATGTGGGCTACATAGACAATTGGAACACATTTTGGGGAAAACCTGGTCTTATTAGGCAAAACAGTGTCCATCCCACTTTGGATGGTGCGTCTCATTTATCTAAAATCTGGCATAGTTTTTATCCAAAGTTCCAAAACCTTGACAACTCAGAATTGGGACCAGGAAGCAGAGTCGCAGTCTTACACACCTCTATGTGTGTTTATATATCTACATATTATTCCATCTAGCTACAATGCTCCGCACTGTGTGTGTTTATATATTTACATATTTATTCCACCTAGCTGCAATGCTCCGTACTGTGGGTGTTTATATATCTACACTGAAGCCACTGCCTGGAAGCAGCTCTGCGATCCACATGGTGAGGACATCGATGGCCTCATTCACACCTTCACGGGCTACCTCAGCTTCTGTGTGGACAAATCCGTTCCCACCAAGACCATACGGCGTCACTCAAACAACAAACCCTGGATCAACCCTGAGATAAAAACACTTCTGAGAGAGAAGAAGAGGATCTTCAGGTTGGGGAACAGGGAGATGCTGAAGTCCGTACAGAGGGAGCTGAGGAGAAAGATCAGAGAAGGCAAGGACAGCTTCAGGAAGAAGACGGAGGACAAGCTGCAACAGAGCGACATCAGCGGGGTCTGGAGAAACCTCAAAACCATCTCGGGGCTCCACAATACCTCCCCCCAGGCCACGGGGGGCAGGGAGTGGGCGAACAACCTGAATCTGTTTTTCAATAGATTTGACCAACCGCCCTCCCCCCTGTCTGCACAACAACCACTGCTGCCTCGAAGAAATCAAGTCCTGCTGCCCACTCCCCACTCCACCGACACCCCCCCCCACTCCCAACACACAGCCCCCCATCCTGACCCTGACCAAGACCCAGGTGAGGACGGAGCTGAGGAAGATCAAGGCGAGGAAGGCGTCGGGACCGGACGGCATCAGCGCAAAGCTCCTCAAGTCCTGTGCAGACCAGCTGTGTGGGATTGTGACGTATATCTTCAACATGAGCCTGAAACTGGGGAGGGTACCACAGCTGTGGAAAACATCTTGTGTGGTACCTGTACCAAAAACTTCCCACCCCAAAGACCTGAACAGCTACAGACCGGTGGCCTTGACGTCCCACTTGATGAAGACCCTGGAGAGACTGCTCCTTGCTCATCTCCGCCCCCTGGTGGAACCAGCGATGGATCCACTCCAGTTCGCCTACCAGCATGGCATTGGGGTGGAGGATGCGGTGATCTTCCTCCTTCACCGTTCTCTGTCCCACCTGGAGAAGCCCGGGAATATGGTGAGGATCATGTTCTTTGACTTCTCCAGTGCTTTCAACACCATCCAACCGATGATCCTGAAGGACAAGCTGCTGCGCGCAGGGGTGGACCAGCACCTGTCATCATGGATCCTGGACTACCTCACGAACCGGCCTCAGTTTGTGAGAACCCGGGACTGTGTTTCCGACATGATCATCAGTAGCACGGGGGCCCCCCAGGGAACGGTGCTGGCTCCCTTCCTGTTCACTCTTTATACTGCGGACTTCTCACACAACACAACACATTGCCATCTACAGAAGTTCTCTGATGACTCTGCGATCGTTGGTCTCATCTCCAACGGAGATGAAGCTGAGTACAGAGGGCTTATCCAGGACTTTGTGGACTGGTGCCATCGGAACTGCCTCCAGATCAACGCGAGGAAAACTAAGGAGCTGGTGGTGGACTGCCGCAGGCATGGGCAGCCCCTCACAGCACCAGTAAATATACAGGGAACAGACATCGAGATGGTGACATCCTATAAGTACCTGGGTATTCATCTGAACAATAAACTAGACTGGTCACACAATACTGACGCACTCTACAAGAAGGGACAGCGCAGGCTGTTCCTGCTGAGGAGACTCAGGTCTTTTGGTGTACAAGGGGCGCTGCTGAAGTCATTCTATGACACGGTGGTGGCATCAGCCATCACTTTTGGAGTGGTCTGCTGGGGCAGTGGCATTACTGCAGCCGATAGGAAGAGACTGAACAAACTGATTAAGAAAGCTAGCTCTGTCCTGGGGCAGCGCCTTGATCCGATGGAGGAGATAGGAGAGAGAAGGACGGTGGCTAAACTGTCATCTCTGCTGGAGTCCGAGTTCCACCCTATGCAGGACATACTGGATGCACTGAGGAGCTCATTTAGCAGCAGACTACATCATCCCAGGTGCACAACCGAGAGGTTTCGTAGGTCCTTCCTACCAACGGCTGTCAGACTGTACAACCTAAGCAGGGCTGCTCGCAGAGATAGCAAAAAGACGTAACAAACTAATAGTTTTTTTGAATGCAAAAGATGCAATAGACTTACACAATGGTCCTCTCCGGCATACAACTAGGAACATACCGGTCGCTATGGAGGGTGAGAATATGTATGGGCACATAATCATACCATGTAGGATAACTAAATAGACGGTTATGCTGTTTCATCCCACCTAGCAACAATGCTCTGCACTGTGTGTGTTTATATATTTACATATTTATTCCATCTAGCTACAATGCTCAGCACTGGGTGTGTTTATATTTATATATCTATATATTTATTCCATCTAGCTACAATGCTCCGCACTGTGTTTTTATATATCTACATATTATTCCATCTAGCTACATTGCTCCGCACTGTGTGTGTTTATATACTTGCATATTTATTCCACCTAGCTGCAATGCTCTGCACTGTGGGTGTTTATATATTTACATATTTATTCCATCTAGCTACAATGCTCTGCACTGTGTGTTCATATATTCATATATTTATTCCATCCAGCTACAATGCTCTGCACTGTGTGTCTGTGTGTGTGTGTGTATATATACATTTTATAGTAATATGTACATATGTATATTAGCTGCTCTTGCTTGCTTGTTTTTTTTCTTGCCTTCTGATTGTTGCTCTGAGTGTCGCTATCCCTGGGCTGTTGCAATCCTGGAATTTCCCTGTTGTGGGACTAATAAAGGCTTATCTTATCTTATCTTACATATTTATTCCATCTAGCTACAATGCTCCGCATTGTGTGTTTATATACTCATATATTTATTCCATCCAGCTACAATGCTCTGCACTGTGTGTCTGTATATATATATATATTTATAGTAATATGTACATATGTACAGTATATTAGCTGCTCTTGCTTTTTTTTTCTTGCCTTCTGATTGTTGCTCTGAGTGTTGCTATCCCTGTGCTGTTGCAATCCTGGAATTTCCCCATTATGGGACTAATAAAGGCTTATCTTATCTTATCTTATCTTATCTTATGGAGCTTCTCTCCATCCACCAGCTCTTAACTTAGCTCCTGTCTTCCCCATCACAGAATCACTGTCTGCTCCCCTAAAGTAAATAAAAATTATAATGTGTTAAAAGTGATTAAACAAAAAGTTGGTAAAATTCAAATTTAAAACATGTAGCCTCTAAATTTAATGACTTGGCCTCTGTTCCTCCTCATAATTTAAAAATTAAATGCGGTTTGTTAAATATTAGGTCTCTAACTCCCAAGTCTCTGCTAGTCCATGATCTGTTAATTGATCAGCAGATTGATTTCATATCCCTGACAGAGACTTGGTTTAGGCAAGTGACTATGTTGGTTTAAATGAATCAACTCCCTTTGGCTACTTAAACTGTCAAAATCCCAGAAGTTCTGGTTGTGGAGGAGGAGTAGCAACAATTTAGCATTCTAAATTACTAGCTAATGTAAAGCAAAAAATATATTATAATTCCTTTGAGGGCATGGTCCACAGTATTGGGCATTTTAGCAATTTTAGGTTAAACCCAGTTTTATTTGCCGTAATTTATCATCCTCCCTAAGCTGACTCAGAGTTTTTATCCAAATTTGCTGAGTGCTTAGCGGACTAGTGCTGAAATCGGATAGAATAATTATATTAGGGGACTTTGATATACATGTAGCAAGCAAGCAAGCAAAGTTTATTTGTATAGCACTTTTCACGGATATACGTATATTACAAAGTGCTTCACAGCAAGTTAAAATTTACAAATACCCAGAAATTAAAATCAATAGAAATAAGATACAATATACATATTAATAGGGATAAAAAGAGAAAACAGTGAAGAAATAAAAGCCATTCAATGAGATCTAAAAGCCTGTCTGAACAAATGAGTTTTTAACTCCTTCTTAATAGAGTCAACAGACTCAAGGCAGCGCAAGGACAGGGCAAGTGCGTTCCAAAGCTGTAGTACAGCGGCCTGGAAAGATCGATCTCCACGGGTTCTGAACTTGGTCTGAGGGACCACCAGGAGTCTCTGGTCTGAGGATCTTAGTGATTGTGTTGTGTGATCCACGACACGATGTAGATGTAGATAGTGATTGCCTTTATATGGCATTTAAGTCAATATTAGACTCGATGGGGTTTTCTCTGAAAATAGGAAATTCTACCCATTATCTCCATCACACGTTGGACCTTGCTGTGACATATGGCATATAAATAGAAAATCTGGAAGTGTCTCCTCATAACCCTGTACTGTCTGACAGTACAGGGTTGGCGGGCCCCGGGGGAATGGACCTGCCATGCCGGCGGCCTGGCCTCCCTCAGCCGTCCCTCCTAGTGCAGATGCCTGGCTTTCCCGGGGGTTGTTGGCCTCGGATATTTGTGCCTTGTGGGGGTTGGTGGCATTGCCTTGCCTGCTCGGGGTTTCTGCTGACTTTTGAGCTGACCCCTTTTGGACCGCCTCCCTCCCAGTCTTATCTCCCAACCCCCCCACCCCCTCAATTCTGGGTGGAACATACATCTTCTTGGATGCACTCAGGGTTTTGGGGTGGGGGTGTGCCACACAGTGAAGGGGATATGTCTGCTGCGCAGGGGGGCTGCCCTCAACTCCATTTTAATTGCATTTTAGACACTGAGGGCTTGGGGGGGGGGGGGTAGCCCCGCTGCCTATCACAGTGGCTAGTGGTGCTCCAACCACCATCCCCCCAATTTTAACTGCACTATGGTAGTTCACACACCTGTACACAATCACATCATACAACTGACACACACCAATCATGATTTGTGCAAGGGGGAAGGGAGTGGGGGTCTTCAACCACCCCTATTGCCCTCCTTCTGCTGGGGCCCTGGGGGCCCGGCGGGGGGCCTGGGACCTGTCATATTGTCAAAATCCCTGGGTGCTGCCAAATGAATAGATGCAAGATGCAAACAAGGGAGTGAGAGAGTGACTGAACAAGAAAGTAAGCAAGAGTGAGGGAATGATGAGTGGAGATGGTGATGGTAGGTCGGTTTTGTGTGGCGCTTTGCGTGTCGGGTGACATCTCGGAGCGCCTGCGGTGGTCCACTGATCAGTCATTTCGGTGGGCGGTGGGGGTGGTGGTCTGCTTCTGTGGCCATGGCCACCCTGGGGTAGGTCAGCGGGGGGGTGGCTGCTGGCCTGCGTCGGTGGTTTCCCCAGCTGATGCCGGGCGCTGCTGCGTGTTCAGGCTTGCTGCATCCGCATCGCGCTCACCCTAAGTAATAATGGTGAATGAGGGTGGGTGAGTGTGTGGGGGAGAGCACAAATGGATGTGAGTAGGTCGGAGTGTGAGTGAGAGTGCGTGGATGGGTGAACATGAGTGAGTGTGGGTGACCCTGAGGGCGAGTGGGAGTGAGATAGAGCAGGTACAAGAGATAAAGAATGGGTGGGTCCAGGAGCGCAAGTGTGGTATTGTGTGGGGGAGAGGGTGAGCGAGAGTGAGTCAGTGCATGTGGGTGCGCATGAGAGCTTGAGGGTGTGAATGTGAGGGAATGGGTGTGTCTGCTAGTCGGGAGGTGCTGGATTGAGGGGGTAGTGCCTCTTGGCTGCATGGGCTCCCCTGGACGAGGGGGGCCTTCTTTGAGCGTGGGGGTCCCCGGGGTGTGCAGCGATGGCATTGGGGGGGGAGCCCCGCTGTGGGGGCTTGCACTGGGGACACGGGCCGGTCTCCAGCCTGGGGGTGGGGGCACTGGTCCCTCGGTGCCTTGGGCCCAGGGGCTGGCATTGGCCCTGCTGAGGAGGGGGGGGGGGGGGTGGCAGGCCCGGGGGTATGGGCCCGCTGTGCCTGCTGCGCCCGCCGCTTGGCAGTCTGGCCTCGCTCAGCCATCCCTCCTGGTGCGGATGCCTGACTTTCCTGGGGCTTGTTGGCCTCGGACATTTGTGCCCTGTGGGGGTTGGTGGCATTGCCTTGCCTGCTCGGGGTTTCTGGGGGGGGGGGGGGAGTTGCTGCAACCAGACGCCCTCTTCGTATGTTTCCTGGCAAACCACTCACATGCACACACTTATTTTGCGTGTGCTCTCATATACATGCACACGGATGCACATACACAAATGTCTTCCCTTTAACAGGTGCCGATATCAGACTCGTGTTGAGACCTCTTTGTGAAAGAAGCAGTCTTTCTTTTTGTTTTAGTTGTTGGTTTGTTTGTCTTTTTTTGTTTGTTCCGCTCCCTTTTCTTTCCCCCTCCCCACTCTTGCTTTCCCCAGTCCCCAACCTGTTGGGTCCTTCATGGGTAAAATAATTTAAATAAAGTATTAAAAGTTATTACAGGAGGAGTTTACAACAATATACAGTGCATAGATAGGTACTGTATAAAGTTTCTTTTGGCAAGTAAATCTGTTTTGGCACAATAAGGGTAGCAGATTTCTGTTCTGCTGTCCTAACTGCCTGACAGGACAGGAGATGGGGGACTTTTGATTTTACTATTTCTGACTATTTGCCTCCTAAAGAAAAATAATACTACTGTGGGGAGCGTGAAATAACGAGGCTGAATTATTTCTCAATTCAGGTTTTAATGTAGCTTTCACATCCCCAGCAATCTCTCAAGAACAGAAGAGGGAGAGCTGCATCAAAACCCCCACATTTATACATCAACATCAAAGGAAGAATCACACATCCCTGTCAAAACCCCGCATTGACAATAACTCTTCCCCGAGTCCCTTAGTCCTCCGCCTGGCCCCAGGAGGTCAGGAAGTCCTTTCAGCTCCTTATCTGGTACCTCCGTCCTCTTGCCGTTATTCACAGGCGGTCCAGACATATTGTCCCATCCTAAGACGTGAGGTCAATCCACATATGCAATCCTAAGCATCTCACTTTATACTCATACATATGTAGGCAAAAACACATGCGCCACATAAACCCCCCCCAAATGTCGAAGAATGGACAATATCTCATAGTTCACAAAATATGACAACATCAACAGCATGATTTACACAACATGATCAAATCAAACATCAGTCAGTACGCCGTCTGGGCTTCAAACGTCTTCCAAATCTGCTGTAAGCAGGCCTTGCCGTCCCTGCGGCGCCGCCCTGCAAAAAATCTGCCAACTGAGGAAGAGAATGGTTATTTGATCTCTGCGGGGGCTCCAGGACCTGTTCCCTGAGAGGTCTGCCATGTCGAGGAGCCCTCGCTACCCGTACAGACTCGTCGTTCATCACAAAAGCAGGCTTTAGTCTGTCAATACTAATTGTTTCCTTTCTGTCCCCCAAATCTAGCACAAAATGCTTATCACCTGTCTCCAGCACTCTAAATGGGCCATCATATGGCGGGCGGAGGCCTGATCGTGAAGCCTCGTGCCTGACAAAAACAAACTCGGCATTTTTTAAAGCTTTGGGAACGAAAACACGCAGAAAGGTGTGATGAACGGGGCCCGGGAGCATGTCTGCTCCCGTGCCACTCAGTGGCCCCAGAGCCGGGGGATGCCCGGGCTCCAGGTGCTCTGGTAGAAACTCACCGGGCAGCCTGAGAGGTTGTGCAAAAACTAACTCCGCTAGAGAAGCATTTAAATCCTCCTTGGGCGCAGCACGCAACCCCAATAAAACCCATGGTAGTTTGTTTACCCAATCTGCATCCATAAGCGACGCTCTGAGGGCTGCCTTCAAGGACCTATGAAAACGCTCGCATAAACCATTAGCCTGCGGGTGATACGCAGTAGTGCGGTGAATTGTTGCCCCTAAGCTGCTGGCCATCGCTGACCAAAGCTCAGAGACAAATTGAGGCCCTCTGTCGGACGTAATATCCGACGGGACCCCGAAACGCGCTACCCAGGCCGTCAAAAATGCGCAAGCCACCTCTGCAGCCGTGGTCGATGGTAGTGGGACCACTTCCGGCCAGCGTGTGGTTCGGTCCACCATTGTCAAAAGATGCGTGAACCCCTGCGACGACGGTAGGGGGCCCACGAGGTCGACATGCACATGATCGAACCTCTTGGCCGGAATGTGGAACGGTTCAAAGGGGGCTTTTGTGCGCTTGTGAATTTTGGCCTGCTGGCAAGCCATGCAGGTTCTTGCCCACTCTTTCATGTGCTTGCGCAGGCTCGGCCAAACAAACTTCTCTGCTACCATTTTCAAGCGCGCACCCCTGGGTGTGCCAGGTAGTGAACCGAGTCAAAAACGCGGCGGCGCCAAGTGGCCGGTACCACCGGGCGTGGTCGCCCAGTAGAGATATTGCAGATTAGAGGGGGCATACCGGTTTGCAAACTCCTACTCTCCAGCCTTAACCCTGTTGGTCCAGACTGGAGCACGCACACGTCCGCATCTCTACTCTGTTCCGCCGCCATGGCTGCATAATCTATCCCCACGTGAACTGGGGCCACGTGCGCTTCCGCGCTGCTATTTTGCCCTGCGGCTGCGGTAGTATAATCTACCCCCGCGCGGACGGGTGCTGTCACCGCGCGAGAGAGGCAGTCTGCCACTACATTGAGTTTACCCGCTACATGCTGAATATCAGTGGTAAATTCCGAAATTGCGGCCAGCTGCCTCTGTTGCTGGCCCGACCAAGGTTCTGAAATTTTGGCTATCGCAAAAGTGAGCGGCTTGTGGTCGACAAACGTGGTGAAACGCCGACCTTCCAGCCAGAACTGGAAATGGCGAATGGCT
Organism: Pholidichthys leucotaenia; assembly: GCA_020510985.1. Taxonomy (NCBI): domain Eukaryota; kingdom Metazoa; phylum Chordata; class Actinopteri; order Cichliformes; family Pholidichthyidae; genus Pholidichthys; species Pholidichthys leucotaenia. The sequence goes on along the minus strand of CM035841.1, from coordinate 276,166,886 downwards.
AAGTGGAGCGCTAACAGCTCCCTGTCAAACGTGCTGTATTTCAGCTCGGTCCCGTGCAAGGATCTGCTGAAAAATGCCAGCGGCTGCCAAACCCCGGCAACCTGCTGTTCCACAACCGCCCCTATGGCCAAATATGATGCGTCAGTGGTGAGCGCTATGCGGGCCGTTGGGTCTGGGTGAGCTAGGAGCGCCGCGTTAGCAAGGGCTTTTTTAACCTCCGCGAATGCGCGCTCCCGCTCCGGGGACCACTCGATCGTGTTGGAGGGTTTTTGCTTTTTAAGCGCGGCATATAACGGTTGCATGAGCTGCGCTGCGTGGGGTAGGAAACGGTTATAAAAATTTACCATTCCTAAAAATTCCTGTAACGATTTGGCCGTTTGTGGTCGGGGAAAATCTGCCACTGCGCGCACCTTGTCCGGTAGCAGAACTGCCCCTTCTGGGGAAACGCGATGCCCCAAAAAATCGATCTGCGCCACGCCAAACTGGCACTTGGCTGGATTAATTATTAACCCGTGCTCTCCCAACCTCCGAAAAACTGCAGTGAGGTGTTTTTCGTGTTCCTCCTCGGAAGTACTGGCGACTAAAATGTCGTCGAGGTAGACGAACACAAAAGGGAGATCACGTAACACGGCATCCATCATACGCTGGAACGTTTGTGCAGCGCCTTTAAGACCAAACGGCATGCGCAAAAACTCAAAAAGTCCAAAAGGGGTTATTACCGCTGTTTTAGGAATGTCCTCAGGCCGGACTGGAACTTGATGGTAGCCGCAAACCAGGTCTATTTTAGAAAAAATGCGCGCCCCCGCTAGATGCACCGAAAAATCCTGAATGTGTGGGATTGGGTAGCGGTCATGCGCTGTGGCGTTGTTTAGTCTGCGGTAATCGCCGCAAGGTCTCCACGAGCCGTCAGCTTTAGGGACCATATGCAGCGGCGAGGCCCATGGGCTCTTCGAACGGCAAATAATGCCCAGCCTTTCCAGGCTGGCAAACTCCTCGCGCGCTATGGAGAGCTTAGCGGCATCCAAGCCCCGAGCTTTCGCGAAGACGGGGGGGCCAGCTGTAGTGATAAAATGCTCCACCCTGTGTTTCGCAACTGTTGCCGAAAATGTGGGGACTGTGAGTGCTGGAAACTGGGTGAGTAGCGTGTTAAACTTACCGCCTGCTGTGGCGACGTTGGTCTGCACTGGTGGCGGGGACACTCGAGCTGCACAAGGAATAGAATAAAAAGAGAGTGCATTTACCAGCCGCCTATTGGCAAGATCAACTAACAAACCATGTGAGCACAGAAAATCAGCACCTAACATGTTGAAACTCACCGCCGCAATAATAAAAGTCCATTCATAAGTGTGGCCGTCTAAGGACAGAAACAGAGTCCTCTCTCCAAAGGTGTCGATGCTCGAGCCGTTCGCTGCCATTGCCCCGTTACCCCGGGGGCCTGCCAGCCGGTCAGCATAGGTCGGGGTGATGAAACTCACTTGGGCCCCGGTGTCCACGAGGAAGTGTCGCCCGGAACTCGCATCTGTGATGTAGAGCAGCTTATTCCGTTCTCCGAGAGCCGAGGCTGCCAACGAATCCCGGTCCTGGCGTTTTCCCGAGCTCTTGAAGTGGCACGGCGGCACACATCTGCTCGCCTTCTCTGCGAAACGCCGATGGTAAAAGCAAAGGTCATCTCCTCCGCTGCGTCGTGAACGCGCCACTGCCATCGTTGTTGAGATTGCTTCCGCTGTCTCTGGCTCCTCACTGCTCCCGGTCACCGCACCAAGGTCTGCCGCTGCTGAGGTGGCCGTCTGCTCACCGCAGGAGTCGAGGATCCGCTGCGCCTCTCGGGCCAGTGCACGGAAGTCCCACTGGGTCACACAACGCATGCTGGACAGGTCTGCCCTCATGTGCATCGGGAGGTTTCTCAGGAAGATGTGTTTAAATAGGAAACTGTCATTCTCTGTTTCCCTCAGCTGCAGCATGTCTTCCATCAGGTCGACTGGTCTGCATCCTCCCCAGTCGTGTAGAGCCAGGAGCCTCCTAGCCCTCTCCTCGGCTGAGGGCATGAAACACTGGGTGAGGGCAGCCTTCAGCTCGCCGTATTTGTCGTTAGCGGGCGGCTGCTGCACCAGGCTCCGCACGCATCGAGCCGTGTGGTTGTCGAGCTTGGCGATGACATGGTAGAACTTTGTGTCATCCGCCATTATTCCCCCGAGTGCGAACTGTGCTTCAGCCTGAAGGAACCACGAGTCCGGGTTGTCCTGCCAGAACTCCGGTAGTTTGATTGAGACGGCGCTCATTCGGGCGGTCTCCAACGAGTCTGGATCGGGGGAAACGCGTCTATGCATTTCACATCATTGGTCACCAATGTGGGGAGTGTGAAATAACGAGGCTGAATTATTTCTCAATTCAGGTTTTAATGTAGCTTTCACATCCCCAGCAATCTGTCAAGAACAGAAGAGGGACAGCTGCATCAAAACCCCCACATTTATACATCAACATCAAAGGAAGAATCACGCATCCCTGTCAAAACCCCGCATTGACAATAACTCTTCCCCGAGTCCCTTAGTCCTCCGCCTGGCCCCAGGAGGTCAGGAAGTCCTTTCAGCTCCTTATCTGGTACCTCCGTCCTCTTGCCGTTATCCACAGGCGGTCCAGACATATTGTCCCATCCTAAGACGTGAGGTCAATCCATATATGCAATCCTAAGCATCTCACTTTATACTCATACATATGTAGGCAAAAACACATGCGCCACACTACAATAGATGTCGCTCAGTTGATGCTGTTACCAAATTTAAGCATATTGTTTCCTCAATGCCATGTGTCAACACAATGGAGATAAGCTATGGCGAGCTTGCTCCATCTGTAAATGATAGCATGGTTGATAGTGTTACAGCTTCTCTGCATCAGACTCTAGACATGCTGGCCCCTTTAAAAAAGAAAAAGTCTAATCAGAGATTTCTGACTCCTTGGTTCAACACAGAAACTTGTAGCTTAAAACAGAAGACTTGTCAATTAGAAAGAAAATGGCACTCCACTAAATTAGATGAAATCTATTTAGCTTGGAGAAATCTACTTCTAATTTACAAAAAAAAAAAAAAAAAATCTCTTAGGAAAGCTAGAGCAAGTTATTACTCTGCGTTTATAGAAGGGAACAAGAATAATCCCAGGTTTCTTTTCAGCACTGTAGCCAGGCTGACAAAGAGTCAGGACTCTGTCAAACCTAGCATTCCCTGAGAGCTTACTGGTCAGGACTTTATGAGCTTCTTCAATAATAAAATTTCATCTATCAGAGATCAAATCAGTCAGATTCTTCCCACTGTTAACTTAAATACAGTAACTACTACAACTCCTTCAACTAATATCTGTTTGGATGAGTTTACTCCAATTGACCTTTTAGAGTTAGATAAAATAATTTCCTCATCCAAGCCTTCAACTTGTCTTTTAGACCTTATTCCTACCAGGTTATTTAAAGAAGTCTCCTCATTTAATGGTAGCTCTATTCTTCAAATAATCGATTCTTTATTCACACTAGACCATGTACCACAGGCTTTTAAAACTGCTGTAATTAAACCCTTACTTAAAAAGCCAACACTAGATCCAGGAGTTTTAGCTAACTATAGACCAATCTCTAATCTGCATTTCATCTTAGAAAGAATTGTTGCTTTGCAATTATTTGACCACTTGCAGGGAAATGGTTTATTTGAAGAGTTTCAATCTGGGTTTAGAATTCATCATAGTACTGAAACAGCTTTAGTGAAGGTCACTAATGACCCCCTTATCACATCTGATAATGGACTCATTTCTGTACTTGTCCTTTTAGACCTTAGTGTAGCTTTTGATACTATCGATCATAATATTTTATTTGATAGACTAGAACACCTTGTTGAACTAAATGGAACTTCGCTGCTGTGTTTTAAATCTTATTTATCTGATAGGTTCCAGTTTGTTCATGTCAATAATAAGTTTTCTTCCAACTCAAAGCTCAGTCATGGAGTTCCACATGGATCTGTGCTCAGCTCTACTCTTTTTAGTTCATACAGTATCTCACAAAAGTGAGTACACCCCTCACATTTTTGTAAATATTTTATTATATCTTTTCATGGGACAACACTGAAGATATGACACTTTGATACAATGTAAAGTTGTCAGTGTACAGCTTGTATAAAAGTGTAAATTTCCTGTCCCCTCAAAATACCTCAACACACAGTCATTAATGTGAAAAAAGCTGGCAACAAAAGTGAGTGCACCCCTAAGTAAAAATGTCCAAATTGTGCCCAATTAGCCATTTTCCCTCCCCGGTGTCATGTGACTTGTTAGTGTTACAAGGTCTCAGGTGTGAATGGGGAGCAGGTGTGTTAAATTTAGTGTTATCGCTCTCACACTCTCTCATACTGGTCACTGGAAGTTCAACATGGCACCTCATGGCAAATAACTCTCTGAGGATCTGAAAAAAAGAATTATTGCTCTACATAAAGATGGTCTAGGCTATAAGAAGATTGTCAACCCTCTGAAACTGAGCTGCAGCACAGTGGTCAGGACTATACAGGGGTTTAACAGGACAGGTTCCACTCAGAGCAGGCCTCGCCATGGTCGACCAAAGAAGATGAGTGCACATGCTCAGCGTCATTTCCAGAGGTTGTCTTTTGAAAATAGAGGTATGAGTGCTGCCAGCATTGCTCCAGAGGTTGAAGGGGTGGGGGGTCAGCCTGTCAGTGCTCAGACCATATGCTGCACACTGCATCAAATTGGTCTGCATGGCTGTTGTCCCAGAAGAAAGCCCACAAAAAGTTTGCTGAAGACAAGCAGACTAAGGACATGGATTACTGGAACCGTGTTCTGTGGTCTGATGAGACCAAGATAAACTTATTTAGTTCAGATGGTGTCAAATGTGTGTGGCGGCAACCAAGTGAGGAGTACAAAGACAACTGGGTCTTGCCTACGGTCAAGCACGGTGGTGGGAGTGTCATGGTTTGTGGCTGCATGAGTGTTGCCGGCTATGGGGAGCTACAGTTCATCGAGGGAACTATGAATGCCAACATGTACTGTGACATACTGAAGCACAGCATGATCCCCTCCCTTCGGAAACTGGGCTGCAGGGCAATATTCCAACATGACAACCACCCCAAACACACCTCCAAGATGACGACTGCCTTGCTAAGGAAACTGAGAGTAAAGGTGATGGACTGGCCAAGCATGTCTCCAGACCTAAACCCTATTGAGCATCTGTGGAGCATCCTCAAACGGAAGGTGGAGGAGCGCAAGGTCTCTAACATCCACCAGCTCTGTGATGTTATCATGGAGGAGTGGAAGAGGATTCCAGTGGCAACCTGTGAAGCTCTAGTGAACGCCATGCCCAAGAGAATTAAGGCAGTGCTGGAAAATAATGGTGGTCACACAAAATATTGACACTCTGGGCACAATTTGGACATTTTCACTTAGGGGGTGTACTCACTTTTGTTGCCAGCAGTTTAGACATTAATGGCTGTGTGTTGAGTTATTTTGAAGGGACAGCAAATTTACACTGTTATACAAGTTATACACTGACTACTTCACATTGTATCAAAGTGTCATATCTGCAGTGTTGTCCCATGAATAGATATAATAAAATATTTACAAAAATGTGAGGGATGTACTCACTTTTGTGAGATACTGTATATGCTTCCGCTAGGCAACATTATTAGAAAGCACTGCATACATTTTCATTGTTATGCAGATGACACACAAGCATACTTGTCAATGAAGCCAGATGACAGCAATCAATTAGCCAAATTAGAGGCTTGTCTTAAGGAAATTAAAGCCAGGATGACTTGTAACTTCTTGCTACTAAATTCAGATAAAACTGAAATCATTCTAGTTGGTCAAAAAACCTTAGAAATACCTTTCCAAACCAAAGTCTTAGTTTGGATGTGGTTACTCTTTCTCTTAATAGTTCTGTTAGGAACCTTGGAGTTATTTTTGATTAAGATCTGTTCTTTAATTCTCATATTAAACTTGTTTCTAAGACTGCCTTCTATCATTTGTGTAATATTGTCAAGATTAGGAGCATCTTGTCTCAGAGTGTTGCTGAGAAACTAATCCATGCTTTTGTTAGCTCTTGATTAGATTGCTGTAACTCTTTATTGTCAGGCTGTCCTAAAACATCTTTAAAAAGTCTTCAACTGATCCAAAATGCTGCAGTAAGAGTTTTAACAGGTACTAGAAAGCGAGATCACATCTTTCCCGTTCTGGCCTCCCTTCATTGGCTTCCCATAGAGTTTAGAATTAAGTTTAAAATCCCTCTTCTCACTTACAAAGCTCTAAATAATTAGGCCCCTTTTTTATTTAAAAGATCTGATATTACCCTATCATCCTAACAGAGCACTACGCTCCCAAAATGCTGGATTACTTGTAATACCTAGAATCTCCAAAAATACAATGGGAGGGAGAGCCTTCAGTTACCAAGTTCCTCTCCTTTGGAACCAGCTGCCAATCTGGATTCGGGAGTCAGACTCAATCTCTGTTTTTAAGAATAGGGTTAAAACCTTCCTTTTTGATATAGCCTATAGTTGGGGTGGGATCAGGTGCCCCTGAACCCTCCCTTAGTTATGCTGCTAATAGGTTTAGACAGCCGGGGGACCTCCAACAATGCACTGGGCTTCACTCCTTTCTTCACTCTCAATGAAATATTTTTGCTGGTCATTAACATCTGTTTGTTCTCTCCCATAGACTGAGTCCCCGTCATGCTGTTCGCTTTCTACATGTCTGTTCTTTTCTTCTTCTTCTCTATCTCCTCACCCCCCAGCCAGTTACAGCAGATGACTGCCCCTCCCTGAGCCTGGTTCTGCTGGAGGTTTCTTCCTGCCAAAAGGGAGTTTTTCCTCTCCAACGTCTCCAAGTGCTTGCTCACAGGGCATCACCTGATTGCTGGGGTCTTTCTGCAATTGTGGGGGTTTCCCCTACAGTTGAAAGTGCTATGAGATGACTGTTGTTGTGAAATGGTGCGATATAAATAAAGTTGAATTGAATTGAATTATATGCATCTCTTGCATTGGCATACAGTACATCCAGTGTTTTATTCTCCCTGGTGGGACAATCAACAAACTGGTGGAAGTTTGGTCATGTTTTACCCAGTAAGACGTGGTTAAAATCACCCATGATGGCCATAAATGTGTCAGGGTGCTTCCATAGTAATGTGGCAGTAATGGAGCTGATGACGTCACAGGCCATCAGCACCCTCACAGGACATCAGGCTCCATTAAGACAGTGTTTGGTCCCTCAAAATCTGGCTCTGCCCCCTTGCTGTCTGCAGATGGAGCCACGCTCATCAAGAACATACCTGCCATCAACAACAGATGGAGGGAACACTTCAGCCAACTTCTGAACCACCCGTCCACAGTTGACCAGGCTGCACTGAACCAAGTTCCACAACAGACAGCCAATGAAGAGCTTGATGACCCTCCATCCCTGGATGAAGTCAGGAAAGCCATCAAAAGGATGAGCTGTGGCAAAGCACCTGGCAAGGACAGTATCCCTGCAGAAGTATACAAGGCACTTAGTGAAGACGTTCTTCAGGCATTTCACAGTGTTCTTACCAGTATATGGGAAGAGGAAGAAATGCCAGCTGAACTCCATGATGCAACAATAGTTATCCTGCACAAGAACAAAGGCTCCAGAGCAGACTGCGGGAGCTACAGGGGTATATCCCTACCCTCCATTACTGGGAAAATCCTTGCCAGAGTCATCCTGAACAGACTAATATCGGCAATCTCAGAGAAGAATCTCCCTGACTTACAATGTGGTTTTCAGCCTGATCGCAGCACTGTTGACATGGTTTTTGCACTGAGACAGGTTCAAGAGAAATGCCTTGAGAAGAACATGAACCTCTACGCAGTCTTCATCGATCAAACAAAAGCATTCAACACAGTCAACAGAAATGCACTGTGGATTATCTTCCATAAACTTGGATGCCCAGGAAAGTTCACCTCACTCATCAGGCTGTTTCATGATGACATGACTGGTGAAGTCCTGTCCGACGGTGAACCTTCTGAGAGATTTGACAGCTTGAATGGCATAAAACAAGGCTGTGTCCTTGCCCCAGTGCTGTCCAATCTCTTCTTCACCCAAGTACTACTTCATGCTGTCAAAGACCTCAAGCTTGGTATCAACATCAGATATCCCCTGGACAGCTACAGTATATGACAAAAGTGAGTACACCCCTCACATTTTTGTAAATATTTTATTTTATCTTTTCAAGGGACAACACTGAAGATATTACACTTTGATACAATGTAAAGTTGTCAGTGTACAGCTTGTATAACTGTAAATTTCCTGTCCCCTCAAAATAACTCAACACACAGCCATTAATGTCTAAACCGCTGACAGCAAAAGTGAGTACACCCCTAAGTGAAAATGTCAAAATTGTGCCCAGTTAGCCATTTTCCCTCCCCGGTGTCATGTGACTCATTAGTGTTACAAGGTCTCAGGTGTGAATGGGGAGCAGGTGTGTTAAATTTGGTGTTATCGCTCTCACACTCTCTCATACTGGTCACTGGAAGTTCAACATGGCACCTCATGGCAAAGAATTCTCTGAGGATCTGAAAAAAAAAGAATTATTGCTCTACATAAAGATGGTCTAGGCTATAAGAAGATTGCCAACACCCCAAAACTGAGCTGCAGCATGGTGGTCAAGACCATACAGCAGTTTAACAGGACCTGTTCCACTCAGAACAGGCCTCACCATGGTTGACCAAAGAAGTTGAGTGCACATGCTCAGCATCATAGCCAGAGGTTGTCTTTTGAAAATAGACGCATGAGTGTTGCTAGTATTGCTGCAGGGGTTGAAGGGGTGGGGGGTCAGCCTGTCAGTGCTCAGATCATATGCTGCACACTGCAATGAATTGGTCTGCATGGCTGTCATCCAAGAGGAAGCCCCTTTTAAAGATGATGCTCAAGAAAGCCTGCAAACAGTTTGCTGAAGACAAGCAGAATAATGATGTGAATTACTGGAACCATGTCCTGTGGTCCAATGAGACCAAGGTAAACTTATTAGGTTCAGATGGTGTCAAGCGTGTGTGGCGGCAACCAGGTGAGGAATATAAAGACAAGTGTGTCTTGCCTACTGTCAAGCATGGTGGTGGAACTGTCATGGTTTGGGGCTGCATGAGAGCTGCCGGCACTGGGGAGCTACAGTTCATTGAGGGAACCATGAATGCCAGCATGTACTGTGACGTTCTGAAGCACAGCATGATCCCCTCCCTTCGGAAACTGGGCTGCAGGGCAGTATTCCAACATGACAACCACCCCAAACACACCTCCAAGATGACTACTGCCTTGCTAAAGAAACTGAGAGTAAAGGTGATGGACTGGCCAAGCATGTCTCCAGACCTAAACCCTATTGAACATCTGGGGGCATCCTCAAACAGAAGGTCTCTAACATCCACTAGCTCCGTGATGTCGTCATGGAGGAGTGGAAGAGGATTCTAGTGGCAACCTGTGAAGCTCTCGTGAACTCCATCCCCAAGAGAGTGAAGGCAGTGCTGGAAAATAATGGTAGTTACACAAAATATTGACACTTTGGGCACAATTTGGACATTTTAACTTAGGGGTGTACTCACTTTTGTTGCCAGCAGTTTAGACATTAATGGCTGTGTGTTGAGTTATTTTGAGGGGACAGCAAATTTACAGTTATACAAGCTGTACACTGACTACTTTATATTGTATCAAAGTGTCAAATCTTCAGTGTTGTCCAATGAAAAGATATAATAAAACTTTTACAAAAATGTGAGGGGTGTACTCACTTTTGTGAGATACTGTAGTTGTTTGATCTACGATGTCTTGCTGCAAAAACAAAGGTGCTGGAGAGGCTCATAGCAGAAGCCCTGTTTGCCAATGACTGTGCTCTGATGGTCCACGAAGAGAACCACCTATAGACAATCATTGACAGGTTCTCGGTAGCATCCAAAATGTTTGGCCTGAAAATCAGCCTCGGGAAGACAGAGATCCTCTTCCAGCCTGCACCAAACAGTGTCTGCCAAGAGCTAAACATCACCATGGATGGCACACAGGTGAAGAATGTTGATACCTTCAAGTACCTGGACAACACCATCTCTAATGATGGATTGCTAGACAAGGAGGTTGCAGCAAGGACACAGAAAGCCAGTGAAGCAATAGGCAAACTGCGCACCAAGGTCTTGCTACACAAAGACATTTGCCTCTCAACCAAACTGAAGGTGTACAATGAAGTCCTACTAACATCACTGCTGTACGGGTGTGAAACGTGGACTTTATACCGCAAGCACATCAAGAAGCTGGAGCAATTCTACACATGCTCCCTGCGGTCAATCATGTGGATACGCTGGCAGGACCACATAACAAACCAAGAAGTCCTGCACAGAGCCAACACCACAAGCATTGAAGTCAAGATCCTCCAAGCCCAGCTTCAATGGACAGGCCATGTCATTCACATGGAGGAATCCAGAATCCCACGTCAGCTCTTCTATGGGGAGCTGGCATGAGGTAGCCGCAAGCAGAGTCGCCTAAAGACGAGGTTCAAAGACAACCTCAAAGCCAACATCAAAGGGGCCGGCCTCCAGCCTGGACAGCTCAAGACTGCAGTAGCCAACAGAACCAGCTGGAATACCCTAACAAGAAAGGCAGTCAATTCCTTCGAAGATGACCTTTGCCAATACCTTGCAGCTGCATGGGATTAGCGCCACTGAGCTGCCTGTACCCTGACCGCTGGTATTCCATGCTCTACCTGCAACTGCATGTGTGCTTCAAGCTTGGGACTCCAAAGCCACATGCACGTCCACCGATGACAGCACAATGCATCGTCTTCCTCGGCTCCTGAGAGACAACCATGACGATGATATTGAAAAACAAGCTTTTTCATATTTTTGCAAAGATTTTTTGTATTTTGAACAGATTTATTTCTCAGTGGAAGCTGCCCATTTTTTTCATTGATTTTTACATAATTAATGATGAAGACCATGGTCTTTGTGTGAGTTGATAATTTTGTAAAAATCTGTGGAGTATTAAATATGTCAATGAGTGTAGAGGTATTAAAATAAAATAGCTATACCAAACAAGTACAGTAAAATTTGCACTAGTGTATGTAAATTCAGTCAGGTCATGTTTGTAAATGAGAACTGGTTCTCAAAGATTTTACCTGGTAAAATAAAGGTCAAATTAAAAATAAATAAATCCTTCTTTCATAATTTCGGAGTGCTTTTTTTTGGTTGTTTTTTTGGTTGACCACCTGCCCTCCAAATCTCTGTGCACATCACTGTGTATAGAATAGAATAGAATAGAATAGAATAGGCTTTATTTTTATTGTACATTTGTACAATGCAATGAAATTGTGGGTGCTCCACCAGGCTACTGCATAATAAAGTATGAGAGAAGGATTTGATAAAACATAGTTACAGAACACACGATTAGAGACACATCAGAAATAGAAATAAAAATAGCTCACAGGTATATACACAGGTACAGTAGTAGCTTCATGGATGGAACTATGTACATTAGAGTGTGAAGTGCAGAACACAGGATTGATAAAATGGCTCAAGGATTATGGAAAATATACCCAGGAATGGTAGTGGCTTCACTGGTGGGTCAGTGTACATGAAAGTGTGGAGTGCAAAGACAGGTGAGTTATAGTGATAATTAAAAGGTCCTCAGTTCTGTGCATGTGAGCATTTGGAGGGAAGGGGTTGGAGCCTCTGAATGTTTGCAGTTCGGATGGCCCAGGAGAAGAAACTGTTTGTCAGTCTGGAGGTGTGGGACCTGATTGATCTGAACTGTCGTCCAGAAGGAAGCAGGCCAAACAGGTGGTATGTGGGATGTGAGGGGTCTCCCGTGATGGCCTTGGTCCTTCTGACAGAGGAGGATCTGGACATGTCCTCCAGGGAGGGCAGAGGGCCGCTGATGATCTCTTAGGCGGTGTTGATGACTCTCTTCACAGTCTTCCTGTTTTTGGCCATGGAGCCAGTGTACCACACACCCAGACAGTAGGTGAGCACGCTCTCCACTGAGCAGCGATAGAAGGCCAGCAGCAGGTTTTGGTCCACGTTGTTCTTCCTCAGGACACAGAGGAAGTACAGCCGCTGCTGGGCTTTCTTCACCAGGGCCTTGGTGTTGACAGTCCAGGAGAGGTCTGAACAAATCATATACTAACATCAAATTGTCCATAACAGTGGAGCTGACTAACCAAGATGTTTTAATGGAAACGGCTCCATCTTAAACCTTGGAATGTAAAATTCAAAATTTGGTTTGTGTTTGAGGGGCCCACACGCAGTGCTGTACCCAGGGCCCAAAATCTGATGCTATGCCCCTGGCAACGTGCAACAGAATAGAACAACGTATAACAGAATAGAGCAATGTACAACAGAATAGAGCAGCGTGCAACAGAATAGAACAACATACAACAGAACAGAGCAACATGCAACAGAATAGACCAACATGCAACAGAATAGAACGTACAACAGAATAGAACAACATGCAACAGAATAGAGCAACATGCAGCAGAATAGAACAACATACAACAAAAGAGAGCAACATGCAACAGAACAACCCCTCATGGATTGTCACCTTATCGTGGTGGGGGGTTTGTGTACCCTAGTGATCCCAGGAGCTATGTTGTCCTGGGCAATTTGCCTCTGGTAGGATCACCCAAGATAAACTAGTCCTGGGTGAAGGGCCAGATTAAGAATGATCCAACAGACTCTCATGATGAATGTTAGAACAAGGATTTAGTGTACCCCGCCCGGTATGGGGTTACTGGGGCCCCACCCCGGAGCAAGGACTGGGGAGTTCCTCGATGGCTAGTGCCTGGTGACTGTGTTTCCGCCCATGGGACCCGGCTGGACTCAGCCCGAAGAAGTTACATGGGTCTGCCCTCCACTGGGCTCACCACCTGCAGGAGGGACCATGGGGGTCCGGTGCTATGTGGATCAGGTGGTGGTCAAAGACAGAGACCTTGGCGGTCTGATCCCAGGCTTCCTAAACTGGCTTTTGGGACATGGAATGTCACCTCTCTGGTGGGGAAGGAGCCTGAGCTGGTGTATGAGGTTGAGAGATACCAGCTAGATATAGTCGACCTCACCGCAACACACAGCTCTGGTTCCAGAACCAGTCTCCTGGAGAGAGGCTGGAGCTTGGCCTACTCTGGAGTTGCTCCAAGCGAGAGGCAACGAGCAAGGGTGGGTATTCTTGTATCCCCCCACCTTTCTGCCTCTATATTGGAGTTTTCCTCGGTGGATGAAAGGGTTGTTTCCCTGTGCCTTCGGGTTGGGAAATGGGTCCTGACCATCATTTGTGCCTATGCACCAGATGATGGTTCAGAGTACCCACCCTTTTTGGAGTCTGTGACTGGGGTGCTGGAGGGTGTTCCTCTTGAAGACTCCATTGTCCTACTGGGGGGCTTCAATGTGCACATGGGCAACAACAGTGAAACCTGGACGAGGGTGGTTGGGAGGAACAGCCTGTCTGATCTGAACCCGAGTGGTATTCAGTTATTGGACGTCTGTGCTAAGCACAGTTTGTCCATAACAAACACCATGTTCAAGCATAAGGGTGTCCATGTGTGCACCTAGTACCAGGACACCCTAGGTTGCAGGTCGATGAACGATTTTGTTATTGTGTCATCAGACCTGCGACCGTATGTCTTGGACACTCGGGTAAAGGGAGGTGCAGAGCTGTCAACTGATCACCACCTGGTGGTGAGTTGGATACGATGGCAGGGGAGGATGCCATTCAGACCTGGTAGATCCAAACGTATAGTGAGGGTGTGCTGAGAACGTCTGGCTGAGGCCTCTATCCGGGAGGTCTTCAACTCCCACCTCCGGAAGAACTTAACCACATTCTGAGGGAGTCTGGAGACATGGAGTCTGAATGGGCCATGTTCTCCACCTCCATTGTTGACGCAGCTGCCTAGAGCTGTGGCCGCAAGGTCATCGGTGCATCTCATGGTGGCAACCCCCGAACCAAGTGGTGGACACCAGTGGTGAGGGGGGCCATTAAGCTGAAGAAGGAGTCCAATCGAGCTTGGTTGGCTTGTGGGACTCCCGAAGCAGCTGAGGTGTACCGGCAGGACAAGTGGAGTGCAGCTCAGGTGGTTGCTGAAGCAGAAACTCGGGTGTGGGAGGGGTTCGATGAGACCATGGAACAAGACTTTTGGTCGGCCTTGAAGACATTCTGGCAAACTGTCTGGCAGCTCAGGAGGGGGAAGCAGCTCCCTGTCCACACTGTGTATGGTGCTAATAGGGTGCTGCTGACTTCAACTGGGGATATCGTCAGGCGGTGGAAAGAATACTTCGAGGATCTCCTCAATCCCACTGATACGCCTTTCACAGATGAAGCAGGGCTTATGGACAAGGGGGACGACTCGTCCATCACAGGGGCTGAGGTTGCCAAGGTGGTTAAAAAGCTCCTTCGTCGCTGGGCCCCGGGGGTGGACGAGATTCGCACTGAGTACCTCAAGGCCCTGGATGTTGTAGGGCTGTCATGGTTGACATGCTTCTGCAACACTGCGTGGAGGTCGTGGACCATGTCTTTGGCATGGCAAACCGGGGTGGTGGTTCCTCTTTTCAAGAAAGGGGACCAGAGGGTGTGAGAAGATAATATAGGCCACCTTCCATCAAACTGCTTTTGACAGGATTATGACCCTAGCCCCGCCTAAGCCCCCCTTTCCATGCCCCGTCCCTTTCCATGCCCCTTGCTCCACCCTCTCCCTTCTCTCCTCCCCCTAATTCCCCCTTGCCCACCCCACCCCACCCCTCCGTTTCCCACGTGTATAATAATTGTGTTTTTTGTATTATCATTATGAATTTCATTTTATTTATTTATCTATTTAAATTGATTTTTGTACTGATGCAACATGTTCAAATAAATCATTCATTCATTCAAACTGATGGATGATATTTCATGCTTCTGCATGAACGATGTAAGTTGTCACTTTCACAGCGTATTATGATCAATGAGTCAGAGAAAAGGCATAGGATCCACCCCTCCCCTCTCTGCCTGACAGGAGTGCAAAAGATCTGACCAGAAGCAACTTTAACTTAACTTACTCCCCACCATTTAGGAGATGTTTTAAAGTCTGATCAGCCGTGACCAAAAAAAAAGAGGGTTTTTGGAGACATTTTTTGCACTCCTATTCAAAATTGATGGGAGCTATGTGTGTTTCTCAGCAGAGCTGATAACTCCCTGCTTCATGCTTCAATTCCCCCCCCCTTTCCTTCCACTGGAGGACAGACCCATTTGGCTCCTTTAGGGAGGCTGGCTTATGGTTTTGTTTTGGGTTTTTTTTAGAAAAAAATCAAAATCAAAATCAAATCCCCCCGAACCACCACTAGCCCAAAATAAGTGGCTAACTTACAGCGGGTACTTGTTGTAATTTCTCCATGAGGATCAAACCAGAGCGCGCTCTGACCCTTTTCTCCATAATCTTTGAGTGCTTTTCGGCGACTACACCCAAAGCTACAGTTTGCCTGGCGTGGAACCCTTCTTTACACCTACGCCACCCCATCGGACCCATAACTGCACACACACATCAGGGGAGTTGTCTCCCCGGCTACATTTGAAAACAGTCTGATAATTAATAATAATAATAATAATAATACATAAAACACAATCATTATATACTTGGGAAATGGAGGGGAGGCATAGGATGGGGTGGGGTGGGCGAGGGGGAGGATGGAGGGGGCGGGGCGAGGGGCATGGAAAGGGGTGTGGATGAGGAAGGGGGGCATGGGCAGGGTGTGGTCAGGGTTTGGGCGGGGCTATTGGGTCATAAACCTGTCAAAAGCAGTTTGATGGAAGGTGGCCTATATTGTCTTCTGGTGTGCTCTAACTTTAGAGGGATCACACTCCTCGGTCTCCCTGGGAAGGTCTATGCCAAGGTACTGGAGAGGAGAGTCCGGCTGTTGGTCGAACCTCAGATTCACGAGGAGCAATGTGGTTTTCGTCCTGGGCATGGCACATCAGACCAACTCTTTACACTCTCGAGAATACTCAAGGGCTCGTGGGAGTTTGCCCATCCAGTTTACATGTGCTTTGTGGACTTGGAGAAGGCATTCGACCGCATCCCTCGTGGTTTTTTGTGAGGGGTGCTTCGGGAGTATGGGGTATCGGGCTTGTTGTTACAAACTATCCGGTCTCTATATGACTGTTGTGAGAGTTTGGTTCATGTTCCTAACACTCGGTCGGACTCATTCCCAGTGAGAATTTGACTCCAGGTCCAGGGCTGGACTCCAGGGCTGTCCTTTGTCATCGATCATGTTCATAATCTATATGGACAGGATTTCTAAACGCAGCCAAGGAGCGGAAGGTGTCATGCTTGGTGGCCACAGGATCTCACCTCTGTTGTTTGCAGATGATGTTGTCCTATTGGCTTCATCCAGCAATGACCTACAGGTCTTACTGGGATGGTCTGCCACTGAATGTGAAGCGGCTTGCATGAGAATCAGCACCTCTAAGTCAGAGACCATGGTCCTCAGCCGGAAAAAGGTGGATTGCCCTCTCCGTGTTGGGGACAGGCTCCTGCCCCAAGTGGAGGAGTTTAAGTATCTCGGGGTCTTATTCACGAGTGAGGGGAGAATGGAGCGAGAGATTGACAGACGGATCAGAGCAGCATTTGCAGTGATGTGGACATTGTACCGGTCTGTTGTGGTGAAGAGGGAGCTGAGCTCTAAGGCAAAGCTGTTGATTTACCAGACAGTCTACATTCCTACCCTCACCTATGGTCACGAGCTTTGGGTAATGACCGAAAGAACGAGATTGTAGATACAAGTGGCTGAAATAAGCTTTCTTTGTAGGATTGCTGGACTCAGCCTTAGAGATAGGGTGAAGAGCTCAGTCATCCGGGAGAGGCTCAGAGTAGAACCGCTGCTCCTCCACATTGAAAGGAGTCAGTTGAGGTGGTTTGGGCATCTGATCAGGATGCCTCCTGGACGCCTCCCACCTGAGGTGTTTCGGGCTTGACCCATTGGGAGGAGACCCCGGGGCAGACCCAGGACTCGCTGGAGAGACTACATTTCCCAGTTGGTCTGGGAACACCTTGGTATCCTCTCTGAAGAGCTGGAACAGGTGGCTGGGGAGAGGGAAGTCTGGGTTTCTCTGCTTGAACTACTGCCTCCGTGATCCAGACCTCCGGAAAAGCGGTAGAAGATGGATGGATGGATGGATGGCAACAGAATAGAGCAACGTGCAACAGAATAGAGCAACAATAATCAACACTGTTCTTGTCTGTATAGTCGGTTTGTCTTTGTGGTGTCAGTGATTTTAATGAGAGATTTTGTTGGTTTTGTGTTTTTGAGCTGGTTTTATTCTGGAACGATGTCTTCTTTTTTCCCTTGTCTGTCTGTGTGTCATCATTATGAAATGGATTTAGTAGATTTTATGGAATTTTTTCTTCTGTTATTATTGTGAGGCAGTTTTTATTCTGGGACGATGTTTTTTAATTTTAGTAATGGATGTAGCACGGAGCCCACCCAAATTTCCCTGAGGGGACAATAAACTGTACTCTGCTACTCTACTAAAAAAGTGAAAAATGTACAAAAAGAAAAAGATTCCAAATAAAAAGAATAAAAACATCGATGTACTAAAAAATCTTAAATATACTCGAGAAAAAAATTAACATTTCTGAGAAAAAAGTCATTAATTTCATAAAGTAAAAAGTCCACCAGTCCAGCCCAGCATCCAATAAGAAGCTGCTGTGCAGGCTGGAGTGGGTGGAGCCAAACTCTGATGGACCAATCACATGGTTGGTTTGCTGTGTACTCACAAAAGGCTCTGCAGGGATCGGTTGGTCTTCAGGGCGTCGGCCAGCTGTCGGGTCCGCCCCATCCCAGAGACCACGCCCAGGTTCAGGTTCAGCTGAGCCAGAGACGATGATGCGGCCACTGCACCACAGACCAGACCGAAGTCCCGATCCAACAGCTGACAGCCACGCACTGACAGGAGACGCACACCATCCTCCCTCAGACTCTCCACGATGTCCTGGACCTCAGCGCCAGACAGGAGCTCTCCTGAAATCTGGATGGAGGCGGGGAGCATGATGGGAGGGGTGTGTGGGGGGAGGGGTTCTTGAGGAGAACAGGGAAGGAGTCAGAACTGAGCCCTGAGGAACATCTCAACTACAATAATAATAATGACTACACAAATTTATGAGAAAGCTGTGCAAATTTATATGAAAAATATTGTAAATGAATGAGAAAAAATCACTTATTTTCATGCTAAAATACAGATTTATTAAAAAATATATAAATAAATAAAATTTTAGTATTTTACAAGAAATAAGTGAAAATGTACAAAAACAAATTTAATGGAAAAACTAATTAATATTAATTTACAAGATAAGATAAGATAAGCCTTTATTAGTCCCACAATGGGGAGCTTCCAGGCTTACAGCAGTAAAAGGATAGCAGTACTCAGAGCAATAGTTAATAAGATAATAATAAGTGGTTAGCCAAAGTAGTAGATAAATATACATATGTATACAGATATATACACAGCGCAGGAGCATTGCAGCTAGATGGTATCAACAGTATTACGGTTTGTTAAGTTACCCTGCAGAATATGAATATGGACCTAGACAATATACTGTATTTCGCATTTGAATCAACAGTGTTGTTGCCACCCTCAGTAATAATTGTTATTATCCTAGTTGTATAGTGGAAGGGATGACTGTTGTGCGTAGAGTGTGTGTGTGGCCCGTAGGGCTTGCCGTAGACTCCCTGTGTGGTGTGACGTCAGGCGGGCTACGGCACCACTGTATATAGTTCTGTGGTTCTCAATAAAGAGTGAGTTCGCTGCATGGCATAAGAAGACTCCAAACTCTGATTACTGACATAACATTTTGGCGACAATAATAAGCCATGGAGGCACATGGGCTACCTCCACCTCTGCCGTCATTTCTGGAGTGTGCGGGAGAGCCAGCAATCCTGTGGCCGGACTGGATGGCCATGCTTGGGGGATACATTGCTGGGCTGGGCCTGGGGAGACTCGACAGAGACCGAGGACGGGCACTTCTGGTCAGTCAGCTCGGCGTGGAGGGTCGGAGAATTCTCCGCATGTTGGGAGAGACGGCTCTTTATGCGAATGCTGTCAGGCGGCTGGCTGGAGATTTTGCCAAAGGTACAAGGGACACAAAGTGGTGGGTAGTGAGGCTGTTGGCGCCAAGTGAAACTAAGCTAGCTAGCTTGGAGAAGCTAAAGGCTAAGGCTATGGCAACGCCAAGGTTAGCCACAAAGCTAGGTGCATGCCAAAACCAAGCTACAAGCTACCAGCTGGGCACCCAGGGGGGACTGGAGCCCTTGGTCACCAAACACAGCAAGCCAGCTGAGCAGCTCAGCACGGTGTGTGACCGTAGCGCCGATGGGGATGAAGGTGCGGTAAGCAGTGGCAGCATGGAGGAGGAACAGCGACCGGACTCAACTGAGTCTTCCCTGCAGCTGGACTTGGGGCAGCGGGAGGACAGGAGCGAGCATGCTGAAAGCCCCGGGGAAAAAAAGTGACAGCCAGGTGCAGAGGCAGCGAAGCACCTTGAACAAGGTTGCTGGGTGCAGCAGCAAGGTGCCTAGGTCGATGAGCGACGCCGACGAGCGGGCAACAGTTTTTCCCGGAGCTTGGCCACAGGGGGCTGGAGTGTCTGGGGATACAACAGAGGCAGCTACAGCAGTTTTGGAGACAGTCGGGGGTGGACTGACAGGCGTGGAGGGACTGCGTGCTGGGCAGCAGCACTGCAGATCAGATGGTGCAAAGAGGCGCACCGGCGGGCTGCAGTGTTCCCAAGAGGAGGTGTCGGATGGTGGGTCCGGACGGGCGAAACGGTCGGTGGTGAGAAGAGACATTCTTGCCAGGGAAGTCAGCTTTGACCCCGGGGGCAGGCAGCTTCCAGGGGTGCACATGCCGTGGGGCTGCCCTGGGTCTCCAAGCCGGCTCTATCTTTGGCTGCCCATGGACATTGGTATAACATGAAGACTTTATTGTAAATATGTTTGTGCATGTGTACACACACACACACACACACACACACACACACACACACACATATATATATATATACAGTATATATACAGTATATACAGTGGGGCAAAAAAGTATTTAGTCAGCCACCAATTGTGCAAGTTCTCCCACTTAAAAGATGAGAGGTCTCCAATTTTCATCATAGGTATACCTCAACTATGAGAGACAAAATGAAAAAAAAAAAATCCAGAAAATCACATTGAAGGATTTTTAATGAATTAATTTGTAAATTCCTCGGTAAAATAAGTATTTGGTCACCTACAAACAAGCAAGATTTCTGGCTCTCACAGACCTCTAACTTCTTCTTTAAGAGGCTCCTCTGTCCTCCACTCGTTACCTGTATTAATGGCACCTGTTTGAACTCGTTATCAGTATAAAAGACACCTGTCCACAACCTCAAACAGTCAGACTCCAAACTCCACAATGGCCAAGACCAAAGAGCTGTCAAAGGACACCAGAAACAAAATTGTAGACCTGCACCAGGCTGGGAAGACTGAATCTGCAATAGGTAAGCAGCTTGGTGTGAAGAAATCAACTATGGGAGCAGTTATTAGAAAATGGAAGACATACAAGACCACTGATAATCTCCCTCGATCTGGGGCTCCACGCAAGATCTCACCCCGTGGGGTCAAAATGATCACGAGAATGGTGAGCAAAAATCCCAGAACCACACGGGGGGACCTAGTGAATGACCTGCAGAGAGCTGGGACCAAAGTAACAAAGGCTGCATCAGTAACACACTACGCCGCCAGGGACTCAAATCCTGCAGTGCCAGACGTGTCCCCCTGCTTAAGCCAGTACATGTCCAGGGCCGTCTGAAGTTTGCTAGAGAGCATTTGGATGATCCAGAAGAGGATTGGGAGAATGTCATATGGTCAGATGAAACCAAAATAGAACTTTTTGGTAAAAACTCAACTTGTCGTGTTTGGAGGAGAAAGAACACCATACCTACTGTGAAGCATGGGGGTGAAAACATCATGCTTTGGGGCTGTTTTTCTGCAAAGGGACCAGGACGACTGATCCGTGTAAAGGAAAAAATGAATGGGGCCATGTATTGTGAGATTTTGAGTGAAAACCTCCTTCCATCAGCAAGGGCATTGAAGATGAAACATGGCTGGATCTTTCAGCATGACAATGATCCCAAACACACCGCCCGGGCAACGAAGGAGTGGCTTCGTAAGAAGCATTTCAAGGTCCTGGAGTGGCCTAGCCAGTCTCCAGATCTCAACCCCATAGAAAATCTTTGGAGGGAGTTGAAAGTCCGTGTTGCCCAGAGACAGCCCCAAAACATGACTGCTCTAGAGGAGATCTGCATGGAGGAATGGGCCAAAATACCAGCAACAGTATGTGAAAACCTTGTGAAGACTTACAGAAAACGTTTGACCTCTGTCATTGCCAATGAAGGGTACATAACAAAGTATTGAGATGAACTTTTGTTATTGACCAAATACTTATTTTACCGAGGAATTACCAATTAATTCATTAAAAATCATTCAATGTCATTTTCTGGATTTTTTTTTCTCATTTTGTCTCTCATAGTTGAGGTATACCTATGATGAAAATTGGAGACCTCTCTCATCTTTTAAGTGGGAGAACTTGCACAATTGGTGGCTGACTAAATACTTTTTTGCCCCACTGTATATATATATACATCCATCCATCTTCTACCGCTTTCCCGGAGGTCCAGGTCACGGAGGAAGCAGTTCAGGCAGAGAAACCCAGACTTCCCTCTCCCCAGACACCTGCTCCAGCTCTTCAGAGGGGATACCAAGGCGTTCCCGGACCAGGTGGGAGATGTAGTCTCTCCAGTGAGCCCTGGGTCTGCCCCGGGGTCTCCTCCCAGAGGGACATGACTTCAAGTGGGAGGTGTCCAGGAGGCATCCTAATCAGATGTATATATATATCATCATCATCATCATAGCAGTCTGTCGTGGGCAACAATGACTGTTTCATTTAGGTCTGATCAGATTCCTCCACACAGCTCTGTCCTTAGCCTTCCACTGCCAGGAACTCCTGTCTATGTCCAACTTCTTCAAGTTTCTTTTTACAGTGTCTCTAAATCTGAGCCTTGGTCTACCCTGATTGCGTTTGCCCTCGCATAACTGAGTAGAGTAACTGCCGAGGGAGACGCTGGTGGTCCATCCTCTCAACATGTCCGAGCCATCTCAGGTTCATCTGTATTAGCATGTCCTCCATTGATGGTAGACCACCTCGTTTCAACACTTCTATGTTGATTATCTTGTCTTTCCATGAGATGTTCATTATGGCTCGAAGGTGTCTCATCATGTACGCGTGGAGTTTCTTCACCTGCACTCTGTAGACAGTCCAAGTTTCAGCACCGTACAATAGAGTAGCCAGTACTGTCGTTCTGTACACTTTGCATTTCACACTGATAGACACAACGATTGTTCCACAGTCTCTCCCTCAAGTTTCCAAACACAGCGTTCACTCTTCCCATTCTGAGAGATAGTTCATCCTCCAGCCTAGCATTCTCTGAAACAGTACTCCCTAGGTACTTGAAAGTCTTGCACTTGACTAGTGGCTCTGTACCAATGCTGATCTCTACTGGTAGTGATGTTGATAATTGGAACTTTGGTGGTTGATAAAGGCACTCTGTCTTCTTGATGTTGATTTGGAGGCTGAATTAGCTAGCTGCTCTTGCAAATTTCTCCACTAAAGATTGCATATCTTCCACACTGTGTGCAACTAGAGCACTGTCATCGGCAAAGAGCATTTCTTTTACTACCTTTATCGATGTCTTATTCTTGGCTTTAAAGTATGCCACATTGAACAAGTCTGCTTCTTTCCTTGTTTGAATGTATATTCCTTCTGAAGTGTCTTTGAAGGCCACCTCAAGCATGGCTGCCAGATATAGCGAGAAGAGTGTAGGTGCCAGCACACACCCTTGTTTCACCCTGTTGCTTACTGAAAAGTCTTTAGATACTGAACCATTCATTGCCACGTTTGCTTGCATACCTGTATGGAGTGCCTCGATCAGGCTAACAAACTTCTCTGTACAACCATATTTCTTGAGTACCTGCCAAAGTCCTTGTCGTGAAACAGTATCGAAGGCTTTACTGAAGTCTATGAAGACTACATAAAGCGGCATGTTCTGTTCGATACACTTTTCTTGAACCTGTTTCAAGCAGAAAATCATGTCCATTGTGCTTCTTCCACTTCTAAAGCCGCACTGGGTTTCCGGTAGAAAAGGCTGATGGTCTCGAAGCGGGTGTAAAAGATGTTGAGATGTATATAGTTCTGTGGTTCTAAAGAGTGAGTTCGCTGCATGGAATAAGAAGACTCGAGACTCTGATTACTGCCATAACAACGATCTCTATTGTGCAAAATTGTTATGTTTAGTACATTTAATACGACCTCTATGAGCAGCCCTGGTTCGGTTATGAAGTCTGACAGCCATAGATAGGAATGCTTTCAAATGTTCATAAAAATATTAAAGTTCAGAAATTCAAAAATCAAATTTAGGAGAAGAAAATGCTAATCCATAAGAAAAAACTCCTGAAAATTTCAGACATTATAGTTTTAAATTTAGGAGAAAAAAATCACAGATTTAGCAGAAAAAAAACCACAAATTCATAAGAAAACACGATTCAGGAGTTTTAAATTCACCAGAAAAAGGCTAATTTATCAGAATCAGCTTTAACTTTAAAAGAGAAAAACTAATTTGATTTTATGGCCAAAATATTCCAGATTATTCTGTGATTTTTCTCTTCTAATTATTAATTAATTATCTTTACTGTTTCAGTTTAATTAGTAAATTAATTTTAATGTTTAACGAGCCAGACTGGGACTCCAGAGCTGCAGGCTGAACCTACTGTTCATGAAAAAAAACAATCAAAAAACTTTATTGACACCCGCTGACAACAATCAACTGATCAGCGGGGCAGCAATGACGTAATCAATAACCTGATAAAATGATCGATCAGCTCACGCGAAGATCAGAGGGACCGTAACGCGCTGACGTCATCATCCGCAGGTCACGCGCCAGTCCCGGTCCACCGGGACATCGGACCGATCCGGTACCGTCAGAGTGGAGGTGAAGACCAGGGAGTCTGAGAGCAGCGTGTAGGGGAGGAGGTCCGGGTGTCGGTCAGGGTGAGCTCCGAGAGGCCGTTGTCCCGGTTCTGGTACCGGTACTGGAAGAGTCGGGGTCCGAGTGCCGGTGCGGTGTGTTTCTGCAGGAGACTGTTACTATAAAACAGAGACAGGAGAGGAAGGACAGAGGACTCACTCTGAGGGTTTTACTGCAGCAGAAACAGTCACATGAAACCAAAACATTAAAAAGGCTGAGAATAAATAAACAAAAACCGACGCTATGAGCGGATGAATTATTATTAAATATAAATGAATGAAATATCAAACAAAATATTTACAAGAGGAAGTGTTAAATTTCAGATTTTTAAGACGTTTTAAGTTCTGCTGATCAGACTTCAGACCTGTCTGGACAGGAACAGCGGTCCTGGTTTAGGAAGGAAAGGTGAGAACTAACACATTCACATCACTAACTGATCTGGAACTTTAATTTAATTTCTACATTTATTTATTAAGTTTCTCATAACTCACTATTAAAAACCGACTTTCTATTAAATTTGTGACTTTTGTGGAAGTTTTTAATTGCTTTGTGAACGTGAGACTTTACTCCTGCAGGTTTGCGAACTTTTTCTCTAAAATTTGTTCTAAATTTGAGACTTTTTTCATATAAAAATTTCCTCATAAATGTTGACAGTTTTCCTGTAAATTTATGACATTGTGATGTTGTAAACTTGTGAATTTCCTGGTAAATGTGACACTGTTTTCTCATCATTTAAGTAAAGTTTAACAAAATCAAAAACTGATGTGTGTAATGAAACATTTATTTAAGCTATCCACTGTATTCCTAGGCCCCATGATGCCTCTGTGTGAATTATGGGCGCAACTTCCGGTACTAGTTTAGAATGTGTGGTTGTCACAGAAACAGGACACTTTTCCTTGTTAAAAAGCAATGACTTTCGCATCAAAAATGCAGGAACACGGCCTTTTGCACCTCAAAAACAGTAATATAATAATAATCACACCACTTCCCACGACTATGGAGGGATAGGAAGATGACCTTAAAAAGTGGCCTGGCAGACAGTAGCTCCGTTTGTTAGCATCGCTGCTAAGATGCTAACGCTGTAAACAAATAAAAGCTCTGAGATATATCAATGTCTCCACCGCAATAAAGTCAGCTGCATTTTGTTAAAATTTGTTGGACATAATCAAATTTACCTTAGAGCAGATGTACGCCACAACACCATGCTTGGCTGTCATGGTGTATACAGGCAGCTGCAGCCATTCCTTTTACCCCAAAATTAAAATGCTCATTCTGCTGTCATGCCATAAATGCTTATTTAACTTAACATGTACAGACATTTTCTGACAATTGTTCAGAATTTTATTGACCAATATTTTGTGATAATTTAAAAATTAATGCATGCTGAAGTCATTATCGTTCCAAGGCAGTGCAAAGAATACAAAAAACCCAAAAGAGCTGTTTGATATCTTTCTTAAATCGTTAAGCTTTAGGAAGCAAACTGTTACTATTTTTTATTTAACCCTCAAGCGACCGAGTGGGGTCATTTACGACCCCAGCCATATAATTTAATGTGCCGTCTCTTTATTTTTTATCCAAATTTTCTTTCCTAGCATGAATTTGTCAGTCTACTAATCCTACACACTTTCATAGTTTTTTGCAGGGATCAACCAATTGGTGTGGCGTAGACATCGCAAACTCTTGTGGGGTCATTTTTGACCCCGAAGAGAAGCACTGGTTTTTAAACATTGGTTTTATAAATTTTATTCAAATGTTCCACCTCTAATAGTTAGTTAGTTAATCCCTTCACACCTGAAGGTGTATATGGGCGGCGCCTATCTCCGTTTCTCTGACCCTAGGCCACACAGCTACTTGTAAGTAGTGAAAGCTACAGTGGGGGGTCAGTCCTCTGGTAGCTCTGTGTGTAACTTTACTTTCCCCATTCCATTATGCGGAGCACCACGCTAGAAGACAGAAAGCACCATTTTTATATGGGCTTTGGTATGACCCGGCCGGGATTTGAACCCCTGCCTCCCGGGTGTGGGGCGGATGCTCTACCAACTGAGCCACCACTCCGGTTTCCACTTCTAATCAGTACTTTATATTGTATTGCAGTGAACCATGGCTAACAGACCTATGATAGCAAGATTTACATTTGTCTGTTTGTCTGGATTTGTCTGTTTGTTTGTCTGTTTGTTTGTCTGTTTGTTAGCAAGATAACTCAAAAAGTTATGGACGGATTTTCATGAAATTTTCACAGATTGTCAGAAATGGGGTATCCTACAGATGATTAGATTTTGGTGGTGATCCGGATCACCGTCCACAAGAAAACCGCCATTACGCAAAATGCCATAATAGGTATCATGATCATCATCGTAACTACAATAATAGGTATCATCATCATCGTGATGATGATATGATGACTATGATGACTATGATGATGATGTTCCAAGAGCGAACTGACAAGGACTGTCTAAATAAATGTAATGTTGTTCTTACAGTCTGCATTTTGGTTATTTCTTGCAATAAAAGTATTATTAGCAAACACATTTTACATTAGATCATTATAAAATACCTGTCGTAAATACAGGGAGTAGTTTTGGTATGATAAACCTCCAACCAGCCATTTATAATAAGGATCCCTGTACAGAGCACAATGGGGTCATAAATGACCCCACTTGGTCATTTCAGTCCGTAAAATAGCTTGGTCACTTGAGGGTTAATATTTTACTTCATGCAGCCCTCATTCTGGTGACATATATAACACATAAATGTCAGATCTGTGAC
The DNA here is from genome assembly GCA_020510985.1 of Pholidichthys leucotaenia. NCBI lineage: Eukaryota > Metazoa > Chordata > Actinopteri > Cichliformes > Pholidichthyidae > Pholidichthys > Pholidichthys leucotaenia. The sequence continues at coordinate 276,140,041 of CM035841.1, read as the reverse complement.
ATTCATATAAGTGGAAACATACCTGGTGCTGTTGTGTCTGTCCTGCGTCTGTACCACCAATCAAACCAACAGTCCTTTTTTCATTCAGTGCATCATCTATGCGTTGCCGGTGAGAAGCCTCCATTTATACCGTCTATGGTGTGAGATATATATTTTAATATGAAAGTGTAAGATGGACATGCATCTCCGGTGGTGTCTCCGCCCCACCCTATATAAGGCCAGGTCAGACATCTTACTTTCTCTTGTCTTGCCTGTACCTTGGCCGGTGCTCTGTCTGTGGCTGTCACAATCAATGAGTTCAGTAAAGCTGTGTTCCAAGTCACCTTGCCTCTTCTGTGAACCAGGGTAATATCAGACATAACATTGGTGACGTTGGATTAAAAAATGGAGGCATGCATAGCTCCAATATGGCCTTTTCTTGAGTTTCCTGGGGAGCCGCCGGTGTCCTGGCCTAGGTGGTTTGAAGACTTTGAAACTTATGTGGCCACGCTGGGACTCGGTGGGCTTGATAAGCTAAGAGATAATTTTCTCTTCCGGCTGTCTGAGAGAGCAGACGCATTTCTTCTCCTCTCCTCCCTCTCCCCCCTTCACTGATCCCAGCTTGCTGTGTCCTGTCTGTGTCTCGCTCTTCTTCTCGCTGCATCTCGATCCAAACGGAATATTATGGAATTGGTGAGCTGGGCTTTAAATGCAATTGACACCACTTTTTCAAACAGGAAATCGGGCCCGGGGGAGCCCAAGTGTCCTGCAGGCACTTCAGCTGCGGGTTATGTGAGAGACTCATGGGACAATTGGAAACTCATGTGTCTGTGTGATCTTTCGATTGAAGATGTGGAAGACATCTACCTGTTTGGCTTCATGATCACAGGATTTCTGCTGTTTGGCCTTGGAGTTTTCCTGGTGTATCGGAAACTAAAGAAGTTGGAAAGAGCTAGTCAAAATGCGGATCCGGCGAAGCTCCTCCAACAATTCGACCAGTTGGGGAGGGCACTGATAGTGGTTAATGGCGAACTGAATTGGAAGGTGGGAAACATCTCGGAGTCGCTGGGTGCTCTCCAGGGAATGATTTTAAAGCCTGGGAATGTAAATGCAAATTGTGATGCACAGAATCACATAAGAGGTGAAAATTCTATGCCCTAAGTGATCTGTGCTTATCAGGCTTGATTCGGCGTCCTTGGGAGAATTCATTCCTCCAGGAGAAAAGATAAGGCTGAAGGGAGTTTTGGCTTTTCTCTAACCCAAACATTCTGATGTGCAGCAATCTGAACTCTCTATGGACAGCGTCATCATGTGACTAGCATGGAATTTTACCATCTGACATGCACTGAAGAGAGATGAACTCTTGTGGACATGTTATCTATGTTTAGGATACCATGGACATAACATCTAGTCGTTGCTTAGGGGAGGAATTTTGTTGTTCACCAGTAACTGACACGTCACACTGCATCCATGAATATCACATGACTGACACACACACACACTGTCTCTCTCAACTTGCTCTGTTAATGTGTGGAACTGTAACTTGTCTGCTAAGTGTGCAATTAGAGGGTTTTTTTCTATGCCCAATGTGTCACCCCTCCCCCTCGCCCTCTTTACCCCCACTGTATGAGGCGCCTGTCGGCTGCCACGTCATTGGGGAGCGCTTAACATGAGCGCACCTTAATGTCAAGTAAAATTCCTTGTACAGTGGTACCTCTACTTACGAATTTAATTCGTTCCGGAAGAATTCTCGTAACGTGAAAAATTTGTAAGTAGAGGCGCGTTTTACATGTAAATGCCGTAATCCGTTCCAAGCCCCCAAAATTCGGGCATAAATTTTTTATAAATCGTAAAAACGCATCAAAACATGTAACAAATACATGTTACAATTAGATTACTGCACAATAAACATAAAATGAGAGTTTAAAATGAGAGAAAGAATAATAAAAGAGAATAATAAAAGAGAAAGAATAATAAAAATTATGTTCATTTACCCTTTAACTGCTATCGTCGTCGACGTCGTCACCGTTTGCCTTCGGCGGTTCATGTTCTGATCCAAGGACGTTTGCTTTTGTCGGCTTGTAAGTGCTTCGTTTTGTTTTAATACCGTGCTGATCGTTGATGTATTACGGCCATATTCTTTGGCGAGATCAACCAAACGCATAAAGTTTTGGAAAAAAAAAAAAAACTTTGTGGCCAATGGGATACCAGGAAGATGCTAGGCGATAGCCAATGGCAGAGCAGCTACAGGTATGTTTACGTTCGGTAAACTACGGAAGCTGCGAGGAGCGCGTACTTTTTTGCCTTTCGTATCCTGAAATTTCGTTCGTAACTAGAGGCAATATTTTCCCGTTGAGGCGTCTCGTAACCTGAAAATTCCGTATGTAGAGACGTTCGTAAGTAGAGGTACCACTGTATGTGTAAAAGCATGCTTGGCAATAAAGTTCATTCTGATTCTGATTAAAAGAGCCCGGGTGCTTCTGGTTCACAATTTGGGTATAGACAGCCAGCGAGTCCTGCAAACACTTGGTCCCTCAGACACTTATGAAGAGGTAGTGGAGCTGCTAACTAGCCATTTCCACACCCTAGATAACGTGACGGTCCGGAGGATCCGCTTTCTGCGGCAGCATCAGTGGGTAGGTGAACCAGTCCGGTAGTTCGTCACCAACTTGAAGCAGCTAGCTAGCGAGTGTAGTTTTGGGACATTGGGGGGAGAAATGATTCGTGACCAGCTGGCGGAACATACAAGCAATGCCGTGTTACAGGCTAGGCTATTTACGGTGCCTAGGGACCTCATGTTAGCCAGAGCAGTCAAGCTAGCTCTCCAAATGGAAGCCGCGGACAAGCTAGGTCTGGAGCTAACCGGGCGCCAGTCACAGCAGTCGCCAGAGCCTCTCATCACGGCACATGTCGCGGACCCGGATAGCGAAGGTAGCTTGGACGGCAACAATACAGAAGCCAACGCTACCAGCTGAAGGTCTGCCCCGGAAAAGCCCCTTTGCATGGGCTGTGGGTCTGCGATGTACTGCAAAAAGGCTAAGGACTGTCCAGCGAGAGGAGCACATTGTAACAGATGTGGTCGCTTGAACCATTTTGCCAGGGTCTGCCGTGGATTTAACCCGGAGAGCCCACGGAAGAAATCACTCTGCCCGCCCCTGACAACCATCCACACGGTGTGGGATGAAGAACTACTGGGTGCTATGGCAGTCAAACAGGACCAATTTTGCTCAGGGCCAGCACAGGAGGGTCTCAGTGCCAGCGCTCAGGAAACGGTCCAGGGGAGTACCGAGCATGATGGCGAGGCACCGGCAAGTGGCGCTGATGGGTTAGCCCCAGATGCCTCCAGAGTTTGACCACAATAGGACGGGGGGTCTGCAGCTACGATAGCGCACGCTACAACAGCCTTAGAAGAGGTTGGGGCAGGACCGAGAAGCACGGAGGATCAGTGTGCTCGACAATAACATCTCAAGCCAAGCTTGGCCCTGTTGAGGGTCCTGGATTGGTTCGGACTTGAGATGAGGAACGTCCGCAGTGAAGATGGGCCAGATGACAACCTGAGGAGCATTGGAAGTGCCTGCGCATAGTGGACAAACTGGGTGCAGCGCACTTCAGGCTGTCAGACGGCTCGGTGTGGCATACAAATCGGCTTCGGAGTGTCCAGGAGAAGACTCCGGGAGACGAGGCTGGACATGGGACGAGGTCGATGGTGAGGAGGAGCGGCTTCAGCGTCCGGAGGGTCAGCCATCACCACAAAGACCAGCAGTTTCCAGGGGTGCATCTGCTGAGAGGGTGCCCTGGGCCCCCATGCTAGTTATGTCTTTTTTACCTGAAGACTTGGGTTGTAAATAGTATATGTTGAAGTTCTGGTCTTGTTGCTGTTGTTGTTGTTGTTGTTGTTTTAAAAAAAATTATCTTCTTCTTCTTCTTCTTCTTCTTCTTTTAGATTTGCTTGGTATTTGGAAACCAGCTTACAGGTGCATTACTGCCATGTACTTCACTCTAAATCTTATTCTTCTTCTTTTAGTTATATAAGGAATTATTTGGGGGTTTTTTTGTACTAGTTTAGGAGCATGGTCTTACAATTTTAGTTATTAATGGACTTTAATTTACCCCAGCAGGTGGCAGAATAATCCACCTTGCCGTGTGGGCAGGAAGGCAGTCCACCCACCCTCCCTATGTTAGGTTTTGTTGTGTGAATGTGTTAGGCCATTTAGAGACATTAGTTTTCGTTTATTAGTGCATGATTCAGATCCCAAATTGGGGAGGGTCTTAATTGAGTGAGTGGTTTGGGACTTTTTTAAAGGGGGGGGGATGTGAGATATATATTTTAATATGAAAGTGTAAGATGGACACACACCTCTGGTGGCGTCTCTGCCCCCCTTCCTACATAAGGCCGGATCGGACATCTTACTTTCTCTTGTCTCGCCTGTACCTTGGCCGGTGCTCTGTCTGTGGCTGTCACAGTCAGTGAGTTCAATAAAGCTGTGTTCCAAGTCACCTCGCCTCTTCTGTGAACCAGGGTAATATCAGACATAACATATGGCTCAACCACGAACACCAGCAACAAGTACCAGAACTATGCCAAAACATTTAAAAAATACAAAAACTACAAGTGCTGAAATTAGCTGCCACTTGAGTGCAAAACATGTATGTTGACTATACATCATCACTTTATCCACCTTATTCCTGGAGGTGCCGCTGTAGGATTGATTATGGGCGGAGCTTCCAGTTTTGGCTGACCTAGTGTTAAATCAGTCTGTAAGAGTGGAGTAGCAGGGGCATTTAAAATAACATTTTTAAAAGTTTTCAAATTCATTTTAATATATAGTTCACATATGTGTTTTGCACTCAAGTGGCAGCTAATTTCAGCACTTGTAGTTTTTGTATTTTTGAATGTTTTTGCATAGTTCTGGTATTTGCTGCTGTTCGTGGTGTGAGGCTCCTCACACATAAGAACAGCTAAATCTGTGGCTTCAACAGCAATGAGTAGATCATGCACTGAAAACTAATGGATTGTTCGTGTGATCGGTGGTACAGACACAGCAGCACCAGTTGTTTTCACTTGTATGAATGTCACAGATCTGACGTTTTACCCCAAATTTTAAAACGCCCAAGCACGGTGTTGTGGTTCTTTGTGGCTCTGACTAGACTCTACATCTGCTCTGAGGTAAATTTGATTATGTCCAACATATTTTAACAAAATGCAGCCGACTTTATTGTGGTGGAAACATTGATATATCTCAGAGCTTTTGTTTACAGCGTTAGCATGTTAGCAGCGGAGCTAACTAACAGAGCTACTGTCCACGGAGCTACTGGCCACTTAAGGTCATCTTCTCATCCCTCCATAGTCGTGGGATGTGGTATGATTATATTACTGTTTTTGAGGTGCAAAAGGCGTGTTCCCGCATTTTTGAGGCTGAAGTCATTGTTTTTTAACAAGGAAAAGTGTCCCGTTTCAGTGACAATAACTTCTAAACTAGTACCAGAAGTTGCTACCATAATTCACACAAAGCATCATGGGGCCTAGGAATAAGGTGGATATATAACTCAAGAAATCTCTGTGTCTGTGTGTCACGACCATAGGACTTGCTAAAAGATCATAGGATCGCCTACGATGTTCCTATGATGTCTACATGATGTCCTGTGATGTTCCTATGATGTCTACATGATACAACATCAAAGATCAAAGGCAGGCATCACTCACGATCATAGGACTCGCTATGCCATCATCTAAGATCAAAGGCAGGCATCACTCACGCTTACTCACGATCATAGGACATCAAAGATCAAACACAGGCATAACTCATGATCTTGTTATGACATCATCAAAGATCATAGGACTCACTATGACATCATCAAAGATCAAATGCAGGCATCATAGGACTCGCTACGCCATCAGCCTATGGTATCTATATGATGACATCATCCAAGATCATAGGACTCGCTATGACATTGTCAAAGGTCAAAGGCAGGCATCACTCATGTTCATAGGACTTGCTATGACATCATCACAGATCATAGGACTCGCTATGGCATCATCAAAGATCAAATGCAGGCATCATAGGACTCGCTACGCCATCAGCCTATGGTATATATATGATGACATCATCCAAGATCATAGGACTTGCTATGACATCGTCAAAGATCAAACACAGGCATAACTCATGATCATATGACTTGCTATGACATCATCAAAGATCAAATGCAGGCATCATAGGACTCACTATGCCATCAGCCTATGGTGTCTTTATGATGACATCGTCAAAGATCATAAGACTCGCTATTACATCATCAAAGATCAAATGCGGGCATCATAGGACTCGCTACGCCATCAGCCTATGATATCTATATGATGACATCATCCAAGATCATAGGACTCACTATGACATCGTCAAAGATCAAAGGCAGGCATCACATTCATAGGACTCACTATGACATCAACACAGATCAAAGGCAGGCATTACTGAACGAGTGGTGACGTGCTTGCTTACACCTGCTTTCTACGGGCATCCAGAAATACTTGCTTATACTTGGTTTCTATGAGCATGGATGGGTATGCACTAGTTAAAATGAATTTGAAAAACTTAAAAATGCTATTTTAAATGCCCTGCTACTCCACTCTTACTGACTGATTTAATACTATTACAACTGAAACCGGAAGCTCCGCCCATAATCGTTCCTACAGTGGCACTCCCAAGTATAAGGTGGATAGAGGGGATGCATATGATGTCACCGAGCACAACTGATGACACAAAACACACTGACTGGCAAAAATGAGTGGCAGCATGAGGGTGTCGCTCTCTCTCTTCCCCTCTGATTAGACAGAATATATGTTTCTCAAACCTTTGGCCCGGGAATCCTCCACAGTAACATAAGTCCTGTCGGTTTTACAGATCATCATCTGGCCTCTGTGGTGTTAATTAGCTCACCAGGGGAAAGGAATAAATCTTATTGGCACTTCAATAACAAGCTCCTTCAGGACACCACCTTTTGTCAATATTTTGTGTATTTCTGGGAACACTGGAGGACCACAAAGCCTCGTTTTAGTTCCCTGGAACAGTGGTGGGAGGTTGGCAAGGTGCAAATTCGCATTTTTTGTCAACAGTATGCTGCGAACTCGACTGCCATCATCAAAGCCAAAGTCGGTGAACTTGAGGACACTGTCAAGAGGCTGGAGGCCAGTTTGGTTAGGGATCAGGATTCTACCGCAGGTCCTTTGTTGCAGGAGAAGAGATCAGCCCTGAGCTGTTTCCTGCAGGAAAGAGTGAAGGGGGCACTTGTTAGGTCATGATTTACTCGCCTGCAGGACATGGATGCCCCAACATCTTTTTTCTTCAATCTGGAGAAGTCTGCTGCAAAAAAGAAGTTGATGACTTGCTTAAAACTCCCACATGGTCAAATGATTACAAATCCATCTGAGATGCGGTGCCATGCAGTGGATTTTTACGGGGCCCTGTTTGGTGCAGAACCATGTTGCATAGAATCTCAAAATCAACTCTTAGAAGGTCTTCCCATGCTCAGCCCAGAGGACAGGGCTGCTCTGGACTGTGAACTGACTTTGGATGAGTTAACTGTAGCAGTTAATCAAATGGCTCTGGGACGTGCACCTGGAATTGACGGTCTTTCTTCTGACTTTTTTAAGCATTTTTGGGATATTATTGGATCAGACTTTTATGACGTTCTAATTGCCTCTTACAGAAATGGAACTTTACCTGTCTCCTGCCGGCGTGCAGTACTATCTCTGCAGCCTAAGGAAGGGGACTTGGCGTTGTTTAAAAACTGGAGGCCTGTGGCTCTTCTTTGCACGGGCTACAAGGTGCTTTCTAAAGCCCTGTCAAATAGACTGAAAAATGTATTGGGTTTCATCATAGATAGAGATCAAACATATTGTATTCCTGACCGAACCGTTATGGACACTATTTTTCTTGTACGTGACATTCTTCATCTCAGTAAATGTTATGATTTAGAGTTTGGTATTATGTCTTTGGACCAAGAAAAGGCTTTTGATAGGGCTGACCATTCTTATTTGTTTTCCACACTGAAGGCGTTTGGTTTTGGCAATATGTTTTTGAGGTGGGTCAATCTGCTATATACTGGAGCTGAGTGTTTGGTAAAGATGGGGGCAGGGCTGAGTCGGCCAATCCCTGTACGTCGGAGAATAAGGCAGGGTTGTCCAATCTCAGGTCAACTGTATAGCTTGGCTATTGTGCCTTTGCTGTGCAGGTTGCGCACTCAGCTGGGTGGTTTGATTCTGCCGGGGCCCTCCAGCAGTTGTCGTCCAATCGTCTTGTCTGCTTATGCGGATGACATCAACATTTTCATCACATCCCACAGGGATGTACAACGTCTGGTGGACACTTTATCTATTTATGAGAAAGCATCTTCTGCACGGGTAAACTGGGCCAAGAGTGAGGGTTTATTGGTGGGCCAGTGGTCACATCAGGACATTCCTCAGCTTCCTGGAGGTATTCTGTGGAGGAAAGCTGGTCTCAAAGTGTTGGGGGTATTTTTGGGCTCTGAGGACTTTGAACGCAAGAACTGGGAGGGAATTAAGGAGAAGGTGTGTGCTCGCTTTTCTAAATGGAAATGGTTGCTACCACAGCTGTCATATAGGGGAAGAGTTCTGGTCACCAATAATCTGGTCGCTTCGGCTCTTTGGCATAGGCTTATTGCTTTGACACCGCCCAGGAGCCTGGTTGAGGAGGTTCAGAAGATCATCATGGATTTCTTTTGGTCTGGTCGACATTGGGTCCGTGCGGCTGTTCTCTACCTGCCTGTTGCCGAGGGAGGACAGGGCCTGGTGGACATACAGTCCAAGATCGCCTGTTTTAGGCTTCAGACTGCACAACGGCTCCTTTACGGATGTGGCCCCTGCTGGATGGACACTGCAAAACTGCTCCTGAAGAGAGTTGGCCGCTTGGGCTATGATAAGCAGCTTTTCCTCGTGAAGTCCGGGGAGGTGGATCTTACTGGACTTTCTGCTTTCTACACATCTGTCTTACATGCATGGCAAGTCTTCACCGTAGCCCGCATTCCTGAGGAGACACCAGGCATGTGGCTGTTCGAGGAACCACTGTTTTTCAATCAATTCATGGACACTCAAGTGCTGCAATCTGTTAGTCTGCAAACTTGTTTAAGAGAGGCACGCTGTACCAAGCTTGGTCATCTTATGAAGATGTCAACCACGTTGATAGAAACGCTACGGTGGAGTGCCAACATTACATCTGTCAGACTGGTGCATAGGGTGGTGAAGGAAGTGTGTGCTGCCCTGCCACGACCGCTTAGAGCATTTGCGGAAAACCGGACTCTTTCCACTCAATGGGATGAGGGCACTGTGTCCAACTTTCCTGCCCTTTCCATAAGTCCAGCTGTGGGAGAGTGGCAGGAGGGAGAGGATCACCTGCTGTCCTTCAGAACTCCTCGTCTGGGCAAGTTCCAATTTGTGGGGACGAAGGCAGTGTATCACATCTGTGTGAAAGTTCTGAATTTGCGCTCTCTGACGGAGGTGAAAGAGTCGAAGTGGGTGGGGTTTTTGGGGCCGGTATTCTCCCCGAAAGGCAGCTGGCGGTCCATGTACAAGCTCCCTATTGAGAAACGGACAGCAGATCTCCAGTGGAGGATTGTACATGGGGCAATAGCTACGAATAAATACAGAGCACACCTGGATCCTAATGTGGGAGTGGAATGTTTGTTTTGTTCCCAAGTTGAGACCCTGGAGCATTTGTTTGTTAAATGTTTTCGTTTATCTGGCCTTTTTGATCTTTTGAAAGTGTGGTTTCATAATTTTGGTGAATGTTTTTCTTTTGGTTTGTTTATTTACGGTCCAAAGTATAAAGTGGCAAAGAAGTCTGTGCACACTTTGATAAACTTCCTATCTGGTACTGCTAAACTTGCCATCTGGCTGACAAGAAAAAATCGGACTGTTAACACTGGCAATGTGGATCCTGTGTTTTTTTTCAAGGCCTTGTTAAAAGTCAGACTCCAGGTGGACTATTCTTACTATAAAATGGTGGACAATTTGGAGGTATTCACCAATAGATGGACTGTAGGGAATATTTTGTGTTCTGTGGGAGAGGGGTTGTGTTTGCACTTTTGAAATGTGAGACACTGGAATGATGGTATCATGGTGATCTCACATTTTTGAATTGTACAAGAAAGGGATTTTTTAAACCTCAACCTCTCTTGCTCCCTCTCTCACTGTCTTTTGTGTTCTGTGGGAGAGGGGGATGAGTTATGTTTGCACTTTTGAAATGTGAGACACTTGGTGGAATGATATTGGTGCTCTTACATTTCTGAATTGTGCAATAAAGGGATTTTTTAAAACTCAGACTCTCTCCCTCTCTCTTTCCCTCTCTCCGTCTCTCTCTCACTCCCTTCTCTCTCTCTCGCTCTCCCTCTCTCTCCATCTCTCTCTCTCCCTCTCTTCTTCTTCTTCTGCTTCGTTTAGATTTGATTGGCGGTTGGCAACCAGGTACAGGTGCATTACCACCACATACTTCACTCTATATCATCACTCTATATTGTGACGTAGGCGAGGTTCACACAAAGAAAGGGAGCAGATGGCTGCGACACAACAGGCTTTATTAAACACACTCACAATCACAGACAAGAGGGGAGGTCATTCTCACCGACCTACGTTTATATCAGGGTTACACACACATAATCACTCCTCTAATTCTGCCTATAACACTGCTGTGTCATTATAACGCAGTTATAATAACACAGCAGTATAATAGCACAGCAGTATAATAGCACAGTAATAACATTAAACACACACACGAAAATAAAGTCTGTACTGGCAAGGCATGTTGGGAAAAAGCCCCGATGTTACACTACCACCCTTAACACAGCCCCGATATTACACTGCCTCCCCTCCCCCCCGGACTGGTTTCTGTCCCCAGAAAAATGAGAGTCCAACTCAAAAGTCCAACACAAACCTGTCCAGGTGTCGGGGCAGCCTTCGATGCCGACGGCCAGCACGTACAGGCCCACCAGTGTCCATCTGAGTCTCGGTCGGAGTATCTGGTCGGGATGAAGGCTCTGGTTCAACCACCAGCGGGGTGGATGGCTGGTACGGGGCGAGATGGTCACGGTGAAGTACCACGACCCGGTCCCTTTTCTTAAGCCTCACCCTGTACACCACATCCGACAGTCTCTGCAGAACCACACACGGTCCCGACCAATGGCTCCCCAACTTCGGTGATCGTCCTCTTTTTCGCTCTGGGCAGAAAACCCAGACTCGATCTCCTGGTGCAAAGTCCCTCCCCTGGCAGCGGGAGTCATACGCTCGCTTCTGCCAACCCCCAGCCGCTGCCAGGGCCTCCCGAGCCAGTTCGTGCACCGTGTGGAGACGTTCCTTCAAACAAAAAAAACAAACAATCCAACCCGGGTTTGCCCTCCACCTCCGGCTCGGGGGGGGCGGGGGATACCAAATCCACCGGTGTGCGCAGCTCACGTCCAAACATGAGCGCTGCAGGGGTGCACCGGGTGGATTCCTGAGCTGCCGTCTGGTATGCCCACAAAACAAAAGGCAGATGTAGGTCCCAGTCTCGCTGTCGCTGGTCCACTAGGATAGCGAGCTGGGTGGTGAGGGTCCGGTTGAATCGTTCAACCAGGCCGTCGCTCTGTGGATGCAGCGGGGTGGTCCAGGTCTTCCGGATGCGCAGCAGCTTGCAGACCTCTCCGAAGACCTCCGCCTCGAAGCTCCGATCCTGATCGCTGTGCAGCTCCTCCAGTGCGCCAAACCGACAGAACATTTCGTCCACCAGCTTTGATGCCGTCGTAGCAGCGCTCTGGTCCGGGACCGCGTACGCCTCTGGCCACTTAGTGAAATAATCCATTGCGACCAGCACGTAGCGGTTCCCCCGGTCCGTGGTTGGGAAAGGGCCAAGAATGTCCACTCCCACCCGCTCCATCGGTGCTCCCACCTGGTACTGCTGCAGGGGAGCGTGGGATTGCTGAGTTGGCCCTTTCTGAGCTGTGCAGGTGTTGCAGCGATGGACGTGGAGCTCTACATCCTGATGACATCCGGACCAGTAGAACCGGGCTCGAAGACGCTGCAGAGTCTTTGTCACCCCGAAGTGGCCCGCTCCTACTGCCCCATGAACCAGCTGGAGTACATTGGGCCGGAGTCAACGAGGAACCAGCAGCTGCCAGACGTGCCGCTGCCCAGCTGGAGTCTGCCACTGTCGATACACCACACCCTCGTGACAGCGGAGGTTGGCCCACTGGGAGTGTAGGGCTTTAGTCTCTGGGTCCAGCGCAGACACAGCCTCCCAGGCGGGCCACTGTCCTGCGTCCAGCCACTGCCGAACCCGAGAAATGACCGGGTCTCTATCCTGCTCGCTCTGCAGCTGCTGTGTGCCAAGGACCTCTGTGACGTCATCGCTGGGGAGAGTTGCCTGATTATCCGAGGAGGAGCTGTGCGTTGCTGCGTTATTCCTGCTCGCAGTGGTCCAGAGAGCAGCAGCCCGTGGGACAGCATGGTCTCGATCCTCAGCCCGCTGGCAGTGACGGCACTCCTCTGCCGTACAGGGACGCTGAGACAGCGCGTCAGCGTTGGCATGGAGGTGGCCTGCTTGATGCACAATCTGAAAATTATAATCCTGCAGTGCCTCCAGCCATCTCGCCAACTGTCCATCTGGTTCCTTAAAGTTCAGCAGCCAGGTCATGGAAGCATGATCTGTCCTGAGCTGGAATTTCCCTCCGTACACATACGGGTTGAAATGACGCAGCCCCTGGATGACAGCCAACAGCTCTCTGCGAGTTACACAGTAATTCCTCTCAGCTCTGCTGAGAGTGCGGCTGAAGAAAGCGACTGCCTACTCTCCGTGTTCTCCCTCCTGGGATAACACCGCCCCGATGCCCTGATTGCTGGCGTCCGTGTCCACGATGAAAGGGCGGTTCGGGTCGGGATACTGCAGGATGGGGGCTCTGATGAGCGCTGCGCAAAACTGGGAAAAAGCAGCAGCACAATTCTCACTCCACTGAAATGCGCGTCCTTTATGCGTCAGCTGATGCAGCGGGCTGGCGATGGTGGCGAAGTCCTTCACAAACCTCCTATAATAGGAGGCCAGTCCGAGAAAGCTCTTCAGTTCTCCCACATTCCGCGGCACTGGCCAGTCTCTCACCACCACCACTTTTTCTGGGTCGGTGGTGACTCCCGCTGCGCTGACGACGTGGCCCAGGAAGGTGGTCTCCCGCTGGAATAGGTGGCATTTCCTCGGGTGTAACCGTAGCCCAGCCTGTCGGATGGCATCTAGTACTTCTCGGAGATTGGACAGGGCGCTGTCAAAATCAGCTGCATGCACCAGTAGGTCATCCAGGTAAACAACGCTGCGACTCCGGGGCACGTGAGCCAGCACTCGCTCCATCAAGCGCTCAAAGGTGGCCGGGGCGTTGCAGAGTCCAAATGGCATCACTTTAAACTGATACAGTCCCTGCCCAATGGAGAAGGCTGTTTTCTGGCGGGCCTCAGGTGACAGTTCTACCTGCCAATAGCCACTACGTAGATCCAGCGAGCTGAACCAGCTGGAGCCGGCGATGTGGTCCAGCGCATCATCGATGTGGGGCAGGGGGTAGGAGTCCTTACGGGTGACGTCATTCAGTCGTCAGTAATCCACGCAGAACCGCCACGACCCGTCCTTCTTCTTGACCAGCACCACCGGTGCCGCCCAGGGGCTGCTGGAGGGCTCAATAATGTCTGCCTCCAGCATTTCTCGCACTTTTTGTTCTGCTGCTGCCCGCCTTGAAAAGGGCAGCCGGCGTGGGCAGAGCCAAATCGGCCTGATCTCACCAGTGTTGATCTTGTGCTGCACCAAGCCGGTCCGGGTGCATTCCTCATCCTTCACAGCGAAGACACCCATATAGTAGTCCAACAGCTCCCGCAGCTGGCATCTCTGTCCCGGCTCCAGCCCGCTGCAGCTCTGCTGGAATAATTCCTCGACCACCTGCTGCGTCTCTGCCGACACATTGACCCCTCCCCTTGCTGTCCCTGTGTGTGCTCGTGCTGGTGGCTCCGTTGTGTCCAGTCCTCGCGGTGGCCCACCTGGTCTGGTCCGTCCTGGCGGTCCATCGATCGTGCAGGCCCCCGTGTTCCTTCTCTGGGTTCCACTGCGGAGTGTGATGGTCCGGTTTCCCAGCTGGAGGGACGGTCTGGCCGTGTCGATCTTGGCGTTCCACGCTGCGAGCAGGGTCGAGTCCAATAATGCAGGGGTCTTGGATGTCAGCCAGCCAAAACGGGTGTTTTATGTTCTGACTGGCCACCCCCACTACGAGAACTCTTCGCCCCCCCAATCTGGTGCGCCCACCGGTAGCTGTGGTGACGTAGCGCTCGGTGGGTTCCCACCCCTGTGGGGCCATCTCGTTCATGCCCGGCAGCACACCGGGTCGGACCAAGGAGATTGTAGAGCCGGTGTCAATCAGGGCCCGGATCGACGTCTTGTCCAGGCTGCACTGTAAATACATCCCTGGCGAGTGTCCAATTCGGCCCACGCGCGGCACCGGCTCATCGGGGAAAACATCTGCAACGGGAGGCGGCCTGTCCCCGTCCATGCCACCTCGCTCTAGTTTAACGTCGGCGAGGGGCTGGTTTGTTGTGGGGTGGGTGCGGGGCAGTACCGTGCGATGTGTCCTGGCTCTCCGCAGTGGAAGCACCCTTCCTCGCGTTGCCACGGCCATCTACTCCATGGACGCGCTACCGTGGTCTGCCGTAACTCCTCCTCCTCCCCCTCACTCTCAGCCGTGGCCTGGAAGGCTCTTTGTCTTGGCTCGGCTGTACGATTCATTAGCGGCTCCACCCGCTCTGCGTACATGGTCCTGCAGCCGGGCCAGGCGAAGACCTTGGATGAAGTTCCGGAGGGCGAGCTTCTCCACTACCTCTGGTTCGAAGTCCAGGTAGCTGCACTGTGTTAGCAGCCGTATGTCCACCGCGTAGGCTCCTAGTCTCTCCTGGCTGCCTCGATGGCGGTTGGCCAGCTGTTCCTGGGCGTGCTTAGCATTGGTCGTTCTCCCAAACCGTTTCCGGAGCGCACCCTGTAGTGCTGGCCAGCTGCAGCGCTCCTCAGGCAGGAGGTCAGACAGCGTGCAGAGGGGTCTCCCTTCCAAGGCCAGTGCGACCTGTACGACGGTTTCTTCTGGTGGCCAGCCGTTCAGCGAGGCGGCCATCTCGACCTGGACCAGGTAGTCGTCCAGCAGGGTCTCGCCGTTGAAGCGGGGAATGTTGGCCCGCTGCCGGATGGATGGGCCGGTCGCCTCCCAATTGATCCCCACCCCTGGTCGCAGTGGAATCGCTGGCAGGGAGCGGGGCTGGTTTGCTCTGCTCAGCCCACCCTGCCTTGAAAAAGGCAGAAGGCCCCTGTTTGTCCCAGCGAGCGGCTCCGGGGGTCGGTGTCTTAACTCCGTCGTCCGTCGCCAGCTGAGCGATGAGTCGCTCCAGCCGCTGGATCTCCGTTCTGATCCTAGCTTCCATCTGTTCCATGGTTCCCACTTCTGACACCAGTGTGACGTAGGCGAGGTTCACACAAAGAAAGGGAGCAGATGGCTGCGTCACAACAGGCTTTATTAAACACAACACACAATCACAGACAGGAGGGGAGGTCATTTTCACCGACCTCCATTTATATCAGGGTTACACACACATAATCACTCCTGCTCTAATTCTACCTATAACACTGCTGGGTCATTATAACGCAGTTATAATGACACAGCAGTATAATAGCACAGTAATAACATTAAACACACACACGAAAATAAAGTCTCTACTGGCAAGACATGTTGGGAAAAAGCCCCGATGTTACACTGCCCCCCTTAACACAGCCCCAACATTACAATATATCTTTGTATAAGTTCTGTACAACTTAGACTTAGACTTAGACTTAACTTTATTAATCCCTTTGGGATAACCCTCTGGGAAATTTAACTCCCCATGTGTGAAAAAATTATCCATCCTTGGACTGTGTCCTCAGCGGCGTCCTGGCCATTATCTTCTTCTTTTAGATTTGATTGGCGGTTGGCAACCAGCTTACAGGTGCATTACTGCCACTGACTTGATTATCGTCACTCTATGTCTGTATAAGGAGTTCTGAACAACTCCTTATGTGTGAAAAAATTATCCTCTCTCTCTCTGTCTCTCTCTTCCTCTCTCTCTCTCTCTCCCTCTCTCTCTCTCTCTCTCTGAGTGGGTGTGGTCGTGAGTGCGAGCTGAGAGCGTGTGACAGCGTGAGTGATTTATCTCAAATTTTTCTCTGTCTTTTTGTGTTAAAGGGTTTTTTTTCTGCTAAATAATCTTAATTTTTGTTGTCTTCTGTAGCTGGGGTGGGGTAGGCGTTTTGGGAGGGGGGTTTCTGCTGCCAGCTCTGCTGGTCAGCATGGTTTTGGAGCGAGGCTCCGGTTTTGAGCAGCTGACACGCCGCCATGCTGTCAAACTGACACCGGCTGTCAGCTGCTCGGTGGAGGAGTGTAGTCTGGCTGTGGGGGAGCTGGTCGGTTATGAAAGTGTTAGATCAGCTTCTAGAATGAATAGTGCCGTGGTGATTTTCCTGGATAGTATTGAAAAAGTTAACCGGGTAGTGGAGAGCGGGGTTGTGATTAAAGACACACTGGTTCCTGTTCTGTCTCTGGTGAATCCCGCGAAGAGAATTACCATCTCAAATGTCCCACCATTTTTAAAGAACGAGCTGTTGGAGAAGGAGCTGTCGAGACACGGGCAGCTTTTGTCCCCCATTAAGCACATCCCTCTCGGTTGTAAGTCCCCGCGTTTAAAGCATGTCATGTCTTTTAGGCGACAGGTGCTCATGATTTTAAAGAATAGCGAGGAAAGCCTCAACCTCGTGTTTAAATACCGGATTGACGGCTTTGATTATACCATCCACGTCACCTCCGATAATATGAAGTGTTTCGGCTGCGGCATGGAGGGACATTTGATTCGATCATGCCCTCAGGGAGTGGGGGGTGATCACTCGGGGGGGGCCGCTAGTGCGGCCTCGGGGCCGTCTGGTGACGGAGCGGCTTCGCCGCCCTCCGAGGCTGACGGCGCTGCCGCGCCGTCGGGCGTTTCGGCCGAAGCCGCGGGGCCGTCTGGCGGCGGCGCTTCGGCCGAGGCCGCGAGGCTGTCTGGCGGCGGGGCGGCTTTGCCGCCCTCCGCAGCCGGCCTGTCGATCATAACTGAAACAGCAACAACAGTTAAAGCACATCGCGGGGCTGCTGCACAGACCAACATTGCAGACAAGGGTGATATTACCGAGAGGGATCACGCTGAGGGTCAGACAGAGGAGCCGAATGAGGCCCAGGTAGATGGTGGGACCAGAAAGATGAATATAAAAGCACAGCACAGGGTGAGCGAAAGACAGGAAGAGACAGCTACCAGGGTGGCTGAGTCAGTGTTGGAGGATGAGGATGACATCGAATTAGATGAAGAGTTATGTAAAATCCCCATCAAGCGGAAGAATTTGGAAACCAAACAGCAGAGGAGCAAAGTAAAAAGGGTTGTCAAAGACAGTTCTGAGGTTTCTCTATCTCAGCCAGATTCTTATGCTGGGTCTGAGATAGAGAGTGATGGTGAAAGCAGTGATGATGTGGCCAGTGGAGGCGGTTACCCCTTCACAAAAATACAGAAGTTTTTGCAGGACACTAAGGGGGTCAGAATGGTTAAAGTTGAAAGCTTCTTCCCTGATCTAAAACGCTTTGTTGACTCTGCTCGGGCCTACATGAAAAATAGGGGAGAGCTTGAGCAGGAAAGTTTTACTGATCAGGAGATCTACAGACTAAAAAAGCTTGTACTAAAAGTTAAGAACCAAATTGCCCAGGATGATTAGTCTTTTATCGCTCATTCTTTCTTTTCTGTTTTTGTATTGGCTTTGCCCTCTTATACACATGTGTAGTTTTAATTTTGGCACACTCAACATCAATGGAGCAAGAGAAATGTCCAAGCGAACGTGTGTTTTTACTCTTGCAGAATGCAAGAAAATTAATGTTCTGTTTGTTCAGGAGACTCATAGTTCTGAGGACAATGCTGCTGACTGGAGGAGGGAATTTCAGGGTGAAATTATTTTTAGTCATAGAAGCAGCAAATGTGGTGGGGTGGGTATTTTATTTTCTCGAGATTTTATTCCACTTTCTTATGACATTGATGAGATAATTGCAGGCCACATTTTAAAAGTTCGAGCTGTTTTTGAGAATGTCAAAGTTGTTTTTATAAATGTGTATGCTCCAACCGTAGGCACAGAAAGATTGGCCTTTTTAAATATTTTAGATGATACGATCAAAAATTGCAGTAATGATGACTTTTTATTTGTGGGAGGTGATTTTAATTGTACAGAAAATCCTCTTATGGATAGGAATCACCCAGAGCCACATGCTGCATCCCAAAGAGTTTTAAAAGGTTTCATAGAAGCTCATGATCTGTGTGATGTGTGGAGAAATTTTCATGGCAAGGCTAGACAATACACGTGGAGCCATAGAAAGGACAATATTTTGTCCTTAGCTAGACTGGATAGGGTTTACAGTTTTAAGCACCATTTTAGCATTTTTAAAAGTGCTTTTATAGTCCCTGTTGGCTTCACAGATCATTCCCTGGTTCAGTGTTGTGTTTTTATCAAGAATATAAAGTGCAGTAGTGCATACTGGCATTTTAACACGTCACTTTTATCGGATAACAGTTTTAAAACTGCTTTTATGTTTTTTTGGAGTAATTTTAAATTGACAAAATCAAATTTTAGTTCTTTGCAGCAGTGGTGGGATGTAGGGAAGAGCCAAATAAAGAATCTGTGCCTACAGTATACTCGCAATGTCTCTGGAGACTTGGCCAGGTCTGTCAGGGACCTGGAGAGAGAAGTAGTGGAGCTGCAGTCTTTGGCAGGCTCCACAGGAGAAAGAGGACATTTTGAGGCCCTCAATGGCAAAAAGTCTGTTCTAACTGACCTACTGGGTGTGGCTGCCAGGGGCGCTGTGGTACGCAGTAGGTTCCAGAACATCGCACTAATGGACGCTCCATCTCATTTTTTCTTTGGTCTGGAGAGGAAGAATGGTCAGAGGAGGATGATCCACTCTCTCAGCTCCGAGGACGGGCGGCCGATCCATGAGTCTGCGGAGATCCGTCGCTTTGCAGTTGCTTTCTACAAGGATCTCTTTAAGAAAGAATTTGTTGAGAATCCACACGCACTGAGTCATTTTTTGACGGACTTGCCAAAAGTGATGGCTGGCGTGAATGCGGAGCTGGAGAGCGGGATCACTCTGCAAGAACTGGCAGTGGCTGTCCAGTCTCTTCAGTGTGGAAAAGCCCCAGGGATAGATGGCCTACCAGCGGAGTTCTACAAGGCGTTCTGGTCTGAGATCTGTGAGGACTTGCTGGAAGTACTGTCTGACAGTCTGCGGAAGGGTCACCTGCCCCTAAGTTGTAGGAGAGCAGTCCTCACCCTCCTTCCAAAAAAAGGCGACTTGAAAGACATTAAGAACTGGCGTCCGGTGGCCCTCCTCTGTACTGACTACAAAATTCTCTCCAAAGTGTTGGCTACCAGACTGAGGAAGGCGATGGAGCAGGTCATCCATGTAGACCAGACCTACTGTGTACCTGGTAGGTTGGTTACAGACAACATTTTTTTAATTCGTGATGTTTTGGACCTCTCCAGCTCATTGGTCAAAGAACTTGGTCTTATTTCAATAGACCAAGAAAAGGCGTTTGACCGAGTTGAACATCCATACCTTTGGCAGACATTAGAGGCCTTTGGTTTCAGCTCAGGGTTCATCGCCATGATCCAGGCTTTGTATAGAGACATTGAGAGTATTCTTAAGATTAATGGTGGTTTGAGTGCTCCTTTCAAAGTTGAGAGGGGTGTCCGACAGGGCTGCCCCCTCTCAGGTATGCTGTACTCTCTTGCCATTGAGCCCCTCCTTTGTAAACTAAGGCAAGGCCTCACTGGTTTTAAAGTCCCCAACTCTGACTCTGTTTTTAAAGTGTCTGCCTATGCTGATGACGTTGTTGTTTTTACAAGAAATCAAAACGATGTAGACTACCTTTTAAGAACTGTTAATCTTTTTGGTGAGTGCTCCTCAGCGAGAGTGAATTGGGGTAAGAGTGAAGCTGTTGTGGTGGGGGGGAGACCACAAAAAATTGCCCTACCTGGTGGCCTCTCGTGGACACAAGGTGGTTTTAAATATCTTGGTGTGTTTTTAGGAAATCAGACTTTTACTGAGAAAAATTGGGAGTGTTTTTTAGAAAAAACTGAAGGAAGACTAAAAAAATGGAAATGGATTCTGCCAAACTTGTCCTTCAGAGGTCGTGTTTTAATTATCAACAACTTGATTGCTTCAATGCTGTGGCATCGACTGTCTTGTCTGGACCCTCCACCCAATTTGCTGGCCAGAGTGCAATCTATAGTCGTGGACTTTTTCTGGGACCGTCTTCACTGGGTTCCACAGAGTATCCTGTTTTTACCGAGGGAAGAAGGTGGTCAAGGGCTCATCCATCTGGCCAGCAGGGGGGCTGTCTTTCGCCTGCAGTTCATTCAGCGACTGCTGAGTGGCCCCCTTGACCTTGTGTGGAGACCTATTGCCAGGGCTGTCCTGGCTCGCTGTGGAGGGCTTGGACTAGAGGAGTCGCTGCTTTTAATGGATTTAAGGGGCCAAAAACTCCCAGAACTTCCCCAGTTTTACCAAAGTGCTTTTAAAATCTGGGGACTTTTTAAAAAGAACTCTCCCCAGGCTTCCTTGTCGCCTTTCTGGCTTTTAAAGGAACCACTTGTGTTCGGGACCCGTTTTGATGTGGGCAATGTTTTAGGACCTTCTGTTTTAAAAAAGTTTATTTTTGCAAAGGTTACAACGCTGGGACATTTGGTGAATTTATGTGGTCCTAACTTGGACAATGCTGTTGCCCTGTGCTCGGCTCTTGGCGTCTCTTCAGTCAGAGTTATAATGAACTTGTTGAAAGATTGGAGAGACTGCCTGTCTGCAGAAGAACACTCTGCTATTGTTTTACACTGCGAAAACTCTGTACAAACTGCTGATGAACCTTTTCCTTTTAGTATTTTATCTCCTGATTTTAAAGATGGCACTGGTGTGTTTTTAAACTCTGAGCACATTAACATTTGTGACTCTCCTGGTAAAAAAATGTATGGACTTTTGGTGAAAATTCTAAATGTGAATAAGTTAAAAGGTCGAGCTGATACACCATGGAGGAAACACTTGGGTCTGGGTCCTGAGGTGAGGCCTGCCTGGAGAGCACTCTATAAACCACCATTAACTAAGAAGGTTGGAGACCTACAATGGCGAGTTTTACATGGTGCTGTGGCTGTAAATGCTTTTATCTCTCTTTTAAACCCAAATGTTGTTGAGGTTTGTCCATTTTGTCCTCAGAAAGAAACTGTGTTCCATTGTTTTCTGGACTGTAACAGACTGCAATTGTTGTTTGTTTTTTTGGGGAAGCTGTTTTATCTGTTTGGAGAAGTCTTTTCCCAGCAGATTTTTATCTTGGGCTTTCCATATAGACAGAGGACTAAGAAAAAGAGTGAACTCTTAAATTTCATCCTGGGTCAGGCTAAAATGGCTATTTATGTTAGTAGGAAAAGAAAAATTGAACAACTGCTGGATTGTAATGTAAAAGACATGCTGGTTGGCATGATTAAGGCTCGAATAGTGATTGATTACAATTACTATCATCTGATGCAGAATGTTGAAACCTTTGAGGCTATGTGGTGCTTTAAGCACATCCTGTGTTGTGTTAAGGAGGGGAAAATTATCTATGGTATAATCCTGATGTAAGAAGCAAGTTTTTTGTTTTAGTTTTCCTTGTTTGGTTACTTGTGTCTTTGATTTCTTGTCAGTGAGACATTTTTCTTTTCCATTGCTTCTTTTAGTTGTTTTAGTTGTTGTGTTTTTCTGTTGAATTTGTGACAATAAAGGTGTGTTGAAAAATCAAATCTTCCTCTCTCTCTCTCTCTCCCTCTCTCTCTCTCTCTCTCTCCGGCTCTCTCTCGCTCTCTTTCTCTCTCTCTCTCTCTCCCTATGCTCCAGGGTCTCAACTTGGTAACAAAACAAACATTCCTCCCCCACATTAGGATCCAGGTGTGCTCTGTATTTATTCGTAGCTATTGCCCCATGTGCAATCCTCCACTGGAGATCTGCTGTCCGTTTCTCAATAGGGAGCTTGTACATGGACCGCCAGCTGCCTTTCGGGGAGAATACCGGCCCCCAAAACCCCGCCCACTTTGACTCTTTCACCTCCGTCAGAGAGCGCAGATTCAGAACCTTCACACAGATGTGATACACCGTCTTCTTCCCTACAACCTGGAACTTGCCCAGACGAGGAGTTCTGAAGGACAGCAGGTGATCCTCTCCCTCCTGCCACTCTCCCACAGCTGGACTTATAGAAAGGGCAGGAAAGGTGGACACAGTGTCCTCATCCCATTGATTGAAAAGAGTACGGTTTTCCGCAAAGGCTCTAAGTGGTCGTGGCAGGGCAGCACACACTTCCTTCACCACCCTATGCACCAGTCTGACAGATGAAATGTTGGCACTCCGCCCCAGCGTTTCTATGGACGTGGTTGACATCTTCATAAGATGACCAAGCTTGGTACAGCCTGCCTCTCTTAAACAAGTTCGCAGACTAACGGACTGCAGCACTTGAGTGTCCATGAATTGATTGAAAAACAGTGGTTCCTCAAACAGCCACATGCCTGGCGTCTCCTCAGGAACGCGGGCTACGGTGAAGACTCGCCATGCATGCAAGACAGATGTATAAAAAGCAGAAAGTCCACCTCCCCGGATTTCACGAGGAAAAGCTGCTTATCATAGCCCAAGCAGCCAACTCTCCTCAGGAGCAGTTTTGCAGTGGCCATCCAGCAGGGGCTACATCCATAAAGGAGCCGTTGCGCAGTCTGAAGCCTAAAACAGGCGATCTTGGACTGTATGTCCACCAGACCCTGTCCTCCCTCCGCAACAGGCAGGTAGAGAACGGCCGCATGAACCCAATGTCGACCAGACCAAAAGAAATCCACGATGATCTTCTGAACCTCCTCAACCAGGCTCCTGGGCGGTGTCAAAGCAATAAGCCTATGCCAAAGAGCCGAAGCAACCAGATTATTGGCGACCAGAACTCTTCCCCTATATGACAGCTGTGGTAGCAACTATTTCCATTTAGAAAAGTGAGCACACACCTTCTCCTTAATTCCCTCCCAGTTCTTGCGTTCAAAGTCCTCAGAACCCAAAAATACCCCCAACACTTTAAGACCGGCTTTCCCCCACAGAAGACCTCCAGGTAGATGAGTTTTGAGTTTTAAAAAATGCCTTTATTGCACAATTCAAGAAAATGTAAGAGGAATGTCCTGATGTGACCACTGCCCCACCAATAAACCCTCACTCTTGCCCCAGTTTACCCGTGCAGAAGATGCTTTTTCATAAATAGATAAAGTGTCCACCAAACGCTGTACATCCCTGTGGGATGTGATGAAAATGTTGACGTCATCTGCAAAAGCAGACAAGACGAGTGGACGACAACTACTGGAGGGCCCCGGCAGAATCAAACCACCCAGCTGAGTGCGCAACCTGCACAGCAAAGGCTCAATGGCCAAGCTATACAGTTGACCTGAGATTGGACAACCCTGCCTTATTCTCCCCGACGTACAGGGATTGGACGACTCAGCCCTGCCCCCATCTTTACCAAACACTTAGCTCCAGTATATAACAGATTGACCCACGTCAAAAACATATTGCCAAAACCAAACCCCTTCAGTGTGGAAAACAAATAAGAATGGTCAACCCCATCAAAAGCTTTTTCTTGGTCCAAAGACATAATACCGAACTTTAAATCATAACATTTACTAAGATGAAGAACGTCACGGACGAGAAGAATATTGTCCATAATGGTTCGGTCAGGAATACAATATGTTTGATCTGTATCTATGATTAAATCCAAGACAGTTTTCAATCTATTTGACAGGGCTTTAGATAGCACCTTATAGTCTGTGCAAAGAAGAGCCACAGGCCTCCAGTTTTTAAGCAAGGCCAAGTCCCCTTCATTTGGCTGCAGAGATAGTACTGCACGCCGGCAGGAGACAGGTAAAGATCCAGTTCTGTAACAGTCAATCAGAATGTCATAAAAGTCTGTTGCAATAACATCCCAAAAATGCTTAAAAAAGTCAGAAGAAAGACCGTCCAGTCCAGGTGCACGTCCCAGAGCCATTTGATTAACTGCTACAGTTAACTCATCCAAAGTCAGTTCACAGTCCAGAGCAGCCCTGTCCTCTGGGTTGAGCTTGGGAAGACCTTCGAAGAGTTGATTTTGAGATTCTATGCAACATGGTTCTGCACCAAACAGAGCCCCATAAAAATCCACTGCATGGCTCCTCATCTCAGATGGATTTGTAGTCATTTGACCATGTGGGAGTTTTAAGCAAGTCATCAACTTCTTTTTCGCAGCAGACTTCTCCAGATTGAAAAAAAAAGATGTTGGGGCATCCATGTCCTGCAGCCGAGTAAACCGGGACCTAACAAGTGCCCCCTTCACTCTTTCCTGCAGGAAAGAGCTCAGAGCTGATCTCTTCTTCTGCAACAAAGGACCTGCGGTAGAATCCTGATCCCTAACCAAACTCTCCTCCAGCCTCTTGACAGTGTCCTCAAGTTCACGAACTTTGGTTTTGATGATAGCAGTCGAGTTCGCAGTATACTGTTGACAAAAAATGCAAATTTGCACCTTGCCAACCTCCCACCACTGTTCCAGGGAACTGAAACGAGGCTTTGTAGTCCTCCAGTGTTCCCAGAAACACACAAACTATTGATAAAAAGTGGTGTCTTGAAGGAGCTTATTATTGAAGTGTCAATAATATTTAGTTCTTTCCCCTGGTGTGCTAATTAATACCACAGAGGCTAGATGATGATCTGTAAAACCGACTGGACTTATGTTACTGTGGAGGATTCCCGGGCCAAAAGTTTGAGAAACATATATTCTGTCTAATCTAGCAGCACTGACCATATCATCTGTGACTCTGACCCAGGTATACTGTCTAGTGTTTGCATGTTTAACTCTCCATGTATCCAAGAGGTCGAACTGTACAGTGATATTTTTTAAAACTTGAGAAGACTGAAGATGGGGTTCTGCATTAGTGTGTTCCAGAGTGAAATCCAAGGTACAGTTGAAATCACCAGCAACAATAAGTTGGTCTTGGTGATAGCTCTGCAATGCATTTGTCAGTGTACTGAAAAAGGCAACTCTTTCAGAACTCTGATTTGGAGCATAAGTGTTGATCAAACAAAACACGGAATTCCCTATTTCGGCCCTAACAAGGAGCAGCCTGCCCTTCACTACCTCCACTACAGATAAAACTGTTGCATTTGCAGATTCCCCAAACAAAATGGTTACTCCTGCACTAAAATTTGTACCATGACTGAGTGAAAAAGGACCCTTCCACCACAAGCCCCAGTCCACTTCATCTGCTGAAGTGGTATGAGTTTCTTGCAAAAACATAATGTTAAGATTTTTTTCATCTGAACAGGTCACCAATTAATCCCCTCTTATGATTGCCCCTCCCACCATTGATGTTTAAGGATCCTAATTTTATGGTTTGCATAGAGAGATAGATATAAGGAACGCCGTGCTGTGCCCATGTAAGTTATTTCATCTGTCGGCTGCGCTTGACCTTTTGTCCTCCTGCTGATTTACGCAGGGCTGTTAGGTGCTTTTTAAGGCGAAAACGTTTTCTTTCATCCAGGAGGTCAAGACCAACCTGCCTTTTTAGCACATTAACCGACCTAATAAATTTATCAGCGTCACTGAAGTAATCAGTGACTTTAACGGCTCTGTTATAGGTTTCATCCAGAAAAACATTTATTTCTTCAAGTGAATACAAACTCGTGTTTCTATTGCAAGTTGCTCCAATAGACACGGTGTCAGAATCAGAATCCATTCCCTCGTCAGCACAACTTAGCTGACTTTGATACAGCTGGCCCAGCTGATTCATCATGAGCTACATTTTCCTGAACGCCACCTACAACAGCTGACTGGCGTTGTTCCGTTGGCTGCTCTGAAACGGTAGCAGCCACCGGAACCGCAGCCGCTGACGTCACAAGCTCTTTCCCACAGCTAGATTCTGACGCACCATCAGTGACTGTTTGGGCGTCATCACCAGCTGCGCTCCCAACCGTAAGCTGGGCTGCGGGCGCCACAGCCGGACTGTCCACAGACACAGCAGCAGGTTCCGGAGCAGGACCGGCGGAAGGCCCCGCAACGTCGTCTGTAGTAGCGGCGTGAGCGGAGGCCGCACCGCCGGTTTCAGCTGCGGCTTCATCAGAGCCTCCCACCCGCTGCTTGTGGGGACAAGCGAACCGTTTATGGCCCACGTCTCCACATTCTAAACACTTCATCTGTCCTGAGCTCGCATACACCATGTAGGAGCCGTCCCCATGTTTGACCCGGAAGGACACTTCTAGTGTTTGGGTGGGCAAGTCCAAAAACATGAACACCTGTCGCCTGAGTGATTTTACATGTTTTAATTTGGTGTCCTTGCATCCCAAACTCACAGTTCTAAACGGGCCTGCAAACTTCCCAAATCTGCAGAGCTCCGTCTCCAACTGCTCATCAGTGATGAAAGGAGGAACACCTGAAACGGTGATACGCATTGATGGAACAGATAAGGGGGACACCTGTACATACGTATCCCCGGTAACAACACCGTTTCCAATCAGACTGTGGACATACTCCTCACCAGCCAGAAACACAACTACAGCTTTATTCATTCGGGACGCAAAGCAGATCGCATCATGTCCCACCTTCTCACCCACAGCAAGAAGGACCTCCTCCACATTAACGCTGCTATCCAGGGGAATGATCCTCACTCCTTCCCGGATAGATGGAGATGGCGTCTCAAAGGTCGCCATCCTCCAGCAAACGGCCAAAAAACAAAAACTGAAAAAACTCCGCTGGACTCCACCGCTTGGCAATGTGGATCCTGTGTTTGTTTTCAAGGCCTTGTTAAAAGTCAGACTCCAGGTGGAGTATTCTTTCTATAAAACTGTGGACAATTTGGAGGTATTCACCAATAGATGGACTGTAGGGAATATTTTGTGTTCTGTGGGAGAGGGGGATGAGTTATGTTTGCACTTTTGAAATGTGAGACACTTAGTGGAATGATGGTATCATGGTGATCTCACATTTTTGGATTGTACAATAAAGGGATTTTTTTTAAACCTCCCTCTCTCTCTCTCTCTCTCTCTCTCTCTCTGTCTCTCTCTCCCTCTCCCCCCTCCCTCTCCCCCCCTCTCTCCGGCTCTCCTTCTCTCCGTCTCTCTCTCCCCCTCTCTCTGCCCCCCCCCCCCCGTCTGAAGTTCTTGGAATTAAGTCTGCACGCTTTGTGAGCAAAGTTTTGGAGTTGTGGTGGCTCAAATTGACAGCTGAGGAGAGGAAGATGGTGAGGGACTATTGCTACAAGAGAGAAGAACCTGATGAAGGTGACCCGTTTCCTGAGTTGGGCTTTGCTGTGAGATCGGAGGGTGCAGAGGGGTCCATGTTGTGTAATAAATGCACAAGTCTTTACTCAGCAAAGACTAAATTGTTTTATTACCTCCGCCAAGGAGGTAATGTTTTTACCGGCGTCTGTCTGTTTGTCTGTCTGTCTGTTATCACCATAACTCAAAAAGTTATGAACAGATTTTGACAAAATTTTCAGGAAATGTGTGTAATGGCACGGGGAACAGATGATTAGATTTTAGTGATGATCTGAGAGTGCATACCTCCACCAAGGGCTTTTTTGTTTGTATTTGTGCAGCAGGATTACACAAAAACTACTGGATGGATTTGGATGAAATTTTCACCACAGGTGGTTCTTGGCCTACAGAGGAACCCATTACATTTTGGTGATGATCTGGGAATGCATACCTCAGCCAAGGCTCTTCTCACAGTGTGTCACCCACAATACTCCAAAGCTAATGGACAGACTTTGATGCAATTTTCACCACAAGTGGCTCTAGGCCGACACACAAACCCATTACATTTTGGAGGTGATCCATGACAGACTGAAGGAGCCTTGGCGGAGGCATGCGCTCTCTGAGTGCTTTTCTAGTTACTATTGTGTGAAGGCTTTTAATAGAAGGCAGTTAAACGACAGAGTGGATACGGTGTGGAGGAAGAGACTGAAGGTTACAGACAATGTCAGGCCCGTGTGGAGGGTCCTTTACAAATCCCCTCTACATAAAAGAGCAGGTGATCTCCAGTGGAGGATTCTGCATGGAGCTGTGGCTGTCAACTCTTTTATTTCCCGCAACAATCCTAGAACATGTAAAGACTGCTTTTTCTGTGGGTCAACTGAAACCATTTTTCATTGTTTTGTTGAGTGCCCTAGACTGAAAACACTGTTCATGCTTTTGAGCAACATTTTTAGGAGTTTTGATGTAATGTGGTCCAGCATGATTTTTATATTTGGTGCTGAATTCAAACAGGTCAATGCAATGAAATGGCAGCTCTTAAATTTTTTATCTGGCCAAGCAAAGTTTGCCATTTACATGAGCAGGAATAGGGAGCAGGGTCAAGAGGTTACAATGTTCACTTCTATGGTTAGAGCCCGAATTCAGATGGAGTTTAAATTTTACAAAGCTATGGACAATTGAGACGATTTCAACTCCAAATGGTGTTATAGGAATATAATCTGGTCTGTGTCAGAAAATGAGATCATCTTTAGTCCTTTTTTTGGGTAAGCCTCTGATTTAACAGGTTTTTTTTGTTGTTGTTGTTTTGTCTTTGTTTGTGTTTTTTTTGGTTACTTGTTCACACCGGTCTGTCTGTGATTATGTATGATTGTAAATAAAGTTGGTTTTAAAATCAAATCTCTCTCTCTCTCTCTCTCTCTAGACACTTGGTGGAATGATGGTATCATGGTGATCTCACGTTTTTGAATTGTACAATAAAGGGATTTTTTAAACCTCTCTCTCTCTCTCTCTCTCTCTCTCTGGCTGCTTTTCCAGTTTTTGTTTTTTTTGGGTGGAGGATGGCGGCCTTGGGAAAGCCACCTCCATCTATCCACCAGGGGGTGAGGATCGCTCCCCCGGACAGCACTGTTACTGTGGAGGAGGTCCTGGAGGCTGTGGCCGAGCAGGTGGGCCCTGATGCGGTCTGCTTTGCTTCCCGAATGAATATAGTGCAGCGGTTAATTGCATATTTCATAAGAATCCTTCAAATGGTGACACAAGCATGAAATTCTCCACAAATATGCTTTAATGTCCTCTCTTTCAGAAAAGGGTCCTGGCCACGCCAAAAATTCAAGATGGCCGCCATTGTCCAAGATGGCTGCCAGAATGTGACAATTTTTTGTTATTTTTCCTCTTTTCTTAATTTAATTTTCCAAGTGAACCATGTTTATGCTCTTATATACTAATTTTACAGATTTTGTTGTCTCTGATATAAATTTAAGAAGGTTAGCCTTCAATGTGGTGCCCAAAATGGCTGCTACTCCTTGAAAATTATGATTTATCCATCGTAAATTGAGCATATTTAACACACACATGTAATCGTTTCTGGATGTGGATCTTGGTTGGTGTGGTGCAGATCCCATTCAACCGTTTTTATAAACTACAGTTGTGACTGTGATTGCAATTAAAAAAAAACAAGAGTGATTGTCAGCACACAACCAGGGCACACTGGTGTCAATCACTGCTGTGTAACTCGGCATGGGGTTCAGTGTCAACTGATCTAGCTTTACTAACACTGCAGTATTAGACTAGTTGTAGTAGTATATGCATAGTTTAGTGTCCCAAATGCTTTCTAACAGCCCCATATCATGTAGCTACTAAACTGTAGTTTTTTAGTTATTAGATACTAGTTAGAGAGTCGCACCTGAATTGACAGGATGTGCCAGCGCGGGAGAGCCAAGCCAAGGGTAAGGGGGTTATGCATGTCTCGCCAAATGTTCATGTACTTACCCGGATGGAGTACAGATCACACGGGACTTAAATGGCACTGGATGAATGATCGGGCTAGGTGTAGGGCAACCGAACCTAGTTGAATCCCATACAGTAATGTGTGCACAATTTGATTAGGGTGGTAAAAGGATAGCCCCTCGGCCTTAATCAAGACACATCATGGCAGAAGCAAATGTGATATCTGCCAATCGGAAAACAAATTGGAGCTTGTGTTGCCTTTGCCAGAAGGACAAAATAGGTGAGGGCCTGACATCCACTCCAAGTCATCATTCCCCAGAACATGATGGATACAAAATGCTGGCAAGGAACATTCCCATGTTCAGCGAAATCAATGACATGCCATTGAGAATAGATCCAACGAGGCTGGATGAAGGTGATGGCATAGAAGCCACACTCAGGAAAAATATGGCAAAATACCATGCGAGCTGTCGCTTGTTGTTCAACAACACTAAATTGCAACGGGCACAAAAGCGCCATTCCAGTAGTCAAACCAGTGAAACTGAGACTGGAGCTTGTCAGTCAAAACTGCGGCGAAAAAGTCATGACAGTCAGACATGCATTTTCTGTGAAAAAGTGGCACCTGCATCAGACCTCAGAGAGGCCAGCACAACGGGCCTAGACAAGAGGCTGCGCAACATTGCAGAGATGCTTGGTGATGGTAAGCTTCTTGCAAGATTGACTGGTGGTGATGTCATTGCACAGGAGTTCAAGTACCATAATGTTTGCCTTCGGGCTCTCTACAACAGGGAAAGGGCGCACCTGAGGAACCTTGAGAAACGTGACACTAAGTCACAACCAGATGTGTATCCAATGGTGATCTCAGAATTGGTTGCATACCTTGTTGAAAGCAACCTATGTTCAGAAAGACCAGTTACATTTCGCATGCCAGATATCTGCCACATGTACCAAAAGCGTCTGGAACAGCTGGGGGTGGACTCACCAAATGTGAATTCCACTAGACTGAAAGAAAAGCTATTGGCTGAAATTCCAGGACTTGAGGCTCACAGATCTGGCGCAGATCATAGAGAAGTGATACTTACATTTCAGGAAGATGTAGGCAAAGCGCTTGCTCAATCCACAGATCTTTCAGATGCACTTATCATTGCTAAAGCAGCAAAGATCCTCAGAAGATGTATACTTGACCACAAGTCTAGATTTGAAGGTACATTTTCTCAGGGTTGTGTGCAAAATGCTATACCTCCCCTTCTGCTTCAATTTGTGGGGATGGTTGAGCATGGTGCTGACATAAAATCACAGCTGAGATTCGGGGCATCAAAGTCAGACCAGGCAATTGCTCAGCTCATGCAATTCAACTGCTACACCCGCTACAAGGAAGGAGCAGCAACTCACAGGCATTCTAAAGACAGAGAGACCCCATTTCCCGTGTACATGGGGCTCTCTGTTTATGCCAAAACCAGAAAGAGGAATCTGGTTGAGATGTTGTTCGATCATGGTCTCAGTATCTCTTATGACAGAGTGCTGGAGATCTCTGCTCAACTTGGAGATGCAACAGTCAGCAAGTATGTTGAGGAGGGTGTGGTTTGTCCTCCAGTGCTGCGGAAAGGGTTGTTCACTACTGCAGTGATGGATAACATTGATCACAATCCCTCTGCAACAACTGCAACTACCTCCTTTCATGGCACAAGCATCTCTCTGTTCCAACATCCCACAAAGGATAATAGTGGACAGGAACGAGGGCAACTCAGGTTTGGGCCTGAGAAAGTAAAGTCAGTTCCTGAACTTCCTGATACATTCACAAATATCTCTCCAGCTTCCTTCCGGACAACAAATCCTGTTCCACCAGGTACTGCAATGCCAAAACCACCCACAGATATTCTGGGGCCACAACTAGCACTAGAGTACCAGTGGGTGGACAAGGTCTCAGTGACACAAGAAGTTGATGATGCATTGAACCTAACATGGTCAGCACATCATGCTTCAATGAAGAGAAGCCCTGAATTTGAAGTTACCATTACTTCTTTGCTTCCTCTCCTGCGGGATCCAGCTCATTCAGTTGCTACAGTCAAACATGTAATGAACAAAGTAAAAGATGTTGTTGATTTCCTCAACCCTGGCCAGGTACCTGTCATCACAGCTGACCAGCCAATCTACGCCATAGCAAAGCAGGTGCAGTGGCAGTGGCCAGGTCAGTATGGTGAGGACAAGTACCTGGTCATGTTTGGTGGTCTGCACATTGAGATGGCAGCACTGAAGTCGCTGGGTACTATCCTCCAAGCCAGTGGATGGATAGGAGCACTAGTTGAAGCTGGTGTGGCTTCATCTGGCACTGCAGAGTCCTTCCTGTCAGCTGCAAGTGTTACCAGGACGCGACAGATGCACCAAGTGACAGCCTCCAGCTTGTACAAACTCTTGAAAGCTGCATATGATGAGTACTGTACTGAGCAGGAAAATCAAGATGAAGAGGCACTGGACTTTGAGAAGTGGTGTGACTCCCGAAAACAGGATAGTCCACAGTTTCACTTCTGGCACATGGTACTATCCATGGAGCTTGTTGTCTTTCTGCTGATTAGATCTTTCCGCGAGGGAAATTTTGCTCTCTACTGCCAGGCACTACATGAACTGATACCCTGTTTCTTTGCCAACAACAATACAAACTATGCTCGTTGGCTGCCCATCCACCTCAGGGACATGCTTATGCTAGAGATTTCACACCCAGAGTTAGACAAAGAGTTTAAAGCTGGCAACTTTGTGGTGCACAAGACCCGTCGTCCTTTCTCAGCAATGGCTCTAGATCAAGCCCATGAGCAGACCAATGCCATCATCAAGGCTGATGGTGGAGCCATTGGGTTGACAGAAGATCCATCTGCACTCAGGCGATGGATGTTAGCTGGCCCAGAGGTCAGTCGCTTGTTGTCTGTTTATGACACAGAGGCCCAACGCAAAGAAATTCCCGAGCAAGCAACACACCATGAGCAAAACCCACAGGCACAGAAGACTTTTCTGGACAAGGTCAACAAGCTTTCTGCAGCCTTGCAAAACCTAGGCAGTCCTTTTCAGGAAGAAAGTTCTGACTTGTATTCCATTGACACCAAGGATATTGCCCACCCCAACACAGCACAGCTTCTCAAGACACACATGAACAGAGGCCATGCCAAGTTCCAGGAGTTCTCAGATGCTCTGGCAAGCCGCCCTGCCTCCATGTATGAACCCATCAAGAAGAATGTGACCGACTTCTTCCAACAAGAATCGGCTAGTCCTGTACAGTCAAAGCAAAGGCTATTGTCAGTTATTCTCCTGACAGTCTCTCTCTCTTGTGAGAAACAGTTCATGATCACAATCCCATGATTTAAAGTTCATTTAAATGAAAAAAGCATGTTTATTTCAACAGATATATGGTCTCGGTGTGAGATTGCCAGATACTGATGGCGGCCATCTTGAAAAAAGGTCGCCATCTTGAATTTTCACGTGGCCAGGACCCTAATCTGAAAGAGTATATCCAGGAGGGTATCTGTGCAAAATTTCATGCTTGTGTCACCATTTGAAGGATTTTTTTAGTTATCTGCTCCACTAAGAGCTGTGGTTGTGTTTCTGGCAGCTGAAGACGATGTCCACACCCTGATTGTAAGCGGTGTTGTTATCGGGGAAACGTATGTACAGGTGTCCCCCTTATCTGTCCCATCAACGAGAATCACCGTCTCAGGTGTTCCGCCTTTCATCACTGACGAGCAGTTGGCGACAGAGCTACGCAGATTTGGGAAGTTTGCGGGCCCGTTTACAACTCTGCCTTTGGGATGCAAGGCCGGCAAGTTCAAACATGTGAAATCACTCAGGCAACAGGTGTTCATGTTTCTCGACTCGCCCAGTCAGACTCTGGAAGTCTCCTTCAGGGTCAAGCACGGGGACAGATCTTATATGGTGTATGCGAGCTCGGGACAGATGAAGTGTTTTGAATGTGGAGACGTGGGCCATAAACGGTTCGCTTGTCCGCACAGGCAGCGGGCGGAGGGCCCTGATGGAGCCGCGGATGGTGCCGGCGGCGAGCCCTCTGCTCATGCCGCAGCTGCGGACAGCGGCGCGGCCTCTGCTCCCGCTACCCCTGCTCCGGAGCCTGCCGCTGTGTCTGTGGATGGCCCGGCTGTGCCGCCCGCGGCCCAGCTTGCGGCCGGGAGCGTTGATGGCGATGGCGCCACAAGGGTCACTGATGGTGCGTCACAATCATCTCGCTGTGTGACGTCAACAGCTGGGCCTCCGGCAGCTACTACCGCTTCGGAGGAGGGGACGGAGCACCGACCTGATGGTGCGTCACAATCATCTCACTGTGTGACGTCAGCGGCTGTGCCTCCGCCAGCTGCTGCTGCTTCGGAGGAGGGGACGGAGCACCGACCTGATGGTGCATCAGAATCTCGCTGTGTGACATCAGCGGCTGTGCTTCCGGAGGCTGCTACCGTTACTCAGCGGGGGATGGAACAGCGACAGTCAGCTGCTGAGGGTGGCGTCCAGGAAAATGTGGCCCATGATGAATCCACTGGCCCGGGAGAACCAAG
This sequence comes from Pholidichthys leucotaenia, assembly GCA_020510985.1. Taxonomy (NCBI): domain Eukaryota; kingdom Metazoa; phylum Chordata; class Actinopteri; order Cichliformes; family Pholidichthyidae; genus Pholidichthys; species Pholidichthys leucotaenia. The sequence goes on along the minus strand of CM035841.1, from coordinate 276,105,662 downwards.
CAGTCAGCTGAGTTGTGCTGCCGAGGAAATGGAATCTGATAACGACGCTGTGTCTAATACTGAGTCTATTGAGGCAAAATGCAGTACAAACACGAGTTTGTACTCACTGGACGAAATCAATGCTTTTCTGGATGAAACCTATAACAAAGCCATTAGGGTCGCCGACTACTTCAGTGACATTGATAAATTCATTAAGTCTGTGGATGTGCTAAAAAGGCAGGTTGGTCTGGACCTCCTGGATGAAAGGAAACGTTATCGCCTCAAGAAACACCTGACAGCCCTGCGTAAAGCAGCAGGGGGAATGCCGGTCAAGTGCGCCCGACAGGAGGAATGAATGGCGGTCGTTCCTCTGCCTGTTTCACACATTTCTGGGATATTGTTTGAACAGACTTGTATATGACATTTAATTGACTGTCACAGAACTGCGTCTTTGACTAGGCGGGCTGCAAGGAATGCTCTGTGTGGTTTGGGGGGGGGGACATTTCAGTTTGCACTTTTTCAAATGTGACACACTTGGTGGAATGATGTTGGTGTGCTTACTTTTTTTTTTTGAAGTGTGCAATAAAGGCTTATTTTAAAAGGTCAAAGGTCTCTCTCTCTCTCTCTCTCTCTGTCTCTTCAGCAAGTTGTATAATTCTGCAGGAATTTTCTTGCAGCCATTCACTGTTCTACTGCACATGATTGGCTATATGGATTGAATGACAATAAAGTTGGCTTCTTCTTCACTGATGATGGTGAAATAAGTTTTTCTCTGTCGGCCTCTGCTCCTCTTTCCATTGACCTTTCCCATCAATATGACTTTCTCCACACTATCTTTTCTGATGATGTGCCCAAGAAATATTAACTGTCGTCTTATTGTTGTCATCAACTCTTTCTTTGCTACAGCCCTTCTGAAAACATCTTCATTGGTGATATGCAGTAAAACACAAAAAATACTCACAGTATTCAGTCACAACAGTATACAGAGAACCTGTTTGCATTGTGGAGAGCTGATCTTATCATTCCAACTTGTATTAATTGGCCAAAAATTGAATCAATAAATGGTAATTAAAGGCTCTGAATCAGTTCTTCACTTCCCATGTGCTCCTTGGTCTTCACCCACACATCACTATAGTCAACTCAGTGGTGTGGTAGTAACATGTAATGTAAAAAAGATACTCTGTGCACTGCTGTGACTAAAACTTTTGTGTGGTTTTTATGTTTTGCAGCATCCAAAAAGCTGTCACATGTGATTGCCACTCAGTGCAGTGTTGCTATGGTAACTGTCCTGTAACTGCTAAGAATTATGTTCCAATGCGTCCCCTCTACTATTATTATTATTATTATTATTATTATTATTACCTTCACCAAGGAGGTAATGTTTTTGCATTGGTTTGTTTGTTGGTTGGTTTGTCTGTCTATTAGCAACATAACTCAAAAAGTTATGAATGGATTTTGATGAAATTTACAGGAAAGGTGTGTAATGGCACGGGGAACAGATGATTAGATTTTGGTGATGATGTGAGAGTGCATACCTCCACCAAGGGGCTTTGTTTGTATTTGTGCAGCAGGATTACACAAAAACTACTGCATGGATTTGGATGAACCAAGTGGTTGATGGGCTAGAGTGGAACCCATTACATTTTGGTGATGATCTGAGAATGCATACCTCCATCAAGGCACTTATCGTCTCACCAAGGAGGTTATGTTTTTACCAGCAGTGGTTTGTTTGTTGGTTTGCCTATCTGTCTGTCTGTTAGCAACAACATTCCAAAAGGAATGGATAGACTTTGATGCAATTTTCGCCAGAAGTGGCTCTAGGCCTACACACAAACTTGTGTCCATAACTTGGGTAGTAATGACCAGGCTGGAGGTGCAATGAACGTAGCTTTATTATAACGATAAATAACAGCCAACAGACTTACGGCGCTCGTATATGCCAGGGGTCAACGGCGAAAGAGAGTATGCCTCTTCCGCCCGTGCCCTTTATACCTCGGTTGGCGTCACCACTGGAAAAGGCAGTCCACCACCCGTCTATTCCCCGGCCAACCCAGCCACCATCTTACTACTACTAATACTAAAACTCATGCATAACAAAACTCATTATATATATATATATATATATATATATATATATATATATATATATACAGTGTATATACTATATATATATATATATTAGTTGTGTAACGGTACAGTAAAATCATGGTTTAGTATGTACCTTGGTTTTAAGGTGACGGTTTGGTTCATTTTCGGTACAGTAAGGAAACAAAATGCAAAACATAAAACTGCTTATCTTTTGTATAAGCAGGAACAGCTTTGACAAAAAAAAAAGCTGCCAGCAGTCAATTCTCCAATAAACAAAATGTATACAATAAAATAAATAAATTCTCTTTTTAGCAAATGAACGATATAGACAAGTGCAACAATAGAAGTTTGAATAGTCTCAATTATTCTTTTCTTTTTCTTCTTCTTTTAGATTTGATTGGCAGTTGGCAACCAGCTTACAGGTGCATTACCGCCACGTACTTCACTCTAAATCATCACTCTATATGTCTTCCAGGAGCTGTTCTCTCTATCTTTTAATCCTTATTGCCTGAAGCAGTGATTTTTAACCAGGGTGCTCTGGTATGTTCAGGTTTCTATGAGAAATTAATTATCTAATTTCACTTGTTAACTGATCAAAAAAATTTCAACTTTGTCATTGTTGTGTATAGGTTCTGAAGGCACCCATGCACAACAACAGCAAATTATTTGCAATTTTTTGGACAAGTAAGAAGGAACATACCAGGGCACCCTTGAAAAGCACTGGCCTGAAGTGCAGCATTAACAGATTTAGCTTGTTCTTAAAAGGATGGAATTATTTTCTGGCTGAAGAGCGCACAACAAGGAACTTCATACCGGGGCTCAGTTAGTTTCAGCATGTGTTTAAACCTGGTGTTCTCAACAACTGAATATGCCCTTAGATCCACTGCTATAAAAACACCAAAGGCATTTGTTATTACTTTGGCTTGATCTGAAAAGCCCCAAGAGGCTGTCTAAATGCTGCTGGAAGCTGTGCTTGCACTGTGCTAGGTTTCTTCTTTTTTTTGTGCTGCAATGAATATTCACGTTTGCATAGTGCCATTTCAAGTTCAACATACTGCCAAAAGCATATCCGATGCTGTTTTCGTCTTATTCACTTGCCTTTATCCGTTCACATATTTCACCAGAAAGCCGAAGTGTTCCCATACAGGAGACATGTGAGGGTCTTCAAGCTCTGGATTCTCTGTATAGCCAGCCATGACGTACGCTAGTAGGAAACACAACAAGCTGCACTGTTTGTTTACATGTACGGCACGAGGCAGTTACACTTCATGTCCATCACTCAACATGGTTCATGTGGAACCTCGGTACACCTCTGCATCGAACCGAAGGTACCGTACTGGAAAATCTGGATATGAATACATGTACTGTTCCAACCCTAATAAATAAATAAATATTATATATCGATAGATAGATAGATAGATAGATAGACAGATAAATAGATAGATAGATAGATAGATAGATAGATAGATAGATAGATAGATAGATGTCCTCTAATTAACATCACAGGTGTCTACAAACTTGTAATCAGTCAGTCGGCCTATTTAAAGGGTGACAAGTAGTCACTGTGCTGTTTGTTGACATGGTGTATACCACTCTAAACATGGACCAGAGGAAGCAAACGAGAAAGTTGTCTCAGGAGATTAGAAAGAAAATTATAGACAAGCATGTTAAAGGTAAAGGCTTTAAGACCATCTCCAAGCAGCTTGATGTTCCTGTGATTACAGTTGCACATATTATTCAGAAATTTAAGATCCATGGGACTGTAGCCAACCTCACTGGACGTGGCCGCAGGAGGAGACGGATAATACGAATGGTAAGAAAAGAGCCCAGAACAACCTCTAAACACATTCATGGTGAACTCCAAGGTCAAGGTACATCAATGTCAGATCGCACCATCCGTCGTTGTTTGAGCCAAAGTGGACTTCATGGGAGACGACCAAGGAGGACACCACTGTTGAAAACAAATCATAAAAAACCCAGATTGGAATTTGCCAAACTGCATGTTGACAAGCTACAAAGCTTCTGGGAGAATGTCCTATGGACAGATGAGACAAAACTGGAACTTTTTGGCAAGGCACATCAGCGCTATGTTCACAGACGCAAAAATGAAGCATACCAAGAAAAGAACACTGTCCCTACTGTGAAACATGGAGGAGGTTCTGTTATGTTCTGGTGCTGCTTTGCTGCATCTGGCACAGGGTGTCTTGAATTTGTGCAGGGTACAATGAAATCTCAAGACTATCAAGGTATTCTAGAGAGAAATGTGCTGCCCAGTGTCAGACAGCTTGGTCTCAGTCGCAGGTCATGGGTCTTGCAACAGGATAATGACCCAAAACACACAGCTAAAAACACCCAAGAATGACTAAGAGCAAAACATTGGACTATTCTAAAGTGGCCTTCTATGAGCCCTGATCTAAATCCTATTGAACATCTGTGGAAGGAGCTGAAACATGCCATCTAGAGAAGGCACCCTTCAAACCTGAGACAACTGGAGCAGTTTGCTCATGAGGAGTGGGCCAAAATAACTGCTGAGAGGTGCAGAAGTCTCACTGACAGTTACAGAAATTGTTTGATTGCAGTGATTGCCTCAAAAGGTTGTGCTGTGGAGAAGTGTGGAAGGACGAGGCTGAGTTTATTTCTCAAGTCCAGTTTTATTCACATTCACATTCTCCAACATCCAAAAACAGAAAGAGAGTGAATCCCCCAACATCTGTCCCTTTTATACCCCAGGACATCAAAGCACACAGTCACATTGTCTTTTAATCCCAAATCACAATGCATCCCCCTCCAGGTCTTCTCGCCTCCACCTAAAGTCCTGGTGGTCAGGAAATCCTTCAAGGCCATCTCTTTGCATACAAAAGGCCAGATTTCACATCCTCCTGTTACCCCTAGGAGGTTCAGTCCTTTTGTTCCTCTGAGACGTGAAGCATACAATAAGCATACAGTAATATACATGTGAAGCATATGAAACCCACATATGTGCACCACATGAACCCCCCCCCCCCCCAAAAACGTCTAAGATGGAACAACATAACCACAGATTGCGTGTTATAATAAAATCACTACCTATCAGTCCACATGCCGCTTGGGCCTCAGCCTTCTCCCGTATTTGCTGTAAGCAGGCTGTACCACCTCCGCGGCGTCTTCCTGCTGTGGAGCTGCTGGTTGAGGATGAGAACTGTTAGTCAACCCCTGTGGGTGTTCTGGGGAATGCTCTCTAGGGGGTCTGCCGCGCCGAGGAGCCTTAGCCAACTGCACAACTTCGTCAGCTACCACAAAAGCGGGCTTGAGCCTGTTTATGCCAATCATCATTTCTGTTTATGCCAATCATCATTTCTTTTCTGCCCCCCAAATCTAGCAAAAAATGCTTATCCCCTGTTTCCAGCACTCTATATGGTCCATCATAAGGTGGGCGTAAAGGTGGACGATGGGCATCATGTCTGACAAAAACAAACTCCGCATTTTTTAAAGCCTTAGGCACAAAAACACGAAGAAAACTGTGGTGAACGGGGCCAGGTAGCGTGCTCGGGCCCGTGCCATTCTGTAACCGCTGAGCCGGGGAGCACTCTGGAGCTGGATTATCTGGGAGAAATTCCCCGGGCAGCCGAAGTGGCTGTGCGAAAACTAGCTCAGCTGGAGAGGCTTCTAAATCCTCTTTAGGTGCAGAACGCAACTCCAATAAAACCCATGGTAGCTTGTCCACCCAATTTGCATCCATAAGCGACGCTCTGAGAACCGCCTTCAGTGACCTGTGAAAACGTTCGCATAACCCGTTAGCCTGCGGGTTGTACGCGGTCGTGGGGTGGATCGTTGCCCCCAGGCTGCGGGCCATCGCTGACCAAAGTTCGGAAACAAATTGAGGGCCTCTGTCGGGCGTAATGTCCGACGGGACTCCAAAACGTGCTACCCATGCCGTTAAAAACGCACGCGCCACCTCCTCGGCTGTGGTTGACGACAGCGGAACCACTTCCAGCCAGCGCGTGGTGCGGTCAGCCATTGTCAGAAGATGTGTGCACCCTTGTGAGGGCGGGAGGGGGCCTACGAGGTCCACGTGGACATGATCAAACCTTTTAGCTGGGATGTGAAACGGCTCCAAGGGAGCTCTTGTGTGTCTATGAACCTTGGCCCACTGACAAGCCATGCAGGCTGCCGCCCACTCTCTAACTTGTTTGCGCAGGCTCGGCCATACAAATTTCTCTCCTACCATTTTGACCGAAGCGCGCACTCCCGGGTGCGCCAGAGAATGGATCGAGTCAAAAACGCGGCGGCGCCACACAGCTGGAACCACAGGACGCGGCCGCCCAGTGGAGACATCGCAGATTAGGGGGGGCATACCGTCTTGCAGCACCCTGTTCTCCAGCCTTAACCCTGTTGGTCCAGACTGGAGCGCGCGCACATCCGCGTCGCTAACCTGCTCCGCGGCCATGGCTGCAGAATCTACCTCTACGCTGGCTGGAGCCGCCACGGTGCACGAGAGGCAGTCCGCCACTACATTAAGTTTACCCGCCACATGCTGGATATCGGTAGTAAACTCCGATATCGCGGCCAGCTGTCTCTGCTGCCGGCCCGACCAAGGTTCTGAAATCTTGGCCATTGCGAAAGTCAGCGGCTTGTGGTCAACGAACGCGGTGAAACGGTGTCCTTCCAGCCAGAACTGGAAGTGGCGAATGGCCAAGTGGAGAGCTAACAACTCCCTGTCGAATGCGCTGTATTTTCGTTCGCTGTCGCGCAGGGTCTTGCTGAAAAAGGCGAGCGGTTGCCAGGCTCTGGCTACATACTGTTCACGACCGCCCCTATGGCCACATCTGACACGTCAGTAGTGAGCGCCATGCGGGCCGCTGGGACTGGATGTGCCAACAACACAGCGTTTGCCAGGGCTGTTTTGACTTCAGAGAATGCACGCTCTCGCTCCGGAGACCATTCGACTTTATTTGTGGGTTTTTGGTTTTTTTAGTGCAGCATACAATGGTTGCATGAGCTGTGCTGCGCGGGGGAGGAAACAGTTATAAAAATTCACCATTCCCAAAAACTCCTGTAACGCTTTGACCGTTTGTGGTTGGGGAAAATTTGTTACTGCGCACACTTTGTCAGGCAGTGGAACCGCTCCTTCTGGGGAGACGCGATGCCCCAAAAAATCAATCTGCGTCACCCCGAACTGACACTTCGCTGGGTTGATTATTAACCCGTGCTCTGCCAACCTCCGGAAAACTGCCGTGAGGTGGTTTTCGTGTTCGTCTTCGGACGCGCTGGCTACCAATATGTCGTCCAGGTAGCCGAACACGAAAGGGAGATCGCGCAAAACCGCGTCCATCATGCGTTGGAACGTCTGCGCCGCGCCTTTAAGCCCAAACGGCATGCGCAAAAACTCGAAAAGCCCGAAAGGAGTTATTACCGCTGTTTTGGGTATGTCCTCAGTGCGCACTGGGACCTGGTGGTAACCGCGTACCAAGTCTATTTTAGAAAAAACGCGCGCCCCCGCCAAATGAACTGAAAAATCTTGGATGTGCGGGATCGGGTAGCGGTCGTGCGCTGTAGCGTTGTTCAGCCTGCGGAAATCACCGCAAGGTCGCCACGAGCCATCAGCTTTCGGGACCATGTGAAGCGGTGAGGCCCATGGGCTCTTCGAATGCCTGATGATGCCCAACCTTTCCAGGTTGGCAAACTCCTCGCGCGCTATGGTCAGTTTAGCTGAATCCAAGCGCCGAGCTTTTGCAAAAACGGGCGGTCCGGTGGTAGTAACAAAATGTTCCACCCTGTGTTTAGCCACGGTCGCCGAAAATGTTGGGACCGTGAGTGCTGGGAACTGAGTGAGGAGTGTGTGGAACTTACCACCTGCGGCTGTGACGTTGGCTTGTGCTGTTGGCGGGGCCACTCAAGCTGTACAGGGAATAGAATAAAAAGAGAGTGCATTAACCAGGCGTCTGTTAGCAAGATCAACCAACAAACCATGTGAGCACAAAAAATCAGCCCCTAACATGTTGGAATTGACTGCCGCTATGACGAAAGCCCACTCGAATGTACGGTCGTGTAAAGACAGAAACAGAGTCCTCTCACCGAAGGTCTTAGTCGCAGAGCCGTTCGCTGCTGACACCCTAGGACCACTGGAAGGCGCCAGCCGGTCAGCGTAGGAAGGTGTGATGAAACGCAGCTGGGAGCCTGTGTCCACGAGGAAATGCCTCCCTGAGCGCCCATCCTTCAAGTAGAGCAGCTTGTTCTCCTCTCCGAGGGCCGCAGCTGCTACCGACTCCCGGTCTTGGCGTTTCCCGAGCGCTTGAAATGGCACGGTGGAATGCACTTGCGTGCCCTCTCTGCGAAGCGGCGATGGTAGAAGCAAAGGACGTCGTCTGCTCCGTGTTTCCTGGCCCCTGCCGCCGCCGTCGTCGGTGAGTCTGGTGCTGCAGCCTCTGGCCCCCTGCCATCTCCGGACGTTGCGCCTAGCTCCGCTGCCGCAGCCGTAGCCGCGCGCCATTTATTGGCGTCGATGAGTCGTTGCGCCTCCTGGCCCAGCTCGTGGTAGTCTCGTCGGGCCAACAGTGGTGAACTGGCCAGGGTCACTCTCACCGCTGACGGTAGGGTCCTGAGGAAAAGGTGGGTGAAGATGAAGTTATCATCTTCGGAGTCTCTCAAACTCAACATCTTCCCCATCAGGTCTGCAGGTCTGTCGCTCTCAAATTCAGTCAGCGCCAGGAGCCTCTCTGCTCGCTCCTCTACCGAGGGGGTGAAGTAACAGATGAGTGCAGCCTTCAACGTGCTGTACTTGTCGCTGTCCGGCGGGTGGTTGATCAGGCTCTCCACTCGCTGGGCTGTGTGGTTGTCCAGCTTTGCAACCACATGGTAGAACTTTGTGGCGTCTACCGAAATTCTCCGGAGGTGGAACTGTGCCTCGACTGCGTTAAACCAGGAGCGCGGATTGTTCTGCCAGAAGTCCGGTAGCTGAACTGTGGCTGCATTCGTTTGGCTGGCTCCTGACGAGTCTGGCTCGGGAGAATCGCCTCCGCTCATGATACGTCTTAGGGTCACCAGTGTGGCGAAGTGTGGAAGGACAAGGCTGAGTTTATTTCTCAAGTCCAGTTTTATTCACATTCACATTCTCCAACATCCAAAAACAGAAAGAGAGTGAATCCCCCAACATCTGTCCCTTTTATACCCCAGGACATCAAAGCACACAGTCACATTGTCTTTTAATCCCAAATCACAATGCATCCCCCTCCAGGTCTTCTCGCCTCCACCTAAAGTCCTGGTGGTCAGGAAATCCTTCAAGGCCATCTCTTTGCATACAAAAGGCCAGATTTCACATCCTCCTGTTACCCCTAGGAGGTTCAGTCCTTTTGTTCCTCTGAGACGTGAAGCATACAATAAGCATACAGTAATACAGTGATCCCTCGCTACTTCGCGCTTCACCTTTCGCGCCCTCAGTGCATCGCGGATTTTTCAAAAATATTCATCAAAAATTCAAAATTGAGAAATAATGGGCGGGTGCTAGCCGAAGGCAGGGAGACTACATTAGACCATCACGTGTCAACACGGAGAGCAGCACAACTCTCTGTTCGCTGTTGTCGTGTTGGCTGGGCTCGGAAATCTCGCAAGCTGATTGGCCGAGACGTTTCACCCACCTCCTCTCCCTGCCAAGCACCCATGAAGGGAAGAAAGACCGCATTCATTGCTTTTTATCGCTCGTGTTACTTAGTCTCGCCGCGTGGAACTTTTTGCTGTTCTCTTGTGCCATTTTGTGCAAAATAGTCTTCCCATCGAGGCACTACGCCTTCCTCCTGCAGCTTCAGCTCTATCGGAAGCTGCCCTCGCTGATCCTGAGCCTCCAGCACCTCACGATGAGGCGTCACCTGAGGAGCAGTAAAGCTCTCATTAACCTGTGCAGTAAATCATTTTCATCTTGAGTTACGTATCTTGTTATAAGAATAAAAGAGTTCTAAAAACATATTTATGTACACTTTGTTTACATCTACGTATGTATGTACACGTACACACACACACACGTATCATATGAGAGAGAGAGAGTGAGAGAATGAACGTACGTATTGTTTATGGATGACATCATTGGGGTGACGCTACTTCGCGGTTTTTCACTTTTCGCGGTCGGTTCTGGAACCCATTAACCGCGATAAGTGAGGAATCACTGTATACATGTGAAGCATATGAAACCCACATATGTGCACCACAGTGCAACAAAATATTAAGTTAAGGGTACCATCATTTTTGTCCAGGCCTCTTTCATGAGTTTTTTTTTTTTAAATAATTCTGTTGAACCACAATTCAAAAGCATTGTCTGATTTTCAATGGTTAATTTTCATAGAATTTTTATTTATTACCACTTTTGTCAGATTCAAGTTATTTCTGTGACCATTGTGGGTTTTTCTTTCATTAACAGAGGGGTACCAACAATTTTGTCCACAGCTATAGGTATATCAGTTTTTACCCAGAAATTCCCTGGGTAATTCCTTTTTCTATTATGCTGTGTGTTTCTGTCGTTTTGGTCGTCTACTGTCATGCTGCTGTTACACTATAATTTCCCAGTTTGGGATCAATAAAGTACATCTATCTATCTATCAATCACATTTTGGAGGTGATCCATGAGGGACGGAAGGAGCCTTGGCAGAGGTATGCACTCTCTGAGTGCTTTTCAAGTTATTATTATTGTTATTACCCCAACAACACAGATACATCGGGCCAATGTCAGCAAATTTCCATCAGGAATACATTTTATATGAGTCGTTTGTACATTGGCAAGACATATTCTAGATGTCGGCCATGCCGAAAACGACCCCTATAAGGTGTATCACCGAAGTAAACTTGTAACATCAGGCTATTATTAATTCAAATGTTGTGTCTGTATCCTGATCAGAGTCAGACCTTTTCACTACTTGACCAGCTTCAAGCTGCTGATGTCACTTCCGGCGAGCCTGGCTTCGCTCCTCTCCGGTTGCTGTCGTCATGGAGACAGAGAGGCTGCACGTTAACAGGTTTTGTTTTTTCTATTTTAATCCCTTTGTCATCTTGAGGTCAAAATGAGACGTTATTGTGTCCAACAGCAGGAAAAACAAAAATTATATTATATATCAATTATATATAGTAAAATATAAGAAAAAGTTACAAATTTATAGGAAAAAGTTTCACATTTATGAGTATGTTGTAAATTTATGTGGGAAAAAGATGACGATGTTATCACAAAACACAGCTGCAAATTTATTTTAAAAAAGTTATACCTTTCCAAGAAAAATGTTAAAGTTTACAATAAAAACCTCATTAACTGATGAGAAAATTGGACATTTATGAGAGAAAAACCTGCAGCTTCTGAAGAAGAAACAGCGGCTAATCTGCTATATGACCTGTGGAGGGCAGCAAAACGCCTGCTGACCCACAAAGAAGAAGGAGAAGAAGGCCGGTGACAGAACCGGAAGTGAGTCTTGATTCAGCTGCAGGTAGCAGCGGCTAATTTCATCAGCTGTGTGGGCAGACGGACGGACAGAGGACAGGTGAGCCGGTTACGTGATAACGGTTCATCGACGGTTCAGTGACTTGATAAACAAATCAGCAAAAACCGGAGAGAACCGGATAGTTAGCGGTTAGCCTGTTAGCTGCTCCTCCAGGTGTTCATCACTTATTTACCTGGTAGACCAAAATACTCTGATTACTGCTCTTAAAGACTCGGATAAGGCTGGGTGTCCACCAAACGCGTTTTTTTTTCCGCTCTGGGCGGCCGTTTTCTATTCATTCTCTATGTAGTCCAGTGTTTACAGCGCTGAGCGCCCTCAGTGCTAAAACGCTTTGACCGGTGGCCGTTTTTTGTCACGGCGGTCAGAGTTGAAAAAGTTCAGCTTTTCAGACTGCAGCTGAGCTCGTCATGTCAGACCTTTCTAAACAGCCAATCAGAATTAAGGAAGGGCGGGCCATGGGGACGCCAATACACAGACCCTCCAGGATTTCGCAATGTTGACTCGAAAAGCTGAACCTCCCAAGCCTCTACTACCGGAGAGCTCGCGGCGACCTCATTGAGATCTACAAATATACCCACGGCTACTACCAGATTGATGCTGACTACATTTGCATGAAACCAGACCAAAGGGACGGCCGAGGTCACAAGTTTAGGCTCCAAATCAACCGTACCCAGAAGAAAGCCCGTCAGAACTTCCTGTCCGAGAGAGCAGCAAACACATGGAACCGCATTCCAGAGTTGGTGGCCGATGCACCAAGTCTCAATGCTTTTAAATCCCGTTTACACAAACTATGGACAGGCTTCCGGTACAGCCAGCGGTCGATTCATGAGTCCTACTCTGTTCTCAGTAGATATCAATCACAACCCGACCTGCCAACAGGCTTTTAGCCCAACTTCACAGAAGAGGATAAATATAAATGTTGCGATTCTACCATTAAGCGACTTTCGCATCTCGGCTCACGCAAAGCATCATGGGAATGTGGCTACCAAACATGCTGTATCAGTACATTTAATTTATGGAAAGTTCCAGATCTACGAGCATATTGTATGCGTAGGGGTCTTCCCGGTTGTACCCGCAAACGCAAGGATAACTAATTGCACTTGCATTCGCGGCCACATTGCAGAAATTGGCCAAAATGGCCCCCTGTATGTACGATGACATAGCAGATTTTTTGTTGTCAAAGGACCAAGCACCCTTACTTGCGAGACTCCAAAACGACTACAAAGAAGATAAGCGAGTGGTTTGACAGCTCAACTTTGGTTTTGTCATTTTGAGTAAATTTCACTACAAGGCACAGCCTGCTTACTTAGATCTGTAGGTCGATACTACTATAGTTTAAGTACCACACATTTTCAGTAATTTGCAATTTTATTTTATACCAGCCTACTTATCAGTGGCCTTAATTACATGTGTGTGTAGATCAAGCTTCATTACCAATATATACTGCTCAAAAAAATAAAGGGAACACTTTGAAAACACATCAGATTTTAATGGGAAAAAATAAGCTGGATATCGAAATTGTGGCAGGCTAGTCCAGCTTACTGAGATTAAAAAGTGTTCCTTTAATCTGAGTAAGCTGGACTAGCCTGCCACAATTTCGATATCCAGCTTATTTTTTCCCATTAAAATCTGATGTGTTTTCAAAGTGTTCCCTTTATTTTTTTGAGTAGTATACAAAGAACTATATCCTAGATCCAGGCCTGCCTGTCCGTACCTACTACGTCAGGGTTTAGACTCGTGTCAATTAGGCTAGAACTTGAACAATACACAACCCTATCTAATTATGTTATAATATAGACTTACTGCTTTAATCCAACCAATTACGTCCGTCCAGATCCTTCAGCTCTGTGGGGAATGTATATAACATGAATGGCAGCGGACATGTGCATACGCTGGTCCCGAAGTTACACACATGTATGCTGCAAGTTTGCTTTTTCCACCACTTTAGATGATGCATGCCATTCCACACTTCACTACAGCACAATGTGCACCTGGCATAACGGCGATTTAAAGCTTGAAGCAGACTTTAAGCGGCAGTTGTTCAGGTGTGACAGTACTGTCTCTATACAAAAGCAAGGCGGCTACCGGAATGTTTGGTAGTCGTGAACTTCGAACTCACATAGTCCAGTCCACACATGCGCACTCGTAATGCAAAAGTCGCTTATTCCCACGACTTCAGCAGGTCCTGCATAATTTGAATTTTGTCCAATCACCGCAACTTATTGTTGTCAACTTCCACCAATTTTGCCAATCAAATTTGTCTCTCAGTAGTGTGCAGATGTGTACGTCATCAGTCTGACCAATCAAATGTGGTGCTGCACCACACTCATTTCTGTGTTTACAATGAGTATATACTGAACACATCAGCAAAAAACAGTGTGTGATTAAAAAAAAACCACACTCACCTGCGAGTATTCCCACATTGTTCCTTCCTCTGTCTCCCTCGGCCCACCAGTGAACGTCTCCTTGAGTTTCCGTATTGACCGCGTGTATGAAGTGCCGGGTTTGTGTTGAAAAATGTCCGCCTGCTTGAAAGCACCTCCATCTTGGGAGCGCATGCACCCAGACACGCCGTAAAACCACACAAAAAACAAGTGAATCTAATATTACAGCAAGTGTTGTAACAGTTTATGTCTTTAGAGGTAAAAGTCACTACTACGTCTTGTCAGTGAGTTTTAAAGTTGGGACTCTCGAGTCTGGATATGAGCCAATGCGCGATTCAGGCAATCCCCAAGGAGAGCCCTGTAACTTACCGCAACAATAGAAAAAAAAAAAAAAATCCTGGAGGGACTGAATACAGTCTCTACTCAGACTCCTGTTTTCCGTGTCATTATATTTTACATCCAGAGCTGCTAAAACACATTTCCTGTCCATTGTTGTTTAGAGACTGCTATTAAAAAATCAGTCGAAAGTTTGACCATAGGAAAAGCAGAAGTGCTGAGCTGAGAGTGACAAGCTGTTGCTGGGATACAGGGCACAGACTTTTTTTTCCCAGAGTGCAGCGGACAAATGCTGGAAAAAAAAAAAAAAAACAAAACGCTCAGGGTGGCAGGGCGACAAAAGGCTGTGTGTCCACCAAACGCATTTTTTCCTGCTCTGGGCAGCTATTTTCCATTCATTCTCTACGTAGTCCAGCGTTTACAGCACTGAGTGCCCTCAGCGCTGAAACGTTCTCGGCGGTGGCTGTTTTTTGTCGCAGCGCGCAGAGTTGAAAAAAGTTCAACTTTTCAGACTGCAGCTGAGCTCGTCAATGTCAGACCTTAAGCAGCCAATCAGAACTGCTGCGTGGGTGGGACATAGGATGCCGGTACTAGTCTGTACTCAGACTCCTGCTTTCCGTGTCATCATATTTTACGTCCAGAGCTGCTAGAAGTTTCCTGTCCATTGTTGATTGATTGATTGATTTGAACATCAAGACAAAAAAATAACAAATCAAAACCAAATAAACATAAAAAAATGTCCTTGTTCAAAAGGAGTGGGAAGAAGCCAACGCTTATATAGTCCCACCCCTTCTCCATACCCAATAAATTATAATATCATTCTAGTCATTATCCATCCCATAATTACATTCATTATACAGTACCATAATATATAATGCATCTTATAATTAAATTATGCAATAGAAATAATACAACAGTGATAGTTTATAGTGACAATAATACCAACATCTAATAATAATTGTAATAATAATAAATACATACTTCTGGTATGTTTAATATAATTATAGACAATAGTATCGTAATCACCATATATACCACCATATACCCCCACATGGCTTACAGTACATAGGCGCAATAAGTAACCATATAATAATATCCATAATAATAGGTAGCCATATAGTAGTTACAATAATAATAAAATACCATGTGGCCTATGTAATACTTCAAATAATTCCATCCTAAACAACAATCATAATACTATATCATTGTAATATTCTAGTAACAATGATATCGATAATAATAGTACTCAGCATATATATTCAACAATAACAACCTTTCTTCATTGAAGACACATAGTAATATTACTGTCCTTGATTTTTATATTGTTCAAAAATAATTTCTTTATATGTTGATTTAAATATATGGATGTTTGGACATTGCCTGTGTTTCTCCCCCAACCCATTCCACAATTTTACCTCACACACAGACACACAAAAACTTTTCCTTGTCGATCTTACTAGGTGCATTTTAAATGTTGTATTCCCCCGTAAACTGTATTTCCCTTCTCTCTGACTAACAAGATTTTGTATATTGTATGGCAAAGTTTTTACTGACTTTAAACATTAACTGTGCTGTATAATAATCAAGCAGATCCTGTAATTTCAATAACTTTGAATGTAAAAACAATAAATTAGTATGTTCAAGATACCCGACTTTGTGATAACACGGACTGCCCTTTTTTGTAATACTAGCAATGAATTAAGTGTACTTTTATAATTGTTACCCCAGACCTCTATACAATAGGTCAAGTATGGAAGTACTAATGAGCAATACAAGATATGAAGCGATTTGGAATCTAGGACTTGCTTAATTTTATTTGTAATTGCAATATTTTTTGCAACTTTGTTTTGTACGTATTTGACGTGTGGTTTCCAATTAATTTTATCATCTAGTATTACACCCAAAAATTTGATCTCCTTAACATTTTCAATCATTACATTATCTATATGAATATGTATATCTTCTTTATTTTTACAATTACCAAATATCATTACCTTGGTTTTATCTATAGTGATAAATTATTACTATCCATCCATTTTTTACCTTTATATAAAGGCAAGTACATGTAAATTGAATGTTACATCATCATTGTTCAAAATTCAGAGAATTTCAAGACATAAAGAATTTTGCATCATACAAAGCGAAAATACCCATACATGTAAACAAAAACTTATTAAAAAAAACGTGTGGCCATAATTCAAAAAGTTGGCCTGATTGAGCAAAACCAATGTGATTTTTGGATTCAGCACATCAAAATTGTCCTAAATCAGCTAAAAAAAACCTTAGACAATAAATTTGGTGTTGACCAGTGTAATGGTATTACAGCCGTGGACAAAATTGTTGGTACCCCTCTGTTAATGAAAGAAAAACCCGCAATGGTCACAGAAATAGCTTGAATCTGACAAAAGTGGTAATAAATAAAAATTCTATGAAAATTAACCAATGAAAATCAGACAATGCTTTTGAATTGTGGTTCACCAGAATTATTTTAAAAAACAAACTCATGAAACAGGCCTGGACAAAAATGATGGTACCCTTAACTTAATATTTTGTTGCACAACCTTTTGAGGCAATCACTGCAATCAAACAATTTCTGTAACTGTCAATGAGACTTCTGCACCTCTCAGCAGGTATTTTGGCCCACTCCTCATGAGCAAACTGCTCCAGTTGTCTCAGGTTTGAAGGGTGCCTTCTCCAGGCGGTATGTTTTAGCTCCTTCCACAGATGTTCAATAGAATTTAGATCAGGGCTCATAGAAGGCCACTTTAGAATGGTCCAGTGTTTCGCTCTTAGCCATTCTTGGGTGTTTTTAGCTGTGTGTTTTGGGTCATTATCCTGTTGCAAGACCCATGATCTGTGACTGAGACCAAGCTGTCCGACACTGCGCAGCACATTTCTCTCTAGAATACCTTGATAGTCTTGAGATTTAATTATACCCTGCACAGATTGAAGACACCCTGTGCCAGATGCAGCAAAGCAGCCCCAGAACATAAAAGAACCTCCTCCATGTTTCACAGTAGGGACAGTGTTCTTTTCTTGGTATGCTTCATGTTTGTGTCTGTGAACATACAGCTGATGTGCCTTGCCAAAAAGTTCCAGTTTTGTCTCGTCTGTCCATAGGACATTCTCCCAGAAGCTTTGTGGCTTGTCAACATGCAGTTTGGCAAATTCCAGTCTGGCTTTTTTATGATTTGTTTTCAACAGTGGTGTCCTCCTTGGTCGTCTCCCATGAAGTCCACTTTGGCTCAAACAACGATGGATGGTGCGATCTGACACTGATGTACCTTGACCTTGGAGTTCATCATGAATGTGTTTAGAGGTTGTTCTGGGCTCTTTTGTTACCATTTGTATTATCTGTCTCCTCCTGTGGCCACATCCAGGGAGGTTGGCTACAGTCCCGTGGATCTTAAATTTCTGAATAATACAGCCGTGGACATGATCCATTCTTGTATATTGTTCTAATTCATCCACGCATCTAAGAAATTCATTTTCTTGTCTTTTTCCCTAATTTTAGCCTTTAATTCACGCACTTGTTCCATAAGGCCAATAAGCAGAGTTTGTTGTTTTGCTACCTTAGATATTTCTTCAGACATAAAATTTAGTGAGAGTTTGATCTCCTCCAACTCCTCTCCATTTGTCGGATTCTTTTTCGGAGGCATAATGACTAGTCTGATTGGGATCAGAGGAGAGGCTCACCTGTTGGCTAGTACAGGAGCCGAAGTACATCCGATGGCCAGTGGAGGCCGTCAGCTGGCTTTGTCATCTAATTATAGCTTCGGGAGAGCTTCAGCAGTGAGGCCGACACTCTCCCGATGGCTAGTGAAGGTCGCTAACTGGCGTCGTCATCTGGTAGCTGGATCTGCCGGTGAAGCCGAGGAAGCCAAGGCTCCCTCGGTAGCTAGTGAAGCCCTCTAGCTAGTGTCATCCTATATGGTGGTGAATTCAAAGCTCTCCCGGTGGCTAATGGAGACCGTTAGCTTGGGTCGTAGCCTGGTAGCGGGTATCTGATGATAGCAGGATAATTTCTGCTAGTGCTGCCGGTATCTGGTCCAGCTGACCTCGGATCCGGCTGAGGCCTCAGTTAGCTCCTCCGCTGGGCTCCGCCGCTGTAGTTGAGCACCGATCCGGCCGGGGCATCAGTTAGCTCCTCCGCTGTTGTTACAGAGGTGGACAAAATTGTTGGTACCCCTCTGTTAATGAAAGAAAAACCCACAATGGTCACAGAAATAACTTGAATCTGACAAAAGTGGTAATAAACAAAAATTCTATGAAAATTAACCAATGAAAATCAGACAATGCTTTTGAATTGTGGTTCAACAGAATTATTTTAAAAAACAAACTCATGAAACAGGCCTGGACAAAAATAATGGTACCCCTAGAAAAGATTGAAAATATTGTGACCATCGGGACATGTTCAACCAAGATGTGTCCTCTAATTAACGTCACAGGTGTCTACAAACATGTAATCAGTCAGTCGGCCTATTTAAAGGGTGACAAGTAGTCACTGTGCTGTTTGTTGACATGGTGTGTACCACACTAAACATGGACCAGAGGAAGCAAAGGAGAGTTTTCTCAGGAGATTAGAAAGAAAATTATAGACAAGCATGTTAAAGGTAAAGGCTATAAGACCATCTCCAAGCAGCTTGATGTTCCTGTGACTACAGTTGTACATATTATTCAGAAATTTAAGATCCACAGGACTGTAGCCATCCTCCCTGGACGTGGCCGCAGAAGGAGACGGATAATACGAATGGTAACAAAAGAGCCCAGAACAACCTCTAAACACATTCATGGTGAACTCCAAGGTCAAGGTACCTCAGTGTCGGATTGCACCATCCGTCATTGTTTGAGCCAAAGTGGACTTCATGGTAGACGACCAAGGAGGACACCACTGTTGAAAACAAATCATAAAAAAAGCCAGATTGGAATTTGCCAAACTGCATGTTGGCAAGCCACAAAGCTTCTGGGAGAATGTCCTATGGACAGAAGAGACAAAACTGGAACTTGTTGGCAAGGCACATCAGCTGTATGTTCACAGACGCAAAAATGAAGCATACCAAGAAAAGAACACTGTCCCTACTGTGAAACATGGAGGAGGTTCTGTTATGTTCTGGGGCTGCTTTGCTGCATCTGGCACAGGGTGTCTTCAATCTGTGCAGGGTACAATGAAATCTCAAGACTATCAACGTATTCTAGAGAGAAATATGCTGCCCAGTGTCAGACAGCTTGGTCTCAGTCGCAGGTCATGGGTCTTGCAACAGGATAATGACCCAAAACACACAGCTAAAAACACCCAAGAATGGCTGAAAGCGAAACATTGGACTATTCTAAAGTGGCCTTCTATGAGCCCTGATCTAAATCCTATTGAACATCTGTGGAAGGAGCTGAAACATGCCGTCTGAAGAAGGCACCCTTCAAACCTGAGACAACTGGAGCAGTTTGCTCATGAGGAGTGGGCCAAAATACCTGCTGAGAGGTGCAGAAGTCTCATTGACAGTTACAGAAATTGTTTGATTGCAGTGATTGCCTCAAAAGGTTGTGCAACAAAATATTAAGTTAAGGGTACCATCATGATTGTCAGTTCAGGTGTGCTGGCAATGGAGTAGGTGTGTGCGTTGCTGGCTCCTGCTATATTTTTTTCTTTACTTTTTAAACCCTATTTTGCTGTAAGCTATTAATGTTTTGGACATTTAATACGTGCAGAATCTGTTTTGAGTTGTGAAATATGTCTAAAACAAGAAAGCAGACTGAAAAGGAGGCAGCAGGGAATAATACTAACACCAGCTTAGCTGAGGATGCTAATATCAGCCTTAACCCTGCACTTGTTGCCTTGCTTGAGCAACACAGAATGTCCATAGCTGCTGACTTCAAAGCTTCATTTGAACTTATTAATGGTAAGCTGGACAAAATTCAAGCAGATGTGGCGAACCAGGAGCAACGCATTGGCGACCTTGAAAACAACGCGGAGGACGTCAGCCAGCGCCTAGCGGCGCTTGAAGTTACATGTGAGTCAATGCAGGAGGAGAACAAACTTTTGAAAAACAAACTTTCTGACCTGGAGGGAAGAAGCAGGAGGCTGAATATTCGTCTGGTGGGTCTGCCGGAGTCCTTTGATGTGGGTCCACGGCCATCTGAATTTTTTTCTCGGCTGTTGGTGGACGTCTTTGGCGTACAAACTTTGCCATCTCCCCCAGAGCTGGATAGAGCCCACCGCAGCCTCATGCCCAAGCCGGGTCCGAATGGGAAGCCGCGCGCTGTCATTATTTGTTTCCACCGGTTTCGGACCAAAGACTTGGTGATGAGAGAAGCGCGGAGACGCCGTGGGACTTTGGAATATCGTGGGCATAAACTTCAGTTCTACGAGGATTATAACGCCGACGTTCAGAAGCAACGAGCCGAATATAAGGAGGTTATGTCCGAGTTGTACAAGAGAGGTTTTCGTCCTTCTCTTCTTTTCCCCGCCAGGCTCCGGATAACTCTTCCAGACGGCAAAAACCAGTGGCTGGCGTCCGTCTCGGAGGCCACCTGCTTCATGCAAACCATGGAGAGAAACCAGCAATTTTCGCCTTGAACTGGACATTTCTGGGTTGACCAGCTGCCGCGCTGGGCTGCTTGTTACTTCATTGAAGCTGCACTGACTGGACATTGATGCATTTTTAGATGTTTAAAAACAAGGTAAAATTGGCTCCCTATACGTTGTTGTTTACTTAATTCTTTTTTTAATTTTATCTTATTTTTTTTTTTTTTTTAGGGTAAAACGTTCATACTATGCAGGATTGAAGCCAGTTGTATGGGAGCATTCTGTTAGGATGAAAATAGAGCTGGAGATGGAGCGGTTGCTGTTTTTTTGCAACCGGCTGGAGTGTTGTTATAGGTTTGGTTGTTGGATTTTTTTATTTTTATTTTTTTTCATTTTTTTTTGTTTTGTTTTGTTTTTTGTTATGGTTTTATTTACACCCCCCTTACCCCCTCCTTTTTTTTTTTTTTTTTTACCCGTACCTCACTTTACTCTTCTTTGGGCTACACTACATAATATATAAATTTTACTCTTTGAATGAATAGTAATCTTACTTTGGTAAGCTGGAATGTGAAGGGGTTGAACCATCCAATTAAACGAAAGAGAGTCATGTCACGTCTAAAGCAGTTTAAGCCTGGGGTATTGTTTTTGCAGGAAACCCATTTGCAGGATTCCGACCACTTGCGTTTGTCAAAATGTTGGTCAGGACAATTTTTTCATTCAAATTTTAAAGCTAAGGCCAGGGGCGCTGCTATTCTTATTGATCGAAATATCCCATTTAATCCCTCTAATGTTGTATTAGATAAAAATGGACGATTTGTAATAGTATCAGGTAAACTTGGCGATAAACATGTCACCTTGGCTAATCTGTATGCACCGAATTTTGATGATGTGCACTTTTTTCGCAACCTTTTTTCGCAACTTCTAGATTTAAATACTCATTCTCTAATTCTTGGGGGTGACTTTAATTTGTATATGGATCCGATCTTAGACCGCTCATCCTCAAAACCTGCTAGTCTTAATAAATCTGCAACTTATGTTAAGTCTTTTCTTGAGGAATATAGCCTTACAGATCCTTGGCGTTTTTTACATCCTAACGGCAGGGACTATTCTTTTTTCTCTCACGTACACCATACTTATACCAGAATAGATTATTTTTTTGTTGACAATTTATTAATTAATAACCTTTGCTCTTGCAGTTATGATAGCATCTCGGTTTCTGATCATGCCCCTCTTGTACTTAAAATGATCCTCCATGGATGTGACTCCATGAGAAAGCATTGGAGATTGGACCCATTATTACTTACAGATGAAAAATTGGTTGCGAATATTTCTTCTAAAATTAATTTTTTTTTGAAAGAAAATAAAACTCCTGGTATGCCAAATAAAACGATATGGGAGGCCATGAAGGCATTTCTTAGGGGGGAATTTATTTCATTGGCAGCATTTAAAAGACGATCCTTAATACAGGAACAGAAGGCTATTTTAGATCAAATCCTGGACATTGACAGACAATATGCTCAATCTCCATCACCCGCTCTGTACAAGGAACGTATGACATTACAAACTAAGCTTAATTTACTTTCTACTCGACAAATTGAAGGTTGTTTAATAAGGAACAAGAGTGAATTTTATGAACATGGCGAAAAAACCAGTAAACTTCTAGCTAATCAACTACGTGGTATTAGAGCTAAGCAAATTATTACTGGAGTTAGGACAGATAAAGGAGAGGTGACATCTGACCAACAAGTGATTAATGATATTTTCAGGTCATTTTATTCCAAATTATATACCTCAGAATATACAACAAACTTAAAGGATTTGGAATTTTTTTTTGATTCTATTGATATTCCTTCGATTTCTTCAGAATTTCGGCAAATTTTAGAAGCTCCCATCACAAAAGAAGAAATTCAGCTGGCAATATCATCTATGCAATCAGGAAAATCTCCAGGACCTGATGGGTTTTCCGCTGATTTTTTCAAAAAATTCTCTGACGACCTCGCCCCTTTCCTTTGTCAAGTTTTTACAGAGTCGCTTGACTCTGGTACACTTCCTCCTTCATGCTATCAGGCCTGTATCACTGTGTTGCTTAAAAAGGATAAGGATCCTGTTGATTGTGCTTCTTACAGGCCTATTTCCTTGTTAAATACCGATGTTAAAATTTTGTCAAAGTTGTTAGCTTCAAGGTTGGAAAAGATTCTTCCTTTTATAATTTCACAGGACCAAACCGGTTTCATTAAAAATCGCCATTCCTTTTTTAACTTGCGGCGGTTGTTTAATATTATTTATACTCCTCACCACAACATACCTGAATGTCTTATTAGTTTGGACGCTGAAAAGGCATTCGATAGGGTTGAGTGGGAGTATTTGTTTTTTACTTTGGAGAGGTTCGGTTTTGGTCCTTCCTTCTGTTCCTGGATTAAACTTCTCTATGCTAGTCCTTTAGCTTCAGTGTTAACTAATTGTCGCTATTCTGACTATTTTAGACTTTACCGTGGTACGAGGCAAGGTTGTCCTTTGAGCCCGTTGCTCTTTGCCTTGGCAGTTGAGCCGTTAGCTATTGCAATCCGTGGGAGCCGGGACTTTCTAGGCATTCGTAGGGGTGGCATTGAGCATAGGGTTTCACTCTATGCTGACGATCTTTTATTATTTCTCTCCAACCCACTTACTTCATTACCCGCTATACTCAACATTTTGGATAGTTTTAGTAGGTTTTCTGGTTATAAAATTAATCTTAATAAGAGTGAACTGTTTCTGATTAATGAAAAGATTCAAGTTCAGGATTTTGAAAATTTTCCTTTCAAGGTTGTTATTGATCATTTTAATTATCTTGGGATATGTGTCACTAAACAATTTAATTACTTGTTTAAAAATAATTTTCTCCCCTTACTTGACCAGTGCAAGCTAATACTTTCCAAATGGTCCCCATTATCCTTGTCTTTAATTGGCAGAATCAATTCTGTAAAAATGATGTTACTTCCAAAGTTTTTATATTTGTTTCAATGTCTCCCCATTTTTATTCCTAAATCCTTTTTTAAGTCTTTGGACTCTCTGATTACCTCATTTATTTGGAATGGTAAACATCCGAGATTGAGGAAAGTTTTTCTTCAAAGACCCAAATCAGTAGGTGGCATGGCTCTGCCTAACTTTCAATATTACTACTGGGCAGCAAATATCAGGTGCATGTTATATTGGAAACATTTTTATCTGGAACCCAAATCACCTATTTTTTTTTTTTTTTTTTTTTTTTTTTGTTACTTATTTGTACCCGTAGGTAGATTTGGTTTGCAGTCTGGTGACAAGCCACCGGCTGCTGGTCGCTGCGTGCGCGAGCGCCCTAAACCTACATGTTTTTGGTGTGCGGGAGGAAACCGGAGAAATCCCGGAGTAAACCCGCGCAACACGGGGAGAACATGCAAACTCCACACAGCTCACTGTTGGTCGGGGGCTGGGATCGAACCCACGATCTCATGATCCCCGCGATCCCCCGGCCGAGGGTAAAACTGTGCTGCCACAGTGCTAAACCACTGCGCCACCGTGCAGCCACCTATTTGGATCCTTATGGAGTCACATGTGGACAATCAAACCTCCCTACCGGCAATTTTAGGTTCACCACTTCCCCTTGCTTTGTCTACACTGGGTAATAATAAAGTAGTTCGTCAGTCTCTTAGAATTTGGTCTCAATTCAGGAAAAATTTCGGTCTTCAGTTTTTTTCCATTAGAAGTCCAATTGCCGCAAATCATTTATTTACCCCATCAACTATTGATAGTGCATTTCATATATGGCATAGAAAAGGTTTAAAGTCTTTTGCGGATTTATATTTTGATGGTCAATTTGCAAGTTTTTCTCAACTTTCTACCAAATTCGACATCACTTCTACACATTTTTTCCGCTTCCTCCAGGTCAGACATTATGTGCAAACCATGACAAAACAATTCCCTCAAAAACCTTCTGATAATCCTCTAGATGATTTTTTATTAGTTAAACCAACTTCTAAGGGGGTAATGTCAGTTTTATATAATTTAATTTCAAATTTACAATCTTCTTCTCTGGCCGCTATCAAATTGAACTGGGAACAAGATCTTAATTTTACTTTTACTGATGAACTGTGGGACTCTATTCTTGGCCAGGTTCACACTGTATCAATGTGTGCTCGTCACGCTCTTATTCAATTTAAGATTGTACATCGGATGCACCTGTCCAAGGTTAAGTTAGCACGTATTTACTCGGATATAGACCCAACTTGTGAAAAGTGTGGTAGCGCTCCTGGCACTTTGCTTCACATGTATTGGTCCTGCCCTGCATTGATGAATTTTTGGCATTCTGTTTTTATCACTATGTCTGAAGTCCTGCAATATCAAATTAAACCTGATCCATTATGCGCCATTTTTGGTGTGGCTCCAGAACTTGTCTTGCCAAGTTCCAAATTAAAAGTATTCAAATTTTCATTATTATTGGCCAGACGTGCTGTATTACTGAAGTGGAAAGACTCTTCGCCCCCTTCACATTTACAGTGGATAAAAGATATAATGTCCTGTTTGGATTTAGAAAAAATCAGATATACAGTCTGTGGCTCTGAAAACAAATTCTATAAATTATGGCGCCCGTTTCTTGATTTCTTTGAAAGACCCACGATTATAGTTTCTGAGTAGCTCATATCCCCTTTACCCCACCCCCACTTCACACACACAATTTTTCTTTGTATTTTTTTTTTTTTAATTATTGTTTATTTAAAGGTTTTTGTGCTTTGAAGCATTTACATTTGTTGGCTTTAAGTTCTAGTTTTTCACTGTTTGGTTGAAACAAAAATGAAAATTTCTAATACTTTGTATTGTATTGACACTTCAATTAATAATAATAAAAAGACCTTTGAAAGAAAGAAGGGTACCATCATTTTTGTCCAGGCCTGTTTCATGAGTTTGTTTTTTTAAATAATTCTGTTGAACCACAATTCAAAAGCATTGTCTGATTTTCAATGGTTAATTTTCATAGAATTTTTATTTATTACTACTTTTGTCAGATTCAAGTTATTTCTGTGACTATTGTGGGTTTTTCTTTTATTAACAGAGGAGTACCAACAATTTTGTCCACGTCTGTATTTAGAGACTGCTATTAAAAAAGTCTGACCATAGGAAAAGTGGAAGTGTTGAGCTGAGAGTGACAAGCTGTTGCTGGGATACAGGGCACAGGTTTTTTTTTTTTTTTTTTCCCAGAGCGCAGCACAGAAACGCTGGGGAAAAAAAAAAGCTCAGGGCAGTTAGGTGACAAAAAGCGTGTTTGGTGGACTTGCAGCCTTACTGCTGTTATAAAGACTGATTATTGCTGTTAAAGACTCAGACTAGTGCTGTTAAAAGTTGATTTCTCATCTAGATGTAGTCCAGTTACTATGTCAAAAGTAATCTGATTACTGCTCTACAGAGTCTGTAATTGTTTGTTTCACCCAAATTAAGGCCTTAATTAGTCCTAAACTGTCAATTAATGGTTAAATCTTGATGACCATGAAGGCTTTATTATGATTAAGGATGAACTCATCCAGAATTTGTGACTTTTTCTTATCAGAACATTTTTTTTCTACATAAATTTGTGACTTTTTTCCTTGGAAAATTTATGCTTTTTTTCCTTCTCAACTGAAAGATTTTTCAGGCAATTTCTTAAATTTTCTATTAAATTTGCAACACTTTATAAATTTGTGACTTTTCCTTGTGAATTTATGACTTTGTCATAAATTTTAGACTTTTTACTCATTTTTTTCCTTAAATCTGTGATTTTTTTTAATCAAGTTCAAACTTTTTCCTTGTAAACAAGTGACTTTTTTCACTGAAATTTAAGACTTTTTAAAAAATAAATTGTACACTTTTTAAAATTAAAATTTTTCAAAATTAAACCCTGTAAAAAAAATTTTTTAGCCTTTTTAAAATAATTTTTTTCTCACTAAATTGTAGACTTTTTAATATAAACTTTGTAGACTTTTTAAGAAAAATATCTGACTTTTTTCCTCATGGCGTCCATCAGGGTTCAGTCATAAGTCACCTGTGTGTGTTCATATGCTGCATTCTGATTGGTTCAGGCAGTGTTTGTCATGCCCCCCCCCCCCCCCCAGTGCCCTGCCTCCCGTGGATGGAAGTGTGGCATCCTGTGATGGGACCAGAGAGAGTCTTACCACGGCCTGAGGACGAGCTGGGGGAGGACGAACGAGGAGGCGGAGATGGCGGAGGGGCCACGCTGCCGGTGGGGGTGGGGTGGAGTGGGGGGGAGGAGGAGGTGGAGATGGGGGAAGAGGAGGAGGAGGAGGAGGACGAGGGGGGGTATTACTACCAACCTCTGAACCAGGAGCCCGATGGCGTCAACGGCGGTGAGGATGATGGCGAGGAGGAGCAGGAGAGGGGGGAGGGGGGCTCCACCACTGAGCAGCTGCAGCAGGTTCAACAAAGGATGGAGGTAAGCCCCACCCACTCACAGCTAAGCCCTGCCGACTCACAAATAATCTGACCATAATCTCACAGGTGATGGGGCTGCACCTCCCAGAAGCTCCGCCCCCAGACTCTGACGAGGAGGATGACCCCGAGGCGGCTGCCGCCCAGAGGAGCCGAGCCTCCATCCCCATGGACGCAGGTGAGATGAAAACCTTCCTATAGCCCTGCCCCGAGGTCACGTCCTGTCTTACATCACTTCCTGTCCCCACAGACCACGTGGAGCTGGTGAAGAGGACGATGGCCGCTGTGGTGCTGCCGTCTCTCGGGGTGCCACCATGGGCCCGCGAGATCTCAGATGACCAGTGGAAGGATGTAGTGAGGGATGCGCTGCAGAGCCGCCAGAGGCTGAACCGCCGTGGGAACCTGCTCGGACCATGAACGCACCACGGGGACTAAAAACCTGTCTGGACTGTGAACTCGTAGAAACTATAATGACCTACTGGACCCTGAACGCACAACAGAAATATAAGAACTTAGTAGACCCTGAACGCACCACGGAGACAAAAACCTGTCTGGACTGTGAACTCTGAAACTATAATAACCTATTTGAATCTGAACGCACCACAAAAATATAAGCAATTACTGGACCCTGAACGCACCATAGAAATATAAGAACTTACTGGACACTGAATGTGTCACAAAGTCTACAATAGTTTTCTAATGCAAATAACTTATCTGACCTTCAACGCACCATGACCACTTCAGGATCAGTGACCCTGAGTTGCAAATTCAGGCACACCTGAGTGTGACTCAACTATATGATGATCACATGACACAATCTCATCCAAAAACAGTTTGAGGTGTTTAAGGACCAAATAAAAGTAAGAAACGTGAGGATTAATGAGGTTTGGTTTAACTAGTGAATGTTTTCTGCCTCCTACAAATTATTAGTGATTAAATAAATTATAGATGAAAGATGTGAGGAGCTGATGAAGGTGAGCTGGTTTGTTAAGAATTAATCATTATTTGTCCTGTTTTAATGACTTCTGTTGTTCTGCTGTTAACACTCTGATGAAGAAATAAAAACCAAATTAAACATGTTTGTCTGTATTTAATCAGTTTACCATAAACCAGAAACCTTAAAATTATCTTTGACGTTCAACGTTAAACTCTTTTAAATCAAGAAAGTGATTTTCAGAGTAAAGCGTTGAGTCTGAAATTATCCTAAATTAATCAAATCGTGTTAAACCTGACGCTGTTAATGACGTTTGACTCATCACTCATTAGGACTTTTGTTGTAAATTTTCAACTTTTTAGTGTAAAACTTATAAATTAGCTGTTTTTTTATAATTGTATAATTTTTTTTTTTAAATTTGACTTCCTGTGAATTCATGACTTCTCATAACTTTTTAAGTTTGACAAGCTTGTTTCTAGTAACATTGAGTTTTGTATAAATTTCAGTTTTTCTTTTCAAGCTTTATTGTAAATTAAAATTCTCTAAAATTTTAATTTTATTGCTGTGACTTCTGATAATTCTGACATTTCCAGTATTTTATGGTAAATTGTGATTTCCCCCCCATATGAATTATTGTAAATGTTGTGGGTAGAAAACAGACAACCAGCAAACTGGTTCTGACTGGTTTTATTTCCAGCTGTACACACATGAACATCTGTACAAAAATCAGACTCTTGTTAGTACGTGATTTTGGACTCAAATACGACCACAATGACAGGAAGCAGTGCCATCACATGACCCAATCCTCGTCCCTCATTGGCTGCTGGACAAAAACGCTCTAAACTGATTGGACCGTTTAAAGAGAAAAAGCTTTTTTTTCTTTAACATGGTAGATTTGGGGAGTTTACAAATGTGAATTTTTTTCCTGTAAATTTGCAGTTTTTCTGATGTGAGAATTTTTCATTTGAAAACTTTTTTCTTGGAAATCTTCACATAAATTTTGTGATTTTTTTTTGTTTATATATTTGGTGAAAAGTTTGACCGGTTTTGTTCGTGGGAATAAGAGTCAGATTTTAATTTAAGCTCCTCCCACACCTCAATAATAATATTAATCACATTTTTAAACTCATCTTTCTCTTTTAAAGATTTATGATTAAATTGCTGTTAGTTTCCCTGTTTTATATTACTCTGCATTTTTATTGTTAAAGCACTTTATCATCTTTATCTGTGAAAAGTGCTATCCACCTTATTCCTGGGGGTGCCCCTGTAGGAACAATTATGGACAGAGCTTCCAGTTTCGGCTGACCTAGTGTTAAGTCAGAAAGAGTGAAGTAGCGGAGCATTTAAAATACTGTTTTTAATAGAAAGTTTTTCAAATTTGATTTAATGTATAGTCCACATGCGTGTTTTACACTCAAATGGCAGCTAATTTCAACACCTGTAGTTTTTGTATTTTTGAATGTTTTTGCATAGTTCTGGTACTTGCTGCTGTTCGTGGTGTGAGGCTCCTCACACATAAGCACAGCTAAATCTGTGGCTTCAACAGCAATGAGTAGATCATGCACTGAAAACTAAAGGATTGTTTGTGTGATCAGTGGTAAAGACACAGCAGCACCGGCTATGTTTTCACTTGTATGAATGTCACAGATGTGATGTTTTACCCCAAATTTAAATCACCCTTATTGTCATTCAACTGTACAACCAATCATGTACAGTAGAACAAGATTGTGTTTTACCTATCTACTGTGTTAATCACACACACCCCAAGTGCAGAATCAGAGGGCCGCTGCCATGCAAGGCGCCGCCACAATTTTCCCTCCTCCATTCCATTATTGCTGAGCACCAAGCTGGACGGCAGGAAGTTCCACTTTTATACGGTCTTCGGCATGACCCGGCCGGGATTTGAACCCCTGCCTTCCGGGTGTGGGGTGGATGCTCTACCAACTGAGCCACCACTGCGGTAAAACACCCAAGCATGGTGTTGTGGCTCTTTGTGGCTCTGACTAGACCAGGGGTGGGCAATCATGTGCCATGGAGGGCCATTCTACTGCAGGTTTTCTGTTCCACCCAGTCTCTTCAGCAGGTGTTTTCAATGATTAGCAATCCTTGAAGCTGGTCAGAGCACACACCTGCTGAAGAGACTGGGTGGAACAAAAAACCTGCAGTGGAATGGCCCTCACTGCCCACCCCTGGACTAGACTCTACGTCTGCTCTGAGGTAAATTTGATAATGTCCAACATATTTTAACAAAATGCAGCTGACTTTATTGTGGTTGAAACTTTGATATAACTCAGAGCTTTTGTTTACAGCGTTAGCATGTTAGCAGCGGAGCTAACTAATGGAGCTACTGGCCACTTTTTTTAAGGTCATTTTCTCATCCCGGGGGTGGATGAGATTCGCCGAGTACCTCAAGGCCCTGGATGTTGTAGGGCTGTCATGGTTGACACGCCTCTGCAACATTGGGTGGAGGTCGGGAGCAGTGACTTTGGCATGGCAAACCGGGGTGGTGGTTCCTCTCTTCAAAAAAGGGGACCGGAGGGTGTGCTCCAACTTTAGAGGGATCACACTCCTCAGCCTCCCTGGGAAGGTCTACGCCAAGGTACTGGAGAGGAGAGTCCGGCCGTTGGTCGAACCTCGGATTCAGGAGGAGCAATGTGGTTTTCGTCCTGGCCGTGGCACATCGGACCAGCTCTTTACCCTCTCGAGAATTCTTGAGGGTTCGTGGGAGTTTGCCCAACCAGTTTACATGTGTTTTGTGGACTTGGAGAAGGCATTTGACCGTGCCCCTCGTGGTTTTTTGTGGGGGGTGCTTCGGGAGTATGGGGTATCGGGCTTGTTGTTATGAGCTATTCGGTCTCTGTACGACCGTTGTGAGAGTTTGGTTCGTATTGCCAACACTCGGTCGGAGTCATTCCCAGTGAGAGTTGAACTCCGCCAGGGCTGCCCTTTGTCACCGATCCTGTTCATAATTTTTATGGACAGGATTTCTAGGCGCAGCCAGGGAATGGAAGGTGTCATGTTTGGTGACCACAGGATCTCATCTCTGTTGTTTGCACATGATGTCGTCCTGTTGGCTTCATCCAGCAATGACCTATAGCTCTTGCTGGGATGGTTTGCCGCTGAGTGTGAAGTGGCTGGGATGAGAATCAGCACCTCCAAGTTCGAGTCCATGGTCCTCAGCCGGAAAAAGGTGGATTGTCCTCTCTGGGTTCCCCAAGTGGAGGAGTTTAAGTATCTTGGGGTCTTGTTCACGAGTGAGGGGAGAATGGAGCGAGAGATTGACAGGCGGATTGGAGCAGCATCTGCAGTGATGCGGACGTTGTACCGGTCTGTTGTGGTGAAGAGGGAGCTTAGTTCTAAGGCAAAGCTGTCGATTTACCAGTCAATCTACGTTCCTACTCTCACCTACGGTCACGAGCTTTGGGTAATGACCGAAAGAACAAGATCGTGGATACAAGCGACTGAAACGAGCTTTCTCCGTAGGATTGCTGGACTCACCCTCAGAGATAAGGTGAGGAGCTCAGTCATCCGGGAGAGGCTCAGAGTAGAACCGCTGCTCCTCCACACTGAAAGGAGTCAGTTGAGGTGGTATGGGCATCTGATTAGGATGCCTCCTGGACGCCTCCCACTTGAGGTGTTTCAGGCACGTCCCACTGGGAGGAGACCCCGGGGCAGACCCAGGACTCGGTGGAGAGACTATGTCTCCCAGTTGGTCTGGGAACGCCTTGGTATCCTCTCTGAAGAGCTGGAGCAGGTGGCTGGGGAGAGGGAAGTCTGGGCTTCTCTGCTTGAACTGCTGCGTCCGCGACCCGGACCTCCAGAAAAGCAGTAGAAGATGGATGGATTTTCTCATCCTTCCATAGTCATGGGATGTGGTATAATTATACTGTATTACTGTTTTTGAGGCGCAAAAGGCGTGTTTCCGCATTTTTGATGCTTAAGTCATTGTTTTTTAACAAGGAAAAGTGTCCCATTTCAGTGACAATAAGTTCTCAACTAGTACTGGAAGTTACTACCATGATTCACGGAAGGCATCATGGGGCCTAGGAATAAGGTGGATACAAATAAAGTTCTTCTTAAAAACATTCGCCATCATGTGGCGGCCATTTTTGTTCAGCAGTGAGGGGGGGGGGGGGGGGGGGGTTGACAGCTGAGTCTCCACAGGATATGCCCACAAGGAGTGACAGTGAATGAAAAACCAGCTGCAGAGAACCAATGAGCAGGAGCTGTGTAGAGGGGCGTGGCTATGACGAGGGGGCGTGGCCATGTGTGGTCACTCAAGAGTTCCAGCAGCAGAGATTTCCTGTTAGATTGCCACATGTCAGAAAATAAAACCATGATGGAAGATTTACTATTGAAAATATTTGGTTGGTGAGAAAAAATGGGAGACGCTCCAAAATGTGAAGCAGATAAACAAAAACACGAAGGAATGATTGAAATTAAAAAAACAAAACAAAACCTGAAAATAGAAAAGTATGCAGAAAAACCACAAACACGTTTGATTTATGCTAACTACATTAACTGGCCTCTGTTTTAAATTTGTGAGAATAGTAATCAAATAACTGAATAGAATAGGCTTTATTGTCACTGTACAGTTGTAAAGTACAATGAAAACAGGAACGCCCCCTCAGCCACACAGACTCCTTGATTGGTTCTCTGGTATCGGCGCCCTCGATGGACCAATAAAACAGCTGTGGGGGATCCAACTTCCTGATTGGACGTTACATTCATCATCATCACCATCATCATCAGTCTGTGAGGATGCTTCAGTTTCTTGTCCATCTACTCCAAGCCGACAGCTGATTGGCCAGCTCAGATGGAGGGGGTGGGGTTCTCATAGAAGCCACCCATCTGTGCTGCATTCAGGTGCAACGGGACAGAGGTGATGAGCTGCCACCAGCGCAGGTTGTTAGGAAGGTCTTTAAGAGCCAAAGGTCACAGGTCATTAGGGTCTCACGGCATTAGGGCCAGACGTCACAGGTTGTTAGGATCAGGTCATAGATCGTTATGGTCAGGTCACAGGTCATTAGGGTCAGAGGTCACATGTCAGGGTCAGGTCGTTAGGGTCAGAGGTCACATGCCATTAGGGTCAGGTCACAGGTTGTTAGGGTCTCATGTCATTAGGGTCAGGTCAGAGGTCATGAGGATCTCAAGGTGTTAGGGCCATGGTCACAGGTCATTAAGGGTCATCAGGGGCACATCACAGGCCACTGAAGGCAGGTCACAAGTTGTAAGGGTCTCAGGCTGTTAGGGGTCCTCAGGTTCAGGTCACAGGTTGTTAGGGTCTCTCTGTTTAGGGCTCCAGTCTTTTGGGTCAGGTCACAGGTCGTTAGGGGTCATCAGGGTCAGGTCTGAGGTCTTTAGGGCTTGTAGTTCAGGTCTGAGGGCCCTGCGGTGGACAGTCTGGCAGCGATGCGTTCAGGTGCCTGATGTGGTGGGGCAGCAGCAGCGATGGAGGTGGGGGGTGTTAGTGCAACATGAAGTTGATGTCCATTTACGGCGGAGTGCTGACACACGTTAACAGCGCGTGGACGGACGGAGCTTCTAAAGTCCTACATGTGGTCGCCACCAGGGGGCGGAGCTTCCTCTTTTTTTTTTTCTTTTTTTCAGTTCCGTCCTGGTCCAACCCAGGACCATTTTCTCCACAACGGTGTCAACTTCCTCCCCACGGAGATGGACGACAGGGGGTGGGGTGGAGCGGTGCCGGAAGGGACCGCCTCCCCTGGTCAGAGAGCCTCCTGATTGGCTGTCAGGTACTCCTCGGCCCTCTTGTGGGCCTCCAGAGCTTTGATGGTATAAACGTCTTGAGGAAGCTCCGACTTCCTCCTCATCAGGACCTTCTCCTTCTTCAGCTCCTTCAGTCCCTGGAAAGAAAACAGTTTTAACAAAAATGAGTACAGATCTGTGAACGTCACCTGCTGTCTGCCTGTCCATCACCATGGCAACCATGAGAGGGATCAGAGCGGATCCCCGACATAACCCCACCCCACCTTTAATCCATCGGTCAATACAACAGGACACCTCACCACTGTCTCACTGTTCTCGTACATGTCCTGCACCACCCTCACATATTTTCTGATCTCTTACAGTACCAGAATCTGTGTACTTTTCCATCGTTCAGTATTTTGTATTCAAATAGAATAAGTAAATTTCAATGATTTTGTTTATTAAAACGCAAGAACACGGATGGTTCTGTTGTCTGACCAGAAGCACTTCATCATCTTCTTCATATCCTGGTTGATGGCCATCATGGTGGTGTATTACCGTCACCTACTGGACTGTGATGAGTTACAGTTATTTGAAGGAGCAGAGAAAGACAGCCAGAACACAAGTAAAATACATAATTAAATTTAAAAAAATTAACATTTCATAATGACAACAATTTAATTAACTTTGAGGTTGTTAATCCTTATATGAGGAACGTTGTTGGGAGAGAACAGAGTCACTTCTGCAGTCCAGCTTTTACCAGGATTCAAAGACAACTTTTAACTTATTTTTAACACATTAAAAAAGGCAAACAAAATAATGACTGAAATCCTCTTATTTTGTTTTACTTTAGTAAAATGAAAAAAGGAAAAATTAAAAGTCAATTCTGTGTTCTTTTTCGATCATTCCAATTCTGTTTAACCAGAAAGAACTGAAACAATTACTGAAGGAAAAGGAAAAGTATTATCTACCTTCCTTTACCAGTCATAGTCCCTATGTTTAGAGTATCTACGTCTACATTTATAATCCCTACATAGTCCCTACTAGGGCTGTAATGATTACTCGAATAATTTGAGTAACTTGATTACAAAAAATACTTGGTCCAAAATCTATGATTCAAAGCTTCATTTAAGGCAGCACTTCCGGTCTACATGACCTTCTTCCGGTCACACTATGAAAACAAGATGCGGGATCATGGATTCAGCAGAGCTGGGAGAAAAGCGACAGAGCAATGGAAAACACTGTCCCCAAACCCATAGTCAGAGGCCAGGATCCCAAGGTGAACCTGTGTAGCAGGTTTGGTGACCTGAGCTTTCTTTGTTGTTGAGATATACAGTGGTGTGAAAAAGTGTTTGCCCCTTCCTGATTTCTCATTTTTTTGTGTATTTGTCACACTTAAATGTTTCAGATCATCAAATTTAAATATTAGACAAAGATAACACAAGTAAACACAAAATGCAGTTTTTTTTAAATGAAGGTGTTTATTATTAAGGGAAAAAAAATCTTACATGGCCCTGTGTGAAAAAGTGTTTGCCCCCTAAACCTAATAACTGGTTGGGCTACCCTTAGCAGCTACAACTGCAATCAATCAGCATTTACAATAACTGGCATTGAGTCTTTTACAGTGCTGTAGAGGAATTTTGGCCCACTCATCTTTGCAGAATTGTTGTAATTCAGCCACATTGAAGGGTTTTTGAGCATGAACCGCCTTTTTAAGGTCATGCCACAGCATCTCAATTGGATTCAGGTCAGGAATTTGACTAGGCCACTCCAAAGTCTTCATTTTGTTTTTCTTAAGCCATTCAGAGGTGGCCTTGCTGGTGTGTTTTGGATCACTGTCCTGCTACAAAACCCAAGTGCGCTTCAACTTGAGGTCACAAACAGATGGCCGGACATTCTCCTTCAGGATTTTTTGGTCGACAGCAGAATTCATGGTTTCATTTACCACAGCAAGTCTTCCAGGTCCTGAAGCAACAAAACAGCCCCAGACCATCACACTACCACCACCATATTTTACTGTTGGTATGATGTTCCTTTTCTGAAATGCTCGGTTACTCTTACGCCAGATGTAATGGGACACACACCTTCCAAAAGTTCAACTTTTGTCTTGTCAGTCCACAGAGTATTTTCCCAAAAGTCTTGGGGGTCATCAAGATGTTTTCTGGCAAAACTGAGACGAGCCTTTTTGTTCTTTTTGCTCAGCAGTGGTTTTCATCTTGGAACTCTGCCATGCTGGCCATTTTTGCCCAGTCTCTTTCTTATGGTGGAGTCATGAACACTGGCCTGCAGTTCTTTGGATGTTGTTGTGCGGTCTTTTGTGACCTCTTGGATGAGTCATCGCTGCACTCTTGGGGTAATTTTGGTTGGCCGCCCACTCCTGGGAAGGTTCACCACTGTTCCATGTTTTCGCCATTTGTGGATAATGGCTCTCACTGTGGTTCACTGGAGTCCCAAAGCTTTAGAAATGGCTTTATAACCTTTTCCAGACTGACAGATCTCAGTTACTTTGTTTCTCATTTGTTCCTGAATTTCTTTGGATCACAGCATGATGTCTAGCATTTGAGGATCTTTTGGTCTTCTTCACTCTGTCAGGCAGGTCCTGTTTAAGTGATTTCTTGATTGAGAACAGGTGCGGCAGTAATCAGGCCTGGGTATGGCTAGAGAAATTGAA
Organism: Pholidichthys leucotaenia; assembly: GCA_020510985.1. Classification (NCBI taxonomy): domain Eukaryota; kingdom Metazoa; phylum Chordata; class Actinopteri; order Cichliformes; family Pholidichthyidae; genus Pholidichthys; species Pholidichthys leucotaenia. Next base: position 276,069,160 of record CM035841.1, on the reverse strand, counting down.
CTCAGCTTTCCAAAGATGTGACAAACATCTTTTGGTGTTTTTTTTTTTTTTTGGGGGGGGGGGCAATCACTTTTTCCACACAGGGCCATGTAGGTTTGTTTTTTTAACCCTTAATAATAAACACCTTCAATTAAAAACTGCATGTTGTGTTTACAGTACTTCTATTATTGTTATCTAATATTTAAATTTGTTTGATGATATGAAACATTTAAGTGTGACAAACATACAAAAAAATGAGAAATCAGGAAAAGGCAAATACTTTTTCACACCACTGTAGTTTACAAGCCATTTTGATGTTGACCTTTGACCTCGTGATCCTAAAACCATAGTCACACTTCAGGGTCACAGGGTGAATCTGTGTAACAAGTTTGGTGACCCTAACTTCACTCATTTTATAGTAATAGTAAATACAGTGTTTACCATTTACCACAGTGCAAATGCAGTGTTAAAGATCAATTCCGGCAGCTCTAAAACCACCTCAAAAACCAATGTGTTTTGTCCAAAATAGTTTATTAATAATAACTAGAAAAGCACTCGGAGAGCGCAGACCTCCGCCAAGCGCCACAGTTCCCCCCATACAGTGTTTGTGTGTACGTTGTCAGATTCCTTGACCATGAAAACATCTCAGTAGCAATTGGATTCACAATGATAGGATTAGTGGTTCAGTAGTAAAAGCATTACCTCCTTGGCGGAGGTAATAAACTGAAGTGTTGGTGTTGTGTCCATGTCCTGCATCTGCAAACTCCGAGGCTGGGGGCGTTGCAATTGAATGAATGAATGAATTAATCTTTATTTCGAATAGATTAAGAGTACAGGTTAAAAGAAAGTGAATAATATAACAAAGGGGGTAATAAAATCCAACAAGGTGAAATTAGACAATAGCTCCTCTGATTATACAATTAAACATAGTTATCCGAAATATGTGATGGCTGAATCCGCAGCTTATATTGCCCACCCATGTTCCATCCAAGAATTCAAAAGAAAAAACAAATGAAGTCATGACACAACTGCGTACAACCCACAGGCCAATGGGTTATGCGAGCGTTTTAGATCACTGAAAGCAGCACTGAGGGCTTCACTGACGGATGCCAATTAGGTAGACGGGTTGGCGTGGGTTTTATTCAAAATTCAAACGTTTATTTCAAACTCAGGGTTCATATTAAATGCAGAACTAAAAGGAGTAGAAAACAAATAAATAAAAGTATATACAGATCAGCAGACAGTCGGCGGTCTTGTAACAACAATAACATACAATATTGGACTCAGTATAAAATGGAACGCCACCACTTCCAAATGCTGGAGTGAAGTGTGAGTGACGAGTTGACAATTGCTGATATAAGATGATTGTTACATGGCAGCAACCTTCTCATCAAACTGTAAACATTGTTACGTATCAACTCGCCAAAAGACGGAATGTTCACAGACACAAACATCTTGCTTGCACTCGACCTTCGTGGTACATCTAATCTTTATCTTTATTGGGGTTGCGCTCCGCGGCCAAAGATGATTTGGAAACTTCCCCGGCAGAGAGCTTCTTTTTGCGGAGCTACTATGGCTGACCGGGGAATTTCTGCCAAATAATCCAGCGGCGGACAGCTGGCCGTCTGAGCTTTTGCAGCGTTGCGCAAACACAGGCACACAGCACGCTGCCGAGCAGCTCGTTTTTGCGCAGCGCCTATGGCTGGCCGGGGAATTTCTGCCAAATAATCCGGCGGCGGACAGCTGCCCGTCTCAGCTTTTGCAGCGTCGCGCAAACACAGGCACGGTGGCGGGCCCAGCCCACCAGTGTTTTCCGCGTGCTTTTGTGCCTAAAACATTGAAGAACGCGGAGTTTATGTTGGTCAGACACGATGACCAGCACCCTCCATTGCGCCTGCGCACATGTTGAAAATAGCCGTATGTCACAGTGTTAAAGAATGCTTTAAAAAATTCCTGTATCCAGACGGTGATCTGGATCATCCCCAAAATTTAATCAGTTCTTCCTTGTACCATTTCCAACAACGCCTGAAAGTTTCATGGAAATCCGTCCAAGACTTTTTGAGTTATCTTGCTAACCAACAGACAAACAGACAGACAGACAGACAAACAGACAAACACACAGACAAACCCCGGCAAAAACATTACCTCCTCCTGGCCTTTTCGGCCTGGCGGAGGTAATAATGGTTTGCATTTATACAGTGCCTTTCAAGAACCACAAAGTGCTTTACAATGAAAATCCATTATTCATTCACCCCAGACAGATATTGATAGTGGTAAGCTACTACTGTAGCCATAGCTGCCCTGGGGCAGACTGATGGAAACATGGCTGCCAATCCGTGCCAAAGGCCTCTCTGACCACTACTAAACATTTATACACATTCATACCCAGTGTCATGGACACTGGAAGCAGGGTGGGCAAAATGTCTTCCCCAGGGACACAATGGCAGGATGTCTGGGGAGAACAGGATTCAAACCGCCAACCCCTCTGGTCATTGGACGACCCACGCTACCTCCTGAGCCACTGCCGCCCACATTTCCCTCCTCCATTCCATTTTTGCTGAGCACCAAGCTGAACAGCAGGAGGTTCCACTTTTATATGGTCTTTGGTATGACCCAGCCGAGACTTGAACCCCATCCTCCCAGTTGTGGGATGAGTGCTCTACCCCTAGGCCACCACTTCCATACATTGTGGCTTTTTATACCACAAAAAAAAACTTTCATTGCCTTAGAATGGCTTGAAAAGAGATTTTTTGTCTTTGACCTACTTAAGTATGCACGGAACTATGAATATTCTAATTAGCTCCACCCACCAGTAGCTGGAAGAAGACGAGGACATTGTACGAGGCTCTGAGAAGGCCATCTAACTTGAGGAAGTACCGTCATAGGTGAACCCACGCAAGAGTCACTGCCCAGCCCGGCATGGAGGCTGGAAGGCTCCCCACCGGTCTCTGGTTACCCACTCACCATGGATCGCCTCGCTGGGGGCTGGTGAGCAGTTCACCTCGATCTGGTGCGCTCGCCAGCCAGCTCGCCTCTGAGGCACTCCCTGGCCTCCTTCCTTTGGAGCTCACCTCACTTCAAGCTGCTCCAACGTGAACTGCTCACCAGCCCTCAGCGAGGCGATCCGTGGCGAGTGGGTAACCAGAGACCGTTCCTTTGGGGGAAGAGGGAGGAGCCGAGGAGCGCTCAGTTCCTTCAGAGCATCCTCCACAGCTCGCTCCAGGAAGAGGTGAGGTGGCTGCCGGGGCGCACCGGCGGGTGCTCCCAGTGAGGTGAGGGGATCCCTCCAACCGGCCGTGACTGCCTCTCCCGCTCCACCGAGTATGCTCTTTCCGCAGGTTCACCTACAACGATACTCACCCGGCCGTAGCACCACACACACCAGGGCCGTCTCCCTTGGCATGCGGGCTGCAAACCCATGTCCTCGCCGATATTTTAGCAGAGACACTAGGGCTGTCACAATAACCGCAATTATGTAATACTGCGGTATGGACACGCCTACCGTGGAGAAAAACGACCAACTGCAACAACCGCGGTGTTCACTTTTTTTTTTGTGTGTGTGTGTGTGGCTATATCTCGTTGTTCACTTATGTGCCCCTCTTGATTATTAAATAAATTGCTAAACGAAGTGTATTTTTTATTACCAACAGCATGTTTGCACCCAGTACTCTAGAAGCTTCCACAGCACACAGTGCTACCAGCATTTGAGGCACTCTCTCCAGACTGACTCCAGCAGGCAGTTTGTGGTGAAAGCGTTTGGACTCCTTGTTAAATACAGCTGTTAACAGTGAGCACTGAAAGGGCACAAAGCATGTTATTTCCTTCTGAGTGAAGTGTGTATGATCCTGACTGTGTATGAGCTCCGAGAGCAGCTTGTTTGAACTAGATTTTTCGGACAGTGCCAAAAATCACGGAGACAAGAACCACGCAGGGTCCTGTACGGAGACTGTCCTGCTTATAAGCTGAATGTCGCTGCAGTCTCCAGTCCACACACCCCTTAGTTACCGCCACTGCTTTATGAAAATGATCTTTTTTTTAACAGAATCAGCAGTTCATGCCTGTATATAGGCTGTGTGCCCAACAAACAAGTTTTTTGTCGCCCGACTGCCCTGAGCATTTTTTTTCAGCGTTTGTGCACAGCGCTCTGGGGGGGAAAAAGTCTGTGCCCTGTATCTCAGCACTTCCGCGTTTCCTATTGTCAGACTTTCTACTGATTTTTTTTAATATCAGTCTCTAAATAACAATGGACAGGAAACGTTTTCTAGCAGCTCTGGATGTAAAATATGATGACACGGAAAGCAGGAGTCTGAGTACAGACGAGTACCGGTGTCCTACGTCCCGCCCACGCAGCAGTTCTGATTGGCTGCTTGGTCTGGCATTGACGAGCTCAGCTGCAGTCTCTGAAAAGTTGAACTGTTTTCAGCTCTGAGTGCCCTGAGCACCGCAACAAAAAACGGCCACCGCCGAGAGCGTTTCGGCGCAGCGGGCACTCAGCGCTGTAAACGCTGGACTACATAGAGGATGACTGGAAAATAGCCGCCCAGAGCGGACAAAACCCATTTGGTGGACACGCAGCCTAAAGAGCGGAGCTCCGCACAGTTGTAACACACACCCATAAAGTTGAAAGCAAGCTGCAGCGAGACTCTCACAGCTTCCCTTATTTGCCACCTAAGCTATAAACCCTGTTTAAATTACTAATCCAAAGGGTCCTAAAAACGTTTGCAATAATACTGCATACCGCGGTGTTGAGCTGTCCACCGTCACCGCAGGGGAAATTCCTCTACTGCGACAGCCCTAAGGGACACTGAGGGTTTTCCAAATAAAATTAATCATTGCTGTCGTATTTTCATGTCTGTGGGTAAGACATGTAATTTAAAAGAGGATTTCTTGCTCACAGCCAAACACTGAACATGTACATAGGGCTGAAAAGTTCATAGAGGTCAAGTTTGACCAAATGTGGTTTATTTTTCTTCAACATAGTCTCCCCTTCGGTCCACACACTTCTTCCATCGATGTTGCAATGCTTGGATCCCTGCGGTTGAAAAATAAACCACATTTAGTCAAATTTGACCACTATGAACTTTTCAGCTCCCCCCATATAATCTGCCATCTTTCCAAACTTGTAAAAAGCTGAGCTCCTAATTGCTCCTCCCTCTTCCTCCGAAAGAGTCAAGCAGGGGTCTCAGTGCTTAGCCTGATTGGTTATAACATTAACTAAGCAGGAATACTGATGTAGCTAGAAACACTGTCCAAATCTGCCTTTTTTGGGGTGTGGAGCTTAAGCAGCCATTCACAGCAGAAAAACACATACTTGGGAGTTTGGAATGATTTTGCTCTTGATATGTGATAGATGGGGATGATGAGGGGATGAGGAGGCTGGGATGATGAGGATGTTTTTGAAGGTTGCAATATAATTTAAGGCTGTTTCATATTCTATGTTCTTATTTGACACAGTCTAAAATTAACTTTAATCACCGCACATGTTCACTCTTAATGACAATATTCTATAAGTGTTTTTAACTTGCAAAGACACATAACAGCATGTAAATTCTTACACATATCCTTATATTAATTCCTTCACTACCACTTTTGTTATTTTTCTTTTAATCCTGATGCTTTATTAAGCATCAAGGGAGAATATGATAGAAAAATTCCATATTATCTACATTATTATTGATATCAATAATGCATTATTATATCTGAGAAGTATCATACCTTTCATATTGTTTGCTTGGTGAGTCACAGCTGAGCCTGACATCCCTGTACACCAGACAGGTACAGAGGATGGCTACCTCCATTTTAAATGATGACTCCCACCATTTGCACTGCCACTTTCAGCTTCTTCCCTCAAGACAGAGGTTTGCTGTCCCAAAAAGTAAAACCCAGCGCTACAAAAACAGCTTTGTTCCTGCTGCTGTCAAAGAGTTGAACAAGTTGTAACAATATATTGCACATAATTTAGTTACCTATTTATTAATTTCATTTTATATTTACTTATTTTTGTAGGATTTTTATTTGGGTTCTAAATCTTTTATTGGGTTTTAGACCTTTGAGTTTTTAACCTCTTTGACTAGTCTTTAACTTTTTAATATGACCCCTCTCTCTTATCTCTGGTTTTTCTCTCATCTCTTTGTCTTATATCCTGATTGATGGAGCCTTGAGTATTTTTATCATGTTTATAGTCAGCTTCATGTGTGCCTGTGTTTGTGTTTATGTTGAATGTAATTGTGGTTTGTAAATATGGATGTCACCTGACTGCAAAACAAATCTACCTACGGGTACAAATAAAGTAACCTGAACCTGAACCTGAATATGCCATGTTTAATGTTTATATGTGCATTCCATGTGAAATAAGTTCATATATTCTTGGCATGTTTCTGTGAGCAATTTCAGAGAGTTCAGACTGAAGATCAGTACAGGATCAGTACATGCGTAAGGAATGATCTAAGCCACTTTTTATAATCTCTTTGACAAGTAGTGTTTCGGGTCACAGGAATGCACAGGAACTCCTCAGCTTATATAGAACAGTGTTTTATGGACGTTCTGTTTGATTTATATTCTTGTCTCCAGAGTGTCTGTGACATCTGCCTGGATAAGCTTTGATTATCAGGACTGTCCTGTTCTGTCCCTTCCCTTATCCTCATCCTCCCTCTCCTTTCTCCTACCTATATATATCAGACCAAAAGAAATGGATCCTTTAGAGATTCTAGGTGTGTCTAAATGCCATGCTTTGTAATCTCTCCCCCAAAGTGGCCATTGGGGTGACACCTTATACAGTGGGGCAAAAAAGTATTTAGTCAGCCACCAATTGTGCAAATTCTCCCACTTAAAAGATGAGAGAGGTCTCTAATTTTCATCATAGGTATACCTCAACTATGAGACACAAAATGAGAAAAAAAAATCCAGAAAATCACATTGAAGGATTTTTAATGAATTAATTGGTAAATTCCTTGGTAAAATAAGTATTTGGTCACCTACAAACAAGCAAGATTTCTGGCTCTCACAGACCTCTAACTTCTTCTTTAAGAGGCTCCTCTGTCCTTCACTCGTTACCTGTATTAATGGCACCTGTTTGAACTCATTATCAGTATAAAAGACACCTGTCCACAACCTCAAACAGTCAGACTCCAAACTCCACTATGGCCAAGACCAAAGAGCTGTCAAAGGACACCAGAAACCAAATTGTAGACCTGCACCAGGCTGGGAAGACTGAATCTGCAATAGGTAAGCAGCTTGGTGTGAAGAAATCAACTGTGGGAGCAATTATTAGAAAATGGAAGACATACAAGACCACTGATAATCTCCCTCCATCTGGGGCTCCATGCAAGATCTCACCTCGTGAGGTCAAAATGATCGCGAGAACGGTGAACAAAAATCCCAGAACCACGCGGGGGGACCTAGTGAATGACCTGCAGAGAGCTGGGACCAAAGTAACAAAGGCTACATCAGTAACACACTACGCCGCCAGGGACTCAAATCCTGCAGTGCCAGACGTGTCCCCCTGCTTAAGCCAGTACATGTCCAGGCCCGTCTGAAGTTTGCTAGAGAGCATTTGGATGATCCAGAAGAGGACTGGGAGAATGTCATATGGTCAGATGAAACCAAAATAGAACTTTTTGGTAAAAACTCAACTTGTTGTGTTTGGAGGAGAAAGAACACCATAGCTACTGTGAAGCATGGGGGGTGAAAACATTATACTTTGGGGCTGTTTTTCTGCAAAGGGACCAGGACGACTGATCCGTGTAAAGGAAAGAATGAATGGGGCCATGTATCGTGAGATTTTGAGTAAAAACCTCCTTCCATCAGCAAGGGCATTGAAGATGAAACGTGGCTGGGTCTTTCAGCATGACAATGATGCCAAACACACTGCCCGGGCAACGAAGGAGTGGCTTCGTAAGAAGCATTTCAAGGTCCTGGAGCGGCCTAGCCAGTCTCCAGATCTCAACCCCATAGAAAATCTTTGGAGGGAGTTGAAAGTCTGTGTTGCCCAGCGACAGCCCCAAAACATCACTGCTCTAGAGGAGATCTGCATGGAGGAATGGGCCAAAATACCAGCAACAGTGTGTGAAAACCTTGTGAAGACTTACAGAAAACTTTTGACCTCTGTCATTGCCAACAAAGGGTATATAACAAAGTATTGAGATGAACTTTTGTTATTGACCAAATACTTATTTTACCGAGGAATTTACCAATTAATTCATTAAAAATCCTTCAATGTGATTTTCTGGATTTTTTTTTTCTCATTTTGTCTCTTATAGTTGAGGTATACCTATGATGAAAATTGGAGACCTCTCTCATCTTTTAACCTCTTAACGCCTGAATTTATTTCCAATTATGAAAAAAAAAATTTCACTTGTGTTTTTGCTTTCAAGTAGATGCTAAATTAAGTTGAGAAAGTTAATTTGACTATAGCACATAAAATAGATATAATTTTAGGTATGATGCAAATTAGCGAAAACAGGCATCTATGGTAAAAAAAAAAAATGGTAAAAAAGCACGTTCCCATCTCAAGTATGAAGAATCTTTTATTTATGCAACAAAGTTATTTTCAATATTTTCAACTCTCATGACTGCCAAACTATCACCCTAACCCTAACCCAAACCCTAACCCTAACCCTAGCAATCAGGAAATGGATGGTGCTCCGTCTCTGACCGTTCCTACGAGAAACTAACGCTTGCAAAAGGTTCCTAGGTATATGTTGGAAGTGCTCCAACCGGAAGTGGAGGAATACAGACGGTATTTTGGTTGCATTTGGAGTGGAAGCGGTTTGATGCGAATTTGCGACAACAGGCGTCAAGGGGTTAAGTGGGAGAACTTGCACAATTGGTGGCTGACTAAATACTTTTTTTTCCCACTGTTTATCCAGAAAATCACATTGAAGGATTTTTAATAAATTCCTCGGTAAAATAAGTATTTGGTCAATAACAAAAGTTCATCTCAATACTTTGTTATATACCCTTTGTTGGCAATGACAGAGGTCAAACGTTTTCTGTAAGTCTTCACAAGGTTTTCACACACTGTTGCTGGTATTTTGGCCTGAGTAATGACCTGAGTAATGACTTCAGTCTTGCAGGTTTGAGGTTTTTCTCCAAAATTTATAACAATTTTCTTATAGTTTTCTACTTTTCTCTGTAAATTTATCTAAATTTGCAACCATTTTCCTCAAATTTGTCATTTTGTTTTGTACATTTGAGACTATTATAAATATGTGGATTATTTTATGGTTAATGTTCATCTTTTTGTAATCCAATTTACAAAGCTCTTTAAAAACGACAGTTGACACAAAGTGCTGTACATCAATGATAAATAAAATATAAAAACAATAAAATACTGCTAAAGTACAAAACAGCACAAACAAAACAACCGTCATACAATAGAGACCATAAGAAGAAATAAAATCAGTGTCTCAAACTGGGTCAAACGCCAGAGAATAAAATGGGTTTTAACCCTTTAACTGCCCTAGGTGCCATGTGGTGCCCCCCCACCCACCCCCAGTGGTCAAGAGTGGTAAAAAATTTGTCAATAAAATAGTTCAGATTTCCAAGGCTATAACTTGAAAGTTACAAAAGATAATGGTTTACTGTCAATTAGAAAGATGTAGAATATGATCCAAAGTTTCAGACAGGAATAAATTTATGCATCTAACTTGCATAATGTCGTGGTAGCTATATAAATTACATAACTCAGTCAAAAGTGGACTTTGGACACATTTACATAAAGAATGGTCCGTTTTTGGTTTTTTTTTACGCCGATTTGTCTACGGAGTAAGTTTTTATCTAATCTTCAAAGTATAAAGTAAAATATACATAATATATTCTATATATTTATATATATTTTTATATATAAAGTAAAATATATATATCCTGATCACCCCCTCCACCACACAATAGATAGACAGTGAAGCACTTTCTCCAGTAGACTACTACAGCTTCGGTGTCAAACAACCAGGTACAGGAAATCTTTCCTGCCACATGCAATTTCACTGTACAATAACTCACTATGATGTTGTATTCTGGCATAGCTATGCTGTCACTCTGCATCTTACAGACAAACTGGTACATCACTTTTCACTCTGCTCCTGATAGTCCTTCTTTGTGCAATGGGGATGATTCATGTGTTTATACAGGTCATCATATATTACGCTATGATGTATATAGGTTTTATAGTCGTGTTAGTTTTTACTTTCCATGGGTAATCCCTTTGTCTGTCATGTGCGTGTTTCTGTTGTTTGGTTGTCAACTGTCATGCTGCTGTTACACTATAATTTCCCAGTTTGGGATCAATAAAGTACATCTATTTATCTATCTATCTGAACCAGAAAATCAATAAAATGTCAAAAAAACATATTTCTCTCTTACCTGTTATCGGGAGGGGGGCTCGCCCACCCACGTGACCGGTCCGTTTTCGTCCATCGTAGCCGATGTTTGTGTGTTTGCTCAGCCATTTACACCATGTACAACATCTACAAACTCTTATGATTACCCACGTGAATTTTGTTTGTATTACACGGCTATTTTTTCTGTATGGTGCATTATTCCTGTGGGAATCCATGCCGCCCATGGGCACCGGCATCTTGGTACTGGGAGCTCAGTTTTTTGTTACATTGACCTCGATGTAACACGTTTACTTAGTAATTTACACCGTGTACCACATCTATAAACTCTTATGATTATCCCATGTGAATTTCGCATGTATTACGTGGCTATTTTTCACGTTTCATGTAGTTTTCATCATCATCGCTCTTGCAATGATCAAACACGGCGGCATCCACATTGGTGTGTGAGCTCAAAGTGAAAAAAGGAAGAATAATGAGGATTTCTCCTTCTTTGCTATATTTCATGTCAGCCATGAGTCCTTCGGCCCGTCAATAGAGATTAGTACAAATTCTCAGTATAGTCGGGGGACGTCAATAAGTTGACACGTGCAGTTGCTGCGCTGTGCCACTGGGGGTGCGTGACCCATCCATTTAATCTGGCAGTTAAAGGGTCAAGAGGAGTTTTAAAACTGGACAGTCAAGAAGCCTGTCCGACGGACAAAGGCAGATTATTATAAAATTGCTGGGGTATTTTTTAGTTAATGTGAAACATTCATCTTCTTCCGCTTAATCCTTTTCGGGTCGAGGGGGGGCTGAAGCCTATCCCAGCACCTTTAGGGCAAGAGGCAGGGTACACCCTGGACAGATCGCCAGTCCATCGCAGGGCCAACACAGAGAGACAGACAACCATTCACTCTCACAATCATACCTAAGGACAATTTAGAATCCCCAGTTTGATGCCAATTAACCTAACTTCCATGTTTTTGGCATGTGGGAGGAAACCGGAGAAATCCCGGAGTAAACCCACACAGACACGGGGAGAACATGCAAACTCCACACAGATCACTGTTGGTCGGGGGCTGGGATCGAACCCAGGATCCCCCAGCCAAGGGTGAGTTGCTGCGCTGCCGCAGTGCTAACCACTCCGCCACCGCGCCACCCTAAACGTGAAACAGAACGTGGCAAATTTTTTACTTTTTTCCTCATACATTTTAAACTTTGGACCATAATTTTGTAGAGCCAGAACAGAACAATAACTCTGAATTCAAAGAAATATAATTATTAAAATTATATTTAAAGAAATAAATTAACTTAATGACCAAATATGCAGTTATTTCTGTTACAATATTTCGATGTATTTATAGTTTTTTAGAAACTCCTCATCAACCAGACAGCAGGAAAAACCTCCTTTAATTTGAAATCCAAATCTTGGCACGTTTAGTTTGTCTGAAGGCTGCTGATGGATTAAAGTCATTGACTTCATGAATTTTGGTCATCTTAACTTGCCAGGTACATAATAATGAACATAAATTATTAGCTAATATTGCAGTAGCTGGTGAAGTAAATCCTCATCGATTCATCAGTCACTCTTGCCTTTCCCTGCAATGAAGGCTAACCAGACCTGTTAGCTAAGCGACTCCTCACTGTTGTTCCAGTTACCAGCAGGTTAAAACCACTATAAATGCCTCCACTCTCTTGTACTTTTGTCCGCGTTTAAAGTACTTTAATAAGCTCATGTTTCTCTCGGACAGCAACGCTACAGAGACACGCTCTGCCCGTAGAAACTGTCATGCGGGTGCTGGCCGGGCAGGGCACTTCCGCGCGAATGACAGTCACGCACGCTGTTCGTGTGCACACTTGTGGAGCATTTCTTTCATATTTAATTTTTCTTAAATTAATATATTTTAGGAGTAGCGGCAAACTTCCTTAGTGAGGCGGGCCGCCACACAGAAATGTTACCAGAGGAAACCCTGTAACAAGCTAAAGCTAAGTATCAAAAAGATGCCTCCCCTTTCTACAGATGACGATCACAAATTTCTACAGGAAATTTCCATGCTGGAAACTAAAATCCAGCAGCTATAAGTTAATCTGTAAGTTAATGGACTCTGTGAAAATGATACAACCATGCCAGTGACTAAATACAGTGGACAAGACCCCACTAACTCACAGCTATCCAGCGCTAACATGGCTGATAGGAGATAGGAAGATTGTGTACATAGAAATAAATTCTCAAGTGACAGTCCTCCCTGGAAGGCCCTTGGTGCAAAGAAGAAGAATAAATCATCACACAGGGTGAGGGGAGGACAACTAACAGCCCACCTTGGTGAGATCTGTGATGTGAATGGCTGGCCTGCTTTACCGGCTAGACCAAGAGCCTCTTTAACCCCAACTCTCAGCAAGACACAGCCATGGATAGCTGTTAAAGAAAAGCCTAAAAACAAACCTCCTCCACAACAACCAAATATGCCACTTCAGAACAGATTTGTGCCACTACTGCAGGACCCTGGATCTCCATCTGATGACCTGGATAAAATCTCCCTCACACACAGCAAGGTAAATCAGAACAACTCAGAAGGTAAAAGGCTACAGAGAAAGCTAACAGCTAGGCCTGAAACTCTAACTGTTGGTGACTTCGCTGTGAAAGATGTGAGAAACAAATGTGATAAACACACAGAAATAATGTAGTTTCCCAGGGATATGGTGTCTGATGTGGGAGACAAAATCTTGCAAATCATGGCTGATCACCCCTCAGTGAAAACTCTCATATTACATGTAGGCTCAAATGATGTGAAACAGCAGTCTGAGGTGCTGAAACAGGACTTGAAGGAACTCCTAGACTTAGTCAGCTGTCTGAATGCTGAAGTGTTCATTAGTGGCTAACTACCACTGGTCAGAGGAGTTGAGAGATTCAGGAGACTGTTCAATTTAAATGGATGGCTATCAGAAGCTTGTACAAACAAATCATTCCATTTTATTGACAATTTCAACTTCTTCTGGGGCCACAGGCACTTTTTTTTAAGGAAGATGGACTCAGCCTCGGCAGGTCAGGTGTGAGGCTGTTTACCTCCAATCTGTTCTATTTTCTGCATTGCCAATCTGTTCCCCAGGACAAGGACAAGAGGAACCAAAACAACAGGATAAGATACAGCCCAGCAGAAACTGTGAGATAAAGCCACCTCAGCCCCCACCTGTGCAGATTCCTCCTTCACCAAAAGCAACTAGTGAGGACCCATCTCCTCTACCACTGCATACCCCCTCCAGGTCATTGTGCTCTTCAGCTTCCTCTTCCCCATCCTTTCCACTCCTCGACTTCACTGACCAAATGAAGGAGCTGGTCACTGTGGCCACAAACCTGACCCCATGCTCTAGTCTAATTTTCTCACCCCGAAACCTCCAACTTCACCACCCCCCAGTCTCCCCACTGCAGCAATTCCTCAGTGAGCTCTGACAACTGCCAAAGTCCCAGCGCCCACCACCACCCTGACTCTCACAACTGAACAGAAATCCACAGCTTAATAACAATGCCAGCTGGGTGTGATATGTACTGGGTCCGGGCCCGGTATGGAAGTAGTTTCCTTAATTCCTGTTTTAACAGGTACAGGTTGGTAAATTTACAGAGAAACAAGATCCATCCTATACATCCTGTAAATTTATCAAATCTAGCGTTCATTTCTCACCGGTCACAGCTTAAACAAAATAAAAATCTAGCAGATGACGCTCTTAACCCTTTAACTTTTCGGCTGTCAAAACATGTGCGTCACCTGCTGCCTATGCCACAGATCCACGCCTGTCACGTGATGTGTCCCAAAAGCACAGAAAACCCAGTTGTCACATGCATTTCACATCACAAGATGCCAGACATGTATAGCTTACTGCTCTTCACTGGAGGACTGGAGGACTTCACCCAAATGAGCCGGATCAAAACATTTCCGTAAACGCAAAGAAGAGAATGTAAATAAAGGCTCCATCCCAACACATATTTCCACACGGAGGAAGCATTTGTGCCAAATTTTGCCAACTATGATTCTAAAAAGAGATTATTTAGCTTCTGAAGGGAAATATTTACCTTTTGTCACAGCAGAAGATGTTTTGGAGTGTGTACACTTTCGTCTGCCATTGATGGAGCTGCACGTGACAGCAGAGAAAAATAGTAACAGTTCGGAGGCATAATGTAACCAAAATTGAGGCGCAATAAATCATAAGATAAATGTGAAAGTTTCTGGATGTGGGAGAGAAAGCAAAAATGACTGGCAGAAGACAAAATAAGGACCGTGTAAGATGAAAATGGATGAATGAAGACACAACAAGCGATAGGTCTGATTGGTTTTTATTGATTTGTGTACATTCTACTGATTTTCTGGTTCATATACTCTGAAGATAAGATAAAAAAAAACAAAAACAAAAACAGTGACAAAAAAATAAAACCATCCTTTGTGTAAATATGTCCAAAATCCACCTTTGACTGAAAGTTATGCAATTTGATATGGCTGCCGTTGCATTATATAAATTAGATGCATAAATTTACTCCTATCTCAAACTTTGGATCGTATTCTACATCATTCTAATTGACAGCAAGTCATTATTTCTTACCACATTCACGTTAGAGCCTTTGGAATTTGTCATATCTAAACTGAATATTTTCTTGGAAAAAAAAAAATAAACAACCGCCAGAGGGAGGTGAGCTGATGGGAGCACTGCTGCACCATAAAGAGATAACAGGTTAACACACTGAAACTAGCTTTATTAAATATTAGGTCTTTGGTAGGAAAAACATTTTTAATTAATGAGCTCATAAACCCCCCCCCCCCCATGGATCGTCACCTTATCGTGGTGGGGGGTTTGCGTGCCCTAGTGATCCCAGGAGCTATGATGTCCGGGGCAATTTGCCTCCGATAGGGTCACCCAAGACAAACTGGTCCTGGGTGAAGGACCAGACTAAGAACGATCCAACAGACTCTCATGATAAATTCTAGATCAAGGATTCAGTGTACCCCGCCTGGTATGGGGTTACTGGGGCCCCACCCTGGAGCCAGGCCTGGGGGAGGGGCTTGATGGCTAGTGTCTGGTGGCCGGGTTTCCTCCCATGGGACCCAGCCGGGCTCAGCCCAAAGGAGTTACATGGGTCCGCCCTCCAGTGGGCTCACCACCTGCAGGAGGGATCATGGGGGTCCGGTGCTATGTAGATTAGGTGGCGGTCAAAGGCGGAGACCTTGGCGGACTGATCCCAAGCTTTCTAAACTGGCTTTTGGTACGTGGACTGTCACCTCTCTGGTGGGGAAGGAGCCTGAGCTGGTGTACGAGGTTGAGAGATACCGGATAGATATAGTCAGCCTCACCTCAACACACAGCTCCGGTTCCGGAACCATGTCTCCTGGAGAGGGGCTGGAGCTTGGCCTTTTCTGGAGTTGCCCCGGGCGAGAGGCGACGAGCAGGGGTGGGTATTCTTGTATCCCCCCACCTTGCTGCCTCTATATTGGAGTTTTCCCCGGTGGACGAAAGGGTTGCTTCCCTGCGACTTCAGGTTGGGAAACGGGTCCTGACTGTTTCGGAGTACCCACCCTTTTTGGAGTCTGTGACTGGAGTGCTGGAGGGTGCTCCTCTTGGAGACTCCATTGTCCTACTGGGGGACTTCAATGCGCACGTGGGCAATGACAGTGAAACCTGGAGGGGGTGATTGGGAGGAACAGCCTGCCCGATCTGAACCCGAGTGGTGTTCAGTTATTGGACTTCTGTGCTAACCACAGTTTGTCCATAACGGACACCATGTTCAAGCATAAGGGTGTCCATATGTGCACCTAGCACCAGGACACCCTAGGTCGCAGGTCGATGATCGATTTTGTTATCGTGTCATCAGACCTGCGACCGTATGTCTTGGACACTCGGGTAAAGAGAGGTGCAGAGCTGTCAACTGATCACCACCTGGTGGTGAGTTGGATCCGATGGCAGGGGAGGAAGCCATTCAGACCTGGTAGACCCAAACGTATAGTGAGGGTGTGCTGGGAATGTCTGGCTGAGGCCCCTGTCCAGGAGGTCTTCAACTCCCACCTCCGGAAGAACTTCAACCACATTCTGAGGGAGTCTGGAGACATGGGAGTCTGAATGGGCCATGTTCTCCACCTCTGTTGTTGAAGTGGCGGCCCAGAGCTGCGGCCGCAAGGTGGTCGGTGCATCTTGTGGTGGCAACCCCCGAACCAAGTAGTGGACACCAGTGGTGAGGGGGGCCATTAAGCTGAAGAAGGAGTCCTATCAAGCTTGGTTGCCTTGTGGTACTCCCGAAGCAGCTGAGGTGTACCGGCAGGCCAAGCGGAGTGCAGCTCGGGTGGTTGCTGAAGCAAAAACCCAGGTATGGGAGGAGTTCGGTGAGGCCATGGAACAAGACTTTCAGTCGGCCTCGAAGAGATTCTGACAAACTGTCTGGCGGCTCAGGAGGGGAAAACAGCTCCCCGTCCACACAGTGTATGGTGCGGATGGGGCACTGTTGACTTCGACTGGGGATATCGTCGGGCGGTGGAAGAAATACTTCGAGGATCTCCTCAATCCCACTGATACACCTTCCATAGAGGAAGCAGGGTTTGTGGACGAGGGGGATGACTCGCCTATCACAGGGGCTGAGGTCGCCAAGGTGGTTAAAAATCTCCTTGGTGGCCAGGCCCCGGAGGAGGACGAGATTTGCCCTGAGTACCTCAAGGCCCTGGATGATGTTGGGCTGTCATGGTTGACACGCCTCTGCAACATTGCGTGGAGGTCAGGGGCAGTGCCTTTGGCATGGCAAACTGGGGTGGTGGTTCCTCTCTTCAAAAAAGGGGACCGGAGGGTGTGCTCCAACTTTAGAGGGATCACACTCCTCAGCCTCCCTGGGAAGGTCTATGCCAAGGTACTGGAGAGGAGAGTCCGGCCGTTGGTCGAACCTCGGAATCAGGAGGAGCAATGTGGTTTTCGTCCTGGCCGTGGCACATCGGACCAGCTCTTTAACCTCTCGAGAATTCTCGAGGGTTCGTGGGAGTTTGCCCAACCAGTTTACATGTGTTTTGTGGACTTGGAGAAGGCATTTGACCGCGTCCCTCATGGTTTTTTGTGGGGGGTGCTTCAGGAGCATGGGGTATCGAGCTTGTTGTTACGAGCTATTTGGTCTCTGTATGACCATTGTGAGAGTTTGGTTCGTATTGCCAACACTCGGTCGGACTCATTCCCAGTGACAGTTGGACTCCGCCAGGGCTGCCCTTTGTCACTGATCCTGTTCATAATTTTTATGGACAGGATTTCTAGGCGCAGCCAGGGAGTGGAGGGTGTCATGCTTGGTGACCACAGGATCTCATCTCTGTTGTTTGCACATGATGTTGTCCTGTTAGCTTCATCCAGCAATGACCTACAGCTCTTGCTGGGACGGTTTGCTGCTGAGTGTGAAGTGGCTGGGATGAGAATCAGCACCTCCAAGTCTGAGTCCATGGTCCTCAGGCAGAAAAAGGTGGACTGTCCTCTCTGGGTTGGGGACAGGCTCCTGCCCCAAGTGGAGGAGTTTAAGTAACTTGGGGTATTATTCACGAGTGAGGGGAAAATGGAACGAGAGATTGACAGACGGATCGGAGAAGCATCTGCAGTGATGCGCACGTTGTACCGGTCTGTTGTGGAGAAGAGGGAGCTGAGCTCTAAGGCAAAGCTGTCGATTTACCAGTCAATCTACATTCCTACTCTCACCTATGGTCACGAGCTTTGGGTAATGACCGAAAGAACAAGATCGCGGATACAAGCGGCTGAAATGGACTTTCTTCGTAGGATCGTTGGACTCACCCTCAGAGATAAGGTGAGGAACTCAGTCATCCGGGAGAGGCTCAGAGTAGAACCGCTGCTCCTCCACATTGAAAGGAGTCAGTTGAGGTGGTATGGGCATCTGATTAGGATGCCTCCTGGATGCCTCCCACTTGAGGTGTTTCGGGCACGTCCCACTGGGAGGAGACCCCGGGGCAGACCCAGAACTCGGTGGAGAGACTATGTCTCCCAGCTGGTCTGGGAACGCCTTGGTATCCTCTCTGAAGAGCTGGAGCAGGTGGCTGGGGAGAGGGAAGTCTGGGCTTCTCTGCTTGAACTGCTGCCTCCGTGACCCAGACCTCCGGAAAAGCGGTAGAAGATAGATGGATGGATGGATCTCATAAAATACAAACTGGATTTTATGTTTTTAACAAACACTTGGTTAGATAACAGTGGATCTCTTCTCATCAAGGCAGCTCCTCCCAAATACAGCTTTATAAGTGAACCCACGCTGCATAAGAAAGGAGGAGGAGCTGTTTTCTTTAATGATTCCCTTCAATGTAAGCAGATGTCTTACAAGTTTATTTCATTTGAATATGTTTCTCTTCAGCTTAATTCCTCCTCCAGTGTATTGTTTCTTAATGTTTACAGACCACCTAAATACCATGCAACCTTTTTTGATGATTTTACAAAGCTGCTGTCTATCATCTGTGTTGACTTTGACTGTGTAGCTATTGTTGGTGATTTTAACATCCATGTTGACAACCCTCAGGACAGAGGGACCAAAGAATTGTGTTGTGTCCTTGATAACTTTGGACTGACTCAGTATGTAACAGAGAAAACACACAACAGAGGACACAGTCTGGACTTGGTCATCTCCAAAGGTTTGAACATCTCTAAGGTTATGCTGATGGATGCTGCTCTGTCTGACCATTCTTGTGTTTTCTTTGAGAGTGCTATTAATGTTAACAGAAATACCCAGACAGAGGTCATCAAAAAATGGTACATCATTGATAATACCAGTGAAACATTCATCCAAGCTTTCTCTTCCTCACCCCCCTCTCTTCACCTTCAGTAAATGAGCTCACAGAAAATTTCAATGGTAAAACTACAAATATTATCAATGCCATCACTCCCACCAAGGTGAAGGTAGTCACTATTAAAAAGAAACCTCCGTGGAGAAATGCCAAACTAGTAAGAGCTGAAAAAAAGAGAGTGTCAAAAAGCTGAACGCAGGTGGTGAAAAACTAAATTACAGGTTCATTATGAAATCTATAATGAGAGATCGAGCATTTATAATTTGGACCAGAGAAATGCAAGGCAAGCATATTTTTGACATCATTGCTCAAAACAACAATAATGCACACACCTTGTTCACTACCGTTGACAGGCTAACAAATCCCCCTGTGTCAGCAGCTCCTGAATTTATATCCAACTGTGCCTGCAATGACTTTGCCTTTTTCTTTACTGACAAAATTCAGAAAATCAGACAGTCAGTCAGTGCTCCTATGCCAGGTGTTGGACATGTGCTCCCTCTGCGTCCACGTAGAGAAGATGTGAACACTAGGGGTTGGTTCAAAAGACCGATACAATGATATGGATCGATCCACGTTTGACTGAGCCATTATCGATCCACAAAATCTGCGGATCGATCTTTTAATATAATGCTTTTACGTCCGTGAACATCTGCTGAGTCTGATCGGGTCAAAACCGGGTCAGTGAGCCAGGAACCGTGGCCAAGAACCAGAAACACCCAGAGCGCTAACAAGATAAAGGATACGCTAGTTCTGTGGTGTTAAAACGTTTCTCATCCGGCAAGAGTTCCCTGCGGTGCGTGCGCACGTCTTTACTTCCATGTTTACAAGAATGGAGTTGTAAACGTGCGTGTCTCTTAATTTATCAACAAAAGTCACTGTAAAGACTGTCCACAACAGTTTCCAAATATTTTTCATAAAGCAGGGATAAACGGTTTTGTACTACATGCAGTGCTGTGCTGGAACATAAAGTCAACGATAAATGGAGAGCGCACGGAGACTGGCTGAAACCCATAAAGGGAGAGGGAGACTTGGAGCTGCTGAAATTGTAAGTAAAATATCATTTGTTTTAACATTTGTGTCATAAATTAATTTATCCGGCATGATGGTGGTTTCTTTTACAAACTATGGATACAGAGTTTTAAGTGCTGTGAATAAATGCAGAATAAAGGTATATTTTATGAGACTATGGACTTCTAGCACTTAAGTGAGAGATCTGAAGACAACAATGAATCACAATGAAAATAACACCAACATCTCTTAGGCCAGATGTGGTACTTACATCTTCCTCTTCCAGGCAGGTCCTGTTAGTGGAGCTCAAAGTTCCCTGGGAGAAGCACGTGGAAGAGGCCAATGAATGCAAATGCCTCAAATGCCAAGAACTGGTAGAACAGTGCCAGAGGAATGGTTGGAGAGCATACTGTGAGCCCATAGAGGTGGGATGTTGAGGCTTTGCTGCCCGCTCCCTGTGCAAAATTTACACTCTCCTTGGCATCAAAGGAGCTGCTAAAAGGAAGGCCATCAAATCTGCCACCGAGGCTGCAGAAAGAGCCTCTCGGTGGCTATGGATTAAGAGATCTGAATCATGGGCCAACGCTACTGGGACACAAGTCAGGGTCTGATCAACTCTGGCTGGGTCACCTGATTGAGGGCGTCTGACATGAAACCCGAAACACCCGATGGCATCAGGAAACATCACTGATGATGTGTCCCGGCGCATTCATGGATGTATCTATTCACCTTTGCATCTGGCTTAGTCAATGAATCCCAAGAACAGGTTGGGTGACAACCAAGTATAGATTGGTGACAAATGGAGAGACAGTGGACAGCACGGAGAGACGGCAACCGGGGCAGGGAGGGTTGGCAGCCCAACCTGCATCTTCCGTGAGGAAGCACCCATCCAAGCTACAGATCAACCCACAGAGACATACCCCCAGGGGTGCCCGAGAGGGGGTGAGGATGAGCACCCCACTAGGGCGAACCTTAAGATGATGATCTTGGAAAACGGACCATCGATAACGGCAAGTAGATGCACCTGTGGCAAAGTCTGTAAAAATGAACGAGGCCTCAAAATCCTTCAGGCCCGGATGAAATGCTTAGTTCAGGGGGCTGTCGCACAACGCACAGGAATTACAGATGGTGAGACGCAGGAGGAGCCCGGCCTGGAGTCACCCCACAGTGCCCAGAACCTCCAAGTGTCCAGTGCCCCAGTTCCAAGCACAGTAGTCAAGCAATACCGGATCAAGTGGCCTGCAGCAAAGCAGCACCGCTTATGGCAACAGTTTGATGACGATACAGTGGAGATCATCAGAACAACAGCAAAGGGAGATGTGAATGGTCAACTCCGAAGCATGACGACCATCATTATGAGCTTTGGGGCAGAGAGGTTTGGCATCATGAAACACAGAACTGGCAAGTCTACCTACACTAAGAACTGTAGGGCTGGCAGGATTCATCAGCTGTGGAAATTGCTGGGGATACTGACAAGACAGTTTAAAGCAGCAGCAAATGAGGAGAAGCCACCACTTGCTGAGCTTCAACATGCCATCAGGAAGAAGCTTATGACCCTGCGTACAACTGAATGGCCCCGAAGGAGGAAAACTGAGACAGCCAGGAGACGAACTGCATTCTTGGCAGATCCATTTGGCTTCATGAGGAAGATGCTAGGGCAGAAGCACAGTGGGAGACTTGAGTGCTCTAAGGAGAAAGTTGACCATCTCTTGCACAACACCTTAAGTGATCCCTTCAGAGAGCAGGATCTGGGACCTCAGAGAGCTCTTTTGGACATTCCAGCCCCTCTGGTGGAGTTCAACACCTCAGAACCCACCTGGAAGGAAGTTCAGGAAGTAGTGGCAGTGGCGAGAGCCAGCTCTGCTCCAGTCCCCAGTGGAGTACCTTACAAAGTATACAAGTGCTGCCCAGAGCTCCTGAGAATCCTACGGAAGATACTGAGTGTGATCTGGCGAAGAGGAACTGTAGCAGAGCAGTGGAGATGGGCAGTGGGAGTGTGGATTCCAAAGGAAGAGAGGTCATCTAAACTGGAGCAGTTCAGGTCTATCTCACTCCTCAGCGTGGAAGGCAGTGTCCTGTTTAGGAGAATGACCCACTTCCTTCTGAAGAACAATTACATTGATACATCAGTATGGAAGGGTGGAATCCCAGGTGTACCAAGGTGTTTGGAACACACTGGTGTGGTCACTCAGCTGATCAGAGAGGCACGGGAGGGAAATGGAGATCTAGTGGCGCTTTGGCTGGATGTCGCCAATGCTTATGGGTCAATCCCCCATAAGCTAGTCAGTATCACACTGGACCAACACTACATACCCAGTAAGATCAAGGATCTCATTCTGAACTATTATGGTCAGTTCAGACTCAGAGTCACCTCTGGCAGCTTGACCTCAGATTGGCACCAGTTGGAGAAAGGGATTATAACAGGTTGTGCCATCTCTGTTATCCTTTTTACCCTGTCCATGAACATGCTGGTTAAAGCAGCGGCGGTAAAGTGTAGAGGACCCCTGTCAAGGTCAGGAATCCGGCAGCCCCCCTATTAGAGCTTTCATGGATGACCTGACAGTCACTACTACATCAGTGCCTGGCAGTAGGGGGATTCGCCAAGGCCTGGAAAAACTTATTTCCTGGGCAAGAATGACCTTCAAGCCTCCAAAGTCTAGATCCATGGTCCTGAAAAGAGGGAAAGTGGTGGACAAGTTCCGGGTCTGCCTGGATGGCATTGTGATACCATCTAAAACAGAGAAACCAGTCACAAGCCTAGGGAAGGTTTTTAACTGCAGTCTCAGGGACACAGCATCTATCCAAACTACCATCAGGAAATTGGAAGCATGGCTGTCAAATGTGGATAAGTCTGGCCTTCCCAGCAGGTTCAAGACTTGGGTGTACCAACATGGCATTCTGCCCCGTATCCCCTGGCCTCTGCTTGTGTACAAGGTGCCTCTGTCTACAGTGGAGACCCTGGAAAGGAAGATCAGCTCCTACCTTCAAAGATGGCTGGGTTTACCACATAGCTTTAGTAGTGTGGCGCTTTATGGCAGAAGCAACAAACTCCAGCTTCCTATCAGCAGTCTGGAAGAGGAGTTCAAGGTCTCCCACACAAGACAGGCACTAGCCTATCATGACTCTAGAGACTCGAGAGCGGCAGCAGCAGGCATTGTGGTGAGGACAGGTCGGAAGTGGTGAGCTCAAGAGGAGTTGGAGCTTGCAGAATCTTGGTTGAGACACAAAGCTCTGGTGGGCACAGTGGCAATAGGACGTGCAGGGCTGGGCTCCATCCCACAGCCACGCTATGATAAAGTCCAGGGAAAGGACAAACGCCAGTTAATCCTGCAGGAGGTGAGAGCAGGTGTTGAAGAAGCGAGGACTAGCAGGACGGTAGGCATATGGCAGCAGGGGGCATGGACAAAATGGGAGGGAGCAGTGGAGAAGAAGCTGACGTGGAATGACATCTGGTATGCAGAACCTCAGCGTATCCAATTTATGCTCTGAGCAGTATATGACGTGCTACCCAGTCCGGCAAACCTGCATACCTGGGGCAAGAATAAGCTGCCAACATGTCCTCTCTGCCAAGGAAATGGCATGTTTGAACACATCCTCAGCAGCTGCCCAACAGCTCTTGGTGAGGGCCGATATCATTGGCGCCATGACCAGATGCTAGAGTGTGTAGCAGAGACCATTTCCAGTGCCGTGGCCAATAATAAACAGATTAGTAATCAAAGGAAAATCACCTTTGTTAGAACTGGAGAGAGGCCCCAACCACAGCTTAGACCATCAGCCAGCCTGCTCTCTTCAGCTTCAGACTGGGACCTGCAAACTGACTTGGGCAAGCAGCTTAAGATCCCTGACTACGTAACAACAACATCTCTTAGGCCAGATGTGGTACTTACATCTTCCTCTTCCAGGCAGGTCCTGTTAGTGGAGCTCACAGTTCCCTGGGAGGAGCGCATGGAAGAGGCCAATGAACACAAACGCTTCAAATACCAAGAAGTGGTAGAACAGTGCCAGAGGAGAAGATACATATATAGAGTGATGATCTGAACTACAGCTGCTTGAATTATATATAGTGATGTCTGAAGATACAGTAGGTGGCAGTAATGCACCTGTAAGCTGGTTGCCAACCGCCAATCAAGTCTAAAAGAAGAAGGAGAAGAAGAAGAGTGCCAGAGGAATGGTTGGAGTGCATACTGTGAGCCCATAGAGGTGAGATGTCGAGGCTTTGCTGTCCGCTCCCTGTGCAAAATTTACACTCTCCTTGGCATCAAAGGAGCTGCTAAAAGGAAGGCCATCAAATCTGCCACTGAGGCTGCAGAAAGAGCCTCTCGGTGGCTATGGATTAAGAGGTCTGAATTGTGGGCCAATGCTGCTGGGACACAAGTCAGGGTCTGATTAACCCTGGCCGGGTCGCCTGATTGAGGGTGTCTGATGTTGTGATACCTGAAACACCCGATGGCATCAGGAAACACCACTGATGATGTGTCCCAGCGCATCCATGGATGTATCTATTCACCATCAGCTGGCAGAATTAATAAAGGCTGCAGTACGAGCTATTTTTACTCAATAAAACTAAACTGAAATAAACAAATCTTCCTAGGAAATGAATTGAAACCCTTTTCAAAAACTGAAAGTTAATTTGTAGTTAAAATATAAACAACAAAAATAAAAAACTAAATTATTAAACCCTACTGTGGTGTGGGGATTTAAAAATATGATTATTAATTTTACTGTGAAATCTATTCTTTTCATCTCCCCTTCACATCTATGAAGACTGGGTTTCCACTCCACGATCAATCCTGCACTGAGACATTCTGAAGGGAAGAGGTTGTCAATGGAGGAGCCATCCCTGCTTCGTTGTGGATTTCAGCACAGAAGTAGACCTCAAATTTTTCAGGGTCTTAGTTTGTAAATTCAAGATTCAAGAAGATGCCGCCATAATTTTCTCCATACTCAAACATGCATTCAAAGCAATTTAGTTGTTGTAATGACTAACTCTTTTATTTCTTTTTTTAATTTAAGTTCTCAGCAAGAATAGAATGTTGGTCATTTTTTGACAATTTACTGAGCATTTAATTTTACATAAATCATTGTTTAACAGGAAATATTTGGCAATCCTGTGCTTTTCTTGTGGTGTTACATAGAATAGCATCACTGTAAACTATGGAAAAAGCAGCTACTTTAAAATCTGTACTTCCTCACACAACTTTCAGTGCAAAAAAACCTCTAAAAATGTCAACTTTTTGGAAAAGCTCCCACAAATTCAGGCTTTTTGGGCCACAACAATCACAAAAACAGCCGACGAAATCCTGGAGGGACTGAAATACAGTGAGATTATGTATACATGCTTCATGCATTGAATTTGTTTACTTACTCTGGGTTGTTAACTTGACACTACACACCCTTTGCACTAAAGAAAGCACTTGTTAGCACTTTGTGAAATCATAAGTTAAACAATAAAAAGTGCATTATTGTAACTGATTTCGGGTCAGTTCTATATGTGATAATTTATGTATTAACAAAGTTAGAGTATTCTTGGTACACTTTGCAACATTAGGTCTCGAAGATTTTTTTTTCCTGGCAAGTAGAATGGCTACTAAAATGGTAATTTCCCAGATCGAATCGGGATCAGATCGAATCAGAACTGAATCGATTCAGAATCTCAAGAATTGGAATCAAATCGATTCTGGAAATTAGGGATCATTCCCAGCCAAAGTGAACACCATAGCAAAACTTTTTCCAATCAGTCATAAAATCTTGGATGACATCATATGCCACCTGAAATCCACTACCTGCTGCCTTGATACCCTCTCAACAGGTTTTTTTTTTTTTTTTTTTAATGTTTCATTTTGTATGGCCTCAGATCTGCTACAGATCATAAATATGTCTGCATTCAGGTGTCTTCCCTCAGTGCTTTAACCCTTTGTGATTCTTGGTTTTATGGCCAGATAGCACTGTGGAGTGTCTGTGTCACAGTTCTGCGACTGTCATGTGATGTGGCCATAAACCATAATAAATCCCCAGTTGTACTAAGTATTCCACCTCACAAGGTGGCAGACACGTATAACTTACTGCTCTTGCCTTGGAGGACTAATGGCCCCCAAATAACGCCCCCAAAACCTCACTTCTGGGACACCAGAGAAGAAGAGTTTGTAAACAAATGTCGATGTGTGGCATCGCAAGACAGAGGAGGCATTTGCTCCCAAATTTACCAACTATGATTCTAAAGACTTCCGGTTATGGATGCCACGTAGGACGGATGTGTCTCGCTCTGCTCTGCTCCTGGAAAAAAAAAAATCGGCAAATAACTCTCTCATTTGGGACAGAACGTATCCCAGCATTTGGGCGAGGATATGTCGGCGAAGCCTAAGGCTGGAAAACCAGGAAAAGGAAAAAGCGAGCCGCCGAAACAGTCCAAATTAACGGACTTTCAGGTCTGTGACGCAGCAAACAAAACTCCATATATGGCGGAGGAGGCTGGCGGCGGTGCGATATTTGCGGGGAATGGCGCAGATGCGCTGATGGCTGCCATGAGTTCAATGAGAGCGGACTTTTCCTCTAGATTTGATGGGATTATGACAGCGTTGGAAGGAATAAGAAAGGAATTGGGTGACTGTGTAGAACGAACGGCGCAGATGGAGCTCCGTCTCGCTAGTGCTGAAGATGACGTCACCCGTCTTCAATTAAAGGTGCGCACTTTGGAAAAAAAAAATAAATCTCTGGAAGATAATATTTTGGATTTGGAATCTCGGTCGAGACAGAATAATTTGAGGCTGGTGGGTCTTCCAGAGGAATCAGAAGGTCGGGACGTATGCTCCTTTCTGGAAAAGTGGATTCCGGAGGTGCTGGGCAGCGAGGAGTTGCAATCAGCAGTGATTCTGGAAAAAGCACATCGTATTGGCCCACGGAGAGATAAGGGACCGCCGAGGACCTTAATTATGAAGTTTCTTAGCAACAGAGACAGGATGAAGATCTTCAACGCTGCACGAGCTAAAAAAGGAGAGATTAAACACCAGGACCAGCAGGTGCGGTTCTACCCAGATTTGGCCACAGGAATCCAGCAATTGAGGAAGCAGTTTGATCCCGTACGTAAGGAGCTGCGCAACCTTGGGATTCGTCATGGTGTAATCTATCCTGC
Organism: Pholidichthys leucotaenia; assembly: GCA_020510985.1. Taxonomy (NCBI): domain Eukaryota; kingdom Metazoa; phylum Chordata; class Actinopteri; order Cichliformes; family Pholidichthyidae; genus Pholidichthys; species Pholidichthys leucotaenia. The sequence goes on along the minus strand of CM035841.1, from coordinate 276,041,945 downwards.
GAGACTGCTGACTACGTATGAGGGCAGAACCCACATCTTCAAGACCCCAGAGGAGGCGCAGGAGTTCATCAAGAAGATCAAAGAAGAAGAAGAGACTGGTGGGAGCTAAGCATGAACAAAATATAAGGTAGAATAATTAAGCATTTGCACAGGCATCTGACTGACTTGAAGTAAATAGTAAGTTTACAAAATATAGATTGTATTATATATTAAAAAAACAAAACAAAAACAAAACAAACAAAAAAAAAAAACTATGATGTACAAAGTTGTTAAAAATTTTGGAGTTAAGTTGGAAAACTACAGAGGAGAGTTAATGTTACGTCATTAAAAGCAGTAGAGTTAGGGTGATTGGGAGGATGAAGAAGGAGTGGCTTAGGCTGTTCCCCGTGGGTGTGGAACGGTCGATGGCTATATCGGGAGACAGAATTTTTCTTTTGATTTTGGGGGGTTTGCCACAAGTGTGGGAAGGGGAAATTTGTTTGTGTGTAGTTTGTAGGATGAATGTTCAACCACTCATGTTTTTGCTTCTCTGTATGAGCATGTTTACACTGCAAGGTAATCCCAAACTCTCTATTGATCATGGACCAAAGTGTTAATCTTAATTTAACTTCATGGAATTGCAGAGGTCTACAAAATTTAAAAAAACTTAAACAAGTTATGAATAAAATAAAGGACATGGGTTCAAGAATTGTGTTTTTACAAGAAACTCATCTGATAGAGGAGGATGTTAAAAGAATTAGGAGTAGATGGCAGGGAAGTGTATTCACCTCTTCATTTTCATCCCGAGCCAGGGGAGTTATGACTCTCATACATAAATCAGTTCCTTTTCAAGTGAAAAATGTAATTGGAGACAAATTTGGAAGATATGTAATCATTCAAGGTTCTTTGCTATTAGAAAATATAAATCTTGTGAACTTATATGGTCCCAATATAGATGATCAGAAGTTCTTTGCTAATTTATTTCTCATCTTATCATCACTTACAGGGCAACATATAATAGCAGGGGATTTTAATTGTACATTGAATCCAGGTGTGGATAGATCAACAGGACTGGATTGTACGCACATTGGATGTAGGATGACTATTAATCATTTTATGAAAGAATTGAGATTGTTAGATATATGGAGAGAAATGAAACCACAAGTTAAAGCCTATTCTTGTTATTCCAGTACCTACAAGACATTCTCACGTATTGATTATTTTTTGATTTCCACAGAATTAAGGTCCAAGATTCAAAACTGCTTTTATGATAACATCGTGATCTCTGATCATGCACCCTGTTGTCTAATATATGTAGATAAAAAATTGACAAAGGAATCAGGTAGATGGCAATTTCAGCATAAATGGCTTCAGGATGAGGAATTTGTCAAGTATATAGAAAAACAGATAGACGAGTTCTTTGACATCAATACTACACAAACATCAGCATGTGTAAAGTGGGAGGCTTTCAAAGCTTTTATTAGGGGACATATTATTAGTTATACAGGATCAAAATCTAAGAAGACTCGAGAGGAGAGAGCTAAATTGGAACATAAAATAAAAAGTCTTCAGGAAAAAGTGTATGCAGGAAGTGACCCAAGGTTGGAGAATGAATTACTGATTTTGAGAGCTGAATACGACAAAAAATCAGCGAATAGAGCTGCCTCGAGTCTTCTAAGATTGAAACAATCTTTTTATGAACAAGGTGAAAAATCAGGAAAATTATTAGCATGGCAGATTAAACAATTGGAAATTAAAACACCAATTACCAGTATTATAAGTAATGGACAGGTAGTTATAGATCCTTTAGAAATTAATAGAGCCTTTAGAGATTACTATGAAAAATTATATGATACCAAAAATGAACCTGATTTAACAAAACTAAATGGGTTTTTGAACGAACTATCTATACCGTGTATTCCAAATGAAAACAGGGAGATATTGGAGTCTAAAATTAGTCAAGAAGAAGTTGGGCTAGCCATTGATAATATGAAATCAGGAAAAAGTGCAGGACCAGATGGTCTTCCAGTTGACCTTTATAAAAAATTTAAGAATAAATTAATAAAACCTTTTTTGGAAATGGTTTTAGAAGCATTTCAAAATAATAATTTACCATCATACATAAATAATGCCTTAAATATACTGCTGCCAAAACCAGGTAAGCCCTCTAATAAATGTGAAAATATGAGACCAATAAGCCTATTAAACGCCGACCTTAAGATAATCTGTAAAATTTTAGCAAGACGAATACAAGAAATTTTACCAAATATTATTAATCGAGATCAGAATGGCTTTATAAAGGGTAGACAAGGCTTCCATAATGTAAGAAGACTATTTAATATTATTTATTTTAATAAAGAAGCGCCGGATACAGCTCTCCTATCATTGGACGCCGAAAAGGCCTTTGATAGAGTTGAATGGCCCTTTCTTTTTGAAGTCCTACAAAGGTTTGGACTTGGAAATAATTTCATAAAATGGGTTCAAATAATATACAATAATGCTACAGCAGAAATCCTAACAAATAACAATATTTCAAAACCAATAAAAATCAATAGAGGATGTCGACAAGGCTGTCCACTTTCACCTTTACTGTTTACTATGGCAATTGAACCTTTAGCGATAGCGATACGTTTACATTCACAAATATATGGAATTAAAGTTGGACCAACAGAACATAAAATCTCCCTGTACGCCGATGATATAATTTTGTTTATGTCGAATCTAAAAAAATCAATTCCAACCTTGTTGAATTTAATAAAGAATTTTGGGGAAATATCAGGATATAAAATAAATAAAACTAAATCTTCAATATTAATGCTAAATGAGACCCAGAGAAATTACCCAGCCCCTGAGGTAAATCAATTCAATGTTGTAAATCAGTTTAAATATTTAGGAATCCAAATTATGCCTAAGCTAGAATCAGTCGCCAGCGTCAACTATGAAGCCTTAATGTCAGATATCAATGAGTTAACTCAGAGATGGATGTCACTACCAATGTCGATGATCGGGAGAATCAATATACTTAAAAGTAATATTTTACCTAAAATACTTTATTTATTTCAATACATTCCCTTATCACCACCTTTAGATCTATTCTCAAGAATAAAAAAAAAGTTAGTGGAATTTATATGGAACAACAGGAGGGCTAGATTACGTTTGTCTTTATTATATTTACCATTTGATCGTGGAGGTCTGAAATGTCCAAATTTTATGTTGTATTATTGGTCGGCACAACTGAGGTCTATGACATATTATTTTTCATCAAATGATCTCCCTCACTGGACTGAAATGGAATCATACAATTTACCTTTACCTCTTCCCATATTCATATACTCAGATTCGGCAAAAAAATTACAAAAACAAGTTAAAAATCCATTTGTAAAGCATATGATCAAAATATGGTGTGAAGCTAAAAACTATTTAAAAGAACCACAGTTATTGTCACAATTTAGTCCAATATGGGGTAATCAATATTTTAAACCAGGGAGAGCGGACGCTGTATTTAAAGTATGGAATTTAAAAGGGATACAAAAGATTCAGGATTTATATTTGCCATGTGCAGACAACATAATGTCTTTTGAAGAGCTGAGGATCAAATTTAATCTCAATAGAACACATTTTTTTAAATATCTTCAACTTAGAAACTTTATTCGATCAAATCAAAATAAAGCTCTCACTCGACCTATTTATTCATCCTTGGAAAAAATGATGATGAAAGATAGTAAAAGAAAGGGTATTATTTCAGAGTTTTATAACTCATTGACACTATCTTCAAGTGAAAATTCACTGAAAAGATTAAACTACTGGAAAGAAGATCTGCAAACTGAAATTTCAGAGGAACAATGGGAATTGGCTTGTACAGAAGCTCAAACCAAATCAATAAATGCACGCCTTAAATTGATACATTTCAAATGGTTAATGCGGATGTATGTTACACCGGAGGAGTTAAATAGATATAACAAAAATATACCAGATACATGCACAAAATGCATGGAAAGTAAAGGAACCCTATTTCATTGTTTATGGGAATGTAGATTAATAAGAATGTTTTGGGAAGAGGTGAGGGTAACAATTGAAAAAATAATCTCAAAACAAATCATACTGAATCCTAAACTGTTTTTGTTGGGTCTGTACCCAGAAAAGCATAATTTTAATAAAAGTGAAAGAACATTCATAGACCTCAGTTTGCTTAATGCCAAAAAATGTATTGCACTATTATGGAAAAAGACTCATAGACCAGATGTGACTCAGTGGTTAAGACAGATGTTAACAAACCTTCCATTAGAAAGAATAACATATATACTGAAATCAAAGGAAATTGTGTTTGAGAATATATGGAGACCTTTTATTGATTATGTAAAAAATTTAAACATAACTCTTGAAGAAGAAGGTGAATGATGTGTGTGGACCTTGTAAATTCCAAACTGGTGAACATAATATGTATACTTATGTATTGGATTGTCTAGACTAAACAGAGGAGCATTGTTGAAGACTTGATTTTGTTGGTGGTTGTTGGTGTTTTTAGTGCATTTTTTTTTTTGTAGTACTTTAGTGTTAGTGTTTGATTGCTTGTATCATGTTTGTTAAAAAAAAAAAAAGGTTCAATAAAGATATTGTGGAAAAAAAACTATGATTCTAAAAAGAGATTACTTAGCTTATGAAGGTAAATATCTACATTTTGTTATAACAGAGGGTGGGCAAAGCTGGTTGTTGTTCACCTGCCATTGACCCCAGCGCCATGTGACTGGACAGAACAATTGCGCCAGTTCAGTGTCGTCATGTAAGGTAGATTGCGGTGGAACAAAAGCGAAATTGAGGTGGGAATAATCATAACAGTTTCTGGATGTGGGAGAGAAAGCAAAAATGACCGGGAGAAGACAAAAATAACGACCAGGATGCCGCAAAAGGACAAAGCAAGCTGCCTGGCCAGCGGTAACTGACAAATGTCTTTGTTTACATTGTGCTGATTTTCTGTTTCATATACTTTGAAGATAACGAAATGCCCAAAACAAAAAACGGTGACAAAAAACAAAACCATTCTTTGTGTAAATATGTCCAAAGTCCACTTTTGACTGAAAGCTATGTAATTCGATATGGCTGCCGTGGCATTATGCAAATTAGATGTGTAAATTTACTCCTATCTCAAACTTTGGATCATATTCTACATCTTTCTAATTGACAGTAAGCCATAATCTCTTACCACTTTCAAGTTATAGCTTTGGAAATCTCTGACAGCTGAACTGAATATTTTCTTGAAAAAACCTTGACCACTAGAAGGGGCGGAGGCTGACGGCGCAACGCAGCACCACAGACATTCATAAGGTTAAAACAGCTGTTATCAAGCCACTTCTAAAAAACAGCAACCTAGACATTTCACTCATGAACAGCTATACACCCATATCAAACTTCCCCTTTCTTTTCAAGGTATTAACATTGGGGTGACCGAGCCTTTTCTGTTGTCGCCCCCAGGCTCTGGAATAATCTCCCCCCTGACCTACTTGCTATCTCTGACCTGGCCCTTTTTAAATCAGAACTTAAAACATATTTGTTTAGGATGGCTTTTAATACCCAGTAGTGGTGATATTTGTCTTGGCATTTGTTTTTATTTTATTCTCATTTTTAGGTATTTATTCTTATTTCTTTATGTTATTTGTTTTTAATTGCTGTGTGTTTTTAATGCTGTTTAATTTTCTGTAAAGCACTTTGGTCACCTACGGGTTATTTTAAAGGGCTATATAAATAAAGTGCATTACAAATAACTAATCTACTACTACTACATTACATTAGTAAAATAATAGAAAAAGCTGTTTTTCCACAATTGTACAACTTCCTGACATTAAATAACTGTTTTGATGTCTTCCAGTCAGGTTTTTGGCCACACCACAGCACTGGAACAGCTCTAATTGTCATTAAGGTCATTAAGGCCTTAATGTCAATAAGGTCCCTAATGACATCCACTCCAATACAGATAATGGCAGCATTTCAATCTTGGTTCTACTGGACCTCAGTGCTGCATTTGACACAGTCGACCATAACATCTTACTAGACCGGCTGAAAAACTAGGTGCGACTTTCTGGTACAGCACTTAGTTGGTTTGAGTCCTATCTAAAAGAAAGGGACTATTTTGTGTCTACAGGTAACTACAAATCTGAGCGAACAAAAATAACCTGTGGAGTTCCCTGAGGTTCCATTTAAGGACCTTTGCTTTTCAGCACCGACTAGTGCATACCTGTGCATGCCCGTGCATCTTCTTCTTTTAGATTTGATTGGCGGTTGGCAACCAGCTTACAGGTGCATTACCGCCACTGACTTGATTATCATCACGCTATATCTTCTTCTTCTTCTTTTAGATTTGATTGGTGGTTGGCAACCAGCTTAGAGGTGCATTACCGCCACGTACTTCACTCTATATTTGTATAAGGAGTTCTTATATGTGAAAAAATTACCCATCCTTGGACCGTGTCCTGGATGCTCAGGAGCTGTTCTTCCTCCTCCTCTTACAAGACCCGTAGAAACCAAGTATAAGCAAGTATTTCTGCATGCCCGTAGAAGGCAGGTGTAAGCAAGCACGTCACCACTCTTTCAGTAATGCAGGTGCAAGCAAGCACATTACCGCTCTTCTTCTTCTCCCGGTTACTGGCAGATAGCAAGCAACTGAAAGGTGCATACCGCCACCTACAGTACAAGAGCGTGTAACATTATATCATTTGAGCCCGACCCCTAAATTCTATGACTTAATCCTGTGTTATTTAAAAAAAGAGAAAAGAGCCCTTCTCGTGATTCTTAGTGCCTCTCCATCTCCATCTCTTCCCAGAATCCCAGTTAAATCCCATTCCCTACCGGCCCCTCGAACTTCATTTTTCATTCTCTCTCTTTCATTTCCATACTTGTGACAGTGTAATAAGATGTGCTCTACATTTTTTCTTTAACTCCACATTCTCTACATTTGTCACTTTCGCTTTTCCCCATGATGAATAAAGTGCCGTTTAAACCTGTATGATCCAGTCTAAGTCTTGCCATAATGATGTCTTCCCTCCTGTTTGTTCTTTTATAATTCTTTATTGCAATAGATTTTTGTATTTTGCAATATGATCTACCGTTATGATCTTCATCCCATCTTTTTTGCCATAGCTCAATTCCTTTTTTCTTGATTACGGTTTTCCCTTCTCCTTTTCCAAGTGACAATGGTATAGTTATTTCTTTCCCAAGTGCACTTTTTGCTAATTTGTCTGCACAGTCATTCCCTTTCAACCCTTTATGTGCAGGAACCCAACAAAACTGAACATCTCCACCACCCCAGTGTACCCTAAATAAACTGTGATATAGCTCAAGCACCCAGTCTTCCCTTGTAGATTTTAGTGTCTGTATGGTTTTTAAAGCTGCAAGTGAATCTGTGCACACCACCACCCGGTCCGGTCTGACCTTCTCCACCCACTGCAAACCAATAATTATTGCCACCATCTCTGCTGTACACACGGATGTATTGTTGGAGAGTCTTTTTGAGATGGTCACTTTAAACTCTGGAATATATACTCCAATTCCAACAGAGCCCTCTTTGTTCTTTGAACCGTCAGTATAGAGCTGTAAGTAGTTACAGTAATTATTCCTGAGGTAAATGCTTGTTTTAACACCAACTTCACTCGTGCCAATCCTTTTTCCTCATTAGCAGACTGATGTCTACTTCTTTTCCAGGAAACAGCCAGGGGGGAACATTACTCACTGGACTGGTGTTAGCTATATCAATAGTGTCTAGTCCATACATTCTGGCTTTTCTTTCAATTGTCCACCCAAACCCATGTCCCTGGAAGTTAGAATATTCCCAGCAGTCTTGTAGTGCTGTTTTTGAAATATTCGCTTCCTCACTTCCTTTCAGCTTGACCCAGTATGATAATGTGAGTTTATCTCTTCTCAAATCCATTGGCATTTCTCCTGCTTCAATTAAAACTGCATTGTTTGGTGTTGTTTTGATGGCTCCAATGCACAGGCAAAGCGCTCTATGCTGCATTCTATTTTTTCCAGAGTCATCTTTGCTGCTGCTCCATAAATCATGCATCCATAGTCTATTGTCGATCTCATTAGTGCTCTGTAAATGTCAATTAATGCCTGTTTATCTGCACCCCATTTTTATGAGATTAATGACTTTTTTGCACTTTGTCTCCAGATTTTCAACATGAACTCTCCATGTCAAACCACAATCCTAGATATTTGAACTCACTTTCTCTATTGGTTGACTGTATAATGTTAATGGTTCTGTACCAGTTCTGCGTTTTTTGTGAAAATCATATAGTAGGTTTTACTGCTTGAAAATTTAAATCCCTACTCATATGACCACTTTTCCACTTTCTCCATTGCTTTCCTGATGTTTTTGAACACAAATTTCTCATTTCTTCCCCTCATCCATATGGCTCCATCATCTGCATATAGTGCTGTTTTGATGTATCCCTCTTGATCCCCAAACATGTCATTAATCATTATGCTGAATAAAACTGGGCTTATCACACTCCCCTGAGGAACACCATTTTCTATTTCAAAGTCATTAGAAACTTCTGATCCTACTTTAACCCTAATTTTCCTGTTTGTTAAAAAATCCATTATCCAATTATACATTCTACCACCAATGCCCATTTTATTCAGTTTGATAAGAAGTCCATCCCTCCACAGTGAGTCATAAGTCTTTTCAATATCTAGAAAAACTATAACCATGACTTCTTTCATTTTGAGAGTCTTTTCAATATCATTACTTACCCTAACTAGAGTATCCACTGTGGATCTTCCTCTTCTAAAACCATTCTGATAGTTGTTGATTAATCGCCTTTGCTCTAGTACATATGGCAGTCTGTAAACTAACACCTTCTCCATCCATTTCCCTAAGTGTGACATTAATGCTATTGGCCTGTAGTTGCCTGGATGAGCTGGAACTTACCCTGGCTTATTAAATGGTAAAATTACAGCCTTTTTCCACCCACTTGGGATAACCCCCACCTTCCATATTCTGTTAAACAATTTCAGCACCAGTTCCACTGATTTCATAGGTAACTGCCGGAACATAGCATAGCTTAACTGATCATATTCTGGAGCTGTGTATCCACTATCTTGCAAAGCTCTCTTAAGTTCTGACATTGTGAGCTCAAGGTCTAACACAGTCATATCTTCTTTCATTTCCTTTTTTAAGTTTACATTTTCTCTGAGTTTATGCTTCCTTTGCTGTCTATGACTCGCACCAAGATGTTCTCCTCCACGCACTGCTGCAAATGCTCTACCTAGGACTTCTGCCTTTTCTTTGTCTGATACAGCCATCTTGTCCCCATCCACTAGAGCTGGAATTTTAACTGATACCCTTTTCCCACTCATTTTTTTAAACATACCCCAGACATCACCTAATTCTGTTTTCCTACCAAAGGTGGAACAAAATTCTCTCCATGTTGACCTTTTCCTGTTTTTAATAATCCTCCGAGCTACTGCGCTTTTCTTTTTATAATCTATCAAATTTTCACTATTCATATTCTTCCTCAGCTCTCTGAATGCCTTGTTTTGCTCTTTTACTGCAATACTACATTCCTCATTCCACCAGGGTACAACCTTCTTCCTACACTGTGTAGTTTTCTTAGGTATACTTGCTATTGCAGCATTCAAAATATGATTGGTTACCTGACTTGAACATTCTTCTATGCCAGCATCTGTTGTTACCAAATGACATGATTATATACACTATTTCCTAAATTTTCCCCAATCTGCCTTATCAAAACACCATCGTGTAAAACATCTTCCCTCTTGTATACATACTTCAGTTTTAATGACTGTAAGTATTGGGAAGTGATCACTTCCAATAGTTGTACTGTTCATAACCATCCATTCACAGGCGCTCACTAAAGAATCAGATACCAGAGTCAGGTCAATACATGATGATGTGCCCCTATGCACATCAACCCTGGTACCTTCACCACTGTTGAGACAAATTAACGATCTTTCATCTAACATCACTTCCACAACATTTCCATTGTTATCTCTATGTGTGCTTCCCCACAAGCTATTATGGGCATTAAAGTCTCCACACCATACCTCTTTCATATGCCCTTCCCCTGCTATAACACTGAAAATATCTGCTGTTAACGTCCTACATGGGTTGTAAAAATTAATCAGCTTAATATTTCATTGTCCATTTGGCCTACATATTTCAATAATATTACATTCTATATCCTCAGGGATGGGAATCACCCTATATGCCAGGCCATCTTTAATGAAAGTGGCACATCCTCCTCCATTTACACTGTTAATTCTATCCTGTCTGATTGAACTATATCCTGGAATAACAAAATCTAAGTGAGGCTGAAGCTGTGTGGAGTTTGCATGTTCTCCCCGTGTTGCGTGGGTTTACTCCGGGATTTCTCCGGTTTCCTCCCGCATACCAAAAACATGTAGGTTTAGGGCGCTCGCGCACGCAGCGACCAGCAGCCGGTGGCTTGTCACCAGACTGCAAACCAAGTCTACCTACGGGTACAAATAAGTAACAAAAAAAAAAAAAAAAAAAAATGTCTCCTGTACACACACTACCTCTGGAACAACTTCTAATTCATAAAGATACTTCTTGAGTTTTTGTCCGTTTGCTATAAGACTCCTCGCATTCCACTGTAGTATGTGTAGTACCATAATTCAGATATTAAGTTTCAACATGTGCATTCTCCCCAGTTTCAGCTGTCAATAGAACATGAATCTGGTCAGCTTTGATATCTTTCACATCTAGGAATCTTCTTGCTGCTTCCACAATGGTTTTGATTCTGTCACTTTTCTTCTTTAGCTGTGCTGCAACATTAATGGTGTGGCAGATAAAAGCTACAAAGTTTGTCCTTTTAACTATCAATGTGTCATCATCTATTTTGCATTTGTGAACACAAAAATTCCGTGCAGCAGCATGATCTTGTGTTTGTGTGGGATTTCTTGATGGCTGTGCTTCCCTTTGAACTGAGCTTCTTTGAGGAAGGCCTATTGTGTTTCTGACCATTCCTGCCTCTCTGTCTTTAGAGCTTCCACATATGAGATTTTCTTACTTATTCTAATTTCCTGGGCTTGTCTAGCTTCCCTCTGCACAACACATCCTCCATATGCAGCACTGTGCTCACCCCCGCACACAAAGTTGCAACACTTTACTTTGGTGTTCTTTTCACATTTACCATATTTGTGCTCCCCCTTCACATCTAGCACATCTTAACTTTCCCTTACATTGCTGAGCAATGTGACCCATCCTTTGACATTTGTAGCACCTGAGTGGCTTTGGGACGTATTCTCTGACACTATAATACAGGTATCCTATTTGAGGTCCCCCCACCCTGACTGAACTCAATGACAACCTTCCACTCACTTCCTACTGTCATGGTCTGAGCGCCGATCTCATCCGCGCTTGGGTCATGCAGTATTTTCTTCCCATTCTGTATTTAGTCCTGGTGGCCTCTCTGAGCTCTTATTCTGACAGTGTCTCTGCGGGGCTTCCGGCTGTCAGAGCCAAGCAGCACAGCTGGTGCTGATTCAGCTGATGACACCTTCATTAGCTGATTAATTATCCTGCCCTATTTAAGGAAGCAGCTCCTGTCACTCGGGGCTGCGACCTCACCTTATCTAGACTGGGTTCCCTACGTCCGAAGCCAGTTCCTTTCGGCGTTAGATTCCGCCCTTGCTCTTGGTATGTAAGTGTTGTATCCTTGTCTCCCATCAGTCTTCCTAGTCCTCAGTTTATCATCAGTGTCTAGTGAAGACTTTATTTGTGTTTTGCCCCACGAGGCTCATTATTTTGTAGTGTATGTCTACCTTTAATAAATGTGCAAACTCTACGGCTGCCTATAGTGTTTTATTAGCGGTCCGCGAGGACCGCTCCATGACAGTAGGTTGCAGCCAGCAGGAGACGCCGGTCACCGTGAGTTTGTTTTGATCTTGTTGTTTTTCCCTGTTTTCTGTGTACCAGCGTGTTGGAGATGGCGTCGCCGGGAGAGGGCTACTCTTTAGACTTGGGTTACAAACTGATCGTATTCCTGATAGATCTAGATGGCCTGCTCTCCAACGCTTGCAACGGCATCACTCCCGACAACACATGCTGGTACTTGGACCTCGTAGAGGCAGCTATTTCCCGCAATCCTCACCACGCCAACCACGCCGAGGTAAGGAAGAGGATGGCGGAGATCTCGGCTCTCCGGGAGAGGACCCGTGGACCGGAGGGGAACTCCGGCAGGAAGCCGAGGGTGAGGCATACCCGTTCCTCGCCTCGGGATCCAGTTCCTGTCGCCCATCCAGCCCAGGAGTCCACGTCATCCAAGGGTCGTTCCCAGCGGAGGATGACGTCAGCCGGGATTCTCTCAGAGATGCAGTGGTCTGCTGTGATCCTCCAGGACCGTGTGGCTGCGGCTCGAAATCATAAAGCATGTGACGGCGGCAGTTAGGCTGGTGGAGCTCAACCCGGAGCTCCATAATTTTCCCGAATACGCCGAATTGCTGGCTTCTGTTTCTGCGCAGCAGCAGCAGTTCCCTGACCTCACCTTCGCCTCACCCTCTGCCAGTAAACATCGTCGCAAAGCCCGTGGTAAGCCTCAGCGAGAACCCCATCCGGATCCAGTTCCGGGTCACCGAAGGAACTCTGCCTCCCAGCCAGCTGTTGCTCCTGCGTCACAACAGGAGGAAAATACAGCAGCCTCTGCCTCCGGGTCATCTGTCCCTGCTGTTTCGTCAGCTCCTCGTTCCCAGATTGCCTCAGCTGTTTCTCCCTCCTCCTCGACGCTCCTCTCAGCTGCTGTGAGCTCCACGAGTCCTGCTCCGGCGGTGCCCGTCATCGATCCTGTGCGAACGGCTCCTCCTCGTCTTCCCAGGGGGCCCTCCGTCACCATCCAGCGGGAAAAGGGTAGAACCAAGCCCACCGCAGCAGCTTCCATCAGCCCTCAGTGGATCAGGCAAGTGTCTTTTCATTCTCTTCCTTCACTGGGTGAATTGCCTTGTTTGATCCCTGGGGGTGGAGTTCAGGGTTCACAGTCCCCTGAGCTCCCTCCACCTGCTGCAGTGATTAATTATGAACCCGCTACCTTTGTGTCTCCTTCCCCTGAGCGTTCTTCGGCACCAGGTCTACACTGTCGGACGAGGAAGAAGCCTGCGGCCCTGGAGTACCTGGTTCCAGCCCTGTAGCCATGTCATAGGCAAAGGAGGAGGGTGGGCTGCAATTTGGAGCCTGCGCCAACAAGCAAGCGTCCCCGGGTCTCCACGGAGGGACAGTTCGACCCGGCAGGTCACAGATCCCCTGCCACCACGCCGTGCGGGCCCTGGGCGTGGACGTCAGCGTCAGGGGATCTCCAGACTGTGGACACCAACATGCAGCCAACACCAACATGTGGACACCAACATACCTTTAATAAATGTGCAAACTCTACAGCTGCCTATAGTGTTTTATTAGCGGTCCGTGAGGACGGCTCCATGACACCTACATCATCAAACTGCAATCCATGCTGGCTAGTTCATGATTTCTTTGCATTATTACTTCTTCCCGCATCACTCTTGTCTGACCAGCTTCTAGCTCGCTTTTCTTTCTGCCTCCCTAGCTCCTCTTTTCTGCCTCGTAGACCTGGGTACCATCCACTCCATCTCATTTCTATCGAGCCCGTCACTACAGTTTATGCTATCCGCCACAAACAAATCACTCCTACCGCCAACCGAACATAGACATAAATGCCGTCTCAACCTTCCACCTGTCAAAGTCCATCCGCCGTCACCACTCTTCTTCTTCTTCTTCTTTTAGATTTGATTGGTGGTTGGAAACCAGATTACAGGTGCATTACCACCACATACTTCATTCTATATCATCACTCTAGCTGGTCAGGAGCTGTAGTCCTATCATCATTGCTGTGTCCAATCGAACCTCAACTCTATCTTCAGACATCACTCTTCGTCTCCTCGTACTTCACTCTATATCATCAGTTCACTCTATATCATCACTCTACACATCTTGGCCGTGGCAACTCTATCTCATCGCTCTATATATCTTGGCCGTGGCAACTGCCACCAACTTCACTCCACTCTATATGATGAATTATCACTTTATACCGCCACATACTTCACACTATATCATCACTCTACGTCTGTCTGTGAGTTATCGAGACAAATCTCATCACTTACTCTATACCATCACTCTATCTCAGCATCTTCACTCTAAAAGTCTGCCTGCCTTTCTCTTCTTCTAAGGAGTTCTTATAAGGAGTTCTGAACAACTCCTCATGTGTGAAAAAATTAACTGTCCTCATTGGCGGTTTGCGGCGTTGACTCTTTCAGTAATGCCTGCCTTTGATTTTTGATGTCATAGGGAGTTCTATTATCTTTGATGATGTCATAGGGAGGCCCATGATCTTTGATGATGTCATAGTGAGTCCTATGATCATGAGTAATGCCTGCCTTTGACCTTTGAAGATGTCATAGTGAGTCCTATGATGGTGAGTGATGCCTACCTATGATGCCTGCCTTTGATCTTTGATGATGTCGTACTTCGCTCTATATCATCACTCTATCTGGTCAGGAGCTGTAGTCCTAAAAGAAGAAGAAGAACGACTCATATGTGAAAAAATTATCCGTCCTTGGACTGCATCACTCACGATCATAGGACTCGCTATGACATCTTCAAAGATCCAAGGCAGGCATCACTCACACCTGTGCATGCCCATGCATACCTGTGCATGCCTGTAGAAACCAAGTGTAAGCAGTATTTCTGCATGCCCGTAGAAAGCAGGTGTAAACAAGCACGTCAGCACTTGTTACCATAATTATGCAGATGATGCACAAATCTACATAACCGTCTCACCAGGAGACTATGGTCCAATTAAAACTCTGATCAAATGCATTGGTCAAATTAAAGAGTGGATGTGCCAGAATTTTCTTCAGTTAAATGAAGACAAAACCGAAATAATAGTTTTGGGAGCCAAAGAAGAAAGACTCAAAGTTAGTACTCAGTTTCAATCAATGATGCTAAAAATCAACAGCCAAGCCAGAAATCTGGGTGTGGTTCTGGACTCAGACCTGAATTTTAACAGCCACATTAAGACAGTAGTGAAGTCAGCCTATTATCACCTAAAGAACATAGCGAGGATTAGAGATCTGATGTGTCAGCAGGATCTAGAAAAACTTGTCCACGTATTTATCTTCAGTAAACTGGACTACTGTAACACTGTCCTCACAGGTCTCCCTAAAAAGTCCATCAGGCAGCTGTAGTTGCAGCTCAAGTCTTCACAAAGATCAAGAAAGTGGATCACAAAACTCTAGTCCTCAGATCTTTATATTGGCTTCCTGACTGTCAAATAATAGATTTCAAAATACTGCTGTTGGTTTATAAAGCTGACTGTTCAGGACATGGTCCGGGGACGGATGTTTTTTTCGCACGTGGGGAGATGTTCGGAACTCCTTGTGGGAGCTCCTCGTGCAGGGATGTGGAGTGATGATGGTCAGGTCGGTGGTGCACCTGTGGGCTGGTTGCCAGCCGCCGATCAAATCTTCTTCTTCTTTTAGATTTGATTGGCAGTTGGCAACCAGCTTACAGGTGCATTATCGCCACGTATTTCACTCTATATCATCACTCTGTATATCTTGGAGTCGTCGGCCGCAGATACCACTAAGAAGAAGAAGAAGAAGAAGAAGGACGGATAATTTTTTCACACATAAGGAGTTGTTCAGAACTCCTTATAAGAACTCCTTATACAAAGATATAGTGATGATAACCAGGTCAGTGGCGGTAATGCACCTGTAAGCTGGTTGCCAACTGCCAATCAAATCTAAAAGAAGAAGGGGTTCAGGAGTTGGTGACAGTAGGATGCAGTCCAGGGACGGATGATTTTTTTGCGCATAGGGAGTTGTTCAGAACTCCTTATACAAAGATGAGGAAAACGTCACAAAGTTATGAGGAAAGACAGACAGACAGATATATAGAGTGTGTGGCGGCCAACCGCCAATCAAATCTAAAAGAAGAAGAATGTATCCAGAACACAGTCCAAGGACGGATAATTTTTTTCACACATAAGGAGTTGTTCAGAACTCCTTATACAAAGATATAAAGTGATGACAATCAAGTCAGTGCCGGTAATGCACCTGTAGGCTGGATGCCAACCGCCAATCAAATCTAAAAGAAGACGAAGAAAAGATCAGTTGAAGAGAGTGATTCTTGACCAGACAGAGTGATGATATAGAGTGAAGTATGGCGGTAATGCACCTGTAAGCTGGTTGCCAACCGCCAATCAAATCTAGAAGAAGAAGAAGAGTTAGTGGTAGTACAAGGAAACCATAAAGGAAGATAGAGTTGGTGGTGGTAATGTACCTGTAAGCTGGTTGCCAACCGCCAATCAAATCTAAAAGAAGAAGGTGAATCCTATGGTCTTTTAGCGAGTCCTGTGGTCGTGACAGACACAGATTTCTTGAATTATATACAGAGTGATAATACAGTCCAAGGACGGGGGTCAACACCGCCGAGGATGCAGTCCAGGGACGGATAATTTTTTCGAACACAGGGAGTTGTTCGGAACTCCTTATACAAAGATATAGAGTGATGATAATCAAGTCAGTGGCGGTGATGCACCTGTAGGCTGGTTGCCAACCACCAATCAAATCTAAAAGAAGTACAAGGAGACGAAGAAGAGGGATGTCTGAAGATAGAGTTGAGGTTCAATTGGACACAGCAATGATGATAGAAGGACTACAGCTCTTGACCAGATAGAGTGATGATATAGAGTGAAGTACGTGGCGGTAAGGCATCTGTAAGCTGGTTGCCAACCGCCAATCAAATCTAATAGAAGAAGAAGAAGAGTAGCCGCCAGTAACCGAGAGAAGAAGAAGAGTAATATAAGCAGTGACGCGGGTGACGACACCAAAACCTGGATGAATCCCGAATCTTGGTCAAAACGTCACAAAGCTATGAGGAAGACGTCACAAAGCTACAAAGCAATGAGGATTACGTCAGAAAGCTATGAGGAAATCATCACAAAGCTATGAGAAAAATGTCACAGAGCGATAAGAGGAAAACGTCCCAAAGCTATGAGTAAGAAGTCACAAAGCTATGAGGAAAACATAATCAAGTCAGTGGGGGTAATGCACCTTTGAGCTGGTTGCCGACCGCCAATCAAATCTAACAGAAGAAGAAGAAAAAAAGTGATATAAAGTGAAGTATGTGGCGGTAACCTGTAAGCTGGTTGCCAACCGCCAATCAAATCTAAAAGAAGAAGAAGAAGAAGATATAGAGTGATGATAATCAAGTCAATGGCGGTAATGCACCTGTAAGCTGGTTGCCAACTGCCAATCAAATCTAAAAGAAGAAGAAGGGCCAAAATACATTTCAGATCTGCTGGTCCATTATGAACCACCCAGAACCCTCAGGTCATCAGGGTCAGGCCTACTATCTCTGGCCAGAGTCAGAATCAAACAGGGTGAGGCAGCATTCAGTTTTTATGCTCCTCACATGTGGAACAAACTCCCAGAAAGCATCAGGGCTGCTGAAACTCAGCTGCTTTAAATCAAGGTTAAAAACTCTCCTATTTGTCATGGCCTTTCAGTAGAACAATTGTTAATCACTCTATATATAATTCAAGAAATCTCCATCTGCGTGTCTGTCTTCTTCTTTTAGATGTGATTGGCGGTTGGCCAACAGCTTACAGGTGCATTACTGCCACCTACCGGGTTGGAGTGTGGACAAGAGAATGGCAGGGAAAAAAAAAACTAAATTCTTTTAATTAATCCAGTTGCACTTAAATACCTAAATAGACCTACATATATTTCTTTGAAGTTCCTAACATCGTCGTTCTATAAATTCAAGAAATTTCTGTGTGTCTGTCACGACCAAAGATCATAGGACCACCTATGATGTTCCTATGATGTCTTATGATGTTTCTATGTATAACGACTCCTTATGTGTGAAATGTCCTATGATGTTCCTTCTTCTTCTTCTTTTAGATTTGATTGGCGGTTGGCAACTAGCTTACAGGTGCATTACCGCCACTGACTTGATTATCATCAATCTATATCTTTGTATAAGGAGTTCTGAACAACTTATGTGTGAAAAAATGATCCGTCCTTGGACTGTGTCCTCGGCGGCATCAATAGCTGCGCCAGCCAGCCGGCATCACTCTATAATTCAAGAAATCTCTGTGTCATGACCAAAGATCATAGGACCGCCTATGATGCTCCTATGATCTCTACATGATGTCCTATGATGTTCCTATGTATAACGAACGACTCCTTATGTGTGAAATGTCCTATGATGTTCCTATGTATAACAACTCCTTCAAGTGTGAAAAAATTATCCGTCTTTGGACTGCATCACTCACGATCATAAGACTTGCTATGACATCATCAAAGATCAAAGGCAGGCATTACTCACGCTCACTCAAGATCATACGACATCAAAGATCAAAGGGAGGCATCACTCACAATCATAGGACTTGCTATGACATCATCAAAGATCAAACACAGGCATCACTCGCGGTCATAGGACTCGCTATGACATCATCAAAAATCACAGGACTCACTATGACATCATCAAAGATTAAAGGCAGTCATCATAGGACTCGCTATGACATCATCAAAGATCAAATGCAGGCATCATAGGAGTCGCTATGACATCATCAAAGATCACAGGACTCACTATGACATCATCAAAATCAAAGGCAGTCATCACTCACGATCATAGGACTCGCTATGACATCATCAAAGATCATAGGACTTGCTATGACACAAAGATCTAAGGCAGGCATCACTGAACGAGTGCTGATTTTCTTGCTTACACCCTTGCTTACACCTGCTTTACAGGCATGCAGAAATACTTGCTTACACTTGGTTCCTACAGGCATGCACATACTAGTAATTTTTATTGATTTGGCTTCTGCCTTACGGAGTGAGTGTTCCTATGATCTCTACATGATCATCATCACAGGACTCGCTAAAAGATCATAGGACTCGCTATGAGGTCAAAGGCAGGCATCACTCACTATCATAGAACTCGCTAAAAGATCATAGGACTTGCTATGACATCATCAAAGATCACAGGCAGGCATCACTCATGATCATACTCGCTATGATATCAAAGATCAAAGGCAGTCCTTGCTGAACGAGTGGTGACATCAAAGATCAAAGGCAGTTTTCACCATGGTTACTGTTGCCATGGGGGGGGTCTGGGGTGTCAGGGAGAAGTAGTACCTTTGGCAAAGGGGGCACACCATGTCCTTTCCAGGGCAGCTCGCCTGCCACTGGTCCTCACCTGACACTCAGCTTTCACCTGTGGCTCCTCGAAGCTGTCGCATGCAACAGTGGCCACCCCCCAGACAACGGCTTTGGCGAGCCGGCTGAACCAGGTGAAGGTAGCTGACGGGTCTATAACCCTCAGTGGCTTGGGCTGTGTCAGCCCTATTGCATGTGAAGACTGACTCCCGGCGGAATGAGCGGAAGAGATCACCTGAGATCCAACGGTTGTGAAGGCAGTGGCAGCAAGTGTTGTGGAGTGCCTAGAGCCGGACATGGCACCGATAGAAGTCCTGGTCATCCACTGCAGCCTGGCAGCCTCCCGTCGTAACGGTTCCCCGTGCCACTGGATCAAGACTCCCCAGGCCGAGAGAGTGGGATTGCCCCTGTGCAACGGTCTTCTCACTATAAAGCCTTCACGCAGAGGTCCTTTTTGCAACTCATTACCGATCTGTCAACTCACACCCCTCAAGTCCTGCGGCGATGGGCACGTGGCAAAGCAACAGGTGGAGATGATCACTGGCGGTTGTAGTCACAAACCTGCACGCAGGCGGTCCATGGGCAAGTGATCGCTCTGCTCCTGAATCCAAGGGCAGCAAGACAGTTCGGCAGCACCTGTGGGCAACTGGGCAGCCTCTTTAGGACAGCACTGCCCACCCTCACACGAGGGAGGGGGCTAGAAAAGGTGCTCCAGACAAATGCTTGCCCTTTTAGCGTCTGGTCAGCTTACCGCGGCTGACAGACTCATCCTTACAGCGGTCGAACAATACAAAAGAAGGAAAAACTCAAGAGGTTCATTTTGGGAGCCTGGAATGTCCGAAAACTTCTGGATAGAGCCGGTACATTGAGACCAGAGAGAAGAACGGCGCTTGTTGCAAAAGAGCTCCAGCGATATCGGATAGACATTGCTGCACTCAGCGAAACCCGCCTTGCTGATGAAGGGTCCCTGAGAGAAGAGGGAGGTGGGTACACCTTCTTCTGGAAAGGAAAGCCACAAGCTGAGGACAGGATACATGGTGTTGGATTTGCCATTAGAACAGCACTGCTGAAGAACATACCAGCCCTGCCAGTTGGAATCAGCGAGCGTCTCATGAAATTGCGCATTCCTCTCAGCAAGTCCAGATACCTCACAGTCATCAGTGCATACGCTCCTATGCTTACCTGCCCGGATGAAGACAAAGAGCAATTCTATGAACACTTTGACCAGGTCATCAGGTCAACCTCTCAGAGTGACAAACTTGTCGTGCTCGGCGATTTCAACGCTAGAATAGGAAAGGACCCCAGCAACTGGGAAGGCGTTCTGGGCAGACACGGAGTAGGCAACATCAACGACAACGGCCTGCTCCTCCTCAGTAAGTGTGCAGAACACAGCCTTTGCATCACTAACACCTTGTTCAGGATGGCAGATGTAACCCACCCACTTTGTGTGTAACACCTCTTTGTAGCACTTTAGGTGTGTAATACTACTTTAGGTGTACAATCTTGTACCCTTGTGGTAGTATTGGGTTATGGCAGTGTAGTTACCTTTAACTCTACTACCTGGGTGGAAGGGACAATTGGGCCAGATCAGACAGACCCCAGGTTCGTAGGAGCCCGGAGGACACAACAATAGAAAACTCACACACACGGTGTATGGAACTTGCAACTACATATATTTCAAAGTTATATACACATAAACACAGGTAGAGCGCTGATCACAATAATAATTCAATAATAAAAGAAAGTACCATCCATCCAAAATATATTCACAATATGTACAGTTCTTTGGTATCAGTTCCAGGTGACCAGTTGGGTCACTTTTACCAGTCAGTTAGGTTCGGGCAAGGCTCGCCATCCAGGTCTGGAGTTCAAGGTTTCTTGGTCCAGGAATCAGGAAACCTGTGGCGGCATGGAATAATAAGCGGCGAACTGAGAGTTTTTGAGGGATGTTTATTAATCATACCGGCATCACGAGAACTCACTCCAGCGCCGTGCATGCGCGCCGGAGCGAGCCCAGAGGCTCTCCTCAGCAGATACAGGCAATGCATGTAGTCAGAAGTGGAGGTCAGAGAGAGAGAGAGAGAGAGAGAGAGAGCGTTACAGAGCAATGCAGTTTTTATACCCCACTACAGACAATACATGAAAGGCATGTTATCATCAAAGAAACTGCAGGAAGGCATGGGACATTTGCATTTGAGTACAGAGCAGGAAGTCATACATAACAGCAGGATACTGGCGCCTGAACTAGACAAAGAGAGCTGCCTATTGATATCAGCCATTGCTCCAGCTGAGCGCTCTGCTTGTCCCAGTATGTTGTGGGGGTTACCCACACTACTCCCCCCCAGAGGGCTCAGCAGGGGGCTGAGGCCTTGATCGTCCGGCTTTGGGAGTGAGCTGCTGGGAAAGTCTGTGCCGGAGGAGGGGGAGGGAGGAGGGTGGGGGTAGCAAGTGCCGGCCCGTTGTCTGGGCCGCGCAAAAATTGCATGTGGATCCGCGATGTTGAGGGGCTGTCCGTTAAACGTGGCGGAGGTCCACAGCGGCTGTGAGAAGAAAAATTAGTCTGATTCCTCTCGCGATTCAGTCCGGCAATGAAGAAAAACAGGAGCTGAAGCTGTGTGAGGGACTTGGCATTTTGGCTTTAGGTGCGTGCGCGGCCCTAAAGCCCTCAGGGACAGTTGACGGCTGGATTCCCGTCATGCGCCGTGGCTGAGACCTACACAAAATCCTGTTTGCGGGCTGCGTGTGTGCTTCAGGTGTGTGAGCAGTCCTGAAGAGCCATGTGCAGCAGCGGAGGATGATGTATAAGTCCATAGAGCCAGCTTGTCCCTGGTGCGCAGCACGCACTGCGGCCACGTACCTTCCAGCTGCGCTGTTCTGATGCGAGGCTTCTGTGCATGGCCGGTCCGCTGTCGCGAGGCGAATCAGGGTCAGGGGGCTTGACGGAGATCTGCGCAGTCGGCGCCGATGGTCTTCCCTGATCGGGCTGTTGGTTGTCGCTCGTGCCGGGTCATGGTGCGTGCGCGCTCGTGTAGATGCAGAGGATGTGGGCGATTCTCTGTCTCTGGGATCCACAGCGCGATGAGAGGGAGCGGATGAGCTTTGTCCCTCGGCAGGTCTCAGCGTGGAGATCTAGAATCTCAGGCGGGGGTCGCAGAATGACGCTTTCTGCATGCAGCTTTCCCGGTCGTGGATGATCTCCGAGGGAGCTCGCCTGGTGTTGGTTCTGCGTCGAGGTCTCCCGTGTGGCAGAAGGGAGGGCAGATAATTTGCGTCAGGCTGCTGCGTTCGCTTGTCGTCGGAGAGTCACCGCCGGGGCTGCATCGTTCGTAGTCAGCGTGTTCTTTCTTTCGGGGTCACCAATGTGGCGGCATGGAATAATAAGCGGCGAACTGAGAGTTTTTGAGGGATGTTTATTAATCATACCGCCATCACGAGAACTCACTCCAGTGCCGTGCATGCGCGCCGGAGCGAGCCCGGAGGCTCTCCTCAGCAGATACAGGCAATGCGTGTAGTCAGAAGTGGAGGTCAGAGAGAGAGAGAGAGAGTTACAGAGTAATGCAGTTTTTATACCCCACTACAGACAATACATGAAAGGCATGTTATCATCAAAGAAACTGCAGGAAGGCATGGGACATTTGCATTTGAGTACAGAGCAGGAAGTCATACATAGCAGCAGGATACTGGTGCCTGAACTAGACAAAGAGAGGCTGCCTATTGATATCAGCCATTGTTCTGCCAATTGCCCCAGCTGAGCGCTCTGCTTGTCCCAGTATGTTGTGGGGGTTACCCACAAAACCAAAAAAAAAAAAAAAACAAGCTAAGTGACACGTGCGTCATGGGGTTCCCGCGCTCAACGTGCGTTTACAGCCTTTGGATCCAAATCAATCTCAAGTTTTATCCGAGACAAAGACTGCTATTAGCACGTTAGCGTCGCCATATCATCAAGGACCGTCTCTCTCTCTCTTGGTTGGTGTCTCTCGGCGTCTGGCGTGACTGAGCCAAAAAATGCAAGTCATACCCAGACCCGGAGAGAGAGCGCTTAACCCATTGGCTGGCGCTGCCAAACAACGGCGCAGCCATTGGTTGCTCAAAATACCAAATAAAAACATTTGGAACTTTATCAAAACTCCCCAGAAAATGTTCCCTACTGTTTTATGAATATATATTTATTTAAATATTCATCTTTAAATTATTTACTCCCATTGTGAAATGAGTGTTTTTCTTTTTAAAAGCGGTATCAATATTCATATTTTTAGTCGTGTTTTTAACACTGGGTTACACAGACAAGTACAAGACCACCTGGATGCACCCGAGGTCAAAACACTGTCACATGATCGATTTTGTCATTGTACGCCAACGTGACATCAGGGACATCCGAGTGACCCGTGCCATGAGAGGCGCTGAATGCTGGACTGATCACAGGCTGGTCAGGGCTATAATGACACTGCACATCGCTCCGCCTCACAGAAATCGACCCAAGACTGTCAGGGCCTCCTACAATATCACCAGACTGAAGAATCCAATTTGTCTGACAGAGTTCCAAGAAGCACTTGACGAAAAACTCCAAGATGGTCTGACCTCCGAAAGCAGCTCTGAGAAATGGTCCTCCTTCAAAGATACCGTCGCTGAGACTGCAAAGGAAGTGCTCAGAGCCAAAACTAGAACCCATGAAGACTGGTTCGACGGAAACGATGACAAGATCAGAGAAGCCCTCCATACTAAGAACAAGGCTTACATCGAGTGGCAGAATGACCCGTCCTCCGTCTCCAAGCGTGAAAGATTCAAAACTCTGCAGGCAAAAGTCCAGTCCGACCTTCGACTAATGCAGGACAAGTGGTGGCAGGATAAAGCGGCCGAAGTCCAGCACTACGCGGATACCCACAATTCCAAGAAATTCTTCAGTGCTCTGAAGACAGTCTTTGGCCCCTCTGCATCAGGCTGCTCCCCGTTGCCGTCCTCGGATGGTTCGACCCTGATTAAAGACCAAGAGGGCTTGATCAAGCGCTGGCAAGAGCACTTCAGTAATCTGCTTAACCGACCCTCATCAGTTGACGCAGACGCACTGAACCAGATCCCCCAGCAGCTAATGCAAGACTCACTCGCAGAACCCCCGTCCATAGACAAAATTAAGAAGGCAATCCTTCAGACGAACTTGGGCAGAGCGTTGGAAAAGGATGGCATTCCTGCCGAGATCTACAGGGCGGCAGGCCCCAACGCCCTTGAAGCCTTTCATGATGTCCTGCTGAGTATCTGGGAAAAGGAGGAGATGCCTGATGACTTCCGTGATGCCTTGATTGTCTCCATCTACAAGAACAAAGGAAGCAAATCCGACTGTGGCAACTACTGGGGCATCTCCCTCCTCTCTATTGCAGGGAAGATCTTTGCCAGAGTCATACTCAACAGACTTATCATAGTATCAGAGCAGAATCTCCCAGAGGCACAGTGCGGCTTCAGGCCTGGCAGAAGTACTGTTGATATGATTTTTGCCATGAGACAACTCCAAGAGAAGTGCATTGAACAAAACATGCCCCTTTTCTCTGTCTTCATAGATCTGACCAAGGCTTTTGACACAGTCAACAGAGAGGCCCTCTGGACAATATTAGAGCGTATCGGATGCCCCCCAAAGTTTATATCGATGATCAGGCTTTCCCACAACAGTATGACTGGCCAGGTCATCTCCAGCGGGAATGTGTCGGAAGCCTTTGCAATCAGCAACGGTGTGAAGCAGGGCTGTGTCCTAGCTCCAGTCCTATTTAACGTGTTCTTCACCTGCATGCTGTCCCATGCCGTCCGAGACCTGGTGAAGGGGGTCTACATTCGCTACCGTTTGGATGGCTCCCTCTTCGACCAGCGTCATCTCACTGCCAAGACAAAGAGCCTGCAAACCCTCCTCCAAGAAGTCCTCTTTGCTGATGACTGTGCCCTTGTGGCTCATGCAGAATCCGACCTGCAGATGATGTTAGACCGCTTCTCTGAGGCTTCAAAGCTCTTCGGCCTGACCGTCAGCCTCGGCAAGACGGAGGTGCTTCACCACCCTGCACCAAACACTCATCCACCTGCACCCAACATTGTCATCGACGACACACCACTTGCCAATGTCGAACATTTCAAGTACCTGGGAAGCACCATTTCCTGTGATGGCTCCCTGGACAAAGAAATCGCCTCTAGAATCGGCAAGGCTAGCCAGGCATTGGGTAGACTCCGCACTCGAGTGCTCAACCAATACAGTATCCGGTTATCAACGAAACTGAAAGTTTACAATGCTGTGGTACTCCCCTCCCTCCTCTACGGTTGTGAAACATGGACGCTGTATCGCAGACACGTCAAAAAGCTGGAGTACTTCCACATGCGAGCTCTCTGCTCCATACTCGGAATCAGCTGGCAAGACCACATCACCAACTTGGAGGTCCTGGAGCATGCCAACTCCACCAGCATTGAGGCCATGCTTATTAAGGCCCAACTTCGATGGGTGGGGCATGTCATCCGAATGGAGGACTTTAGGATGCCAAGATGCCTGATGTATGGTGAGCTCCAGCTCGGCAAGAGAAACCGAGGCCGCCCAAAGCTGCGATACAAAGATAATGTGAAAGCAAACATCCAGTGGTGTCACGTCAAGCCGAAGGAACTGGAGGAGCGTGCTATGGACAGACCAGAATGGAGAGCCTTAAGCCACAAAGCTGCTGCCAACTACGAAGAAGCACGACGCCAGAAACTCACTGATGCCAGAGAAAAGCGACACAGAGCTGCATCAGCAGTGATTACAACAATGGACTTCCAATGCCCCCACTGTTCAAGACTCTGCACAACCAGGTTAGGACTGCAGAGCCACCTTCGCGTGCATTGATGAGCTGCAGAATGCAAACGTCATCAACGGATCCGATGGACAACCACTGTTGCCATGGTAACTACTTTTCTATGGGCATGCAGAAATGCTTGCTTACACTTGTTTTCTATGGGCACGCACGGGTATGCACGGGCATGCACGGGCATGCACTAGTCTCCTACAATGTACTGGAACTTTTATTTCTGTCGTATTCTATTTTAGCTTGTTTTTGTTTCTTTTTAATTTACTTTTTAGTTTGCTTTTAAACTTATGTATTCCTTTTGCAACTTACTGTAATGCTTTAATGTTTTTATATAAAGCACTTTGAGTTGTCTTGTACACAAAATGTGCTATACAGATAAACTTGCCTTGCCTTTCTGTTGAGCTACCATACCTGTTGTGTATTAGTGTGTATTCCAGTTGTGTACCTGTGAGGCCTCCGTCTCCACAGTCTTCTTCAGCAGTTGGATGTCCTCAGCCGTTGGAGTTTCCGTCTCCATGGAATAGACCGACACCCCACTGTCACTGTACAACATGGACTACACACATAACAGACAATAACACAGTGGCGCGCATGTGCACACGCGTGCATGCGCACACACACACAGAGAGAGGTCAATGGTCACCATGGACACCAACACAGAGGTGAATCATTGACGGATGACAGACTGACCTCCTCCTGTGGGTGGAGTCCAGGACGGAGTGGGTGGAGCTTGGTACTCTGATCAGACACATGAACACACTTTAGTGAATCTGTAACATTATTCATGATAGAACACTGATCAAGGTTCTACCTGAGGGTTCTGACGGGCCAGCTCCTCAATCTTCAACCACACTTCCTCACGTTCCTTCAGTTTGTACTTCTGCCTGGGGAGAACACACAGCATTATCAATAATAATAATAATAATCATCATCTGCCGTCTCCCCGAGGACACAGTATCATTACTAAAATGTTCATCAACACCAACAGCAATTATCATCATCATTGTTAATATTGATTATAGTTATCATATCGTTAATTATAGTCACCATATCGTTAATTATAATCATCATCATCAGAAACAGTATGATTATCAGAGTCTAAAACTGATGTGGTGCATAATCCAGTCTATAATGTGGTCACTGATGTGATCCATCATGCAATCTATAATCTGGTGCATTACGTAGTCACTGATGTGGTTCATAATGTGGTCACTGATGTGGTCCACAATGTGGTCAGTGATGTGGTCCATAATGAAGTCTATAATCTAGTCCATAATGTGGTCTATAATCTGGTCTATTATGTAGTCATTGATGTGGTCCATGATGTGGTCTATAATGTGGTCCATTATGTAGTCACTGATGTGGTCCATAATGTGGTCAATCATGTGGTCCATAATGCAGTCTATAATCTGGTCCATTATGTAGTCACTGATGTGGTCCAGAATGTGGTCCATAATGTGGTCTATAATCTGGTCCATTATGTAGTCACTAATGTGGTCCAAAATGCAGTCTACAACCTGGTTCATTATGTAGTCACTGATATGGTCCATAATGTAGTCTATAATCTGGTCCATAAAGTGGTCACTGATGTGGACCAAAATGCAGTCACTGATGTGGTCCATAATGTGGTCTATACTCTGGTCCATTATGTGGTCACTGATGTGGTCCATAATGCGGTCTATAATCTGGTCCATTATGTAGTTACTGATGTGGTCCATACTGTGGTCCATAATGCAGTCTATAATCTGGTCCATTATGTAGTTACTGATGTGGTCCATAATGTGGTCTATAATCTGGTCCATAATGCAATCTATAATCTGGTCCATTATGTAGCCACTCATATGGTCCATAATGCAGTTTATAATCTGGTTCAGCATGTAGTTTATAATGTGGTCCATAATGTGGTCTACAATCTGGTCCATAATGTGGTCCATTATGTAGTCAATGATGTAGTGCATAATGTAGTTTATAATCTGGTCCATAATGTGGTCATTGATGTGGTCCATAATGTGGTCTCTAATCTGGTCCATTATGTAGTCACTGATGTGGTCCATAATGTAGTTTATAATCTTGTCTATAATGTGGTGACTGATGTGCTCCATAATGTGGTTTATAATCTGGGCCATTATGTGGTCACTGATGTGGTCTATAATCTGGTCCATAATGTGGTCACTGATGTGGCCCATAATGTGGTCTATAATCTGGTCCATAATGTGGTCTATAATCTGGTCCATAATCTTTTCTATAATGTGGTCTCTGATGTGGTCTATAATCTGGTCCATGATGCAGTCTATAATCTGGTCCATTATGTAGCCACCAATGTGGTCCATAATGCAGTTTATAATCTGGTCCATAATGTGGTCACTGAGGTGGTCCATAATGTAGTCTATAATCTGGTCCATAATGTGGTCCATTATGTAGTCACTGATGTGGTGCATAATGTAGTTTATAATCTGGTCCATAATGTGGTCAATGATGTGGTCCATAATGTGGTCACTGTTGTGGTCCATAATATAGTTTATAATCTGGTCCATCATGTAGTCAATGATGTGGTCCATAATGTAGTTTTATAATCTGGTCCATAATGTGTTCACTGATGTGGCCCATAATGTGGTCACTAATGTGGTTTATAATCTGGGCCATTACATGGTCACTGATGTGGTCTATAATGTGGTCACTGATGTGGCCAATAATGTGGTCTACAATCTGATCCATAATGTGCTCTATAATTTGGTCCTTAATGTGGTCTATAATCTGGTCCATTATGTAGTCACTGATGTGGTCCATAATGCAGTTTATAATCTGGTCCATTATATAATTTATAATCCAGTCCATAATGTGGTCTATAATCTGGTCCATTATGTAGTCACTGAAGTGGTCCATAATGCAGTTTATAATCTGGTCCATTATGTAGTTCATAATCTGGTCCATAATATGGTCACAGAGATGGTCCGTAATGTGGTCTATAATTTGGTCCATTATGTAGTCACTGATGTCGTCCATAATGCAGTTTATAATCTGGTCCATTATGTAGTTTATAATCTGGTCCATTATGTAGTTACTGATGTGGTCCATAATGTGGTCTATAATCTGGTCCATAATGTGGTCCATAATGCAATCTATAATCTGGTCCATTATGTAGTCACTCATGTGGTCCATAATGCAGTTTATAATCTGGTTCAGCATGTAGTTTATAATGTGGTCCATAATGTGGTCTACAATCTGGTCCATAATGTGGTCCATTATGTAGTCAATGATGTCGTCCATAATGCAGTTTATAATCTGGTCCATTATGTAGTTCATAATCTGGTCCATAATATGGTCACAGAGATGGTCCGTAATGTGGTCTATAATTTGGTCCATTATGTAGTCACTGATGTCGTCCATAATGCAGTTTATAATCTGGTCCATTATGTAGTTTATAATCTGGTCCATTATGTAGTTACTGATGTGGTCCATAATGTGGTCTATAATCTGGTCACAGAGATGGTCCGTAATGTGGTCTATAATTTGGTCCATTATGTAGTCACTGATGTCGTCCATAATGCAGTTTATAATCTGGTCCATTATGTAGTTCATAATCTGGTCCATAATATGGTCACAGAGATGGTCCGTAATGTGGTCTATAATTTGGTCCATTATGTAGTCACTGATGTCGTCCATAATGCAGTTTATAATCTGGTCCATTATGTAGTTTATAATCTGGTCCATTATGTAGTTACTGATGTGGTCCATAATGTGGTCTATAATCTGGTCCATAATGTGGTCCATAATGCAATCTATAATCTGGTCCATTATGTAGTCACTCATGTGGTCCATAATGCAGTTTATAATCTGGTTCAGCATGTAGTTTATAATCTGGTCCATAATGTGGTCCATTATGTAGTCAATGATGTAGTGCATAATGTAGTTTATAATCTGGTCCATAATGTGGTCACTGATGTGGTCCATAATGCGGTCTATAATCTGGTCCATTATGTAGTCACTGATGTGGTCCATACTGTGGTCCATAATGCAGTCTATAATCTGGTCCATTATGTGGTCACTGACTGATGTGGTCCATAATGTGGTCCATAATGCAGTCTATAATCTGGTCCATTATGTAGTCACTCATGTGGTCCATAATGCAGTTTATAATCTGGTTCAGCATGTAGTTTATAATGTGGTCCATAATGTGGTCTACAATCTGGTCCATAATGTGGTCCATTATGTAGTCAATGATGTAGTGCATAATGTAGTTTATAATCTGGTCCATAATGTGGTCATTGATGTGGTCCATAATGTGGTCTCTAATCTGGTCCATTATGTAGTCACTGATGTGGTCCATAATGTAGTTTATAATCTTGTCTATAATGTGGTGACTTATGTGCTCCATAATGTGGTTTATAATCTGGGCCATTATGTGGTCACTGATGTGGTCTATAATCTGGTCCATAATGTGGTCACTGATGTGGCCCATAATGTGGTCTATAATCTGGCCTACAATCTGGTCCATAATGTGGTCTATAATCTGGTCCATAATCTTTTCCATAATGTGGTCACTGATGTGGTCCATAATGTGGTCTCTGATGTGGTCTATAATCTGGTCCATGATGCAGTCTATAATCTGGTCCATTATGTAGCCACCAATGTGGTCCATAATGCAGTTTATAATCTGGTCCATAATGTGGTCACTGAGGTGGTCCATAATGTAGTTTATAATCTGGTCCATAATGTGGTCCATTATGTAGTCACCGATGTGGTGCATAATGTAGTTTATAATCTGGTCCATAATGTGGTCACTGATGTGGTCCATAATATAGTTTATTAATCTGGTCCATCATGTAGTCAATGATGTGGTCCATAATGTAGTTTTATAATCTGGTCCATAATGTGTTCACTGATGTGGTCCATAATGTGGTTTATAATCTGGGCCATTACGTGGTCACTGATGTGGTCTATAATCTGGCCCATAATGTGGTCACTGATGTGGTCCATAATGTGGTCTATAATCTGGTCCATTATGTAGTCACTGATGTGGTCCATAATGCAGTTTATAATCTGGTTCATTACGTAGTTCATAATCTGGTCCATAATGTGGTCACAGAGGTGGTCCGTAATGTGGTCTATAATTTGGTCCATTATGTAGTCACTGATGTGGTCCATAATGCAGTTTATAATCTGGTCCATTATGTAGTTTATAATGTGGTCACTGAGGTGGTCTATAATGTGGTCTACAATCTGGGCCATAATGTGCTCTCTGATGCGGTCCATAATGTGTTCAGTAATCTGGTCTCTGATATGGTCTATAACGTGGTCTCTGATGTGGTCCATAATGTGGTCCATAATGTGTTCAGTAATGTGGTCTCTGATGTCCATAATGTGGTCTCTGATGTGGGCTATAATGTGTTCAGTAATCTGGTCTCTGATGTTGCTCATAATGTGTTCAGTAATCTGGTTTCTGATGTTGTCCATAATGTGTTCAGTAATCTGGTCTCCATAATGTGGTCCCTGATGTTTCAGAGTAGAACTCCAGGTTTACTTCTGTTTCTCTGCCTTGTACTGCTGTGTACAGTCATCAAACAGCTTCTGGTTCATCTCCATGAAGAGCTTCAGGGCGTTGTAGATCAGACCATGGATGGTCCTGAAGAGGAGGTGGAGTGAAAGTTCAGGTCACATGACACTCAGAAAACCACAGACAAAGAGGTCAGGCAGGTCGTTAATAAAATGATCTCAGCTTGTTTTTCTGTAAGTCAAAGGAGTTAAATTCAGTTCTACTGAGGACCAACAAGCGGGTATTGAATAAAGCCCAGGAGAAGGAGGCGGGTCTTCATTTTTATTATCTCTGTTTTAACTGAAAAGGCATCATGACCTACATTAAAATATCTAGTTTACATCCAGAAGAAAGTCACAAATTTACAAGACTGTGGGAAAAATCAAAAATGAAAGAGACTAGAAGGTGCAACTTTACAGATTTACCAGAAAAAAGTCATAAATATATAAGAAAAAAGTCATAAACTTATGGTGCGTTCTGTCTGTGTTCCGTACTTGTTCCAGTGGCTCTTGGAGTTCTTGTAGAGGGCAGGGAACATGATGGGGAGGATCTTGGTGGCATTGTCGCTGATCAGACTCATGATGTACTCATTATTCCAGTAGTAGAGCGCCCTCTCTGCCACCTACAGACACCATCACCACCATCATCATCACCATCATCATTGACCAGACTACTGTTGGTTCTGGATCAGGTTCTGGTTCTGTTCTGGTACCTGGAAGTGCGGGCTGGACACACACTTGGCCAGCTGTCTGAAGAGCGGCTCCTGGACTTTGATGAACTCGGAGGGCTCGATGACGTCCAGGATCTCCTCCAACTCGTTCAGGAACATCACCTCCTTCGGACTGTGGGTCTTGGGCCAGAACTTCAGCAAACCCATGATCACCTGTACGGACCATTACCAAATATGGACACTTCTTGTGCAGCTGTCTGGTCCCTGATTGGTCCTTTTTTTTTATGGAGCTCATTAAGGTTCCAGAGGACTACAGCATCAGCATCAGGTTACTATGGAAACCAAACACTGCCCCTCCCCATCCTGTCTACATGTTGTCATGGAAACAGAGAGTGTGATGTAGGGGTGTGCCATATCGTATCCTTCACGATAATACCAGTATAAATTTTGATACCGGTGTAAAAATGAATATCGCAATATTTGGGGTTTTAGAAAATACAAAACAAACATGGCACAGGAAGCTGCAGCTCCGAAGTCAGACTGTCTACATCCAGTTAAGTGGAAATATTTAAGTTTCCCTTTTTGCTTCAGACTGCTGACATGTTTAAAAAAAAAATGGTGCAGCAGTGTGGATAATCTGCCTGCATTTTTTCTGCACGTCAACCACACTGCTGGAGCGGTATTAACATTGGACAATGTGCTGCTTGAAGTGGCTGTAGATTTTTGCTTCCATTTTGGCTGCTTCATCTTGATTTTTTTCAACCACCCAAAGAGAGAGAGAAAAAAACAACCCAAAAACATTGGCAATGAGAACCAAAAAGCCCCAGGACAGGTCCATGCAACGGGAGTAATAATGCAGGTAAAGAGAGTCAGCATAAAACCCGACATCTGCGTGCAGTTAAGATGTGATGGTTTATATTATTTTCTTGTAATATTTGATACAGATCTTAAAAACATTTTAAACTACATCCGAGCTGCTGTTTATAAAACGGAGAAATAAGAGTTTCTGTTTTCTTTTTCCTGAATATATTGAAGGTAGATAATGCTGGCTTGTGAAACTGTCCTTTCTGCATAAATTTAAAAGAAAAAAAACTGTATTCTGTAATATCGTGAAAAATATCGTTATCGTGAAAATTCACAGAAATATCGTGAATCATTTTTAGGCCATATTGCCCACCCCTAGTGTGATGGACTCACCGGCTCTGTCAGACTGCTGTCCTTCTCCAAGAACTGGACCACACAGTACGCCAGCTGAGGACGAACAGACGTGTAGACACATAGTGAATTAATTAAAGGTGTTTCTGTTAATTAAATAAACAGTCATTTAAATAATACTTATACAGTAAATAAATTATTCAGAGACAGACAGGAGGACAGATGTCCCCTCACCTGTGGGTGGTAGACGCTCAGACTCTTGACTTTGTGCAGAGGCAGCAGAACTCTGATCAGGAACATCTTGTGTTCTTCTTTCAGCGGGAGAGCAAAGCCGTTGATGATGCTGAGACACAGGAGACAGAAGACAACCAATCAGGGTGACTGCAGCTGTGGAAGGTCTGAAAGTGATGACTTTTTAGGACATCTGATCAAATTTAAAGAGGTCATGGACTGATAAATGGTGTGTTTGTAGGTTTTAACGTCTGAAATGTGTCTATTGGTCACTTAATTATCCAAAAAATACCAAAACAGTCACTTCTCTTTTAAGAAACACACACACAGCCTTTAAGTTAAAATGTGGAAAACCGTGCAATCAATGACCCCTTTAAGATCTCAGACAACCCAGTCAGTGTGGGAGGTCAGTGCAGCTCACAGCAAACCTGGACCTCCCCAGGACCCATGTTGGTTCCAGATCATTATAGGAACAAGCTGTAATACTGACTACTAGTGGTATAAAAAAGTACTGCAGTCCAGTATCAACACAGCTGACCATAGGTTGCCATGTTTGTTGTTTTTATGTGTGGTAACTGGGCATCCTGGCAGAACTAAAAACAATATCTGTCACAGGTCCGTGGTGGACCACTTCCAGTTACATGGGATGAGACTGGACATCCTGGCAGATAAGCACATCTGTTGCAAGGTCTGTGGTGGACTTTTGCCAGTCGGTCCATTGTGACATGCACTACACAAAGAGCAAAGATAAACAAACCTATCTGGTCAGTCACTGCAACAGATACTGCAGTCAGTTTGTCTTGGCCTGTCCTTGCCACTGATAATACCTCTATCTGCCAAGAATGTGCCACTAGTCCAGCAAAAGCTAGCGGTACTCAAATACTTTGCAAGCAGTTTCATGAAATGGTCAGTGAGAGAGTAACTCATATCGGCTAGGACGTCGCCCGGGTAAACAAGATCAGGAGTTCCTGGCAGCGGAAGGAGGAGGACAGAGCTGCATGGAGGAATCTGATCAGACCTAAACGAAACAGTCATTGTCGCCCCCGACAGACTGCTATGATGATGATGATGATGATGATGAGCTCAGCTCTTATCTGGCAAAAAAGGGTTTACACGTGATTAGTTCTGGTTCTTGGAGGGAGTCTATCCAAGCAGGGTTTCCTCTGGTAGCATTTCTCAGTGGCAGGCCGCCTCGCCAGAAATATTACCGTCATGCCAAGAAGGAGATATGAATTTAAGAAAAATATATGAAGCAATGACTTTCCGCAAGCGCGCACACGAACGAGTGCGGCCGTCATCCGCGCGGAGTTTAGAAGCGCCCCGCCCATGCGAGCTTTCCAGTCAGTCAGCAGGCAGTGTCTCGCTAGCAGCAGTAGCATCTTCGTGGAAAAGGAGTGAAAACCGAGAAGTCAAACAGCAGAAATGGACTCTATTTGAAGAGAAACTTTGTGAAGAAGTCCGCCGTTTCTTCGTTGGTGAAAATCTTGGCGCGTCAGCACCTTGGCGCTACCTATCGGGCGGGAGTGAAACTACAAATGATGGTTGTGTGCATGCGTCAACCGCTTGGTCTGGGTAGAAAAAAGTGAGCATGTACAGTGCCACGTGCGTGCCGGACTCGTCCAAAGCGTACGCGGACCAAGGCGGACTAGAGGGGATGTGCAGCATAGTAAGGCTTGACTGTCCGACAGAAACATGAGTTCACTGAAGTACTTTAAACGTGGGAAAAAAATCAGAAGAGGTATGTAAGCACTGGAGGCATTTATCATGATTTTAACCCACTGGAAACGGGAGCAATAACGGAAGAGTCGCTTAGCTAAGAAATGTGGTTAGAATTCAAATGCAGCTGGCTTCATATGAAGGGAAAGGCAAGGGGGACTACTGAATTGCTGAGGATATATTTCACCAGCCACTACAATATTAAGTTATGTTCCCAATTATGTACCTGGCGAGTTAAGATGAACGAAATTCACATAGTCAATGACTTTAATCCATCAGCAGCCTTCAGACAAACTAAACGTGCCAGCATTTGGATTTCAAAATAAGGGAGGTTTTTCTTGGTGGTAAGGAGATTTCTAAAAAAAAAACCAAAACTATAAATATATAGAAATATTATAACAGAAATAACGGCATCCTTGGTCATTTAAGTTAATTTAAATCATTAAATACAATTTTATCAATATTTTTTTCTTTGTAATGAGAGTTAAATTATTGTTCTGTTCTGACTGCAAAGTTATGGTCAAAAATATAAATTGTTATAAGGAAAAAGTAAAAAAAAAAATAAATACCAGTCTGTTTCAAATTTATTTAAAAAACAGTAATTTTATTTAAAAAAAAAACAGACAAAAATAAGCCATAAAATAATCCACAAATTTCCAGTACAATAAAGTTTCAAATGTGCAAGAAAAGTCAATTTTACAAGAGGAAAATAAAAATTTGAGGAAAATGGTTACAAATTTAGATAAATTTACAGAGAAAAGTAGAAAACTATAAGAAAATTGGTATAAATTTTGGAGTAAAACCTCAAACCTTCAAGACTGAAGTCATTACTCAAGTGGGTGCTCTTTTTACCCTTAACTACAAATTTCTGGTTGTCTCCTTTAATTTACATGGCACTTGAATTGTCCTTAAGTATGAATGTGAGAGTGAATGGTTGTCTGTCTCTCTGTGTTGGCCATGGGATGGACTGGCAATCTGTCCAGGGTGTACCCTGCCTCTCACCCAAAGATGCTGGGATAGGCTCCAGCCCCCCCCCCCCCTGCCCCGAAAAGGACTAAGTGGAAGAAGATGGATGGATGGATGATATTTTCTAACCTGTCTGTATAAGATAAGATAAGATAAGCCTTTATTAGTCCCACAATGGAGAAATTCCAGGATTGCAACAGCACAGGGATAGCAACACTCAGAGCAATAATTTAGAAGATAAGAAAATAAGAACAGTGAATATACATATGTACACATAAATATATAAATATATATACACAGTGCAAAGAATTGTAGCTAGATGGAATAAACCGCAATAACCGTCTATTTAGTAACCCCACATAGTATGAATATGTACCCATACATATTGTCACCCCCGTAGCGATTGATGTTGTCCTAGGTGTATACTGGAGGGGACCATTTGTGTAAGTCTGTTGCATCTTTTGCATTCAATACTATTAGGTCGTCACTTTTTTTTGCCATCTCTGCGAGCAGCCCTGCTTAGGTTATACAGTCTGACAGCCATAGGTAGGAAGGACCTGCGAAACCTCTCGGTCACGCACCTAGGATGATGTAGCCTACTGCTAAATGAGCTCCTCAGTGCGTTCAGTATATCCTGCATAGGGTGGGACTCGGACTCCAGCAGAGATGACAGCTTAGCCACCATCCTTCTCTCTCCTATCTCCTCCACTGGGTCAAGGCGTTTCCCCAGGACAGAGCTAGCTTTCTTGATCAGTTTGTTCAGTCTCTTCCTATCGGCTGCTGTGATGCCACTGCCCCAGCAGACCACTCCAGAAGTGATGGCTGATGCCACCACCAAATCGTAGAAGGTCTTCACGAGCACCCCTTGTACACCAAAAGACCTGAGCCTCCTCAGTAGGAACAGCCTGCACTGTCCCTTCTTGTAGAGTGCGTCAGTATTGTGTGGTATGCCACCATAGACAGAGACAGAACCTGAATTAGACAGAGCTCCGAGAGGGCAAGATTAGACAGAAGAGAGGAGCCAAGGGGAGGAAAGTGTTCAGGCAGAGGGTCCAGGAGAGGTGAGAGCAGAGGAAGGAGAGAAGGATGACACCAGTAAAAAGTCCAAACACAGGACGTCTGGGTGGGACCCCAAATGGTCCAATATTCCAACATTCAAGCCTTGGTTGTACAATACTTCAAACTGTAAGTTCCATATGCACGGCAGTGGCTCAGGAGGTAGAGCGGGTCGTCCAATAACCGGATGGTTGGCAGTTCGAATCCCGCTCTCCCTGGATATCCTGCCATTGTGTCCCTGGGCAAGACACTTTACCCACTTTGCCTCCAGTGTCCATAACACTGGGTATGAATGTGTATAAATGTTCGGTGGTGGCCAGAGAGGCCGTTGGCCCGGATTGGCAGCCACATTTCTGTCAGCCTGCCCCAGGGCAGCTGTGCCTACAGTAGTAGCTTGCCACTACCATTGTCTGTCTTGAGTGAATGAATAATGTATCTGTAAAAAGCGTCTTTGAGTGTCTATGATAAAGCACTATATAAATCTGATGCATTATTATATGCAAAGTTAGATAATTATCGCAAAATAACTTTCTCGATAGAGACATAATACATTTTCGATAGAATGTTGATAGAACTCATTCATTCAGTCTTTTGACAGCAAGAAAAGCCAATGAAAATGAGAATACACCGCACCAAACCAATCATGTGGCTGGAAGTCACATTGGATTGACACACACAACAGCATGCATAGCCACATAGGACCAATAGCTGAGGCTTAGCACACCTGCTAATGTTTGGGCTAGCATAGCCGTGTTGAAGTTGGTGTGGTTAAAAAGAAAATGACAGAAAACATTAATGAAAAGTCCAGTGACAGCGTTACCAAAGAAGACACCGAAACAGACACCGCCCAATGCTCAATAGATGAGGAGATTGTTGAAAAGAAGGGTCCGAGGAGCTCAGTAGTGCCAACAGAATGTTGGATTTAAGCGGCTGATTAAAGTAATTGACCCTCGTTACCAACTCCCTGGCCGTAAATATTTCTCCCAGACAGCATTTTCCCAGCTGTACACGGAGTGTAGAGAAACAGTTGAAAAGGAGCTGCAAAGTCTGCCATACTTCGCTACTAAGTGAGACTTGTGGTCAAGTCGCACGTCTGAACCATATATGAGTCTCACTGTCCACTTCATTGATCAAGATTGGAATTTGAAAAGCAAATGTCTTCAAACTTTCCTGAAGACCATACAAGTGAAGTCATTTAGGACTGACTGAAGCATCTTGAAAACTGAGTGAAGACAAACAAGTCTGCATCAGGACAGACAGTGGGACTAAGGCTGCAGAGCTTTTTGCAAGTACTTCACTCAGCTATCGGTAAGTTGATGAGTAGAATATTATAAAATACTTATATTTTATAATTATTTGAAATACAGTTGCATAATGTTCCACACTACATTTGTCAGGTTCAACTTCTGACAGAAAATAAATATTTAAAATTAATCTTGTTATAGCTTCACATCTCACTCAGGAGTAAAAGTGAACATTTAAGCTTGACATAAATAATGATTTGATTCATATCATAATATATATCTATCGATCAATATGAAAAAAATTTATCGTCACTGGAATTTTTTCATATCATCCAACCGTAAAACAAGGTCCACATTTATGAGGGAAAACAATCTGTAGCATCATCGTCTCCTCAAACCAAGACAGAAGATCAATTCCCTCCATTCTACAGGAATTTCACTTTCTTCCTTCTACAGGAATATCACTTTTCTTCATTCTACAGGAATATCACTGGCTTTCATATCGACTACACTCACTCCAGGCCTGACCAAGGATGTTTTTCCCAGGACCGCAATGTAAACAGTTGCGTCTTGCAGAGATGGTAAGGATCAGAATTTGCTTTTAAAGGCCCAAAGGAACATAAAACTCGGGAGACCAGATCTCCAATGTGAACACTGCATTTGGATAGCATCCGCCTTACAGGAAACTAATGCTCTTAAAGGGTCATAAACGGCTTAACCAGACAGGTTTATGACTTTCAATGATTACCAGATCCTTTGTCCAGATATCATGGACCTAAGGAAATCATCTACAGCTCAACAGTACCTCCTAGTGGATACCTACGGAATGTGTTTCAGTATGTATGATCTGACTATTAATTTGTTCTAAACATTAAGTTTCTTTCAGCTTATCCCCCCCCCCCCCGGATCCTAAAGACACTGAAAATCATCCTTTTTATCGCCAACCATGGTTTGCCGTACTACATTAAGCTTTGATCTAAATATGAATGCATGTATTATAATTATGTATAACAAATGTTATGTTCATGAGTGTTATTCAAACAAATGTAATATTAGAGTAATGGTATAAATGCATGATCACCAAATATTAGCCAAGTCAATTAATTTAGTTAGATCTTATATTGAGCACCTAATTTCATAAGAACTGAATGAGTGTTGATTCTGCTCTGCAAATTTCATGGGATGGTGTCTTCGTTTGATTGGCTGCTCTCAAAGAAAGAAATGTTTTCACATTGGATGGCAGACATTTCAAACTGCTTTTTATAAAGTTGATTGGTCCGTCTTGAGACCAGCCCACAAGTTTATGACTAAAGGCGTGCTCAGTTAAAAAGGAGTAGAAGCTGCCCTGCATGTAAGTTAGAGCAGAGAAGTTAGAAAAATGTAAGAAAGAAAGACAGAAGAAAAGGCAAGAAAGATGCAAGAAAGAGACAGAAAAGAAGATTAAATGTTAGATCAAAAGAGACAGAATGAGATCAGAGAAGTCTGGGAAAATTTTATTCCACCGTTTCAAGGTCCGTGTAGTTTTATTTTATCTAAATTGTTCTGTGTGATGTTTGTCAAATTCTGCGTTAGTTTTTCTGGTAACTGAGGAGAAATCACCTTTTTCTTTAGAGCTTGCTTTCTCAGAGAATAAAATTCTCAAACTTTTTTCCTTCACCTCAGAAGCCATTCTTATCCTAGAAAATGTTTTTCTCAATTTTTTTCTGACTTTTCACGCCGTTAAAGTGGACCTTTAATTTTCCTAATTTAAAGTGAACAGAGACTGTGTTTTTGGACTCTCTTTCCGGCCTCATACCCGCCTGACTGAGAAGTTTCTCCTTCAGTTTTTTGGTCTATCCCGCCACAAGAGACCTCCAATTCGGACTCGTTTCAAGGACTTGTCACGCCGCTCGGGGACAATTACTCTGCTGCCCCTGTCCTGTACGAGCCCCCGGCTGGGTCTACGCTTCTGACGGCTGTAAGGAAGCAGCAGCCGCTTCCTCCCGATGTCCCAACTCTAAACTCGGCCGGCACCGACCCGCTGAACACGTGGACCTTCAGCTGCCTGTAAGTGAGACTCTTCCTATCTGCTGGGTTAAAACGTGATGTCCGAACAATTAAATTACAATTGAATATAACCAGCATTTTATGGTGCAATTAGTCTCTCAACCACAGGATAAAGCTATAAACTGAAGGAAGACTCTTAGTCATTTTTAAGTAACTGCCCTTCATTTTTGTAGATTAATTCAGAAGTTCATTTTTAGATAATCAGCTTATGAATTTCCCCCATAAAATTGCATTCTGTTTTGTTGGACATTTCAGCCTCATTTACCATTGAAACATAAGTCTGGTTTCTCTTTGGTTCCACCAAGGTCTAACGCTGGACTTTATGTTCAGGAAAACAATAACAGTTGATGTGATATCGGACACCTGTTATCATTTGAATCTGTCTATCCATCATTTGAATGCCATATCATGTAACCTGAATGAGTTTAATAAAAGGGTGAATGAGAGAAGTTGAAGCCTTTTCCTTTCGTATGTATCTGCTTCCTAGATCATGGCAGGAGAAGAACTCCCTTAAATTTTGAGACTGATCCATTAAGTAATTGAAGGTACAAACTTAATTAAAACTTAAGTTTAATATACGTAAGTGTCCATTAGGACTGGTGCCCCCTTTTACGAGTGCTTATTTATTTTATTTAGCGGGTGCAGAAGTGATGGTTTAACTCCGCCCCCTTTCACACCCACTATTAAATAAAATAAATAATTCCTGTACCTTATTACAATATTTTATTTTATATTCTCCTACAGTTCACACAGAAAAAAGTCAGACAGATGGATGGATGGATGGACTTTACTGATCCCAACCTGGGGAATTACAGTTTTTTTTTTTTAGGGCTAGTTCGAGGTTTATTTGGGAAAAAGTTGCAATTTGTGAGAAAACTAGTGCATTGTCCATAGAACCAATCATTCCTTCTGAAACAGGTATCCCAATCAGGCTTTCCAGGCCCAAATGTAGGCTGTGTTTGAAAGTGGACTACAAAGAGGTTTAGGCTATATGTAGGCAATCACATGTTAGGACAAATATAAAAGGGAGTAAATGGTACTAAGATTTATTTGACTGTGTGAATATTAATTACAGAATTATTGAAAATGAATGGGACATCCAATATTAGCGACTGTTTCAGATCCCCTATTTATTTGTTTGTCAGATCACTTATCTGTCTGATCTTTTATCACTTACTGTATATTCATAATAGTGAATCTTCACTTTAGGTAATGGGAGCTGTTTAGTCATCATTATAATTATTTTAGTTTATATCACTGTTCAGTGATGGAATTCAGTGTAATATTGAATTTCTTCTGTGTATTATCAATAAACTCATGCAGTACTATAACAGGACACGTTTACAAATATTTGAGACCCACTGATTCAAGATTCTTTGGGCGAGAGGCAGGGTACACCCTGGACAGTCCATCGCAGGGCCAACACAGAGAGACAGACAACCATTCACTCTCACATTCAT
The DNA here is from genome assembly GCA_020510985.1 of Pholidichthys leucotaenia. NCBI lineage: Eukaryota > Metazoa > Chordata > Actinopteri > Cichliformes > Pholidichthyidae > Pholidichthys > Pholidichthys leucotaenia. The sequence continues at coordinate 275,999,874 of CM035841.1, read as the reverse complement.
ACCTAAGGACAATTTAGAATCCCCAGTTTTGATGCCAATTAACCTAACTTGCATGAAAAGGATTAAGCGGAAGAAGATGGATGGATGGATGGATGATTCAAGATTCAAAGGCTTTATTATCATGTGCACAGTTAAGAAATGCAACATTTCCTGAGCAATGTAATTCTTACTCTGCTGTCCGCAATGAATGCCAAGGTAATAAATACGCATCAATACTAATACTAATAAAGGTAATAAACACACCTTAATATTAAATACTAATAAATACTAGTAAGTACACATTAAAAGCAAATAAGACAGTTAAAGCGGACTTCCGGTTATGGCTGCCACGTAGGACGGACGTGTCTCGCTCTGCTCTACTCCTGGAAAAAAAAAAATCGGCAAATAACTCTCTCATTTGGGACAGAACGTATCCCAGCATTTGGGCGAGGATATGTCGGCGAAGCCTAAGGCTGGAAAACCAGGAAAAGGAAAAAGCGAGCCGCCGAAACAGTCCAAATTAACGGACTTTCAGGTCTGTGACGCAGCAAACAAAACTCCATATATGGCGGAGGAGGCTGGCAACGCTGCGATTTCTGCGGGGAATGGCGCAGATGCGCTGATGGCAGCCATGAGTTCAATGAGAGCGGACTTTTCCTCTAGATTTGATGGGATTATGACAGCGTTGGAAGGAATAAGAAAGGAATTGGGTGACTGTGTAGAACGAACGGCGCAGATGGAGCTCCGTCTCGCTAGTGCTGAAGATGACGTCACCCGTCTTCAATTAAAGGTGCGCACTTTGGAAAAAAAAAAAAATCTCTGGAAGATAATATTTTGGATTTGGAATCTCGGTCGAGACAGAATAATTTGAGGCTGGTGGGTCTTCCAGAGGAATCAGAAGGTCGGGACGTATGTTCCTTTCTGGAAAAGTGGATTCCGGAGGTGCTGGGCAGCGAGGAGTTGCAATCAGCAGTGGTTCTGGAAAAAGCACATCGTATTGGCCCACGGAGAGATAAGGGACCGCCGAGGACCTTAATTATGAAGTTTCTTAGCAACAGAGACAGGATGAAGATCTTCAACGCTGCACGTGCTAAAGGAGAGATTAAACACCAGGACCAGCAGGTGCGGTTCTACCCAGATTTGGCCACAGGAATCCAGCAATTGAGGAAGCAGTTTGATCCCGTACGTAAGGAGCTGCGCAACCTTGGGATTCGTCATGGTGTAATCTATCCTGCGAGACTGCTGACCACGTATGAGGGCAGAACCCACATCTTCAAGACCCCAGAGGAGGCGCAGGAGTTCATCAAGAAGATCAAAGAAGAAGAAGAGACTGGTGGGAGCTAAGCATGAACAAAATATAAGGTAGAATAATTAAGCATTTGCACAGGCATCTGACTGACTTGAAGTAAATAGTAAGTTTACAAAATATAGATTGTATTATATATTAAAAAAACAAAACAAAAACAAAACAAACAAAAAAAAAAAAACTATGATGTACAAAGTTGTTAAAATTTTGGAGTTAAGTTGGAAAACTACAGAGGAGAGTTAATGTTACGTCATTAAAAGCAGTAGAGTTAGGGTGATTGGGAGGATGAAGAAGGAGTGGCTTAGGCTGTTCCCCGTGGGTGTGGAACGGTCGATGGCTATATCGGGAGACAGAATTTTTCTTTTGATTTTGGGGGGTTTGCCACAAGTGTGGGAAGGGGAAATTTGTTTGTGTGTAGTTTGTAGGATGAATGTTCAACCACTCATGTTTTTGCTTCTCTGTATGAGCATGTTTACACTGCAAGGTAATCCCAAACTCTCTATTGATCATGGACCAAAGTGTTAATCTTAATTTAACTTCATGGAATTGCAGAGGTCTACAAAATTTAAAAAAACTTAAACAAGTTATGAATAAAATAAAGGACATGGGTTCAAGAATTGTGTTTTTACAAGAAACTCATCTGATAGAGGAGGATGTTAAAAGAATTAGGAGTAGATGGCAGGGAAGTGTATTCACCTCTTCATTTTCATCCCGAGCCAGGGGAGTTATGACTCTCATACATAAATCAGTTCCTTTTCAAGTGAAAAATGTAATTGGAGACAAATTTGGAAGATATGTAATCATTCAAGGTTCTTTGCTATTAGAAAATATAATCTTGTGAACTTATATGGTCCCAATATAGATGATCAGAAGTTCTTTGCTAATTTATTTCTCATCTTATCATCACTTACAGGGCAACATATAATAGCAGGGGATTTTAATTGTACATTGAATCCAGGTGTGGATAGATCAACAGGACTGGATTGTACGCACATTGGATGTAGGATGACTATTAATCATTTTATGAAAGAATTGAGATTGTTAGATATATGGAGAGAAATGAAACCACAAGTTAAAGCCTATTCTTGTTATTCCAGTACCTACAAGACATTCTCACGTATTGATTATTTTTTGATTTCCACAGAATTAAGGTCCAAGATTCAAAACTGCTTTTATGATAACATCGTGATCTCTGATCATGCACCCTGTTGTCTAATATATGTAGATAAAAAATTGACAAAGGAATCAGGTAGATGGCAATTTCAGCATAAATGGCTTCAGGATGAGGAATTTGTCAAGTATATAGAAAAACAGATAGACGAGTTCTTTGACATCAATACTACACAAACATCAGCATGTGTAAAGTGGGAGGCTTTCAAAGCTTTTATTAGGGGACATATTATTAGTTATACAGGATCAAAATCTAAGAAGACTCGAGAGGAGAGAGCTAAATTGGAACATAAAATAAAAAATCTTCAGGAAAAAGTGTATGCAGGAAGTGACCCAAGGTTGGAGAATGAATTACTGATTTTGAGAGCTGAATACGACAAAAAATCAGCGAATAGAGCTGCCTCGAGTCTTCTAAGATTGAAACAATCTTTTTATGAACAAGGTGAAAAATCAGGAAAATTATTAGCATGGCAGATTAAACAATTGGAAATTAAAACACCAATTACCAGTATTATAAGTAAAGGACAGGTAGTTATAGATCCTTTAGAAATTAATAGAGCCTTTAGAGATTACTATGAAAAATTATATGATACCAAAAATGAACCTGATTTAACAAAACTAAATGGGTTTTTGAACGAACTATCTATACCGTGTATTCCAAATGAAAACAGGGAGATATTGGAGTCTAAAATTAGTCAAGAAGAAGTTGGGCTAGCCATTGATAATATGAAATCAGGAAAAAGTGCAGGACCAGATGGTCTTCCAGTTGACCTTTATAAAAAATTTAAGAATAAATTAATAAAACCTTTTTTGGAAATGGTTTTAGAAGCATTTCAAAATAATAATTTACCATCATACATAAATAATGCCTTAATTATACTGCTGCCAAAACCAGGTAAGCCCTCTAATAAATGTGAAAATATGAGACCAATAAGCCTATTAAACGCCGACCTTAAGATAATCTGTAAAATTTTAGCAAGACGAATACAAGAAATTTTACCAAATATTATTAATCGAGATCAGAATGGCTTTATAAAGGGTAGACAAGGCTTCCATAATGTAAGAAGACTATTTAATATTATTTATTTTAATAAAGAAGCACCGGATACAGCTCTCCTATCATTGGACGCCGAAAAGGCCTTTGATAGAGTTGAATGGCCCTTTCTTTTTGAAGTCCTACAAAGGTTTGGACTTGGAAATAATTTCATAAAATGGGTTCAAATAATATACAATAATGCTACAGCAGAAATCCTAACAAATAACAATATTTCAAAACCAATAAAAATCAATAGAGGATGTCGACAAGGCTGTCCACTTTCACCTTTACTGTTTACTATGGCAATTGAACCTTTAGCGATAGCGATACGTTTACATTCACAAATATATGGAATTAAAGTTGGACCAACAGAACATAAAATCTCCCTGTACGCCGATGATATAATTTTGTTTATGTCGAATCTAAAAAAATCAATTCCAACCTTGTTGAATTTAATAAAGAATTTTGGGGAAATATCAGGATATAAAATAAATAAAACTAAATCTTCAATATTAATGCTAAATGAGACCCAGAGAAATTACCCAGCCCCTGAGGTAAATCAATTCAATGTTGTAAATCAGTTTAAATATTTAGGAATCCAAATTATGCCTAAGCTAGAATCAGTCGCCAGTGTCAACTATGAAGCCTTAATGTCAGATATCAGTGAGTTAACTCAGAGATGGATGTCACTACCAATGTCGATGATCGGGAGAATCAATATACTTAAAAGTAATATTTTACCTAAAATACTTTATTTATTTCAATACATTCCCTTATCACCACCTTTAGATCTATTCTCAAGAATAAAAAAAAAGTTAGTGGAATTTATATGGAACAACAGGAGGGCTAGATTACGTTTGTCTTTATTATATTTACCATTTGATCGTGGAGGTCTGAAATGTCCAAATTTTATGTTGTATTATTGGTCGGCACAACTGAGGTCTATGACATATTATTTTTCATCAAATGATCTCCCTCACTGGACTGAAATGGAATCATACAATTTACCTTTACCTCTTCCATATTCATATACTCAGATTCGGCAAAAAAATTACAAAAACAAGTTAAAAATCCATTTGTAAAGCATATGATCAAAATATGGTGTGAAGCTAAAAACTATTTAAAAGAACCACAGTTATTGTCACAATTTAGTCCAATATGGGGTAATCAATATTTTAAACCAGGGAGAGCGGACGCTGTATTTAAAGTATGGAATTTAAAAGGGATACAAAAGATTCAGGATTTATATTTGCCATGTGCAGACAACATAATGTCTTTTGAAGAGCTGAGGATCAAATTTAATCTCAATAGAACACATTTTTTTAAATATCTTCAACTTAGAAACTTTATTCGATCAAATCAAAATAAAGCTCTCACTCGACCTATTTATTCATCCTTGGAAAAAATGATGATGAAAGAGTAAAAGAAAGGGTATTATTTCAGAGTTTTATAACTCATTGACACTATCTTCAAGTGAAAATTCACTGAAAAGATTAAACTACTGGAAAGAAGATCTGCAAATTGAAATTTCAGAGGAACAATGGGAATTGGCTTGTACAGAAGCTCAAACCAAATCAATAAATGCACGCCTTAAATTGATACATTTCAAATGGTTAATGCGGATGTATGTTACACCGGAGGAGTTAAATAGATATAACAAAAATATACCAGATACATGCACAAAATGCATGGAAAGTAAAGGAACCCTATTTCATTGTTTATGGGAATGTAGATTAATAAGAATGTTTTGGGAAGAGGTGAGGGTAACAATTGAAAAAATAATCTCAAAACAAATCATATTGAATCCTAAACTGTTTTTGTTGGGTCTGTACCCAGAAAAGCATAATTTTAATAAAAGTGAAAGAACATTCATAGACCTCAGTTTGCTTAATGCCAAAAAATGTATTGCACTATTATGGAAAAAGACTCATAGACCAGATGTGACTCAGTGGTTAAGACAGATGTTAACAAACCTTCCATTAGAAAGAATAACATATATACTAAAATCAAAGGAAATTGTGTTTGAGAATATATGGAGACCTTTTATTGATTATGTAAAAAATTTAAACATAACTCTTGAAGAAGAAGGTGAATGATGTGTGTGGACCTTGTAAATTCCAAACTGGTGAACATAATATGTATACTTATGTATTGGATTGTCTAGACTAAACAGAGGAGCATTGTTGAAGATTTGATTTTGTTGGTGGTTGTTGGTGTTTTTAGTGCATTTTTTTTTTTTTGTAGTACTTCAGTGTTAGTGTTTGATTGTTTGTATCATGTTTGTTAAAAAAAAAAAAAGGTTCAATAAAGATATTGTGGAAAAAAAAAAATAAGACAGTTAAAGCAGTTAAAACTAGAGGAAACAAGAGGAATGAAAATTCACTGGGTGACTATAACCTGTCCCTGAGCAAAAATAAAAATTCACTGAATGAGTATGACTTGTCTCTGATAATACCCAATAGACTGTACAGTGGTAATTTTAATATCAGAGATGATATACATGTCTGTTCTTTTCATCTTCTCCATTCCCTCACCCCCCAGCCAGTCGCAGCAGATGACTGCCCCTCCCTGAGCCTGGTTCTGCTGGAGGTTTTTTCCTGTTAAAAGGGTGTTTTTCCTCTCCACAATCGTCAAGCGCTTGCTCACTGGGGATCGCCTGATTGCTGGGGGTTTTCTGCAACTGTGGGGGTTTCCCCTACAGTTGAAAGTGCTATGAGATGACTGTTGTTATGAAATGGTGCTATATAAATAAAGTTGAATTGAATTGAATTGATATGAACGTGAGATGGCACGAGACTATGTACAATGTGCAAATGAACAATGTACAAATTAGCATCCACATCCAGTGTGAGAATTCATCTGTGTAAAGCCGTGTGCCTGATAATACCAAATGAACAATGTGCAAATTTAGCATCCAGTGTGTGAATTCCAATTTGCAAAGCTGTGTCCGGAATTGTGCTATTTGTTCAGGAGTCTGATGGCAGTGGGAAAGAAGGAGATTTTCAGTCTGGCTGTCCTGCATTTCACACTTCTGCACCTCCGGCCTGAGGGTAGAAGTGTGAACATTCTGTGCTGGGGGTGGGTGGGGTCCTGGAGGATGGTGGCAGCTCTCCTTTGGACTCTGTGGTGGCAGATGCTCTGCAGAGAGGGGAGTGGAGTCCTGATGATCTTCTCCGCTGTCTTCATCATTCTCTGCAGGCTTTTGTGGTCCAGGGCAGTAGTGCTGCCGTACCATGCAGTGATGCAGTTGGTCAAGATGCTCTCGATGATGCAGCTGTAGAAATTGTTGAGGATCTTGGAGGACATGCCAAACTTCCTCAGCCTCCTCAGAAAATACAGCCGCTGTTGAGCTCTCTTAACCAGCTTTGTGGTAAGTGCCCACGTGAGGTCCTCGCTGATGTGGATGCCCAGGTATTTAAAGCTGATCACCCGCTCCACCTCAAGCTCCCGGATGAACAGCAGCCGATGAGAGCTCCTCACCTTCCTCATGTCCACTATCATCTCCTTCGTCTTGTCCGTGTTGAGGGTGAGGTTGTTGTCCTCATACCATGACACCAGGCTGGCCACCTCCCTCCTGTAGGACGCTTCATTGCCACCAGTGATGTGTCCTATCACTGCTGTGTCATCCGAGAACTTTAAGATGACATTGTCCTTGTGAGAGGCGACACAATCATGGGTGAAGTGGCTGTAGAGGATGGGGCTGAGAACACAACCCTGTGGGCCACCTGTGTTGGTGATGATGCTGGCTGAGGTCCTGTTACCAATCCTGACAGACTGAGGCCTGCCAGTCAGAAAGTCCAGTAGCCAGTCACAGAGGATGGGGTGCAGGCCAAGTAAAGACAGTCTGTAGGTGAGATTGTGGGGGATGACCGTGTTGAAGGCAGAGCTATAGTTGACAAAGAGAATCCTGATGTAGAAGTCTTTATCTTCCAGGTGGGAGAGAGAATAATGGAGTGCTACAGCAATGGCATCTGAGGTGGATCTGTTGGGCCGGTAGGTGTACTGCAGAAGGTCCAGGGTATCCGGTATGCTGTCCTGAATGAGGACCAGCACCACTCTCTCGAAGCACTTCATGATGATTGGAGTAAATGCTATTGGCCTGTAATCATTCAGGCAGGTCCGCGGGCTCTTTTTGGGGAGGGGGACGATGGTTGTGGTTTTAAGATAAGATAAGATAAGCCTTTATTAGTCCCACAATGGGGAAATTCCAGGATTGCAACAGCACAGGGATAGCAACACTCAGAGCAATAGTTAAGAAGATAAGAAAAATAAAAATAAAAATAACTAGAAAAGCACTCTGAGAGTGCAGACTTCCGCCAAGCGCCACAGTTCCCCCCATACAGTGTTTGTGTGTACGTTTTCAGATTCCTTGACCATGAAAACATATGACTAGCAATTGGATTCATAATGATAGGATTAGTGGTTCAGTAGTTATTCACGAAAATGGCATTTTCCGTAATGGCGGTTTAGCGTCACAGTTCCCCCCATACAGTGTTTGTGTGTACATTTTCCGATTCCTTGACCATGGAAATATATGACTAGCAATTGGATTCACAATGATAGGATTAGTGGTTCAGTAGTTATTGATGAAAATGGCATTTTCCGTAATGGCGGTTTACTGTCTGAGAGATTCCAGTACATCTCCATCAACAATCATAAATCATGCACCACCCCCGTCTCACACGGTGTCCCTCAAGGCTCTGTGCTCGGTCCAACCCTTTTCACTCTCTACATGCTTCCGCTTGGTCACATCATCCGTCAACATGGTCTTCACTTTCACTGCTACGCCGACGACACCCAGCTGTACATCTCCTCTAAATCCATCACCCCCCGCCATTCTCTCCACCATCACCAACTGCCTTACAGACATAAAAACCTGGATGACTTAACAACTTTCTCAAGCTAAACAGCAATAAAACAGATATCATCATTTTTGGACCAAAATCTCTTTTACCCTCTTCCCAGAACTTTTTCATTCCAAATCGATGGTCACTCAGTCACCCCCTCCCCCCTGGCCAGAAACCTCGGCATTATCATGGATCCCACCCTCTCCTTCAAATCTCACATCAACCATATCACCAAAACATCATTTTTTCATCTTCGCAATATTGCACGCCTCCGTCCAACCCTCTCACCCTCTGCTGCTGAAATACTCATCCACGCCTTCATCACCTCCAGACTTGATTACTGTAACAGCATTCTGTATGGACTTCCTTCCACCCTCCTCCAAAAACTACAGTATGTCCAAAACTCAGCCGCCCGCCTACTTACTTACTCCCGCTCCAGAGACCACATCACTCCTCTCCTCCGTCAGCTCCACTGGCTCCCCATTCAACAGCGCATCAACTTCAAGATCCTCCTCATCCCCTATAAAGCTCTTCATAACCTCGCCCCCTCATACCTAACGGACCTTCTGTCTCGTCATTCTCCCACTCGTCTCCTCCGCTCTGCTGACGCTCACCTTCTTACCCCCATCACCAAGACAAAATTCCGCACCCTGGGTGATAGATCATTCGCCATCGCCACACCAACCCTCTGGAATTCCTTGCCCCTTCACATCCGGTCTGCCAACACACTTGCTTCTTTTAAAAGTCAACTCAAAACCCATCTTTTCAAATCTACCTATAAAAACTGACTGCCTCTTCTACCTATGTGTACCTACCTTGTCTGTTTACCCGTTCTCTGTATGTTTGTCCCTATGCTGCTTTGTAAAGCGTCTTTGAGTATTTAGAAAAGCGCTATATAGACTTCCGGTCTGGACGCCATGGCGACTGCAGCTTAACACTGAAGCTCTCAGACCCAATCCAAGATAACACCTTGAAAATCAAACTTAACGGATTTTTGGAGGAGTGAAAATCAAAAGACAAAATCATCATGTCTAAAGGAAAACAGAAGAAACTGAAATTCTCCAGGCCAGGACACGTATCGGCCGGAGAATCTGAACTGGAAGATCTCCGTTCAGAAGACGAGGAACTGGTGGTAGCTAACAAAAAGGTTAGCCTGAAATCACTATTTGAAGAGCTACGACGATTTCGCCGAGAGGTTACGGCCGAATTTCGGGAATTCAGAGACGAACTGAAAAGGACAAACAGCAGAGTGGACCAGGCCGAGAACCGAATCTTGGAAGCAGAGGAACGAATAAAAGTGCTCGAAGATTCTGTGCTGGACCTACGCAAAAGACAGGCATCTATAGAGGCTAAGCTAGCCAACCAAGAAGGAAGACAGAGAAGAGACAATATAAGAATCCATGGTCTGATAGAAGGAGCCGAAAACGGTTTTAACTCAATGGCAGAATGCGTGGAATCTTTACTAAGAGAGAAATTGGATATTCCACAAACCACCGACTTAAACATAGAAAAGGCACATCGTTCATTAGCCGCTAGGCCGGCGGCGGAAGCGCCCCCACGTTCGGTGTTGGTAAGATTTTCCAATTTCAAAATAAAACAAGGGATTGTAAGACTGGCTTGGCAGAAAAAAGGATTTATGCACCAGGACAGAAAAGTCTTCGTGGAACACGATTACGCCCCGGAGGTCCTTAAAAAGCGCAGGGAATACAATGACGCGAAAAAGGTGCTAAGAGAGAAGAAACTGCGCTTTCAGACGCCATTTCCTGCGAAGTTAAGGGTCTTCTACGGCGAAGAAACATGTCTCTATAATTCGGCGGAAGAAGCAACAGCTGACATGGCAAGAAGAGGGCTCCCGGTAACGGTATTTAAACCCGCAGCAGACCCGAGTGAGAAGATCAAAGCGCAAACATGGACAACACAAAGACCTTCAAAATCCACGGGCCAGCAGCGGGAAACCCAGCGCCAGAGCGTCGCAGATAAACTGTCCGTTTTCAGGTTGGAATAGCGACCATTTTTTTTTTTTAATCAATCTGCACATCCAACCCCCCTCATACAAGGTAACAAACATTAAAGGAGATGCGTATTCAGCATGTGGTAAAACATTTCATGGAACAGTCATAATATTTGAAACAAATAAGTCTTTTTAATAAAAAAAAACAAAACAAAAAAACTTGTTAAAATAGAAATGTGACAATAATCACATATCTCCCGAGAGAACACTCACACGTGATCTGCATTGTTGTTTATGCAAATCCGACGGCGAACGCTGGGACAGCGCGTGACGTCATCCATTCAGTAACCAGCAGGCTGCAGACAGAACACCCAGATGCTCTTCTCCTCATCTCAGGCGATTTCAACCACGTTTCACTGTCTCCCATTCTGCCCACTTTCACCCAGTATGTCACATGCCACACTAGAGACAATAAAACACTGGATTTGTTCTACGCAAACACTAAGGAGGCGTACACCTCATCACAACTCCCCCCACTTGGGAGATCGGATCACAACTTGGTTCATCTCCGACCGGTGTACAAACCCCTAGTGCACAGACAACCTCCGGCCATGCACACTGTGGAGTTATGGTCTGAGGAGACAATGGACACTCTAAAGGACTGTTTTGAAGCCACTGCCTGGAAGCAGCTCTGCGATCCACATGGTGAGGACATCGATGGCCTCATTCACACCTTCACGGGCTACCTCAGCTTCTGTGTGGACAAATCCGTTCCCACCAAGACCATACGGCGTCACTCAAACAACAAACCCTGGATCAACCCTGAGATAAAAACACTTCTGAGAGAGAAGAAGAGGATCTTCAGGTCGGGGAACAGGGAGATGCTGAAGTCCGTACAGAGGGAGCTGAGGAGAAAGATCAGAGAAGGCAAGGACAGCTTTAGGAAGAAGATGGAGGACAAGCTGCAACAGAGCGACATCAGCGGGGTCTGGAGAAACCTCAAAACCATCTCGGGGCTCCAGAATACCTCCCCCCAGGCCACGGGGGGCAGGGAGTGGGCGAACAACCTGAATCTGTTTTTCAATAGATTTGACCAACCGCCCTCCCCCCTGTCTGCACAACAACCACTGCTGCCTCTAAGAAATCAAGTCCTGCTACCCACTCCCCACTCCACCGACACCCCCCCCCACTCCCAACACACAGCCCCCCATCCTGACCCTGACCAAGACCCAGGTGAGGACGGAGCTGAGGAAGATCAAGGCGAGGAAGGCGTCGGGACCGGACAGCATCAGCGCAAAGCTCCTCAAGTCCTGTGCAGACCAGCTGTGTGGGATTGTGACGTATATCTTCAACATGAGCCTGAAACTGGGGAGGGTACCACAGCTGTGGAAAACATCTTGTGTGGTACCTGTACCAAAAACTTCCCACCCCAAAGACCTGAACAGCTTCAGACCGGTGGCCTTGACGTCCCACTTGATGAAGACCCTGGAGAGACTGCTCCTTGCTCATCTCCGCCCCCTGGTGGAACCAGCGATGGATCCACTCCAGTTCGCCTACCAGCATGGCATTGGGGTGGAGGATGCGGTGATCTTCCTCCTTCACCGTTCTCTGTCCCACCTGGAGAAGCCCGGGAATATGGTGAGGATCATGTTCTTTGACTTCTCCAGTGCTTTCAACACCATCCAACCGATGATCCTGAACGACAAGCTGCTGCGCGCAGGGGTGGACCAGCACCTGTCATCATGGATCCTGGACTACCTCACGAACCGGCCTCAGTTTGTGAGAACCCGGGACTGTGTTTCCGACACGATCATCAGTAGCACGGGGGCCCCCCCAGGGAACGGTGCTGGCTCCCTTCTTGTTCACTCTTTATACTGCGGACTTCTCACACAACACAACACATTGCCATCTACAGAAGTTCTCTGATGACTCTGCGATCGTTGGTCTCATCTCCAGCGGAGATGAAGCTGAGTACAGAGGGCTTATCCAGGACTTTGTGGACTGGTGCCATCGGACTGCCTCCAGATCAACGCGAGGAAAACTAAGGAGCTGGTGGTGGACTGCCGCAGGCATGGGCAGCCCCTCACAGCACCAGTAAATATACAGGGAACAGACATCGAGATGGTGACATCCTACAAGTACCTGGGTATTCATCTGAACAATAAACTAGACTGGTCACACAATACTGACGCACTCTACAAGAAGGGACAGCGCAGGCTGTTCCTGCTGAGGAGACTCAGGTCTTTTGGTGTACAAGGGGCGCTGCTGAAGTCATTCTATGACACGGTGGTGGCATCAGCCATCACTTTGGTGTGGTCTGCTGGGGCAGTGGCATTACTGCAGCCGATAGGAAGAGACTGAACAAACTGATTAAGAAAGCTAGCTCTGTCCTGGGGCAACGCCTTGATCCGATGGAGGAGATAGGAGAGAGAAGGACGGTGGCTAAACTGTCATCTCTGCTGGAGTCCGAGTTCCACCCTATGCAGGACATACTGGATGCACTGAGGAGCTCATTTAGCAGCAGACTACATCATCCCAGGTGCACAACCGAGAGGTTTCGTAGGTCCTTCCTACCAACGGCTGTCAGACTGTACAACCTAAGCAGGGCTGCTCGCAGAGATAGCAAAAAGACGTAACAAACTAATAGTTTTTTTTTGTTGTTGTTTTTTTTTTTTTTTTTTGAATGCAAAAGATGCAATAGACTTACACAATGGTCCTCTCCGGCATACAACTAGGAACATACCGGTCGCTATGGAGGGTGAGAATATGTATGGGCACATAATCATACCATGTAGGATAACTAAATAGACGGTTATGCTGTTTCATCCCACCTAGCAACAATGCTCTGCACTGTGTGTGTTTATATATTTACATATTTATTCCATCTAGCTACAATGCTCTGCACTGTGTTTTTATATATCTACATATTATTCCATCTAGCTACATTGCTCCGCACTGTGTGTGTTTATATACTTGCATATTTATTCCACCTAGCTGCAATGCTCCATACTGTGGGTGTTTATATATTTACATATTTATTCCATCTAGCTACAATGCTCTGCACTGTGTGTTCATATATTCATATATTTATTCCATCCAGCTACAATGCTCTGCACTGTGTGTCTGTGTGTGTGTGTGTGTGTATATATATATTTTATAGTAATATGTACATATGTATATTAGCTGCTCTTGCTTGCTTGTTTTTTCTTGCCTTCTGATTGTTGCTCTGAGTGTTGCTATCCCTGTGCTGTTGCAATCCTGGAATTTCCCCGTTGTGGGACTAATAAAGGCTTATCTTATCTTATCTTATCTTATAATCCACATGTTCTCCTCACACTAACAAATACTGTTTTTGCGTGAATGTTTGATGTGATGGGGGTGGGAGGGTGCACACAATTTCACAGGGTATAGGCATAAAAGGAAAAAAAAAATCATTACAAGTTCGGATTGGGTTCTGAAACTCACGTTAAAAGCATGGGACAACTTACAGGGGTAAGAGAGGGCCCTCAACACGTAACAGAGTTTGAGGAATTCCCCTCAAAGCCTTCACTCCATCAAGGCTCTTCCAGGGTCTTTAAAAAGACCTCAGCTCAGGAAGTTCTTTTGACAGTTTTTTGTTTTAAAGTTTTATACACTATGTTCTTAATGTTTTTCTTGTTCTTAATGTTCTTTCAGTTTCTGAGTAGCACAAAAGAGGGCCACCACACAGTTATACTAAACAAAACAACACAATGGAGAAACAGGGTGTAACCAAAATAATTTCATATAATGTAAAAGGAATCCTGAATCCAGTTAAAAGATCCAAGATTCTAGGCAAAATGAAAAAAGACAAAGCAGGAATAATATTTTTACAAGAAACCCACCTAACAGACGTGGAGCACAATAAACTCAGTAGACAAGGGTTTAAAATGATCTCTTCATCTTCATACAAGTCAGGGAGGAGGAGGGGAGTAGCGACATTGATATCAACCAAAATTACATTTGAAAAAAAATCAGAACACAAAGATAAAGAAGGGAGATACAGTTTGGTAACTGGGCGGCTAGAGGGAGAAGGTATCACCCTGCTGAATGTGTATGCTCCCCCAGGGGCTAACTGGAAATTTTATAAAAATGTATTTGACCTATTGGATTAATTGTCTATGTTTATTGCACTGTCCCTGTCAAATAAACTAATCTACTACTACTAATGATAACTAAAGCTCAAGGTTTAGTGATATGTGGTGGGGACTTCAATCTTAGACTGAATCCATACTGGGATGCTTCTGGTAATTCTCCACATCAAAATAACACCCAAAGCAGGAAGACTCGGATGCTACTAAAAGAAATGGGAATCTGTGATGTGTGGAGGGAACTCAACCCCAGTGTAAAAGACTATACATTTTACTCAACTCCACATTCATCTTACTCAAGGATTGACTATTTTTTTATGTTTAATAGAGACACTGGAAGAGTAGAAACATGTAAAATAGGACTGATGGATCTCTCTGACCACAGTCCGATCTACATGGACTTAAATATCCAAAAATACACAAATAATACATTTTCTTGGAGGTTAAATTCAAATGTCCTGAAAGGACCACTGAAAGATGAATTGGAATCAGATATTCTCAGATATTTGGAAGAAAACGATAATGGAGAAGTATCCCCTTTAATACTGTGGGATGCATGCAAAGCTGTAATAAGAGGAAAGATTATTGCAAAACTGGCAACCCAAAAGAAACTAAGACAAGAAAAACTATCCACATTAGAGTCAGAACTTAGGAACCTAGAAAAAGAACACAAAGGCAACACTCATTCTACTGACTCGCTCAAGATTAAGGAAATTAAAAACCAAATAAATGAGATCTACACAATAGAAATCCAGAAGAAACTTACATTTTTGAAACAAAAATACGATGAAGCAGGCAGTAAATCGGCAAAATTGCTAGCCTATAAATTGAGGAAACATCAAACAGAAAGAGCAATCTACAAAATCAGAGACCCAGTATCAAAGGAAATAAAATTCAGAATTCAGGATATTCTTAAAAGCTTCGAGAATTACAATAAGAACTTATACTCCCACAAAAAACATAAAAACGCATCCGAGGCATTCCTAAACACATTAAACCTTCCCCAACTTACGGAGTCACAAAATAAAACACTACTGTCAGAAATACAACCTAAAGAATTGGAAAAAGCAATTATGAAACTTAAAGCTAACAAATCCCCAGGAGCTGATGGCTATACAGCAGAGTGGTACAAAACCTTTAAACAGCAACTATCTCCTCTCCTCCTGAAAACATTTAATTTTGTCCTCCACACAGGGGAAATCCCCCCCTCCTGGAGAGAAGGGGTCATTGCAGTTATACCTAAACCTGAAAAGGATAAACTAGAGTGCTCCAACTACAGACCAATCAGTGTGTTAAATCAGGACTATAAGCTTTTTACCATTATCCTTGCCAAAAGGTTAGAAAATATACTGACAGACCTAATTCATTTAGACCAAACAGGTTTTATAAGACAAAGACAGACACAAGACAACATTCGACGCACTTTACACATAATTCATCATATAAAAAAATATAACTTAAATGCAGTCATATTGGGACTAGATGCTGAAAAAGCATTTGATTCGGTTGACTGGTCTTTTCTATATAGAATCTTATCCAGTTTCAATTTTCATAACAACTTCATTAGAACTATACAGGCATTATATAAAAAACCAACAGCTAAAATAAGGATTAACGGTAATTTATCATCATCTTTTGAAATGGAAAGAGGATGTCGTCAGGGCTGCCCCCTGTCTCCACTGCTCTTTGCAATCTTCATAGAACCTCTGAGCCAATGGATAAGACAAAATCAAAAAATTCAAGGTATTACACTTGGTCAGAAGGAACATAAAATAGCACTCTTTGCTGATGACATTTTAATATACCTAGGGCAGCCGGACACTTCTTTACCAGAACTAACCTCAGTTTTTTCAGAGTATGGAGATTTATCGGGGTACAAATTAAACATGCATAAAACCCAAATTTTAACATTCAACTATGACCCAAATCATTATTCACTAAGCAAACTCAAAACTAACTGGGAGTCGGAATCTATGAAATATCTGGGGGTCAATATCCCGAAACAACTCAACAAAATTATATCACTAAACTATGATCCACTGGTGACAAAAATAAAATCTGACCTAGCAAGATGGAATATGATACCATTCTTGGGTACTGCACAAAGAATTGAAGCAGTCAAAATGAATATACTTCCCCGTCTTCTATACCTTTTCCAAACAATACCGGTAGAACCTCCCAAAAAAACATGGCAGGAGCTGGACAGAAGGATCTCAAGATTCATATGGCAGGGCAAGAGACCTAGAATCAGATATAGAACCTTACAGCTAAACAAAGACAAAGGCGGGCTCGCGCTGCCAAATATCAGGGACTACTTTAAAGCTGCACAAATTAAAACTTTAGTAGAGATATGTAACCCAGTCTACACTGCACAATGGAAGGAGATCGAATGCCAAATAACAAGTGACATCCCCCTACAGGCGATAATAGGGAACAATGCCTTACCTAAGCTTTTGAATAACACTAACCCGTGGATAGAGACCCCACTAAAAATTTGGTTTAAGATAGTCAGAGAGAATCAAACTAAAGAGTCCTATCGACTTCTGCAATGGATTGCCTATGATCAAGACTTTACTCCTAATAAAACAGACACCAGATTTAAAAAATGGAAGGAGAAAGGGCTGATAAAATATTACGATTTTTTTAAAGGGCAAATTTTAAGAAGTTTTGAAGATTTGAAAAAACAAGGCCTAATAAATCAAGACCTTTACAGGTTCTTCCAGCTTAGACACCACATAAACAATATACTTAAAAAGGAGGATTTGGAAAGGGCCCAGTCAGGTGTTCTGAAGGTCTTCTTAATGGCATATAAAGGGATCCCAGGGATCAGATACATTTCTAAAATATACCAAGGTCTTCAAGACTTAAAAGGAGACAACACGGTAGCACGGTGGTGCAGTGGTTAGCACTGTTGCCTTACAGCTAGAAGGTTCCTGGTTCAAATCCCCAGGCTGGCAGGGGTTGGAACCTTTCTGTGTGGAGTTTGCATGTTCTCCCTGTGCTGCGTGGGTTTACTCCGGGGGCTCCGGTTTCCTCCCACAATCCAAAGACATGCATGTTGTTGCATGCATGCTGTTCTAAATTGTCCCTAGATATCTGTTTCCTATAGACCCTTAGAATAGAGGGTTAGTATTAGTGAAAGCACTTTGAGTGGTCTTTGTGACTAGAAAAGCGCTATATAAGTGCAGGTTAGTTAGTTAGTTAGTACAACACATCATATATAAAAGAGAGATGGGAAAAAGAGGGGAATTTCACTTTACAATTGGAAATATGGGAAAAGCTAAATAAACAGCAATGGAAAAGTACCTCATCCCTGCAGTGGAGAGAATTTGGATGGAAAAACTTGGTAAGATTTTTCAGAACACCTGCACAAAACAAATTTACCCATAAGGGGTTGAACTGTTGGCGCTTGTGTGGTGAAAAGACTGCAAATCATTTTCATGTGTTTTGGTCATGCCCAGTTATCCACCAATATTGGACCAATGTACAGACAATATTGGGGAAAATATTCAAAATAACAGTTCCCTTTTCTTTTGTAACTTTGTATTTGGGTTTACTACCGGACTCACTGGAAAGACGAGGAGAAAAATACTTATTCAATGTTTTAATATTGGCAAGCAAAAAAGCTCTAACTAAAAAATGGATGTTGAAGGACTGTCCTACACCTGAAGATTGGATTAACGTGATCCAAGACATTTACTCGATGGAAAAGTTGACATTCACACTGAGACAGGACATGGATGGGTTCATGAACTTTTGGCAACCCTGGATCGCATATGTGTCTTCCACTAGATCTAATTTTTGACAAATACCATTTCAATAATGGTTCCGCTCTTTGTTCCAACGCTACTCAGATGCTCTTTTACCTTTATTTACTTACTTTTTCTTTTTGTTTGTTTTTTGCTGGTTTATTTGTTTTATTTTTTATTTTTTTTTCTCTTTAATTTCACTTTTTCTTTCACTTTAAAAAAAAAGGGGTGTTGTAAGAATTATTCTTCCAATGTTGTCAGATATCAGAAAATAAGGGAACATGTGATGAAAATGTAAACAATGCATTGCTGTAACGACCTGTATACCCTTTACAAAAACTTAAATTAAAAAAAAAAAAAAAGAAAAGCGCTATATAAGACTGATGTTTTATTACCTCCGCCAAAGGGGGAGGTTATGTGATCATTGGCGTTGGTTTGTCGTTGGTTTGTCTATTTGTCTGTTTGTTTGTCTGTTTGTTAGCAAGATAACTCAAAAAGTTATGGACGGATTTTCATGAAATTTTCACAGATTTTCAGAAATGGGGTATCCTACAGATGATTAGATTTTGGTGGTGATCCGGATCACTGTCTACAAGAAAACCGCCATTACGCAAAATGCCGTTTTCGTGAATAACTACTAAACCACTAATCCTATCGTTGTCAATCCAATTGCTAGTCATATGTTTTTATGGTCAAGGAATCTGAAAACGTACACACAAACACTGTATGGGGGGAACTGTGGCGCTAAACCGCCATTACGGAAAATGCCATTTTCGTCAATAACTACCGAACCACTAATCCTATCATTGTCAATCCAATTGCTAGTCATATGTTTTCATGGTCAAGGAATCTGAAAACGTACACACAAACACTGTATGGGGGAACTGTGGCACTAAACCGCCATTACGGAAAATGCCATTTTCGTCAATAACTACTGAACCACTAATCCTATCATTGTGAATCCAATTGCTTGTCATATGTTTTCATAGTCAAGGAATCTGAAAACGTACACACAAACACTGTATGGGGGGAACTGTGGCCGCCATTACGGAAAATGCTGTTTTCGTGAATAACTACTGAACCACTAATCTTATCTTTGTCAATCCAATTGCTAGTCATATGTTTTCATGGTCAAGGAATCTGAAAATGTACACACAAACACTGTATGGGGGAACTGTGGCCGCCATTACGGAAAATGTCATTTTCGTGAATAACTACTGAACCACTGCTTGTCATATGTTTTCATGGTCAAGGAATCTGAAGACTGTATGGGGGAAACTGTGTTGCTTGGCGGAGGTCTGCGCTCTCCGAGTGCTTTTCTAGTTATTATTATTATTATTATTATTATTATTATTAGTGCCACAGTTCCCCCCATACAGTGTTTGTGTGTACGTTTTCAGATTCCTTGACCATGAAAACATATGACAAGCAATTGGATTGACAATGATAGGATTAGTGGTTTAGTAGTTATTCACGAAAATGGCATTTTGCGTAATGGCGGTTTTCTTGTGGACGGTGATCCAGATCACCACACCACCAAAATCTAATCATCTGTAGGATACCCCATTTCTGACAATCTGTGAAAATTTCATGAAAATCCGTCCATAACTTTTTGAGTGATCTTGCTAACAAACAAACAGACAAACAAACAGACAGACAGACAAACCAACGCCGATGATCACATAACCTCCCCCTTTGGCGGAGGTAAAAATAATAATAATAATAAGACCAGTGAATATACATACGTACACATAAATATATAAATATATATACACAGTGCGGAGCATTGTAGCAAGATGGAACTAGAAAAGCACTCGGAGAGCGCAGACCTCCGCCAAGCAACACAGTTTCCCCCATACAGTCTTCAGATTCCTTGACCATGAAAACATATGACAAGCAGTGGTTCAGTAGTTATTCACGAAAATGACATTTTCCGTAATGGCGGCCACAGTTCCCCTCCATACAGTGTTTGTGTGTACGTTTTCAGATTCCTTGACCATGAAAACATATGACTAACAATTGGATTGACAATGATAGGATTAGTGGTTCAGTAGTTATTGACGAAAATGGCATTTTCTGTAATGGCGGCCACAGTTCCCCCCCATACAGTGTTTGTGTGTACGTTTTCAGATTCCTTGACCATGAAAACATATGACTAGCAATTGGACTGACAAAGATAGGATTAGTGGTTCAGTAGTTATTCACGAAAATGACATTTTCCGTAATGGCGGCCACAGTTCCCTCCATACAGTGTTTGTGTGTACGTTTTCAGATTCCTTGACTATGAAAACATATGACAAGCAATTGGATTCACAATGATAGGATTAGTGGTTCAGTAGTTATTGACGAAAATGGCATTTTCCGTAATGGCGGTTTAGCGCCACAGTTTCCCCCATACAGTGTTTGTGTGTACGTTTTCAGATTCCTTGACCATGAAAACATATGACTAGCAATTGGATTGACAATGATAGGATTAGTGGTTCGGTAGTTATTGATGAAAATGGCATTTTCCGTAATGGTGGTTTAGCGCCGCAGTTCCCCCCATACAGTGTTTGTGTGTACGTTTTCAGATTCCTTGACCATGAAAACATATGACAAGCAATTGGATTGACAATGATAGGATTAGTGGTTTAGTAGTTATTCACGAAAACAGCATTTTGCATAATGGCGGTTTTCTTGTGGACGGTGATCCGGATCACCACCAAAATCTAATCATCTGTAGGATACCCCATTTCTAACAATCTGTGAAAATTTCATGAAAATCCGTCCATAACTTTTTGAGTTATCTTGCTAACAAACAAACAGACAAACAGACAGACAAACCAACGCCAATGATCACATAACCTCCCCCTTTGGCGGAGGTAATAAACAGCATAACCGTCTACTTAGTTATCCTACATAGTATGAATATGTACCCATACATATTGTCACCCTCCGTAGCGACTGATATTGTCCTAGTTGTATACTGGAGGGGACCATTTGTGTAAGTCTGTTGCGTCTTTTGCATTCAATACTATTAGGTCGTCACGTTTTTTTGCTATCTCTGCAAGCAGCCCTGCTTAGGTTATACAGTCTGACAGCCGTAGGTAGGAAGGACCTGCGAAACCTCTCGGTTGCGCACCTAGGATGATGTAGTCTACTGCTAAATGAGCTCCTCAGTGCGTTCAGTATGGCGTTTCCCCAGGACAGAGCTAGCTTTCTTGATCAATTTGTTCAGTCTCTTCCTATCGGCTGCTGTAATGCCATTGCCCCAGCAGACCACTCCAAAAGTGATGTCTGATGCCACCACCATGTCGTAGAATGTCTTCAGCAGCGCCCCTTGTACACCAAAAGACCTAAGCCTCCTCAGCAGGAACAGCCTGCGCTGTCCCTTCTTGTAGAGTGCGTCGGTATTGTGTGACCAGTCTAGTTTATTGTTCAGATGAACACCAAGGTACTTGTAGGATGTCACCATCTCAATGTCTGTTCCCTGTATGTTTACTGGTGCTGTGAGGGGTTGTCCTTGCCTGCGGCAGTCCACCACCAGCTCCTTAGTTTTCCTTGCGTTGATCTGAAGGCAGTTCCGATGGCACCAGTCCACGAAGTCCTGGATAAGTCCGTTGTACTCAGCTTCATCTCCGTTGGAGATGAGGCCGACGATCGCAGAGTCGTCAGAGAACTTCTGTAGATGGCAGTGTGTTGTGTTGTGTGAGAACTCCACAGTATAAAGGGTGAACAGGAAGGGAGCCAAGACCGTTCCTTGGGGGGCCCCCGTGCTACCGATGATCGTGTCGGACACACAATCTCGGGTTCTCACAAACTGTGGCTGGTTAGTGAGGTAGTCCAGGATCCATGATGACAGGTGTTGGTCCACCCCTGCGCACAGCAGCTTGTCCTTCAGGATCATCGGCTGGATGGTGTTGAAAGCACTGGAGAAGTCAAAGAACATGATCCTCACCACATTCCCGGGCTTCTCCAGGTGGGACAGAGAACGGTGAAGGAGGAAGATCACTGCATCCTCCACCCCAACGCCATGCTGGTAGGCGAACTGGAGTGGATCCATCGCTGGTCCCACCAGGGGGCGGATGTGAGCAAGGAGCAGTCTCTCCAGGGTCTTCATCAAGTGAGACATCAGGGCCACTGGTCTGTAGCTGTTCACATCTTTGGGGTGGGAAGTCTTTGGTACAGGTACCACACAAGATGTTTTCCACAACTGTGGTACCCTCCCTAGCTTCAGGCTCAGGTTGAAGATGTGCTTCACAGTCCCACACAGCTGGTCTGCACAGGACTTGAGGAGCTTCGCGCTGATGCCGTCCAGTCCTGAGGCCTTCCTCGCCTTGATCTTCCTCAGCTCCACCCTCACCTGGGTCTTAGTGAGGGTCAGGTTGGGGGGCAGTGTGCTAGGAGTGGGGGGTGTTGGTGGAGTGGGGTGTGGACAGCAGGTCTCGATGACTTTAGAGGCAGCAGTGGTTGTTGTGCAGTCGGGGGGGGGAAGGGCGGTTGGTCAAACCTATTAAAAAACAGGTTCGGATTGTTCGCCCCCTCCCTGCCCCCTGTAGCCTGGGGGGAGGTATTCTGGAGTCCAGAGATGGTTTTAAGGCTTCTCCAGTTTTGAAGCAGGAGGGGACTATGTTCTGGTTGAGTGAGAGGTTGAAGATGGTTGTGAGAACATCAGTCAGCTCGGCAGCACATGCTCTGAGAGCCCGCCCAGGGATGTTGTCTGGTCCTGCTGCCTTTTGGGGGTTGATATTCCTCAGTGCTTTGTTTACCTGGCCTGATGAGACTTTTAGTGTAGGGGTAGGGTGCGTGTGTGTGTCTCCTCTCTGCACTGTGGCTGGAGGTCTTAAGCCTGCTTCATGCTCCATTTCCCTCTAATCCACTGTAGTCCGCGTACGCTTTGGACGAGCCCGGCACGCACACGGCGCTGCTCATGTTCACTTTTTTCATCTACCCAGGCCAAGCGGTTGACACATGAGCATAATCATCATTTGTAGTTTCACTCCTGCCCGATAGGTAGCGCCAAGGCACTGATGCGCCAGGGATTTTCACCAACAAAGAAACAGCGGACTTCTTCACAAAGTTTCTCTTCAAATATAGAGTCCATTTCTGCTGTTGGACTTCCAGGTTTTCACTCCTTTTCCACGAAGATGCTGCTGCCGCTGTGAAAGAAAGTATGCATGTACGATTCATGTCTATTTTTATTCTCGTTTTCCGCTTCCTCGTTGTCTTCTTCATCTACTGATGTATGCCGTGTCAACTTTGCTACCTCGTGAATGGGACGTTCAGTCTTGCGCATGCACTTTTCAACGCATTCAGGTCGTGGGCAGGTGGCGCAGTCACAAAATTTGGGCTGCACACAGTCGTTCGTGGTCGAGCACTGCGGACACTAGCAGAGTGGAGACGATGACGTAAATTTCGTCACACGAGGTTTCCGGTTACACGTACGCGGACAGCAGAGAAGTAGCATGAAGCAGGCTTTAAAACGGGTGTAAAAGGTGTTGAGATCATCCGGTAGGCTGTCTGTGGAGCTGGTGGTGTTGCTGGTGGTTCTCTTGTAGTCTTGTGATGTGCTGCAGGCCTTGTCACATGCGCCCAGGGTCAGAAGTGGAGTAGAGGGTGTCCAGCTTTTCTCTGTACTGCCTTTTGGCTGTTGTTATAGCCTTCCTCAGTCCATACTTTGCAGCTTTGTACTCGGCCTCATTGCCTGATTTAAATGCAAGACAGCGAGCACACAGCATCTGATGTACCTGACTGTTGATCCAGGGCTTCTGGTTGGAGAACTTCCTGACTTGTATGGTGGGTATGATGGTATCAACACAAGTACTAATGTACCCAGTCACATACTCAGCATAGTCCTGTACGTTTACAGAAGTGTCCTCCTGGATGGCTGCAGCTTTAAACACGTCCCAGTCTGTCCAGGCAAAACAGTCTTGCAGGGTGCTCTCAGCCTCTGGAGTCCAGCGTTTAATTTATTTAATAACAGGGTTTGTTTGTTTCAGTCTTTGTCTGTAGGCCGGGTACATGAACAGGGAGATGTGGTCTGACTGTCCGAAGTGGAGGTGGGGTACCGCTCTGTATGCACCACGTACAGTATGTTGGTGTAAATATGGTCCAGTGTGTTCTCACCACAGGTGGGAATGTCCACATACTGGTAATATTTGGGAAGTACAGTCCGTAAATTCCACTGGTTAAAGTCACTAGCAACAACAAAAACAGCATTGGGATGAGATGTCTCTTATGCGCTGATGACGTCATGGAGTTTGCGGAGCGCTGCTGTGTCGTTGATTCGTGGGGGAATGTAAACAGTGGCCAAAAACACAGCGGTGAATTCCCTCGGTAGATAATAAGGGTGGCATTCAACAGTAAAAACTCCACAACAGGTGAACAGTGCTTGTAAACAGTCTGTACATCTCCACACCACGAGTTGTTTATAAACACACACATGCCTCCCCCCTCTCGTCTTACCCGCAGCTAATGTCCGGTCTTCCCAATGTACGGAGTGGGTCTGTAGCTGAATGGCGCACTCAGGGACTTTGTCTGAGAGCCAGGTCTCACAGAAAAATTAGAGCACAGCGCTCTCTTATCTCCCGCTGGTCTTCAAACCTTGCTCTTAGCTTGTCCAGTTTGTTTCCCAGAGACTGCACGTTGGCTAGCAGGAGGCTAGGTAGCGGTGGCTGGCTAGCACGAGCTCTTAGCCTAGCATGGAGCCCTCCCCTCTTGCCTCGATTGTAGTGCATCATTTATATTTTAGCAATATTTTGTTATTAAAAGGTTTTTTAAAACTGTAATCAACCGAATTAACTACAAAACACCAACATTATTATACACAGCAGAAGGACCCGTTTGACTGCAACCGTTGCATCAGTGCTGCCGATTTGTCAGTAAATATTTAACTAAAAATGATTTATTTTGTTATTTGGGTGTTTCTGTGTCCTGTTTAGTCGTTAAGTCATTCTGGCCATTCCGCTCCACAATGGCAGTCCATGATGACCACTGACTGGGCAGACTGGGCATGCCTCCCCACGAAGGATTGTGGTCCACCCGGTCAGGCCACTGCTCCTCCCGGCATGTCCTGTGTTGGATACATTGGTGTTCTTTGTCAGACCCGGGTCCCTGCTGATGCTCCGCCCAGTCTGCTCACGCGCCTCATGTTGTCCACATATGCCGAATTATCCTTTAGTTCTACGCAATCACCCCCTCATGGATCGTCACCTTATCGTGGTGGGGGGGTTTGCGTGCCCCAGTGATCCCAGGAGCTATGTTGTCCGGGGCAATTTGCCTCTGATAGGGTCTCCCAAGACAAACTGGTCCTGGGTGAAGGGCCAGACGAAGAACGATCCAACAGACTCTCATGATAAATTGTATATCAAGGATTCAGTGTACCCCGCCCGGTATGGGGTTACCGGGGCCCCACCCTGGAGCCAGGCCTGGGGGAGGGGCTCGAAGGCTAGCGTCTGGTGGCCGGGTTTCCACCCATGGGACCCGGCCGGGCTCAGCCCGAAGGAGTTACATGGGTCCGCCCTCCAGTAGGTTCACCACCTGCAGGAGGGATCATGGAAGTCCGGTGCTATGTGGATTAGGTGGCAGTCAAAGGCGGAGACCTTGGCGGACTGATCCCAAGCTTTCTAAACTGGCTTTTGGTACGTGGAATGTCACCTCTCTGGTGGGGAAGGAGCCTGAGCTGGTGTACGAGATTGAGCGATACCGGCTAGATATAGTCGGCCTCACCTCAACACACAGCTCCGGTTCCGGAACCAGTCTCCTGGAGAGGGGCTGGAGCTTGGCCTTTTCTGGAGTTGCCCCGGGCGAGAGGCGACGAGCAGGGGTAGGTATTCTTGTATCGCCCCACCTTGCTGCCTCTATATTGGAGTTTTCCCCGGTGGACGAAAGGGTTGCTTCCCTGCGCCTTCGGGTTGGGAAACGGGTCCTGACCATCATTTGTGCCTATGCACCAAATGATGTTTCAGAGTACCCACCCTTTTTGGAGTCTGTGACTGGGGTGCTGGAGGGTGCTCCTCCTGGAGACTCCATTGTCCTACTGGGGGACTTCAATGCGCACGTGGGCAACGACAGTGAAACCTGGAGGGGGGTGATTGGGAGGAACGGCCTGCCCGATCTGAACCCGAGTGGTGTTCAGTTATTGGACTTCTGTGCTAACCACAGTCTGTCTATAACGAACACCATGTTCAAGCATAAGGGTGTCCATATGTGCACCTGGCACCAGGACACCCTAGGCCGCAGGTCGATGATCGATTTTGTTATCGTATCATCAGACCTGCGACCGTATGTCTTGGACACCCGAGTAAAGAGAGGTGCAGAGCTGTCAACTGATCACCACCTGGTGGTGAGTTGGATCCGATGGCAGGGGAGGAAGCCATTCAGACCTGGTAGACCCAAACGTATAGTGAGGGTGTGCTGGGAGCGTCTGGCTGAGGCCCCTGTCCGGGAGGTCTTCAACTCCCACCTCCGGAAGAACTTCAACCACATTCCGAGGGAGTCTGGAGACATGGAGTCTGAATGGGCCATGTTCTCCACCTCTGTTGTTGAAGCGGCAGCCCAGAGCTGCGGCCGCAAGGTGGTCGGTGCATCTCGTGGTGGCAACCCCCGAACCAAGTGGTGGACACCAGTGGTGAGGGGGGCCATTAAGCTGAAGAAGGAGTCCTATCAAGCTTGGTTGGCTTGTGGGACTCCCGAAGCAGCTGAGGTGTACCGGCAGGCCAAGCGGAGTGCAGCTCGGGTGGTTGCTGAAGCAAAAACCCGGGTATGGGAGGAGTTCGGTGAGGCCATGGAACAAGACTTTCGGTTGGCTTCAAAGAGATTCTGGCAAACTGTTCGGCGGCTCAGGAGGGGAAAGCAGCTCCCCGTCCACACTGTGTATGGTGCGGATGGGACACTGTTGACTTCAACTGGGGATATCGTCGGGCGGTGGAAGGAATACTTCGAGGATCTCCTCAATCCCACTGATACGCCTTCCACAGAGGAAGCAGGGTTTGGGGACGAGGGGGATGACTCGCCTATCACAGGGGCTGAGGTCGCCAAGGTGGTTAAAAATCTCCTTGGTGGCCGGGCCCCGGGGGTGGACGAGATTCGCCCCGAGTACCTCAAGGCCCTGGATGTTGTTGGGTTGTCATGGTTGACACGCCTCTGCAACATTGCGTGGAGGTCGGGGGCAGTGCCTTTGGCATGGCAAACCGGGGTGGTGGTTCCTCTCTTCAAAAAAGGGGACCGGAGGGTGTGCTCCAACTTTAGAGGGATCACACTCCTCAGCCTCCCTGGGAAGGTCTATGCCAAGGTACTGGAGAGGAGAGTCCGGCCGTTGGTCGAACCTCGGATTCAGGAGGAGCAATGTGGTTTTCGTCCTGGCCGTGGCACATCGGACCAGCTCTTTACCCTCTCGAGAATTCTTGAGGGTTCGTGGGAGTTCGCCCAACCAGTTTACATGTGTTTTGTGGACTTGGAGAAGGCATTTGACCGCGTCCCTCGTGGATTTTTGTGGGGGGTGCTTCGGGAGTATGGGGTATCGGGCTTGTTGTTACGAGCTATTCGGTCTCTGTACGACCGTTGTGAGAGTTTAGTTCGCATTGCCAACACTCGGTCGGAGTCATTCCCAGTGAGAGTTGGACTCCGCCAGGGCTGCCCTTTGTCACCGGTCCTGTTCATAATTTTTATGGACAGGATTTCTAGGCGCAGCCAGGGAATGGAGGGCGTCATGCTTGGTGACCACAGGATCTCATCTCTGTTGTTTGCAGATGATGTTGTCCTGTTGGCTTCATCCAGCAATGACCTACAGCTCTTGCTGGGACGGTTTGCCGCTGAGTGTGAAGCGGCTGGGATGAGAATCAGCACCTCCAAGTCCGAGTCCATGGTCCTCAGCCGGAAAAAGGTGGATTGTCCTCTCCGGGTTGGGGACAGGCTCCTGCCCCAAGTGGAGGAGTTTAAGTATCTTGGGGTCTTGTTCACGAGTGAGGGGAAAATGGAGCGAGAGGTCGACAGACGGATTGGAGCAGCATCTGCAGTGATGCGGACGTTGTACCGGTCTGTTGTGGTGAAGAGGGAGCTTAGTTCTAAGGCAAAGCTGTCGATTTACCAGTCAATCTACGTTCCTACTCTCACCTATGGTCACGAGCTTTGGGTAATGACCGAAAGAACGAGATCGCGGATACAAGCGGCTGAAATGAGCTTTCTCCGTAGGATTGCTGGACTCACCCTCAGAGATAGGGTGAGGAGCTCAGTCATTCGGGAGAGGCTCAGAGTAGAACCGCTGCTCCTCCACATTGAAAGGAGTCAGTTGAGGTGGTATGGGCATCTGATTAGGATGCCTCCTGGACGCCTCCCACTTGAGGTGTTTCAGGCACGTCCCACTGGGAGGAGACCCCGGGGCAGACCCAGGACTCGGTGGAGAGACTATGTCTCCCAGCTAGTCTGGGAACGCCTTGGTATCCCCTCTGAAGAGCTGGAGCAGGTGGCTGGGGAGAGGGAAGTCTGGGCTTCTCTGCTTGAACTGCTGCCTCCGCGACCCGGACCTCCGGAAAAGCGGTAGAAGATGGATGGATGGATGGATCTACGCAATCACAACTTTATGGTATAATTTTTAAGCATTAAATCTTCAGTATTATCTTTTTCTGATCAAATTTGTCAGTTTTTGCTTCCTTGTCTTGCTCACGGACCACTGTGGTTACTGATGCCATGATGCTGCGTGTTATCCAATCAGTACGGAGTCAATGCAAAACCCCACCCACACCTCTAGAAGCCAGAGCATGAGGAGAGAGTGATGACCAAACTTTTATTGATAAAAATTACATATTTTGACTCAACAACTCCATACTTGGGATGTACACCCTCCTAACCTCAGCAAAACATGTATGAAATCTGAGGTCAGTCTGAGGAACGGTTCAAGAGATATAGTCATGTGAAAAAATTAGGACACCCCATTAAATATTCAGTTCTTTATTAAGAAATGTTCACATATCTATGTCTAACCTTGTTTTTGTTTTTATTTGCATTTTTTAACATTTATGTTAGCCATTTTAAGTGGAAATGAATGTGGGGGTGTCCTAAAAAGATGGGGAAGGTCTTAATTTATTCCTCACTATTTGCTTAGAATTACATTTTACAGAAAATTTGGAAAAAGTCTTTAATTCATTTTTAATTGTTTAGTTGCACTGTATGAATCTCTCAGTATTTTTAGCATTGATATTATATATATCCATATGTCCAAATACAGTATGTTAAAACACACAGGCTTACACAGGGTGTCCTAATTTTTCACGACTGTATGTGAGGAACAGACACACACACACACACACATACACACACACACACACACACACAGAGAGACAGAGATTCCGTGCATTTATAGATAGATGAGTGGCAAGTTTAGTAGTAAAATGATCAGATTACCTCCCCAGGACCTCTAGCAGCTCAGCAATGCCGTTGTGATGTTCTGTTTCATAGATGAACCTGCAGGAGGAACATAGAGCTGATTTATAGTGGAGCTCACAGGTCACAGGAACACAGTCAGAGAGTTCACACTTCCACCAACACTGCCCTCTCCTGTCTGACTGTTTGTGACAGTTGTCTGACCTGTAGAAGATGTTGTTGATCTGGCGGCGGATGTAGGCACGGAGGCCCAGGAATTTCCCGTAGATGCGGTGGAGGATGGTCTTCAGGAAGTCTCGTTCTCGGGGGTCTTCGCTGTCAAACAGCTCCAGCAGCTACACCACACCAACCAGACATTTATACGGTTAATCCAGGAAATAGTCCCGCCCCCACCCCCCATTCTCTCAGCTGAAATCTTACCGACAGAACAAACTTCTGGTCGATGTATTTTTTGGCGATGTTGGGCTGGAAGTCCGGAGACTCCAGGAAGCGGAGGAAGAATTCGTACACCAGCTGACCACACACACACACACACACACGATAAAATCTGAAGTTAATAGTGGTGAAAGAGTTAAACTGTTAATCACCAGCTAGGTCACACCCTGCTGATCACCTGAACAAGTAGTGTAGCACACCATGAGGTGGAATGGAAACAAAGAAGGAGGTATCCTGAAACGGAAGATCCAACCCCAAAAGACCACCAGATGACCACACACACACACACACAAGAGCAGAGCAACCTGCGTCCACCGTCAACCCAAACCCAGCCTTTTGTTGACCAGATAAGATGGCTGCTGCTTAGATGACTACAGGGTTTCCTCTGGTAACATTTCTGGGTTGCGGCCCACCACGCCAGAAAATGTTCTGCCACTCTATGGGGAAATAAATTTAAGAAAAAAATATGAAGCAATAACGGTCCGCAAGTGCGCACATGAACAACACGCATGACCATCATCCATGCGGAGTTCAGATCAGAAGTGCCACGCCGACGTGTTCCATTTAGCAGGTAGAGTGTCTCGCTACGAGCATCGCTGTCCAAGAGAAACAAGAGCTTATTAAAGTACTTTATTTTATTTTATGTTCCCCTTGTCCTGTCAGGCAGCTAGGTGAGCAGAACAGAAATCTGCTACCCTTATTTTGCCAAAACAGATTTACTTTGCCAAAAGGTGCTTTATAGAGCACCTACCTATGTACTGTATATTGTTGTAAACTCCTCCTGTAATAACTTTTAATACTTTATTTAAATTATTTTACCCATGAAGGACCTAACAGGATGGGGAATGGGAAAAGAAATGTGGGGAGGGGGAAAGAAAAGTGAGAGGAACAGACAAAAAAGACAAACCAACAACTAAAACAAACAGAAGACAGACTGCTTCTTCCACCAAAGAGGTCTCAACACGAGTTTGGTATCCGCACCTGCTGAAGGGGAGACATTTGTGTGTGTGCATCTGTGCATGTGTATATGACAGCCTGCGCAAAATAAGTGTGTGCATGTGAGTGGTTTGTCAGGAAACATATGTAGAAGGCGGAGAGTCACAGCAACCCCCCCCCCCCCGGAAACGAGGGTCAACAAGCCCCAGGAAGGCCAGGCATCCACCCCAGGAGGGACAGCTGAGGAAGGCCAGGCTGTCAGACGGTGGGCCCACACCCCTGGGCCCGCCACCCCCCCAGTGGGGCCAATACCAGCTCTCAGGCCCCAGGAGGCTAGCGCCCCCACCCCCCCCAGGCCGGAGACCGGCCCACACCCCCGGCATGAGCCCCCCCAGGCATCCCCACAGCGGGGGCCAGCGCCACTGCCACACACACCAGGGACCCCCCATGCCCAAAGAACAACCCCCCCATCCAGGGGAGCCCACATAGCCAAGAGGCACTACCCCCTCAATCCAGCACCTCCCAACTAGCAGACACACCCATTCCCACACATTCCCACCCTTATGCTCTCATACGCACCCACATGCACTCACTCACTCTCACTCACACATTCCCCCCACACATTCCCACACTCGCACTCTCGGACCCACCCATTCTCTCTCACTCCTGTACCCGCTCAATCTCGCTCCCACTCGCCCTCAGGGTCACCCACGCTCACTCACGTTCACCCATGCAAGCACTCTCACTCACACTCCGACCTACTCACATCCATTCGTGCTCTACCCCATACACTCACCCACCCTCATTCACCCTTATTACTTAGGGCGACTGCGATGCAGATGCACCGAGCATGAACATGCACCAGCGCCTGGCAGTGGCCAGGAAGACCACCGGAGCAGGCCAGCAGCCACCCACCCCAGGGCGGCCGCGGCCACAGAAGCATATCCTCACCCCCAGCGCCCACCTGAGCGACTGATCAGCGGACTGCTGCAGGCACTCCGAGATACCACCCAACATACAAAGCGCCACACAAAACTGACCCACCATCACCATCACTCCCTCACTCTTGCTTACGCTCTTGTTCAATCACTCTCTCACTCCCTTGCTCATATCTATTCATTTGGCAGCACCCAGGAATTTTGACAACCTGACAGGTCCCAGGCCCCACGCCGGGCCCTCAGGCCCCCGGCAGAAGGAGGGCAACAGGGGTGGGGGACCCCCAACCCCCCTCCCCCAAGTACAAATCATGATAGCTGTGTGTCAGTTGTGTAATGTGATTGTGTGCAGGTGTGTGAACTACATAGTGCAGTTAAAACTGGAGGGATGGTGGTTGGAGCACCACTAGCCACTGCGATAGGCAGCAGGGCCCCCACCCCCCCAAGCCTTCAGTGTCTAAAATGCAATTAAAAATTGAGATGAGGGCAGCCCCGTTACGCAGCAGAGGTATCCCCTTCACCGACACAGTGTGGCACACCCCTGCCCCAAAACCCTAAGTGTATCCAAGATGTATGTTTCACCCAGAATCGGGGGGGGGGGGGGGGAAATAAGACTGGAGGGAGGCGGTGCAAAGGGAGCCCGTCCCCCCCACAGAAGCCAGCTTCCAAACTGCTTCTGGAGGCCACCCGCTGGCCCCAAATCCTAACCCAGGGCGAGGGCTGCCAGGCCGAGCAGCCCAGGACCCACCAGCGTCGCACCCCAGCATTCCCAGCACCACAAAGATGATGGCGCAGCCACACCCACACCCAACTAAACGTGTCAACATTTGGATTTCAAAATAAGGGAGGCTTTTCCTGCTGTCTGGGTGGTGAGGAGATTTTTTTTTTAAATTATAAATATATGGAAACATTGTAACAGAAATAGCTGGATCTTTGGTCATTTAAGTTGATCTATTTCATTAAATATAATTTTATTAATATTTTTTTCTTTGAAATCAGAGTTAAATTATTGTTCTGTTCTGGCTCTACAAAATTAATTATAATTATCTGTTTCAAATTTATTAAAAAAAATAATTCTATTTTAAAATTGGCATCAAAACTGGGGATTCTAAATTGTCCTTAGGTATGACTGTGAGAGTGAATGGTTGTCTGTCTCTCTGTGTTGGCCCTGCGATGGACTGGCGATCTGTCCAGGGTGTACCCTGCCTCTCGCCCAAAGATGCTGGGATAGGCTCCAGCCCCCCCGCAACCCGAAAAGGATTAAGCGGAAGAAGATGAATGAATGAATGAATGAATGAATGAACAGACAAAAATTAGTCATAAAATAATCCACAAATTTATAATGTCTCAAATGTACAAGAAAAGTCAATTTTACAAAAGGAAATTAAAAATTTGAGGAAAATGGTTGCAAATTTAGATAAATTTACAGAGAAAAGTAGAAAACTATAAGAAAATTGGTATAAATTTTGAAGAAAAACCTCAAACCTTCAAGACTGAAGTCATTACTCTCAAGTTTTTAAGTGGGTGCTCTTTTTACCCTTAACTACAAATTTTTGGTTGTCTACTTTTAGTTTATATGACACTTGATATTTTCTAACCTGTTTGTATACCACCATAGACAGAGAGAGAACCTGAATTAGACAGAATTCGGAGAGGGAAAGATGAGACAGAAGAGAGGAGCCAAGGGGAGGAAAGTGTTCAGGCAGAGGGTCTAGGAGAGGTGAGAGCAGAGGAAGGAGAGAAGGATAACACCACTAAAAAGTCGAAACACAGGACATCTGGGTGGGACCCCAACTGGCCCAATATTCCATCATTCAAGCCTCGGTTGTACAATACTTCAAATGGTAAGTTCCATATGCAAAGTTACTGTGCAAAATTAAAAAAAAAAAGAAATAAATAGTATAAAATTAAAATATTCTGGTTACAATAGTGTCATGTGTTTTCTGCCCCCCCCCACTTCCCCCGGAAAAACATGTTGCCACTGCGCCAAGTCTTTAAGCCAGAGGAAACACTGGACTAGGATGGCATGCTATACCAATCCAACAAATATCACAAATATTATTTGAAATCCAAGCAGTAAGTGAAGTTTGTGAACTTTACAAGGACATAAAGCTTCATTTTCCAGGACTATTTTGTTCTATTTTTGAAGCTTAATGCATATTTTGATGTCATGTGCTTGACAACCAGTAGTTCTAATTTACCTGGAATATCTGTAAGAAAACTGGAACTTTAGCCTTTTTGGCTCGTCTTTAGTTCTTCCGGAAAGGATTTTTTATGACCAAGTAAAGAAATGGCCACTAAAAACTGACAAAAGAAATGGAAGAGATTAAAAAGTCTTTGAATTTCATGACTGAGGAACTCAGCAAAGTTGCAAAATAGCAGATGGGCCTATTGGTTTGATTGAAGAGGTGCAACAATTGAAGGCTGTAATAAAGGAAAAAATAAGAAAATTGAAGAGCAAAGAAGAGCGGACGACTTGGAGCAAAATACAAGAATGGATGATCTGGTGAAAGCTGGATTGGAGACCAAACATCACACTTATGCCAGGATCACTGCTGGGGGAAGGAAAGGATGCACCAAGAGGTGAACTGCACTCACGAGCAGCAAGTTATTAAATTCACTTCTTTGGACAGTAAACATGTTTCCTTTTCTCATACTTAAACCCAAAAACAAAACAATAGACCAAACATTATCATTTGGTTTGTGAGCAGAAGACATAAAATTGAGGTGTTGAAGTTCGCAAAAAGCCTGAAGGGTACAGGGGTGTACGTGAATGAGCATCTTACTAAGAGGAATGTGGAAATTACCTCATCAGCAAGAATTCTGAAGAAGGAAAAGCAAATTTAGGATATGTGGACTAGGAATTGCAGAATAATGATTAAACTAAATGGTACACCAGCACAGGCTAAAGTTATAGCCAATAGAGACTAGGGCTGTGTGATATGACGATACATATTTAATGATGATATAAAAATGTCTATCACTTCACAGAATACTCTGTCGTTTATATCGTGATTTAAAATGCACATACTCCCATTTCTTCAGCAAAGCACCTCACCAACTACTTGTCAGCACCCCGTCTCTCCGCCTGCAGTGCGGGCAGCAGAACTAGTGTGTGGTGGGCGGCTAGGCTCTCCGATGGTAGCTAACTCCAAATTAACGGTTTGGTCAAACAGCTGCTACACCTGTTTGCCAGGGATGTGGGACTGTTTTCCATCATGCTGCGTCAGAGAGGATAGTCCGCTAACCTCATTTTAATAGGAGGCAAGTAATGTTAACACCAGATAACTG
Source organism: Pholidichthys leucotaenia (assembly GCA_020510985.1). Lineage (NCBI taxonomy): Eukaryota > Metazoa > Chordata > Actinopteri > Cichliformes > Pholidichthyidae > Pholidichthys > Pholidichthys leucotaenia. The sequence continues at coordinate 275,964,772 of CM035841.1, read as the reverse complement.
GGAAAGTACAGCTAAAGTATAGAGGGAAATGGGTAGAAAGGTATGTGGTGTATCCAGTGGACAGAGGAAGGAAGACAAGGAGACTTGGTGGTGGAATAAGGAGGTACAGGAAAGTATCCAAAGGAAGAGGTTAGCAAAGAAAAAGTGGGATAGTCAAGGAGACGAAGAAAGTAGACAGGAGTATTTGGAATCTAGGCACATGGCAAAGAGAGAGGTGCCAAAGGAAAAGGCATATAGTGAGTTGTATAAGAGGCTGGACACTAAGGAAGGAGAAAAGGACTTGTATTGATTGACTAGACAGAGAGATCGAGCTGGAAAGGATGTACCGCAGGTTAAGTTGATTAAGGACAGAAATGGTTATGTCCTAACAAATGTATGAGAGTGTTGAGAAGGTGGAAGGAGTATTATGAATAAAGAAAATGAGAGAGAGAGGAGGCTGGATGAAGGACAGATGGTGAACAAGGAAGTCCTGAGGATTAACAAGGTAGAAGTGAGGGCAGCTTTGAAGAGGATAAAGAATGGAAAGGCGGTTGGTCACCACACCACCACCACATCACCACACCCCTCCTAGACCCGCTGCAGTTTGCCTACCGTGCTAACAGGTCTGTGGACGACGCAGTCAACCTGGCCCTCCACTCCATCCTGCAGCACCTGGACTCCCCGGGAACCTACGCCAGGATTCTGTTTGTGGACTTCAGCTCCGCATTCAACAGCCCCGATCTGCTCCAGGACAAGCTGTCCCTGCTCAACGTGCCTGACTCCCTCTGCAGGTGGATCACCGACTTCCTGACGGACCGGAGGCAGCATGTGCGGCTGGGGAAGTCTGTCTCGGACTCTGTTAGCATCAGCATAGGATCACCCCAGGGCTGTGTACTTTCCCCCCTACTCTTCTCCCTTTATACCAACTCCTGCACCTCCTCCCACCAGTCTGTTAAGCTGATTAAGTTTGCGGACGACACCACCCTCATCGGGCTCATCTCCAACGGTGACGAGTCCGTCTACAGGAAAGAGGTGGCCCAGCTGGTGTCCTGGTGCAGCCATAACAACCTGCAGCTGAACGCTCTGAAGACAGCGGAGATGATTGTGGACTTCAGGAAAGTCACAACCCCCCTGCCCCCCCTCACCATCACAGGCTCTCCCATCACCATTGCAGATTCCTTCCGCTTCTTGGGCACCACCATCACCCGGGACCTCAAATGGGAGCCAACCATCAGCTCCCTCATCAAAAAGGCCCAGCAGAGGATGTTCTTTCTGCGGCAGCTGAGGAAGCTCAAGCTACCCACCAAGATGTTAGTGCAGTTCTACACGGCCATCATCGAGTCCATCCTCACCTCCTCCATAACTGTGTGGTATGCAGGAGCCACTGCCAGGGACAGACTAAGGCTGCAGCGCGTCGTGCGTACTGCTGAGAAGGTGATCGGCTGCAAGCTCCCATCTCTCCAGGACCTGTACATCTCCAGGACCCGGAGGCGTGCTGGCCGGATCATAGCCGATCCTTCACACCCTGGTCACGTACTGTTTGCCCCCCTCCCCTCAGGTAGAAGACTTCGGTCCATTCGGACTAAACCTCCCGGCACATGAACAGCTTCTTCCCCTCTGCCATCAGACTGCTGAACATTAAGTGACTTATTGACTCTCGTGCACTATGTACAGCAGCTCAACCAGACTCATGTCATTCATCACTGTTTTTTCTGTTGCATTATCAACTGCACTGTGGTACCCCATATTATCTTACTTGCTAATTTTTTTAAAACTGCCTTGACTAGTACTACTCATTATTACTTTTATTATTATTATTATTATTATTATTACTTATTTTTCCACACTTATTGCACGTTTTTAGTCCTTTAGTTTTTTAGTTTATCTCTTTATCTCATCATGTTTTTAATGTTGCAGCATGGCACCGAGACAAATTCCTAGTTTGTGTACTACATGAACAATGGCAATAAATCTGATTCTGATTTGGTCCAGATGGCATACCTGTGGAGGTATGGAGATGTTTAGGAGAGATGGCAGTGGACTTTTTAACCAGATTGTTTAACCCAATCTTAGAGAGTGAGAGGATGCCTGAGGAGTGGAGAAGAAGCGTTTTGGTACCAATTTTCAAGAACAAAGGTGATGCTCTGAGCTGTAGTAACTACAGAGGCATAAAGTTGATCAGCCACACTATGAAGATATGGAAAAAAGTTGCTGAAGCCAGGTTAAGAGGACAGGTGAAAATCAGTGGGCAGCAGTACGGTTTCATGCCAAGAAAGAGTACTACAGATGCAATGTTTGCTCTAAGAGTGTTGATGGAGAAGTACAGAGAAGGTCAGAAGGAGTTGCACGGTGTCTTTGTGGATCTAGAGAAAGCAGATGACAGGGTGCCAAGAGAGGACGTGTGGTACTGTATGAGGAAGTCAGGAGTGGCAGAGAAGTATGTGAGGGTGGTGCAGGACATGTATTAGGACAGTGAGACGGTGGTGAGGTGTGCTGTAGGAGGAGGAGGAGAAAGATGGATTCAAGGTGGGGGTGGGGTTGCATCAGGGATCGGCTCTGATCCCCTTCTTGTTTGCCATGGTGATGGACAGGCTGACAGATGAAGTCAGGCAGGAGTCTCCGTGGACCATGATGTTTGCAGATGACATTGTGATCTGTAGTGAGAGTAGGGAGCAGATGGAAGAGAACCTGGAGAGGTGGCGGTATGCTCTGGAGAGAAGAGGAATGAAAGTCAGTAGAAGCAAGACAGAATACATGAGTATGAATGAGAGGGAGGCAGGTGTAACCGTGAAGATGGAAGGAGTAGAGGCAGTGAAAGTAGATGAGTTTAAGTACCTGGGGTCAACCATCCAAAGCAATGGAAAATGCACAAGAGAGGTGAAGAAGAGAGTGCAGGCAGGGTGGAGAAGAGTGTCAGGGGTGATTTGTGACAGAAAGGTAGCAGCAAGAGTGAAAGGGAAGATTTACAAGACAGTAGTGAGACCTGCTATGATGTATGGTTTGACAATGGTGGCGCTGACAAAAAGACAGGAGATGGAGCTGGAGGTGGCAGAGTTGAAGATGCTAAGATTTTCATTTGGAGTGACGAGGAGGGACACGATTAGAAATGAGTATATCAGAGGGACAGCTCAGGTTGAGTGGTTTGGAGACAAAGTAAGAGAGGCAAGGCTGAGATGGTTTGGACATGTGGAGAGGAGGGATAGTGGAAATACTGGACAAAGGATGTTGAAGATGAGCTGCCAGGCAGGAGGAAAAGAGAAAGACCACAGAGAAGATTCATGGATGCAATGAAGGAGAACGGAGAGGGTTGGTGTTACACAGGAAGATGAAGGGACAGGGTGAGATGGAGGCAGCTCCACTGTGGAGACCCCAGAAGGGAGCAGCTGGAGGAAGAAGAAGAAGAAGAAGAAGAAGAAATAACGTTAACACCATGTCTAATTATAAAACGGCAAATGCTAAATGGTGGCAAGTTGTGCTAACTGGAAATATTATAGTGTATCAGACTATCGTTTCTTTGGTTTAAATTACTGCTGAGTTTTTTTGTTTTGTCTGAAAAAAATTATGAGAGCTGCAAAAGTGCATGACAAAGCCACATACACGCAAAATAAATTAATTAAAATGGGTCGGAAGAGTAGGTTGCCACTGAATGGTTTAAGGCCAAAATACATTTCAGATCTGCTAGTCCATGATGAACCACCCAGAGCCCTCAGGTCATCAGGGTCAAGCCTACCATCTGTGCCCAGTTAGAACCAAACATGGTGAGGCAGCATTTAGTTTTTATGCTCCTTACATATGGAATAAACTCCCAGAAAGCATCAGGGCTGCTGAAACTCTCAGCTGCTTTAAATCAAGGATAAAAACTCTCCTATTTGCAACAGCCTTTCAGCAGAACAATTGTTAATCTCCTACAATGCACTGGAACTTTTATTTCTGTCGTATTCTGTTTTTAGCTTGTTTTTGTTTCTCTTTAATTTACTTTTTAGTTTGCTTTTGAATTCTTATGTATTCCTTTTGCAACTTACTGTAATGCTTTAATGTTTTTATGTAAAGCACTCTGAATTGTCTATTACACAAAATATGCGATACAAATAAACTTGCCTTGCCTTAATGTAATTTATTTGATTTCTAATCATTTTAATTAGTCAAGTAGTGATAATGAATAAAGTTAAAGTCATCACATGTATTTTATTACATTACCGTTTGTGTCTTTGATTTTTAGATCATGACCAATCTGAAATATTTTTACTAAGAAGCAAGCAGGTTAAATCAGGCCAGAATGGCATCTTCAGGCTCTAGCTGCACACTTAAATTTTCAGTGATTTAAACTAACAGCTGATGTATAATCTGTAGATGGCAGCACATTTTTTATAGTGGCTTTTTGCTATTCTCCTCTGGCTCAGAAAATATTTAACTTATTGATGTTTACTTTTTATTCATATATGATTTAGAAGAAAAACCTCAAATTTATGAGAATCAAGTTTCAAATGCACATTAAAAAAACTATTTTATAAGAACACTGCAATATTATGAGGGAAAAGGTGCATGTAAAAAAAAGAGATGGTCTTTTTTATGTGATTATCTGAACTAGGGATGCAAGTTATCGATTAATTCATTAATTGTTAGTTGATTCATCTTATCAATCAATTAACGATTAATTGATACGCGGGTATTTTCCTGAGAATCTGAATTTTCCTGGGTACAATACGGTCTATCTTTAACATATAAAAAGTGAATTACTGTTTTTGATATACTGAATAAAACATGAACATCATATTCCTTAATGATTTATTGGACCATTTGCATTTTTTTACTACAGACAATGGTATTTTTTGCAGTTTAATAAATGCTGGCTGAATAGTGATGTGAATTATTCTGCTGTTGTTACACCAAGTCTGAAGCACATAAACACAGAGCCTTCCACTCCTGCTCTTACCAGAATCAGCATTGTGGTTAAAACAGAATGTAGCTCGGCCAGGTAATTCCACAGCGACGTCTGAGATAAATGGATGAAGCCATGACTCGGTCACAATCGGAATACAAAGGTTGGATGTAGCAATTGTAGGCGATCTCTGATCGCAGCTTGTCCATTTTGTTGGTGAGGGATCTGGCATTGGTGAGGAAAATTTTAGGTGGTTTGGCGTGTAGTTTGTGCAGCTGGGCACGGAGACCAGCCATGCAGCCTCATTTCTGCTTCATCTCTCAGCGCCATCTGTGCCTCTTGCGGCACCTGATAACAATCCACAAAGTGCCTGGGGGTCTGATGATCTCCTCAGGGATGTGGTGTTGATTACCGGAATAAGTGCTGGAGATGTCGGAGCTAAGTTGGTGGTCAATGCCTAGAAGTTCCTGGTGACTGTAGGTAATTAGTCCATCACAGAAGGAGGACAGAAAAAGGCAGGAAAAACACAAAAACAAGGGCAGTAGTCTGGAGCATCTAGCCACAGCATGTGAACATGTAGCCATCTTGGCTATTTTTGGAATATACAGTTGGGCCCAAAAATATTTGGACAGTGACACAAGTTTTGTTATTTTAGCTGTTTATGAAAACATATTCAGGATACAATTATATAATCAATATGGGCTTAAAGTGCAGACTCTCAGCTGTAATTTGAGAGTATTCACATCCAAATTGGAGCAAGGGTTTACAAATTACAGCTCTTTAATATGTAGCCGCCTCTTTTTCAAGGGACCAAAAGTAATTGGACAATTGACTCAGAAGGCTGCAAAAAAAATAACAAGGCTGTATGGGCTCTTCCCTCGTTAACCTGTCATCAATTAAGCAGTTAAAAGGTCTGGAGTTGATTCCAGGAGTGGCATTTGCATTTGGAAGCTGTTGCTGTGAACACACAACATGCGGTCAAAGGAGCTCTCAATGGAGGTGAAACAGACCATCCTAAGGCTGAAAAAAAGAAGAAATCCATCAGAGAGATAGCAGAAATGTTAGGAGTGGCCAAATCAACAGTTTGGTACATTCTGAGAAAAAAAGAGTGCATTGGTGAGCTTGGGAACTCAAAAAGGCCTGGACGTCCATGGAAGACAACAGTGGTGGATGATCGCAGAATCCTTTCCATGGCCCTTCACAACATCCACTCAAGTGAAGAACACTCTCCAGGAAGTAGGTGTATCAGTATCTAAGTCTACCATAAAGAGAAGACTTCATGAGAGTAAATACAAAGGATTCACCACAAGGTGCAAACCATGAATCAGCCTCAAAAACAGAAAGGCCAGAATTGACTTTGCCAAAAAACACCTGAAGAAGCCAGCCCAGTTCTGGAACAGCATTCTTTGGACAGATGAGACTAAGATCAACCTGTACCAGAATGATGGGAAGAAGAAAGTTTGGAGAAGAATTGGAACAGCTCATGATCCAAAGCACTACATCTTCTGTAAAACATGGTGGAGGCAGTGTGATGGCATGGGCATGCATGGTTTCCAATGGCACTGGGTCACTTGTGTTTATTGATGATGTGACAAAAGACAGAAGCAGCCGGATGAATTCTGAAGTGTATAGGGGTATACTTTCTGCTCAGATTCAGCCAAATGCAGCAAAGTTGATTGGACGGCGCTTCACAGTACAGATGGACAAAGATCCAAAACATACTGCAAAAGCAACCCAGGAGTTTTTTTAAAGCAACGAAGTGGAATATTCTGCAATGGCCGAGTCAATCACCAGATCTCAACCCAATTGAGCATGCATTTCACTTGCTCAAGACAAAACTTAAGGCAGAAAGACCCACAAACAAGCAACAACTGAAGACAGCTGCAGTAAAGGCCTGGCAAAGCATCACAAAGGCGGAAACCCAGCGTTTGGTGATGTTCATGGGTTCCAGACTTCAGGCAGTCATTGCCTGCAAAGGATTCTCAACAAAATATTGAAAAGTAACATTTTACTTAGGGTTATGTTTATTTGTCCAATTACTTTTGAGCCCCTGAAATGAGGAGCGTTTGTATAAAAATAGCTACAATTCCTACATGTTTAATCATATATTTTTGTTCAACCCCTTGAATTAAACCTTAAAGTCTGCACTTCAATTCCGTTGTAGTTGTTTCATTTCAAATCCAATGTGGTGGCATGCAGAGGCCAAATCATGAAGACTGTGTCACTGTCCAAATATTTCTGGGCCTAACTGTAGGATCAGTAACCTACAATCTATCAAAGGTGTTAGTTGAAATAATTAAGCCTCTTCTTGGACTCACAGATCAACACTGCAAGAACTCCAAACAACTGGTGCAAGACTTGAAAGACAAAAAGTTACAAGCAGATGAAATCTTAGTATCACACGACGTCATATCCCTGTTTACAAAAACACCGGTCACAGTCACTCTACACACTGTTGAAAACCGTCTCAAACATGACAAAACCCTACACAAACACACAGAACTCACAGTAGAAGGCATCATGAAGCTGCTACATCTTGTTGCCACCTCCATCTACTTTCAATTCAGAAGAAACATCTATAAGAAAAAAGAGGGCTTCGCCATGGGAGATCCACTCTCAGCAATCATGAACAGTTTTTTTTCATGGAGGACCTAGAAACCACAGCCATACAAACAGCACCAGCATCATGCAAAATAAGCTTATGGAAACGGTATGTGGACGACATCCTGAAAATAATCAACAAAGGACAAACAACCACACTCACTGAACATCTAAACCTGATGGACAGCACGGGAAACCTTAAATTCACCCATGAAGAAGAAACCAACAAATCTATCTTTTCTAGACATGAAAATCACCCACACAGACGACAGCGGCATCAACATCAAAATATACAGGAAACCGACACACACTGAACAGTATTTGTTATGGACTTCAGAATACCCCACAGCCTACATTCTCCATTATCAGAACATTACAGGACCGGACCAACACCAATACTAGCCCACAGGATAAAGAGGAGGAGAGGGTAGGCATGATGAAGGCTCTGAAAAACTGTCACTACCCCAAATGGGCCACAGAGAGGGGAAGGAAGCAAGTGGAGATGAAAGCCATAAAACAGAGAGAAGGAAGACCACACAGACAGTAAACAACAAAAGAACCATCATACTACCATACCTGAGAGGCATGACTGACAGAATACAGAGGACAATGAAAAACTACCACATTAACACCCCAGTAGAACCACACACCACTTTGAGGCAACTCTTGGTGTTGGAAAGCCCACTGCACTACGCATGCGCAGCAGTTTTTTATATGAAGGGACTGAGGGTGGAGGCTGCAAGTCGGGGCAAAGAGAAATGAGTGTGAAATGTGCGTAACTGACCAGAAAGTAAGTCATTGTATGTTTACCTGTTTATTTCTAGTCTATTTACCCTGTCTGGGTTGTATTCAATCACTATAGTCAATGCATCGTTAGAGTTTCTGAAGCGACACAATGTGCCGCTTCCATGGCAGGTAATTACAAACTAACATCGTGATGTCGGATTATCATTCGTGACTGTTACTTATTGTTAGTTAATTCCCTTCCACAGCATGTGGAACACCATTTTGGTGTATGGGGCGGCGCCTATCTCCGTTTCTCTGACCCTAGGCCACACAGCTACTGTAAGTAGTGAAAGCTACAGTGGGGGGGGGTCAGTCCTCTGGTAGCTCTGTGCGTAACTTTCCTTTCCCCATTCTATTATGCTGAGCACCACGCTAGAAGGCGGAAAGTACCATTTTTTTTTTTTTTTTAATATGGTCTTTGGTATGACCCGGCCGGGATTTGAACCCCTGCCTCCCGGATGTGGGGCAGATGCTCTACCAACTGAGCCACCACTCCGGTTTACTTATTGTAGCCTGTGAATTTAGTCTTATTCGAGTGCCTTATAGCTTTATGGAGTGTTGTTACCTTATTGTGTGTAGTATTTTTATATAGAAAGAGTGTGATTCACCTTGCACCATACAAATTAGCCTGTTAAAGGGAGTGCCCTGTTCAGAGCATTACTGATGGGTTTCACCACCAGGTGGCACTGCTGCTTCATAAATGTAACTGTGCCTGCAGTCTCAGTAGATCTGAGCTTTAGTTACAGTGGTGTGAAAAAGTGTTTGCCCCCTTCCTGATTTCTCATTTTTTTGGTACGTTTGTCACACTTAAATGTTTCAGATCATCAAACAAATTTAAATATTAGACAAAGATAACACAAGTAAACACAAAATGCAGTTTTTAAATGAAGGTGTTTATTATTAAGGGAAAAAAATCCAAACCTAAAAGGCCCTGTGTGGAAAAAGTGATTGCCCCCTAAACCAAATAACTGGTTGGGCCACCCTTGGCAGCAACAACTGCAATCAACTGTTTGCAATAACTGGCAATGAGTCTTTTACAGCGCTGTGAAGGAATTTTGGCCCACTCATCTTTGCACAATTGCTGTAATTGAGCCACATTGGAGGGTTTTCGAGCATGAACCACCTTTTTAAGGTCATGCCACAGCATTTCAATTGGATTCAGGTCAGGACTTTGACTAGGCCCCTCCAAAGTCTTCATTTTGTTTTTCTTAAGCCATTCAGAGGTGGACTTGCTGGTGTGTTTTGGATCATTGTCCTGCTGCAGAACCCAAGTGCGCTTCAGCTTGAGGTCACAAACAGATGGCCAAACATTCTCCTTCAGGATTTTTTGGTAGACAGCAGAATACATGGTTCCATTTACAACAGCAAGTCTTCCAGGTCCTCAAGCAGCAAAACAGCCCCAGACCATCACACTAGCACCAACATATTTTATTGTTGGTATGATGTTCCTTTTCTGAAATGCTATGTTACTTTTGCACCAGATGTAATGGGACACGCACCTTCCAAAAAGTTCAACTTTTGTCTCGTCAGTCCACAGAATATTTTCCCAAAAGTCTTGGGAATCATCAAGATGTTTTCTGGCAAAACTGAGACGAGCCGTCATGTTCTTTTTGCTCAGCAGTGGTTTTTGTCTTGGAACTCTGCCATGCAGGCCATTTTTGCCCAGTCTCTTTCTTATGGCAGAGTCATGAACACTGACCTTAACTGAGGCAAGTGAGGCCTGCAGTTCTTTGGATGTTGTTGTGGAGTCTTTTGTGACCTCTTGGATGAGTCGTCACTGCGCTCTTAGGGCAATTTTGGTCGGCCAGCCACTCCTGGGAAGGTTCACCACTGTTCCATGTTTTCGCCATTTGTGGATAATGGCTCTCACTGTGGTTCGCTGGAGTCCCAAAGCTTTAGAAATGGCTGTATAACCTTTTCCAGACTGATAGATCTCAGTTACTTTGTTTCTCATTTGTTCCTGAATTTCTTTGGATTGTAGCATGATGTCTAGCTTTTGAGGATTTTTTTGGTCTACTTCACTTTGTTAGGCAGGTCCTATTTAAAAGATTTCTTGTTGTGGCAGTAATCAGGCCTGGGTGGGGCTAGAGGAATTTAACTCAGCTTTGCAAAGATGTAATAAACCACAGTTAATTTATGTTTTAACGGGAAAGGGGGACAATCACTTTTTCCACACAGGGCCATGTAGGTTTGGATTTTTTTTCCCCCTTAATGATAAACACCTTCATTTAAAAACTGCACTTTGTGTTTACTTGTGTTATCTTTGTCTAATATTTAAATTTGTTTGATGATCTGAAACATTTAAGTGTGACAAACATACAAAAAAAATGAGAAATCAGGAAGGGGGCAAACACTTTTCACACTGTACTTGGTTTAGGATAAAGATATGAGGATCAGCCCGTACTTCAGCATACTGAATGGATGTGTGTATTTATGTGTACAGTGGTACCTTTCCTTACGAACGTCTCTACATACAGAATTTTCAGGTTACGAGACGCCTCAACGGGAAAATATTGCCTCTTGTTACGAAAGAAATTTCAGGGTACGAAAGGCAAAAAAGTACGCGCTCCTCGCAGCTCCCGTAGTTTACCGAACGTAAACATACCTGTAGCTGCTCTGCCATTGGCTATCGCCTAGCATCTTCCTGGTATCCCATTGGCCACGAAGTGTTCGGGCAGTTTTACGTGTGTGTACAGTACAGTATTAACATTTATTCACTATGGGCCCCAAGAAAGTGATGGAGATAAGTGGAAAAGGAGAAAAGAAGAAGAAGAGAGTTTTTTTGTCCATACAAACAAAGAAAGAGATAATAGAAAGGTATGAAAAGGGGATGCGTTTGGTTGATCTCGCCAAAGAATATGGCCGTAATACATCTACGATCGGCACGGTATTAAAACAAAAGAAGCCCTAAAAAGCAAACGTCCTTGGATCGGTTCTTCACAAACGTCAGGCAAAAACCACTGATGAGAGAGAACATGAACCAAACAAGGCAAAAGGTGACGACGACGACGATAGCAGTTAAAAGGTAAATGAACATAATTTTTATTATTCTTTACTTTATACTTTATTCTTTGTTTTTTTAAATTACAACTCTCATTTTATGTTTATTGTGCAGTAATCTAATTGTAACATGTATTTGTTACATGTTTTGATGCGTTTTTATGATTTATAAAAAATTTATGCCCGAATTTTGGGGGGCTTGGAATGGATTAGGGCATTTACATGTAAAACGCGTCTCTACTTACGGAATTTTCACGTTACGGAAATACTTCCGGAACGAATTAATTTCGTAAGTAGAGGTACCACTGCCGGTACACTGCACTGACCGGTGTACAAACCCCTAGTGCACAGACAACCTCCGGCCATGCACACTGTGGAGTTATGGTCTGAGGAGACAATGGACACTCTAAAGGACTGTTTTGAAGCCACTGCCTGGAAGCAGCTCTGCGATCCACATGGTGAGGACATCGATGGCCTCATTCACAATTCGCTATTGGAATTCGCTATTCCACCTAGCTGCAATGCTCCGTACTGTGGGTGTTTATATATTTACATATTTATTCCATCAAGCTACAATGCTCTGCACTGTGTGTTCATATATTCATATATTTATTCCATCCAGCTACAATGCTCTGCACTGTGTGTCTGTGTGTGTGTGTGTGTGTATATATATTTTATAGTAATATGTACATATGTATATTAGCTGCTCTTGCTTGCTTGTTTTTTTTCTTGCCTTCTGATTGTTGCTCTGAGTGTTGCTATCCCTGTGCTGTTGCAATCCTGGAATTTCCCCGTTGTGGGACTAATAAAGGCTTATCTTATCTTATCTTATTATGCATCATCTTTCCACCACCTTTATTTGCATTATCCCTAACTTGTAATGTCATTCATTCTGTATCTTTACAGACCACACAATCTACTCACACAAGCAAATGAATCCTTGTACCCACTAACGACCACCTGGAAATTAAATCTGTGCCTTGATGTTCGCTGTGCTGTACTGTTCCTTTCAAGTTTAATTAAACCTTTGGACTACATTCACCGTCTGCTGTGTGTTCTAACCGACACCCCAGGAAAGCACCTAATCCTAGCTATCTTACACTTGGTTCATCCCAAAGACAAAATACCCACATAAAACAAAAGTAATGTCTTCTATGAAATACCTTGCTGATCATGCAGCAAAACCTACAGAGGAGGAACAGGAAGAATGTTTGGAACCAGAAAAAAGGAACACAGGAAAGAATGTGAACAAGAGACAATAGCAAGGTACACATTACTACTACTACTACTAGCCTTTTATGTCCATAAAATCCACTACTGTGGTTTGGACATTTGCATGGCGCTGTAGAGCTTGATAGCCTTCCTCCATTTTGTACGTTCCTGCGCATCCGTCACCTTTAGGCCAGTCTGTCTCAGATCTTTGGTAACTGCATCCTTCCATGTTTTCTTTGGTCTGCCTCTTCGCCCCACTACCTCAAGGCTTAAGATTTTATTTGTCCATGAGGTGCTTCATTGGACATGTCCAAACCATTGAAGATGCCTACATGTGATGGAAGTTTCAAGATCTGAGAGGCCAAGTCTTGCACGAAGGTCTCGGGTGCCGATGGGGTCATCAGGCTTCACACTGCATATCCAATGAAGCATAGCTCTTTCGTTCCTTTCTAGTCTTTCTATGTCAGACGCCTTTAGAGGCCCCTAGGCCACAGGGGTAGAGCATCCGCCCCACAACCGGGAGGCTGGGGGTTCAAATCCCAGCCGGGTCATGCCAAAAACCAAGTAAAAGTGGAACTTCCTGCTGTCCTGCTTGATGCTCTGTGATAAAGGTACGGAGAAGGGAAAAACCCAACATACAACATACTGTTGGCGGGCAGAAAGGTGTGGCGACCCCTGTCCTGTACAAGCTAAAGAAAGGAAGAAATTCCCGAGGAGACTCGAGCAAAAAAAAAAAAAAAAAAAAAAAGAGGCCAGCACTCGCTAGCATATAGCATAGCAGCTCATATTTTATTTTTATTATTAACTTTTATTTATACAGGCAGTCATTGAGACACAAGGTCTCATTTTCAACAGAGACCTGTCAAAACAACACACAGTACTGATACAATACAGTACTGATACAATCATTGGCAATCCTTCCATGGATGGTGAGAGACAAGGCTCTGGATGACAACAAAGGCAGCAGCTCCCTTAACTTTCCCCATGAAGCCCTCACCCTAGTGATTGTAGTGGCTTCACATCCCCAACCAGCACAAATGGTATCACCTAGGTAACAGAAGGAGTCATCCAACTCCACACTTTCCTCATTCACTGTGACCTGTTCACAAGGTCTGCCGGTAATAGGACAGGCTGTACCACGACATCTACTACATCTATAGAAGCACAAAAAGCAACAGCTGAATAACAGAACCAGAAATCTGCTGTATTCGACCATTGCAAAAGAGAAAATCATATCATGGACTGGGAAGAGGCAAACGTCATCCGCACAGAAAGCAACAAATATCACCGCTCAATCCCCAAGAACCATCAGCAGGAATGAGAGATCCTATACCCTGCCCCACATGCCGAAACATGTTAAGTTAAAAACAACCTTTTTCACTGTCTGATAGAAAAGAAAATATTTCTATAATTATCTTAGAAGACAGTATGAACCCTTTTGCTGGACTGTATGATAAACCAACCGCAAAAATTAAAATTAATGGAGCCCTAACTAACTCCTCCATTCTGGAGAGAGGAACAAGACGAGGATGTTCTCTGTCTCAACTTCTTTTTACCTTGTTCATTGAACCATTCAGTCAAGGATCAGGCAGAGTTCAGACAAAGGGGATACCAATGACATCTGGGAAGTAAAGTTGGCCCTATTTGCTTATGATTTGTTAATCAGTTAAACACAACCCACACAGAAGCTCCCAAAGTTAATGAACATATTAAGAGAATATGGTCTTCTCTCTGGGTATAAACTTAATAAAACTCAGGTATTGGCACTGAATTATGAACCTCCATTTATATAACTGGAAATGGGAAGTGGAGTTCATTAAAAACTTGGGAGTACCAATACCTAAAGACTTTTTACATATGTTCCAACTTAATTATGGCCCTTTAAATTCAAAGATAAAATTGGACATTCAAAGATGGAATATTATTCTCTTTCTAGGTCTGAACTCTGGGTTGAATCAGTCAAGATGGATGTTCTCCCTCGACTGCTTTATCTTTTCCAGTGCCTGCCAGTCAAAACAACTCAAACAATTGGCAGAACGGGACAGGCTGTTATCTCCATTTATATGGCAAGACAAATGGGCCAGGATTAAACACAAAACCCTGCAATTAAGAAAAGAGAAGGGTGGAATAGGCCTTCCTTGCCTACAAGAATACTATCTTGCAGCTCAGCTGAGACCATTGGTTTGTCTATGTTCCCCTACATACACTGCAGGGTGGAAGGGAATAGAAGGTACAGTGATAAAAGGAGTACCAATACAGTTCTATTAGCAGATCACAAACTGCAGGATGAACTGATGGTTTCAGATGAACCTTTCTCTGATATTCTTCTAAAATGTTAGCAGGAAATAACTAGAATTTGCAAACTAGAAGAACCGTCAAAAATTTTGAGGACTTTGCACCAAACAAAAGTGATAATAGGTCTAAAAGATGGCTTTCTAATGGTGTAATTTCCTATTATTTGTTTGTCCACAAGGGGGCATTCCACAGATTGGCAGTCCTTCAGAATAAAAACGGGTTGGGAAAAGATGACTTCTATACATATTTGCAAATTAAACACAATTTTATTTTCAAGTTGATCAAATTAAATAATCTGAAAGAGACCTGGGGAGAAGTTGAATCAGGATTCTTGCAGACATTTGTATGACTAATTAAGTCCCAAACATGTAATAAAATAATTTCCAGACTGTATAATGGCATCCAACAATCCAACAATGAGAGCACAGCGTACATAAAAAAGTAGTGGAGAAAAAGAACTAAATATAGAGATGTCTGAGGAGACTTCAGATATGTAGTTCTTAATGGTCCACGACTGGATCAAATACATGGTGTGAGTTCTGTTGGAAGAATATTGAGATTTTTTTTTATCACACCTATCCAGACACAATATCAGGGCTGTGGTGATGCCTGTTGGAGACTCTGTGGGACTGATAGAGCCAATCATTTTCATATCTTCTGGAATTGCCCGGTCATATGGACTTACTGGGGAAAGATCCCTAAACATATAAATAATGTGTTTGGTGCAAGCATCTCCTTTACATGTGAGAATATTTATCTGAGCAACATGTCTTGAAAATGTCAATGCTGATGATAAGAACTTATTTAGTAAACTTTTGGCATGAAGAATGGCCGAACATCATACAGGGAAGGGCTGTGTGACATAACGATATACGTATATCAGATGACGATATAAAAACGTCTATCATTTCATAGAATACTCTATCGTTTATATTGTTATTTTAAATGCACATACTTCCATTTATTCAGTAAAGCTTCTCACCACTACTTGTCAGCGCCCTGTCTCTCCTCTGCAGTGCACACAGTGGAACAGGTGTGTCATGGGTGGCTAGGCTTCAGTCCGATGGATGCTAATCCTAACTCCAAACTACCGGTTCAGACAGCTGCTACTCCTGTTTGTCAGGGATGTGGGACTCCATTGTGCTGCGTCAGAGAGGATAGTTTGCTAACCTTGTTTTAATAGGAGGTAAGTAACATTAACACTGTACCTAACTATAAAACTGCAAATGACGACGCTAAGTTGTGCTAACTGGAAATGGAATGTAACAGACCATTTTTTCTTTGGTTTAAATTACTGCTGAGTTTCTTAGTTTTGTCTGAAAGATTTTATTAAAGTTGTAAAAATGCATGATGGTGGCACATAAATGCAAAATAAATACATTGGCTCTTGATGTAATTTATTTGATTTCTAATCATTTTAATTAGTCAAGTATTGATAATGAATAAAGTTAAAGTCATCATGTGTTTTATTACATTACCTTTTGTGTATTTGATTTATTAATATTTTTACTAAGAAGCAAACAAGTTAAATCAGGCCAGAATGGCAGGCTGCAGGTCGACACTTAAATTTTCAGTGATTTAAACTACAGCTAATTTATATCTGTAGGTGACAGTCATGGATAATTTTCTCATTTTCAGTCATTTTTTATGTTATGTTTTTTTTTAATTTGTTATTCTCCTCTGGCTCAGGAAATATTAAACTTATTGATGTTTACTTTTTATTTATTTGATATGACTTACACGAAAAACCTGAAATTTATGAGAATCAAGTCTCAAATGCACATTACAAAACTTTTTTATAACACTGTAAAATTATGAGGGAAAGCGGTACTGTTGTGTTGGGTTTTGGGGGACCTGTTATTGTGTGACACAGGTGGTGGCTCCACCTTTACAGTTCCTGATGGATGCGTGTGTGTAGCGAAAACGTCACAAATAAACCTGTGTCCAGTTCAACACTTGGTCTCATCCTTGGCTCTTATCACCAACACAACATTTGGCAACAAGAGTAAAAGGTATGGACGCAGGTGTTACGTCAATTCAGCCGTTTTTGGAGCTTCCCGGTGAGCCACCCGTCCCTTGGGCGAGGTGGTTCGCCGCTTTTCAAACACACTTGGTGGCACTGGACCTTGGAAGACTGGAGAAGTTGAGGGCACTGGCACTGTTGGTTCATAATTTAGGAATGGAGGGGACAACCATTGTTATTTAGTTCTGTTCATGGGGGGATTATTTTGTGTTTTTCTATTATTTTAGGAACACGGCAGTTATTCTCGTTTAGTTGGACTGCTTATTTAGTATAGATGGCAGAATAACCCGTCTTGCTGTGTGGGGGGTGGGACAGTAGTCCACCTGTCCTCCCCTAGTTTTAGTTGTTTTGAGTGACTGTGATAGGCCCTGTTTAGGTATTTCTGTTTAGTTTTCTTAGTGTGTGATTCGGCTTCCAAATTGGGGGGGGGGGGGGGGCTTGATTGTATGTGTGTGTTTTGGACTTTTTTTTTGGGGGGGGGGGGGTTGTGTTGGGTTTTGGGAGACCTGTTATTGTGTGACACGGGTGGTGGCTCCACCTTTCCGGTTCCGCCGCCACCTGGGGTATAAGAAGGCTGTGAGGGAAAGGGGCGGTCTCTTGGCCTCCTCTCTGCCTAACGGATGCATGTGTGTAGTGACAGCGTCACTAATAAACCTGTGTCCAGCTCAACACTCGGTCTTGTCCTTGGCTCCTATCGCCGACATAACAGGTACATGCAAAAAAAGTAAAAAAGAAAAAAAAAAAGAGATGGTCCTTTTTATGTGATTATCTGAACTGTAGAATTTACAGGAAATGTATACCGTGATATACTGTATATCGTTATTGTGATATAAGATGACATATCGTGATATGATTTTTTTGTCATATCGCACAGCCCTAATACAGGATATTCACATTATGGAAAAGTTGTCGTTCACCCTCAGAGTGCAAAAAGAAAAGTTCTATCAGATTTGGTCTAAATGGACAGAGTATGTAAAACCTGTGCGATCTAACTTAACATAAACATATTTGTAAATTGTGACTGCCTTCATTGACCTCTTTTTTTGAATGTTTGTATATATGTGTGAATAATAGCTAAATACACAAATGTGGGCTCTCCTGTTTTTGGTTTTTGTTCTTCACCATTTCAACAAGAGCACTCTGAGGCAAGTGCAACATCCCCCGCCTGTTTTCTTTGCAGATCCCAATACTTACTGACAGAGCAGTTTTCAACTTTCAATATAATATCTGTGCTTACTTGCTTACTACTCCTGTGGGGTGAGGGCTGGTGGCCATCACCATGCGTAGAGCCAACCAGGTTAACCAATACATGCCGACATTGCCGGTTTTGGGCCAGCTCCTCTGCGCCGTCAACAGCAACTCCAGGCTGTCGGAGGTCTCTCTCCGCAACATCGAACCATCTGATGTGTGGCTTGCCTCAAGGTCTTTTCCACCCTGAGGCCCTGGGGTCAAACATGAGGATGGCTTTTGTCGGTTGTTCTGGTGGGACACAGAGGACATGGCCAAACCAGCGGATATGCTGCTGTGTAATAAGGTGGGGTGCTGCAGGCTGATGTGTGTGGGCTCAGAGCACATCATTAGAAGTGCGCTGGGGCCACCTGATGTTCTCGATGGTTCTGAGGGCCCAACTATCAAACCCATCCACTCTTGAGGCCAGAGTCTTATTCATTATTAATTACTGTGGCAGAACCAAATTATGATAAAACCATCATCCACGAATATACAGCAAAGTATACAACTCATAGTTGTAGGTCAGGATCTTGAGGTGAACCTGTGTAGCAAGTTTGGTGACCCTAACTTTACTCAATGTACAATAATAAGGCATAAGGAATGTTAACCTTGACCTTTGACCCCAAACCCATAGTCAGGTGAGGGTGTAAGTCATTCAAGATGTATATTAGATATAACTACTGTATCAATTTGAAAAGCCTACATCATTTCATTCAGTAGTAACTATGTTTAGAAGATTTAGGGAAAATCTGACCTTTGACCTCAAGGCCATCCAATGAGAGTGAAATTGTAATATGCGCATCATCAGAGTACATCAAACCATGGTACCAAGTTTCAAAACAATCGGAACAAAACTGTAGGAGGAGTTGATTTCACAAAGTGGGACAGACAGACAGAGAGACGGACGGACAGATGAACTGACAACATAATCCCCCTTCGGTCTTCAACCCGTTTGAGCTTCGACCGGCGGGGGACAAAAATATAAGTTAGTGAGTGACCATCCATATGGGTTTAGAAAAAAACAGATCAACATCTTTAGGCGATGGAATTTACAGAAAAAACATCAATAGACAAGAAACAGCACAGAGTTGGTGTGTTTATTGATTTACGTAAAGTTTTTGACACAATTAATCATGCATTGCTTCTTCAAAAATGTGAACAATATGGATTAAGAAGTATTATAAAACTTTGGCTGCAAAGTTTGTAGCACTATGCTATAGGGGTGGGTTCAAAAGATCGACCCAACAATTCAAATCTATCCATGTTTGACTGAGCCAATATCCATCCACAAAATCTGCGGATCGATCTTTTAATATAATGCTTTTACAATCTGTGAAACACAAAACTGCAACTGCAATGTTAACATTGACCTTTGACCCCTTGAAAACAGCAATCATATACTTTACCAACAAACAAAATCATATGCACTATCCGAGTATAACTGTAAATGACGCAAATATAGAAAATGTAACAGAGTTTAAGTATTTGGGTGTCACATTAGATCCCATGCTCAACTATAAAAAGCACATAAAACGGATGAGCGCAGCACTCTGAAATATAACCTTCCTAACTTTCGTTGCATCAGAAACTCACTTACTCTAAAAGGATCAAAACCCCTTTCTGAATGCCATGATTTTGACACATTTCTCCTATTGCATCTTCTGCTGGTCACAAGCCAATAGTACAATTCTGAAACCCTTGGAATCGTTGTATAAACAATCCATCAAAATTCTGAATAAGAAGACACAACAGTATCACCATTGTGGTATAACTGCCAAACACAATATGTTAAGCTTTGAAAATATGATCATGTATGCAAACATATGGCTGGTCTTTAAAATTATCCATGGTTCTGCACCCCCGCGCCTAAAGACTTTTGTGTACCTGACTTCTGAAAAAAATACCAGAGTAACAAGGACTTCCTCTAGGTGGCATTGTTGCCTCCTACGTATAACTGCTTTTGGACAATCAGCCTTCTCATACAAAGGTATAATGGAATGGAACAAGCTCCCCAATATCTTCCTGCCTGCCTCAGCGACTACAGATGGAAATTAGTGAGAATGCTATAATCTGGTACAGAGCATCTTTACCCTGTGTTTAATGTTTTTTTCTGTACATGGTCCCTGACAAATAAACCAATAAACTATAACTAACTTTACATGGAACCCTTTACATGGAACTTTACATGGAACTTTACATGGAATGTAAAGAACTTAGCAAACTTGCTAAATTACATCCGTAGTCCCTGAACATACAGTGGGGCAAAAAAGTATTTAGTCAGCCACCAATTGTGCAAGTTCTCCCACTTAAAAGATGAGAGAGGTCTCCAATTTTCATCATAGGTATACCTCAACGATGAGAGACAAAATAAGAAAAAAAAAATCCAGAAAATCACATTGAAGGATTTTTAATGAATTAATTGGTAAATTCCTCAGTAAAATAAGTATTTGGTCACCTACAAACAAGCAAGATTTCTGGCTCTCACAGACCTGTAACTTCTTCTTTAAGAGGCTCCTCTGTCCTCCACTCGTTACCTGTATTAATGGCACCTGTTTGAACTCATTATCAGTATAAAAGACACCTGTCCACAACCTCAAACAGTCAGACTCCAAACTCCACTATGGCCAAGACCAAAGAGCTGTCAAAGGACACCAGAAACAAAATTGTAGACCTGCACCAGGCTGGGAAGACTGAATCTGCAATAGGTAAGCAGCTTGGTGTGAAGAAATCAACTGTGGGAGCAATTATTAGAAAATGGAAGACATACAAGACCACTGATAATCTCCCTCGATCTGGGGCTCCATGCAAGATCTCACCTCGTGGGGTCAAAATGATCACGAGAACGGTGAGCAAAAATCCCAGAACCACATGGGGGGACCTAGTGAATTACCTGCAGAGAGCTGGGACCAAAGTAACAAAGGCTACATCAGAAACACACTACGCCGCCAGGGACTCAAATCCTGCAGTGCCAGACGTGTCCCCCTGCTTAAGCCAGTACATGTCCAGGCCCGTCTGAAGTTTGCTAGAGAGCATTTGGATGATCTAGAAGAGGATTGGGAGAATGTCATATGGTCAGATGAAACCAAAACTAGGAACTTTTTGGTAAAACTCAACTTGTCGTGTTTGGAGGAGAAAGAACACTATACCTACTGTGAAGCATGGGGGTGGAAACATCATACTTGGGGATGTTTTTCTGCAAAGGGACCAGGACGACTGAACGTGTAAAAGGAAAGAATGAAATGGGGCCATGTATCGTGAGGATTATGAGTGAAAACCTCCTTCCACCAGCAAGGGCATTGAAGATGAAACGTGGCTGGGTCTTTCAGCATGACAATGATCCCAAACACCACTGCCCGGGCAACGAAGGAGTGGCTACGGTAAGAAGCATTTCAAGGTCTGGAGTGGCCTAGCCAGTCTCTCCAGATCTCAACCCCATACAAAATCTTTGGAGGGAGTTGAAAGTTTGTGTTGCCAGTTGACAGCCCCAAAAATCACTGCTCTAGAGGAGATCTTGCATGGAGGAATGGGCCAAAATACCAGCAACAGTGTGTGAAAACCTTGTGAACACTTACAGAAAACGTTTGACCTCTGTCATTGCCAACAAAGGGTATATAACAAAGTATTGAGATGAACTTTTGTTATTGACCAAATATCTTATTTTACCAAAGGAATTTACAATAATTCATTAAAAATCCTTCAATGTGATTTTCTGAAATTTTTTTTTCTATTTTTGTCTCTCATAGTTGAGGTATACCTATGATGAAACTTGGAGACCTCTCTCATCTTTTAAGTGGAGAACCTGCACAATTGGTGGCTGACTAAATCACTTTTTTACCCCACTGTAAGGTAATGTAACCTATAACATCCTCATCATCATAGCAGTCTGTCGGGGGCGACAATGAATGTTTTCATTTAGGGTCTGATCAGATTCCTCCATGTCAGCTCTGTCCTTCACCTTCTGCTGCCAGAACTCCTGACCTTGTTCACCCGGGCAACCGTCCGAGCCAGTAATGAGTTGCTTTCAGACTGACCATTTCATGAAACAGCTTGCCAAGTATTTTGAGTACCACTAGCTTTTGCTGGACTTGCCAGTCGGTGCATCGGGACATGCACTACACAAAGGGCAAAGATATAAACAAACCTATCATCTGGTCAGTCACTGCAACAGATACTGGAGTCAGTTTGTCTTGGCCTGTCCTTGCCACTGATAATACCTCTATCTGCCAAGAATGAACCTATAACATACAGTGATGTGGAAAAAGTGTTGGCCCCTTTCCTGATTTTTCATTTTTTTGTATGTTTGTCACACTTATATGTTTCAGATCATCAAACAAATTTAAATATTAGACAAAGATCCATCCATCAATCATCTACCGCTTTTCCGGAGGTCCGGGTCGTGGAGGCAGCAGTTCAAGCAGAGAAGCCCAGACTTCCCTCTCTCCAGCCACCTGCTCCAGCTCTTCAGAGAGGATACCAAGGCATTTCCAGACCAGCTGGGAGACACAGTCTCTCCAGCAAGTCCTGGTCTGCCCCGCAATCTCCTCCCAGTGGGACGTGCCCGAAACACCTTGAGTGGGAGGCGTCCAGGAGGCATCCTGATCAGATGCCCATACCACCTCAACTGGCTCCTTTCAATGTGGAGGAGCAGCGGTTCTACTCTGAGCCTCTCCCAGATGGATGAGCTCCTCACCCTATCTCTGAGGGTGAGTCCAGCAATCCTACGAAGAAAGCTCATTTCAGCTGCTTGTATCGGCGATCTTGTTCTTTCGGTCAATACCCAAAGCTCATGACCATATGTAAGGGTAGGAACGTAGATTGACTGGTAAATCGACAGCTTTGCCTTAGAGCTCTGCTCCCTCTTCACCACAACAGACCAGTACAACGTCCGCATCACTGCAGATGCTGCTCCGATCCGTCTGTCAATCTCTCACTCCATTCTCCCCTCACTCGTGAATAAGACCCCAAGATACTTGAACTCCTCCACTTGGGGCAGAGCCTGTCCCCAACCCGGAGAGACAATCCACCTTTTTACGGCTAAGGACCATGGATTCGGACTTGAAGGTACTGATTCTCATCCCAGCTGCTTGACACTCAGTGACAAACCGTCCCAACTGTAGGTCACTGCTGGAAGAGGGTGTCATGTTTGGTGACCACAGGATCTCATCTCTGTTGTTTGCACATGATGTCCTGGCTGCGCCTAGAAATCCTGTCCATAAAAATTATGAACAGGATCGGTGACAAAGGGTAGCCCTGGCGGAGTCCAACCTCTCACTGGGAATGAGTCAATCAAGTGGTGGCAATACAAACAAGCTCTCACAACGGTCGTACAGAGACCGACAATAGCTCGTAACAAACAAGCCCGATACCCCATACTCCCGAAGCACCCCCCACAAAAAACCACAAGGGATGCGGTCGAATGTCTTCTCGAAGTCCACAAATCACATGTAAACTGGTTGGGCAAACTCCCACGAAGAGTAAAGAGCTGGTCTGATGTGCCATGGCCAGGACAAAAACCACATTGCTCCTCCTGAATCCGAGGTTCGACCAACGGCCGGCACTCCTCCTCTCCAGTACCTTGGCATAGACCTTCCCAGGGAGGCTGAGGAGTGTGATCCCTCTAAAGTTGTAGCACACCCTCTGGTCCCCTTTTTTGAAGAGAGGAACCACCACCCCGGTTTGCGATGCCAAAGGCACTGCCCCCAACCTCCACGCAATGTTGCAGAGGCGTGTCAGCGATGACAGCCCGACAACATCCAGGGCCTTGAGGTACTCGGGGCAAACCTCGTCCACCCCCCAGGGCCTGGCCACCAAAGAGATTTTTAACCACCTTGGCAACCTGAGCCACGATAAGCGAGTCGTCCCCCTCGTCCACAAGGCCTGCTTCCTCTGTGGAAGGCGTGTCAGTGGGATTGAGGAGATCTTCGAAGTATTCCTTCCACCGCCCAATGATATCCCCAGTCAAAGTCAACAGCGCCCCATCCACACCATACACAGTGTGGACAGGGAGCTGCTTCCCCCTCCTGAGCCGCTGGACAGTTTGCCAGAATCTCTTCGAGGCCGACCGAAAGTCTTGTTCCATGGCCTCAATGGCCTCACCGAACTCCTCCCATACCCGAGTTTTTGCTTCAGCAACCACCCGAGCTGCACTCCACTTGGCCTACCAGTACACCTCAGCTGCTTCGGGAGTCCCACAAGCCAACCAAGCTTGAAAGGACTCCTTTTTCAGCTTAAAGGCCCTCCTCACCACTGGTGTCCACCACTTGGTTCGGGGATTGCCACCATGAGATGCACCAACGACCTTGTGGCCGCAGCTATGGACTGCCGCTTCAACAACAGAGGTGGAGAACATGGCCCATTCAGACTCCATGTCTCCAGACTTCCTCAGAATGTGGTTGAAGTTCTTGCGGAGGTGGGAGTTGAAGACCTCCCGGACAGAGGCTTCAGCCAGACGTTCCCAGCACACCCTCACTATATGCTTGGGTCTACCAGGTCTGGATGGCATCCTCCCCTGCCATCGGATCCAACTCACCACCAGGTGGTGATCAGTTGACAGCTCTGCACCTCTCTTTACCCGAGTGTCCAAGACACACGGTCGTAGGTCTGATGACACGATAACAGAATCAATCATCGACCTACAACCTAGAGTGTCCTGGTGCTAGGTGTACATATGGACTCCCTTATGCTTGAACATGGTGTTTGTTATGGACAAACTGTCGTTAGCACATAAGTCCAATAACTGAACACCACTCGGGTTCAGATCGGGCAGGCCGTTCCTCCCAATCACCCCCCTCCAGGTTTCACTGTCATTGCCCACGTGTGCAATGAAGTCCCCCAGTAGGACAATGGAGTCTCCAAGTGCAGCACTCTCCAGCACCCCAGTGAGAGACTCCAAAAAGGGTGGGTACTCTGAACCATCATTTGGTGCATAGGCACAAATGATGGTCGGGACCCATTTCCCAACCCGAAGGCGCAGGGAAACAACCCTTTCGTCCACCGGGGAAAACTCCAATATAGAGGCAGCGAGGTGGGGGGATACACGAATACCCACACCTGCTCGTCACCTCTCACCCGGGGCAACTCCAGAGTAGGCCAAGCTCCAGCCCCTCTCCAGGAGACTGGTTCCGGAACCGGAGCTGTGTGTTGAGGTGAGGCCGACTATATCTAGCCGGTATCTTTCAACCTCATGCACCAGCTCAGGCTCCTTCCCCACCAGAGAGGTGGCATTCCACATCCCAAAAGCCAGTTTAGAAAGCTTGGGATGAGCCTGCCAAAGTCTCCACCTTGAGCCGCCACCTGATCCACATAGCACCAGACCCCCATGATCCCTCCTGCAGGTGGTGAGCCCACTGGAGGGGGACCCATGTAACTCTTTCGGGCTGAGCCCGGCCGGGTCCCATGCGTGGAAACCCGGCAAACAGACACTAGCCATCGAGCCCCTCCCCCAGGCCTGGCTCCAGGGTGGGGCCCCGGTAACCCCATACTGGGCGGAATACACTGAATCCTTGTTCTAGTATTGATCATGAGAGTCTGTTGGATTGTTCTTAGTCTGGCCCTTCACCCAGGACCAGTTTGTCTTGGGTGACCCTACCAGAGGCAAACTGCCCCGGACAACAGAGCTCCTGGGATCACTAGGTCACGCAAACCCCCCAAAAAGATAAGGTGACGATCCATGTGGGGATTAGACAAAGATAACATAAGTAAACAAAAAATGCAGTTTTTAATTGAAGGCGTTTATGATTTAGGGGGAAAAAAAATCCAAAACCTACATGGCTCTGTGTGAAAAAGTGCCTGCCCCCCCACCCCCGTTAAAACATAAATTAACTGTGGTTTATCACATCTTTGGAAAGCTGAGTTCAATATTCTAGCCATTTCTAAAGCTTTGGGACTCCAGTGAACCACAGTGAGAGCCAGTATCCACAAATGGTGAAAACATGGAACAGTGGTGAACCCTTCCCAGGTGTGGCCGGCCAACCAAAACTACCCCAAAAGTGCAGTGACGACTCATTCAAGAGGTCACAAAAGATCCCACAACAACATCCAAAGAACTGTAGGCCTCACTTGCCTCAGTTAAGGTCAGTGTTCATGACTCCACCATAAGAAAGAGACAGGGCAAAAATGGCCTGCATGGCAGAGTTACAAGACAAAAACCACTGCTGAGCAAAAAGAACATAAAGGCTTGTCTCAGTTTTGCCAGAAAACATCTTGATGATCCCCAAGACTTTTGGGAAAATATTCTGTGGACTGACGAGACAAAAGTTGAACTTTTTGGAAGGTGTGTGTCCCATTACATCTGGTTCAAAAGTAACACAGCATTTCAGAAAAGGAATATTATACCAACAGTAAAATATGGTGGTGCTAGTGTGATGGTCTGGGGCTGTTTTGCTGCTTCAGGACCTGAAAGACTTGCTGTGGTAAATGGAACCATGAATTCTGCTGTCTACCAAAAAATCCTAAAGGACAATGTTCAGCCATCTGTTTGTGACCTCAAGCTGAAGCGCACTTGGGTTCTGCAGCAGGACAATGATCCAAAACACACCACCAAGTCCACCTCTGAATGGTTTAAGAAAAACAAAATGAAGACTTTGGAGGGGTCTTGTCAAAGTCCTGATCTGAATCCGATTGAAATGCTGTAGCATGACCTTAAAAAGGTGGTTCATGCTCGAAAACCCTCCAATCTGGCTGAATTACAACAATTCTGCAAAGATGAGGGGGACAAAATTCCTCCACAGCCCTGTATAAGACTCATTGCCAGTGATCGCAAACACTTAATTGCAGTTGCTGCTGCTAAGGGTGGCCCAACCAGTTATTCGGTTTAGGGGGCAATCACTTTTTCACACAGGGCCATGTAGGTTTGGATTTTTTTTCTCCTTAATAATGAACACCTTCATTTACAGACGTGGACAAAATTGTTGGTACCCCTCTGTTAATGGAAGAAAACCCACAATGGTCACAGAAATAACTTGAATCTGACAAAAGTGGTAACAAATAAAATGTCTATGAAAATTAACCAATGAAAATCAGACAATGCTTTTGAATTGTGGTTCAACTGAATTATTTTAAAAAACAAACTCATGAAACAGGCCTGGACAAAAATGATGGTACCCTTAATATTTTGTTGCACAACCTTTTGAGGCAATCACTGCAATCAATTTCTGTAACTGTCAATGAGACTTCTGCACCTCTCACTAGGTATTTTGGCCCACTCCTCATGAACAAACTGCTCCAGTTGTCTCAGGTTTGAAGGGTGCCTTCTCCAGATGGCATGTTTCAGCTCCTTCCACAGATGTTCAATAGGATTTAGATCAGGGCTCATAGAAGGCCACTTTAGAATAGTCCAATGTTTGCTCTTAGCCATTCTTGGGTGCTTTTAGCTGTGTGTTTTGGGTCATTATCCTGTTGCAAGACCCATGACCTGCGACTGAGACCAAGCTGTATGACACTGGGCAGCACATTTCTCTCTAGAATACCTTGATAGTCTTGAGATTTCATTGTACCCTGCACAGATTCAAGACACCCTGTGCCAGATGCAGCAAAGTAGCCCCAGAACATAACAGAACCTCCTCCATGTTTCACAGTAGGGACAGTGTTCTTTTCTTGGTATGCTTCATTTTTGCGTCTGTGAACATAGAGCTGACGTGCCTTGCCAAAAAGTTCCAGTTTTGTCTCGTCTGTCCATAGGCCATTCTCCCAGAAGCTTTATGGCTTGTCAACATGCAGTTTGGCAAATTCCAGTCTGGCTTTTTTATGATTTGTTTTCAACAGTGGTGTCCTCCTTGGTCGTCTCCCATGAAGTCCACTTTGGCTCAAACAACGACAGATGATGCAATCTGACACTGATGTACCTTGACCTTGGAGTTCACCATGAATGTGTTTAGAGGTTGTTCTGGGCTCTTCTGTTACCATTCGTATTATCCGTCTCTTCCATTTTTCATCAAGTTTCCTCCTGCGGCCACGTCCAGGGAGGTTGGCTACAGTCCCGTGGATCTTAAATTTCTGAATAATATGTGCAACTGTAGTCACAGGAAAATCAAGCTGCTTGGAGATGGCCTTATAGCCTTTACCTTTAACATGCTTGTCTATAATTTTCTTTCTAATCTCCTGAGACAACTCTCTCCTTTGCTTCCTCTGGTCCATGTTTAGTGTAGTACACACCATGTCAACAAACAGCACAGTGACTACTTGTCACCCTTTAAATAGGCCGACTGACTGATTACAAGTTTGTAGACACCTGTGAAGTTAATTAGAGGACACGTCTTGGTTGAACACGTCCCTATGGTCACATTATTTTCAATCTTTTCTAGGGGTACCATTATTTTTGTCCAGGCCTGTTTGATGAGTTTGTTTTTTAAAGTAATTCTGTTGAACCACAATTCAAAAGCATTGTCTGATTTTCACTGGTTAATTTTCATATAATTTTTATTTATTACCACTTTCTTCAGATTCAAGTTATTTCTGTGACCGTTGTAGGTTTTCCTTTCATTAACAGAGGGGTACCAACAATTTTGTCCACGTCTGTAAAAACTGCATTTTGTGTTTACTTGTGTTATCTTTGTCTAATATTTAAATTTGTTTGATGATCTGAAACATTTAAGTGAGACAAACATACAAAAAAATGAGAAATCAGCAAGGGGGCAAACACATTTCATACCACTGTAAATCCCCCACCAGTCAAAGCCCAAAGAGCTCTTTGGGCTTTGACCCAAACACCGAAAAACACAGTTTTATCCCCCACCAGTCAAAGAGCCCTTAAAAACTGCTGAGATGAGACTGGTGAGAATTTCAGATTGTAAAGAAGACTGAAAACCTGCTAATTTAGGAAAAAGATGACCATATCTGACCCAGGACTGGCACCTGTGGTCTGAAAGGCACTCATTAGGTTAG
The DNA here is from genome assembly GCA_020510985.1 of Pholidichthys leucotaenia. Classification (NCBI taxonomy): domain Eukaryota; kingdom Metazoa; phylum Chordata; class Actinopteri; order Cichliformes; family Pholidichthyidae; genus Pholidichthys; species Pholidichthys leucotaenia. The sequence continues at coordinate 275,935,886 of CM035841.1, read as the reverse complement.
AGACCCACCCACAGGTAAGAGACTCCCCCGTTCTGACATGTAGGTTAACCACAGGTTAGAGACCCCACCCCCAGGTTAGAGATTCCTCCATACCCACCTGTAGGTGAGGCCAAGCTGCCTCCAGCGTAGGCTCGTCCTCCTCAGGGTCAAACTCTGCTCCGGTGGGGTTGGAAGACGGAGGGAGGGTCCGGAACACATTCACTGAGAACTGGACCGGAGACAGAGACAGAGGTTAGATGGACCAATGGTGCCAATGTGTCAGAGTGGGTGGGGCTGAGGCGGCGTTACCATGACGACAGCCTCGGGGTAGATGGACTCCGTGACCACGTCACTGTTGTGGGTGATGTAGTCCACCATCTCATTGAGTCCCGCCCTCTTCACCTCTTTGTACTTGAGGTCGCTGAGCGGGTCGCTGACAAAGTCGAAGAGTACGCAGCACTGACGGAGTTTCTGGACGAAGAGATCCTCACGCTCCATGGGCGGGGCATCTGACAGAGAGTGAAGTCAGAATATAACTGGTGTTTATATAGACCGTTACTACCGTGACAGTGTCAGATGACATCACGGAGGTCCACTTTACCTTTGAGCGCGGGCAGTTTCTGCAGCTCCCTGTTTTTGGTCAGGCTGAAGCGGGATGAGCTCTGGCGCCGCTCCTTCTTGACCAGCTGAGGACCTCCGGAGTATTTGATCTTGTTGAGCTGGGTGGGGGGAGGGGTGCTGTTACTGGGACGTTTGTTCGCGCTCTGCTGCTGCTGCTGGGACTAAAACACGAAGACAGAGGAGGAGTTGTGATCAAACATGCTCAGATGGAAACTTCACCAAACTCGTATTAATGCAAGAAATCACAACAGTGAAGTCCATAACATTATATAATAAAATGGAATGACACAGGGAAAAAGTATTGAACAATGCAGAAAAAGAAGTACATGGTAAAGTCGGGAAATTCTTAAGTAGTTTGAAAGTAGTTCTACCTCCTGTCTGTGGAATTTAGTATCTCCTGGGTTGGTACTTCATGAGTGCCAAGAGCTCTCTGAAGACCTTCACAACCTAACTGTAGTCTTTTTTAATTTTTTTAAACCTTTATTTATAGAGGGTAGTTCCATTGAGAGGAAACCTCTCTTTTTCAAGGATGCCCTGTTCACACTCACAGTTACACATTCACACCAGGAAGCTGCCCAGTACAACTACACACTGACCTGTGGCCACTGAGTAGCTCCACTGGAGCGATTGGGGTTAAGGGCCTTGCTCAAGGGCACCACAGTGGGGTTAAGAAGGGTGGGGCAAACACTGCTATGTTATCTGTCCCACCAAGATCTGATCCTGCCAGTCCAGGAATTGAACCAGCAACCCTCCACTCACCAGTCCACATCCCTAACCATTAGGCCACCACTGCCCCAAGACACAGTGATGGATTTGGTGACTGACATAGATTAAAACTTCTGAATCTTCCAGTGACAACCATTGGGGCCATTATCACAAGTGGAAAGAACATTACCATCAACCAGCCAATCACAGGAGCTCCTCAGAGACATCTAGCCATGGAGTCAGAAGGACAGGTAGGAGAAGAACTCAGGAGCTAAAGACAACTGGGGAAGAGCTCCAGAAGACGTGGAGGCAGCAGGAAAACAATAGGAAATGCCTTCCACCATCATGGACTCCATGTATGCTCACCTCACAAGTCTCCATCATTAAAGAAAAGCTCATTTAAAGTTGGGCAGCTTATGAAGTATTGGGAGAATGTAGTGTGATCAGGTGAGATGAAAATAGAACTTCCTGGATGTCAGACTACACACCATGTTTGGAGGAGAAATGGGCATTACCCCAAAACACTACAGCAACAGTGAAGTTTGGAGATGGAAGCATCACCAGCAGACTTCATATACGTACATAAATGAACAATGAATGGAGCCATGTACTGGAGTATTCTGGAAAATAATCTGCTGCTGTCCACCAGGATGATAAGGGTGATGAGAAGGGGCGGAGCTTCCAGCAGGACAATGACTCCAGACATGGAGAAGGAAACTCTCAGTGTGGAAGAAAGGAAATGACCCAGTCAGTCAGCTGACTTAGATCTAATTGAAAATGTGTGTAAAGAACTAAAGATCAGGATTCACAGAGATCCTCCTGGGATCTTCAGGACCTAGAGTCAGTCTGGTTAGAAGAACAGCCAACTTTTCACTGAGCACTGTGGAGATTAGTTTCTTCATACAGAAAGCTGTCAGCATTAACGAAGGCTTCTCCATTAACGATGAATAACATTTCACTTCCTGTGTTTAATAGTTGTTTCCTGTTTCATTCAGCTTTGTCACTGATAACTTTATTTATGAACGTAAACACTGTGGTTTCTTTCTGTGTGGATTTCTGGTGTTGATACCAAAGTCTGGTGGAGTCTTCATGTCAGGAGGTTCCTCACAAACATTCACATGTTCACTACTTTTTTCCCCCCATAGTACACACAATGAGACTGGACACCACTGTGTTTCTGTGTGGCCCCCCCGGTGTTTTTCTCTGTAGTCCCTGGTGTGTGTCTGTGTGTGCCCCCCCCCCCCCGGTGTTTTTCTGTGTGGCTCCCATCGCTTTTTTTCTGTGTGGCCCCCGGTGTGTTCCTGTGTGGCCCCTGGTGTGTTCCTGTGTGGCCCCTGGTGTGCTCCTGTGTGGTCCCCTGATGTGTTTTTGTGTGGCCTCCGGTGTGTTCCTGTGTGGCCCCCCGGTGTGTTCCTGTGTGGCCCCCCGTGTGTTTGTGGTGTAGTCACAGACCTCATCAGAGTTGTCGGGTCCCCCATCCTTTCCACTGCTGCTGTTGTTGCTGTTCTTGGTGCTTTTGGCAGATTTGGTGGTTTCCTGTACAGACCAGAGCAGAGGTCTGAGGTCATTTAGGGCTGTGGATGGATCAGTTGACTGACAGCAGCCAAATAGAGGAGGACCTTCAGTTATGCAAGACTTTCCAAGAATGTTTAATTACACTTTATCACATTTATAAGGAAAAAAAAAGCTGCAAATTGACCATAAAGTCACCAAGTTATCAGAGTAACAAGAGCACTCTGAGGTGAGTGCAGCATCCCCTGCCTGTTTTCTTTGAAGATCCCAAAACTTGCTGACAGAGCAGTTTTCAAATTCTCAATATAAATACTGTGACATAACCAAATTATGATAAACCAATCATCCATGAATACACAACAAAGTATACAACCCATAGTTGTAGGCCTTTGACCTTTTGACCCCAAACCTGTAGTCAGAGGTCATGGTCTCAGAGTGAACCTGTGTACCAAGTTTGGTTACCCTAGCTTTCCTTGTTGTTGAGAAATAGTTTATAAGCCATTTTGATGTTGACTTTTGACCTTGCAATCCCAAAACCACAGTCACACTTCAGGGTCACAGGGTGAACCTGTGTACCAAGTTTGGTGGCCTGAACTTTACTCTTTGTACAGTAATAAGGCATAGGGAATGTTAACATTGTCCTTTGACCTTCTGACTCCAAACCCATAGTCAGAGGCCAGGATCCCAAGGTGAACCTGTGTACCAGATTTGGTTTACTCGTTTTATAGTAAATGTAGTATTTGCCATTTACCATAGTGCAACTGCAATGTTAACTTTTGAACTTTGACCTTTGACCCCTTGATCCCAAACCCATAGTTAGGTCAGGGTGTAAATTGTCCAAGATGTGTTTTAGATACAACTCCTGTATCAATTTGAAAAGCCTACATCATTTCTTTCAGTAGTTATTGTGTTTAGAAGATTTTGGGAAAATCTGACCTGACCTTTGACCTCAAGGTCATCTGATGAGAGTCAAATTGCAATATGCGCATCATCAGAGTATATCAAACCATGGTACCAAGTTTCAGAGTAATCGGAACAAAACTGTAGGAGCAGCTGATTTCACAAAAGTGGGACAGATGGATGGACAGACTGACCCCTAACATAATCCCCCTTCAGTCTTCAACCAAAGGGCTCTTCGACCGGTGAGGGAAAAAAACACACCTCTATGATGATGTTACTGAACAAAATAATAGTCAGCAGGTTAATAATGAGCTCCATCCAGTCCCTCCAGGATTTTGCGATGTTGCGAGTGCATCAATTCACATGAAATCAGCTAATCAGGGCATTATTGCGCAACCTTGCAACTTTGTCCAATCACCGTAACTTTCCTGCAATTTTGGTCAATCCTTGTCAACGTCCGCCAGTTTCACCAATCAAATTTATCTCTGAGTGGTGCACAAACGCTCAGTCTAACCAATAAATGCATCGCTGCACCGCATTCACTTCCGTATTTACAGTAAGTATTAACGGAACACATCAGCAAAAACAGAGTGTGCGATTTAAAAACACTCACTTGCGAGGTTTCCAACACCGTCCCTTCCTCCATCTCTCCCAGCCTGCCGGTGGACGTTTTGCCATGTCTCCATCCTGACCACATGTACAAAGTGCTGGGTTTGTGTTGAAAAATCTCCGCCTGTTTCAAAAGCACCCCACCGTGGGAGTGCGCAGACGCCATAAAACCACAAACAAAACGAACAAATCTAACACAACAGCCAGTGCTCGAACATTTACAGTGGTATGAAAAAGTGTTTGTCCCCTTCCTGATTTCTCATTTTTTTGGATGTTTGTTACACTTAAATGTTTCAGATCAGCAAACAAACTTAAATATTAGACAAAGATAACACAAGTAAACACAAAATGCAATTTTTAAATGAAGATGTTTATTATGAAGGGGAAAAAAATCCAAACCTACATGGTCCTGTGTGAAAAAGTGATTGCCCCCTAAAACGAATAACTGGTTGGGCCACCCTTAGCAGAAACAACTGCAATCAACCGTTTGCAATAACTGGCAATGAGGCTTTTACAGCATTGTGGAGGAATTTTGGCCCACTCATCTTTGCAGAATTGTTGTAATTCAGCCACATGAGAGGATTTTTGAGCATGAACCACCTTTTTAAGGTCATGCTACAGCATCTCAATCGGATTCAGGTCAGGACTTTGACTAGACCCCTCCAAAGTCTTCATTTTGTTTTTCTTAAGCTACTCAGAGGTGGACTTGCTGGTGTGTTCTGGATCACTGTCCTGCTGCGGAACCCAAGTGGGCTTCTGCTTCAGGTTACAAACAGATGGCGGAGCATTCTCCTTCAGGATTTTTTGGTAGACAGCAGAATACATGGTTCCATTTACCACAGCAAGTCTTCTAGGTCCTGAAGCAGCAAAACAGCCCCAGACCATCACACTAGCACCACCCTATTTTACTGTTGGTATGATGTTTCTTTTCTGAAATGCTGTGTTACTTTTGCACCAGATGTAATGGGACACACACCTTCCAAAAAGTTCAACTTTTGTCTCGTCAGTCCACAGTATTTTCTCAAAAGTCTTGGGGATCATCAAGATGTTTTCTGGCAAAACTGAAATGAGCCTTTATCTTCTTTTTGTTCAGCAGTGGTTTTCGTCTTGGAACTCTGTCATGCAGGCCATTTTTGCCCAGTCTCTTTCTTATGGTGGAGTCATGAGCACTGACCTTAACTGAGGCAAGTGAGGCCTGCAGTTCTTTGGATGTTGTTGTGGGGTCTTTTGTGACCTCTTGGATGAGTCAGCACTGCACTCTTGGTGTAATTTTGGTCAGCCAGCCACTCCTGGAAGATTCACCACTGTTCCATGTTTTTGCCATTTGTGGATACTGGCTCTCACTGTGGCTTGCTGGAGTCCCAAAGCTTTGGAAATGGCTTTATAACCTTTTCCAGACAAATAGATCTCAATTACTTTGTTTCTCATTTGCACCAGAGTTTCTTTGGATTGCAGCATGATGTCTAGCTTTTGAGGATTTTTTGGTCGACTTCACTTTGTCAGGCAGGTCCTTTTTAAGTGATTTCTTGACTGAGAACAGGTGTGGCAGTAATCAGGCCTGGGTATGGCTAGAGAAATTGAACTCAGCTTTCCAAAGATGTCATAAACCACAGTTAATTTATGTTTTAACAGAAGGGGGGGAAATCACTTTTTCACACAGGGCCATGTAAGTTTGGAGCCCCGGTGGGGGGGCGGAGCCCCCCGAAGCTCCTGGGTTTTTATGATTTTTAAGTACCAGAACTGTGCTTAAATGACATAAAACAAACAGCTGAATGCCACTTATTACTGTATAATATTGACTTATGTTCCAAGAAGATAGCATTCCTAAAATATTCCAACAAGCATTATTCATCACATGCTTTAACACTTGATCAAATCAAAATCAGTTAATTTTATCTATTCCATAATAGAAATAAAATTCCAACATACCATTACTTTTTATAATTTCAGCATTCATTTCAGATCACCAGTTTCAATCTCCACTGAGTCGTGAGCAGTTCATTTTGCACAATCACTGATGTAGCCAAGTCTTAGAAATATTCAAAAGTTATGAGTCAATGTCCACTGTGCACTGTCAATTTCAAACTGTTTGGAATCACAAAAGTAATCTTAACTAAATTGTTTTGCTATTTTTTTCTCCTCAACATCAATGTCAGGGCGCTGCAGGAGTTTATGGGGATGGTTAACTTTTATAACCGTTTCCTCCCCCGTGCAGCCCAGCTCATACAGCCGTTGTACGCCGCACTCAAGAAACGGAAACCGCCGGACAGAGTCGACTGGACTCCGTGGACAGCGTGTTCGACAGAGAGTTAATGGCTCTCCACCTGGCCATACGCCACTTCCAGTTCTGCCTGAAAGGGTGCACCTTCACTGCGTTCGTGGACCACAAGCCGCTAACATACTTAATGTACTTTATCTTCCTGGAAGATAAAATAAAGCGGAATTCGGCGAATTAGCGGTAAAATCACATCCCTGAGAACACGCCGCCATGAATTTTTGACAAAGCATACAACGAGCCATTTGATTGGTCCAATCGTTTGCAACTATCCAATCGCAGGGCTGTTTACAATACAGCAGTAGCTTGAACACAACACATCCGGGTTATCGCGGGAGACTTGACCCGGGGAAGCGCCGAGCGCTTATGTAATCGTGTTGATTTTCGTTAAAATCGGTAACAATAAGATACCTTACCCCCCCTAAAATTTTCTCAACGGATTTAGACGATTCACAGAAATGATCAATTTGAAAATAAATCAGCGGAAATCCGCGGATCGGCGGAAAATTGCCATCCCTGTAAATAGAAATGTTGGCCGCTGAGGTGTTGGTTAATATGGGCTGTAGCCATAATCATCAAAATTAAAATAAACACTTGCAATATATCACTGTCCGTGTAATGAATCTATATATGGGTTTCACCTTCTGAAATGAGTGACAAAAATATTTAACTTTTTCATGATATTCTACTTTTTGAGATGTGCCTGTATATGTGTTGAACTTGCTTTAACTAACCACCATCCATTTCTGTTGTTCGTCTAGGCAAGAGGAAAGGAAAAGCAGCCGCCCCACAACGGACCTCGTCACTGTGGAAAGTACTGAAATCCTTTGCTTTTATAGGTAAAGTGTAAAAACCAAAGTAGCACAATTTCCACTTAATATAAAAGGGACTGAACTGAGATTTATTTGTGTGAATATTAATTACAGAATAATTGAAAATGAATGGCACATCAACTGTAAAATAAACCGCTTGTTAATGTATTTATTTTTTTGTCAGATCACTTGTGTGATCCTTTGTGAGTTATGTTCATAACTGTATCTTTTGGGGAATGGGAGTTGTTCAGTCATCAATATAATTTTAGTTTATATGTGTAGTTTACAGTCTATCATCAATAAACTAATGCAGTAACAGGACACATTACAAATATTTGAGACCCATTGTAGTGCATCCTTTTATATTTTAGCAATACAAGTACAAAGCACCGCCCACACTTGAAGCCAGGGCAAGAAGAGACACTTTTACAGACAAGACAAACTTTTATTGATAAAACTCCATATTTTGACTGAGCGACTCCATACTCGGTGATGCACACCTTCAGTTAAAGGCCAAATGTCACGTAACAGGGTACTTTAAATATCTTGAAACTAGATATAAAAGGGAACCGATCCGTTCGGGTCTTGGTGCATATGCTTCAGTAACAACGGAATATTCGTTAATTTAAAACTGCCGCGCTTGGCCTGACACGGCCCCTGGAATCGCCTGGGGAAGAAGGCGGAAGTGACGAAATCGATTGTACCCTAGTTTGATGCTTGGGGTATTTCAATTGATTGTTTATATGGAGACTGGAAGGTTGAAGTGAGCAACAAGAAAGAAAAAATTGGATATTTCACCCATACCTTAAAACGGGACCATCAGGGACAGCTGGGTAATAAGGGATACTTCTCTGGGAAATGTTTTCATACCTGTCAAGTGAGACGTTTTCGCCGTACTTCAACACCGTAAAAAGCGGCTATAAGGGACGGCGGAGCAACAAGGGACACCTCTCTGGGAAATGCCCCAAATGCAACTCGTGTTGTTATTGTCAAATATTTTAAGGATTCATGGATATTTGACAATAACAACACAACTCAGCGTCCGGCGCAAAATTTAAAAAAAAAGCAGAATTCTGTATTTGTCAGGCGATCTCTCTCTGTTCCGCAACCGCTGCACAGCTGAACGTGTTAAACCATTGTCCTAATGACTTCTCATTGTAGTGAGAATAGCTCACGCTGAGCGATCAGCCCGCCCCGACAATCTGACTAATGATTGACTCCACACTTCTCATTGCAGTGATAATAGCTCAGGCTGAGCCATCTGCCAGCACCAGCTGTGGGGGATCACACACAGGACGTGCTCCGCAACACACTCAATTTTTTTCCCCGTATATTTTTCTTTTGGGCGTACAGAAATGGCAATACGCCTGTTTTTGCTAAAATTGCATTTTCCCCGTATTTTCCTTAAAATATTTGACAATAACAACACGAACTACATTTAAAACATTTCCCAGAAAAGTGTCCCCCAACACTCCGCCGTCTCCCACAGCCGCGCTTGGCACCAAAATACGGCGAAAACGTCTCACTTGACAGGTTTGCGCCTCCATTTTCATATTGATCTGGTCAATTTCTTGACAGCAGCGGCTCTCCTCCACTGTAATAATAATGGCTTCCGAAAAATCAATATTTATGGGGCGCCCTCGACAGACCCCCTTCGGCTTTGCAATTCTGGAGGCGATTAATGTCCAGTTCAATGACATTTTCCACTGGTTCTGCTCTCTGGTCATCGTAGGAACTGTTGTCATCAGACAAAGCATCTGATTCCGTCTCGAACGGCTCGAACCTGTAAGGTTCAATGCCTCTGTCACTGTCTGAACCACTGACAAAAAAAAAAGACAAAAAAAAAAAAAGACAAAACTAAACTAATTTGTTCACAATCGCTGTCACTTTCCGTCATGATTGTCCAATGTTGATAAGTGTGAATGTGGATAGGCAGGGCAGCCAGGGTGCAACTGGTGATGTCAAAAACATGGGCGTGGTCTGGACTGGCTGTCACAAGCCAGCAAGCAAGGTGGGGTCTTCACCTGGTGTATTTTGTGCAATTATGTAAATACAGGTGGGTGATATGGTCTCCGGTATGAATATTTGGTTTAAGCTATGTGTATTTTATCTAAATTCGTTGTTATTTAGAAAAAAAAATTACGTGACATTTGGCCTTTAAAGTACTATATTCCACTCAAGTGAATGTATTAATTCATTCTGATTGCTGAGGCCACAGTAAAAACAGATGATTTTAAATGTAACCCAGCCCTTGTAAAATCAACTTTACTGAAGCGCAGCTACATGAAAATTGTGGTTAACCACTTGCACTCCGTTGTTCCGCAGGCGGGCAAGTCTCTGCGTCCTAAGGCGCACGAGGGCGCACGAGAGCGCGCTCGTGCGCCCTCGTGCGCATGACGCATGATAAGGATATTGATGGTGATGGTGTAGGTGGTGTGCCCTCCAAGCGCCACTGAAAAAAAAATCTGCAAACACAGCCGCGAACAGATTAGTTCATCTGATTGACCTCTCATTCGACTAATAAGAGCCTTGAATTGGGTTTCTGAAACCTTGACGAACCAATGAATGAAAACCTAGGAAGGAGGACCCGCCTCCCAACGCTTTGAATGCAGTGAGCCAATTGAAGCAGAGAAGTTTGTGAGCTGTTTTTTTTTTTTAAGGCTGGGTGAAGACTGACTGCTGGAGCGGATCAAAAAAGGACACAGGAAGAGCTCCACAGACCCAGCAGCATGGAGACCATCCACAAATGCAACCTGTGTGACAGAGAGTGCCATTCGTGGATCGGCATGTTCGGCCCCAGGCGGTGCTTATTTTGTATTGGTTCCAGCAGAGTAGACGTTATGATTTCTTCCATGGTCATCATAGACCAGGGGTGGGCAGTGAGGGCCATTCCACTGCAGGTTTTCTGTTCCACTCATTCTCTTCAGCAGGTGTTTGCTCTAATCAGCTTCAAGGATTGCTAATCAGTGAAAACACCTGCTGAAGAGACTAGGTGGAGTAGAAAACCTGCAGTGGAATGGCCCTCCATGGCACATGATTGCCCACCCCTGTCATAGACCGAAGGAGGCTGACGACGAAGGCTGAGTGACACACACGCCTTCGCCAGTCTTTTTTTAATTACTACTGTTATTTGTTTTGAAAAATCGTTCGCCAAAAACCGCAATTATAGAAGCACAAAACCGCAATAATGGAATTATGTTTTGATCGAGTCGCGAGACCAGAACCAGAGCGGACCAGCGTTGCGTTCGTCTGACAATGAGGAGACAAGTTCGCCCAGACTCCACTGTGAAGAGGTAAGGTGTTATAAGCTAAATTATTCTCTATCCCTGAAAATTGTAATCCAAAATGACTTTTGACCGATCAGTAAGTTACAGCTGTGTGGTTCACGAAGTCTGAAGTTCGTGCGCCGCGGTACAAGGGGTTGCTTGCAGTGTACAGGCTGTGAACGCCCCCCCACCCCCGCTATTCTTCTGCAGCGAGGGGGGGGGGCCGCGGTGACTGCACTGCTGTCCTACATCACCACATAAGGCTAATCCGTTGTGTAGCGATGGCTAAAGTCCATCCTCCCTAGCGAGCGGGGGGGGGGGGACAACCCCCCCCACACACACACACAGTAGCGGGGGGGGGGCCGCTGTGACAGCGTTGCTGTGGAAACATGCAACGAGTGTAATCTGTCATGTAGCGAGGGCCGAACTCTGTCCTTGATAGCGGGGGGGGGGACGACCCCACACACACACACACACACACACACAGACACAGCCCTGAGTGTGACCTTTCCTTTGAGCCTAAAATGAAGCTTCTACATTGAATTATTCAAAAGTTACAGACGTTTTTCCAAACTGTGCCATTTGGCACAATTTGGCACAGTTCCAAAACGCCTGGGAACAGCCTGAGAACAAAGCTGTGTAAAATATTCATTTTTTGTGGTATTGTTACCAAATTTGGATCTCAGCTGGATAACACTTGGTTCTACATTTCTGTTGCATTTTCCAGCCGGATCGGACAGCTGTGTGTTATTTACAAGCATTTGTATCCAAAAAAACACTGTGTCCAAATTTTTTTTCTTCAAGTTCAGTATGTTTAGATGACTGTAACTCAGTGGCCGGAGCACGTAGAGAGATTATGTTTTTTTTGCCAAAAAATTCAAAGTGTTTTCTTTTAAATGAGACCAACCCCATGAAGATGCTGCAAAGGGTTGAAGAACAGCTTTCGATTTACTTTGGGCACGTTATTTTTTGGAATTTTTAGGAAAATTGAATGGAATGCAAGTGGTTAAATACAACAACGAAGTACTTTATATTCACATTGGAAATGTAATCGCTCCTGTTTTGTTTTTCATTTGAATTCTTGGATGGAATATGGGTGGGCAATATAAGCTGCGGCTTCAGCCATCACCCATTTCAGATAACCTATGCTGAACTGTATAATCAGAGGAGATATTGTTTAATTCGACCTTGTTAGATTTTTCCCCCCTTTGTTATATCATTCTATTTTCTTTTATTCTTTACTTTTAATCTATCCGAAATAAAGATTCATTCATTCATTCACATTCCACCACTGGCTTTTAGCAACAAGTGTATTTCCCAAATATGTTTTAAACTTGCTTTAATTAACCACCACCCATTTCTGTCTTTTGTCTAGGCAAGAGGGAAACGATCCACCCAAACTGGACCTTGCGTCACTATTTACAGAGATGCAGGCCTAAGATCTGCTGAACTGGGACCAGTGTGAGCTGCACATCCCAGCTGCTGAGTGACCCATTCTAACGTTTTTTGGGTTTTTTTTTTTTTACAGTTTGAATTTTGCACATTCTGCATAATCTGTAATTTGCTGCTGATTGTAATAAACAATTTAGTGACTTCTGTGTTTGCATCATGATTTTCTATTTTGTCTGTTAACACACTGGTGGGGAAAGAGTCAACAGTACAAACCATTAATGGGTGACCTTGAAAATAATGGCTCATTTTTAAGAAAAGTAACCAAAACAATTATTTTATTAACTGAAGACTGTATTGTTGGATGTGCCACCGCAGAAGACCCTGCATACTTTAGTGATAGCACCGGTATATATATATTTTTTTTTGTTACTTATTTGTACCCGTAGGTAGATTTGTTTTGCAATCTGGTGACACGCCACCAGCTGCTGGTCGCTGCGTGCGCAAGCGCCCCGTATCCCTAACCTGCATGTTTTTGGCATGTGGGAGGAAACCGGAGAAATCCTGGAGTAAACCCACGCAACACGGGGAGAACATGCAAACTCCACACAGATCACTGTTGGTCGGGGGCTGGGATCGAACCCACGATCTCACGATCCCCGCGATCCTCCGGCCGAGGGTAAACTGTGCTGCCACAGTGCTAACCACTGCGCCACCGTGCAGTCCGGTATATGGAGGAATTCTGGGCCATACTAGCATCTGTTCTTCATCATAATGGGTTTGGGCAGGGGTGTCCAATCATGTGCCATGGAGGGCCAAGACCCTGCAGGCTTTACCTCCAGTGTCTTCAACAGCAGATTCCACTGAATTTCTCCCACTGACTGCAGATCAGTGAAAACACCTGCTGAAGAGACTGGGTAGAAGAGAACCTGCAGGGTCTTGGCCCTCCATGACACATGATTGGAAACCCCTGGGTTAGGGTTTAATGGGATTTAACATTTTAACACAAACTGCTTTATGGTTCATAATCCTGTTGACAGACTTACACCAAACCAAAAGTGATTTCTCAAACTGCTGGATTGTTCTTAGACAGCTTTTCCAGTCTGTTAGTATTAAATTTGTGCCACATGGTGGTAACCTTCACATATAAAAAAAGAGACATCTGCAAAAACTTCACAGGTTTATTGTCAGTGCAATACTACATGAATGCATGTATAGTACATTGTTGATGCAGAGAATATACAGTATATTTCTACAGTACATGTATCTAGTAAATCAAGCATTTTCCATGTAACCTTGTGACTGCATTATTTTAATTGCTTTTAATCCTAGGTCAAGTTTGTTTTGGCCTTAAATGCATCATAACCGTCAAATATATCTTATTATACCTAACTCAGTACTGTTTACTTTTTGAATATATATTTTGTGGCTAATATAGTTATTAACCTGGTGATCAAGTTGTGTCAGCTGATCATTTTTTGCTATGACACCACCTCAGACTCAGTGCTGCTGGAGCAGGTACATCCATGACGTCTCAACAGTCTCTCCATGATTTTCACGCAGATCAGAGCAATTTGTTGCACAGGAAATAAACGTTTCTACAGACATTCTTAAGCTCTATAACAACTGATCGTTTGTGAAGGTGGGGTGACATCAGTGATGGGCTGTGTTGACATTAGTGACAGGCTGTGTTGAACGCCCAGACGGACCATTTGAAGCGGTAATTTTCCCACAACAGAGCCATCTGAAACACACACACACAGCATACATATTTCAGTACCTAACAGCGATAACTTGCAGACGATACAGTGTAGTACGACATATTTATAGCAAACTAGCATTGGCAACCATTAGCTTACCGTCATATATGACCTAGTTTGTATCCACGTCTTTGGCTCGCCCAGAAGCTGCAGTACTATTCCAGAGTGTTTCGTCTCACTGCCTGTCCCCTTGTCTGGCGGTCCTTTTTGGCATTTACTGTGGCAAAAAGCCACAGACCGAGGAGTTGCCTTGTACAGCCGCCATGTTATGTTTTGCTTGGGTTGCGTGTTTTACATCACGGGAGTGTGACGCCGCCTTGCTGTAAAAAAATCCCGCCCACCCCAGCTTTACCCAGCTGCTATGGAGGCACAACCGAGGCCGAAACGAGTAGTGGTGAGTCAAGTCGCGTTAGGCCAACTGGGGCTAGTGGAAAAGGGCCATTACAGCTGCTCGCAGCTTTAATATTATTTTTATATTTATCGTTGATGTACAGCACTTTGTGTCAACTGTCGTTTTTAAAGAGCTTTATAAATAAAGTTGGATTGGATTAAAAAAAATTAACATTAGCCATAAAATAATCAACAAATTTATAATAGTCTCAAATGTACAAGAGAAAATTACAAATTTGAGGAAAACTTACAAATATAGATAAATTTACAGAGAAAAGTAGAAAACTATAAGAAAATTGTTATAAATTTTTGGAGAAAAACCTCAAACCTTCAAGACTGAAGTCAATACTCAAGTTTTTAAGTAGGTGCTCTTTGCACCCTTAACTCAACTAGAAATTTTTGGTTGTCTACTTTTAATTATTAATTTCATAGCACTGCTTTTACATGAGTAGAATTTCTGGCTGCTATACCCACCTCTGATCATATAATTTAAGTATGAATGAGTAAATTACTATAATAAATGTTTTTTCCCTTTCCTACTCTTCGTCAAAGGAAAAAAGAAACACTAGAATAAAAATACAAAAAAATACACATTTTGGTTATTTATGCAAACCATGAAAAAAAAAATCCTGCAGGACAAAATGTGACACTTGGTATTTTCTAGCCTGTTTCTATACCACCATAGACAGAGAGAGAACCTGAATTAGACAGGGCTCAAAGAGGGAAAGATGAGACAGAAGAGAGGAGCCAAGGAGAGGAAAGTGTTCAGGCAGAGGGTCCAGGAGAGGTGAGAGCAGAGGAAGGAGAGAAGGATGACACCAGTAAAAAGTCGAAACACAGGACATCTGGGTGGGACCCCAACTGGCCCAGTATTCCAACATTCAAGCCTTGGTAGTACAATACTTCAAATGGTAAGTTCGATATGCAATATTACTGTGCAAAATAAAAAAAAAATAGTGTAAAATTAACACTTCCGGTTTCAATTGTGTCATGTGTTTCTCCCCCCCCCACCGAAAAATATGTTGCCACCGCGCCAAGGTCTTTAAGCCAGAGGAAACACTGCTACCTGGTTTGTGGAGTGAGCACATAAACCCATGAGCAATTTAAAAAAAAAACAACAACTATAAATCATTAGAGGCTCATGTTCAATTAACCAATGGACAGTCCAGCCACCTCAAATCTTCTGGGTGAACGACCAGAAAACCATCATTTGCACAAAGGTAAGCAGTCATTGTTTCTACCCAGTTTTCTGCACTAACGTGTCTCTGCAACTACAGGCATTTCTAAGTCCCAGTGGTGAAACGTTGGATTTATGTTCACATTAGTCATATGATGCTTGATAAGTATATGCACATTATTACACAACTGGACATTAAATACTAATCCAGCAATGTGATAAGTCTGACATTCGTGCCGGTGTACCGAAGAAAATTACCGGAATAATTAGCTGCTATAAAAACATCCTAAACCAGGACAGTGATGTTTTTATAGTCACCTGAAAGAGCAGAATCTGCTGAATTTAACGATGCCAAACATTCTAATGACTTCAGTCCCCAGCTAATAGTAAATCATGCCTAATGAAGGCAATGTGCCTCTGGGAACCCCAGCACTGTGTGTACCAGTTTGTGTCCAGGTTTTTTTGTTTGTGATAGTTTTATCAGTATGATAACACAGCAGATAGTTTTATGCAGCATTGCTTTATGTACCTGTGAGCTCTGCTCAGCAACAACTGGTGGTGCAGCTCCAGTCATTTCTGACTGCTCAGTGTGCCTTTTTCTTTACTTCATGACCGAGATGTAATGATGGCTTTTTAAATGTCTAGTTAGTATTTGGATTAAACAACAAACATGTCCAAACGGGACACAAAATGGCCAAATTATTAAATTAAATTTCAAGGAAGACATTACAATAGGTCTGGAATATTTGTAAACGTGTCCCATTAGTTGACTTGATGTCACTTGGTCCCATTAGATATAATTTAATGAGCTATTTGGTCATTTTGTGTAATGCTAGTTACTACAAGAATGGCCACTTGTCATTAAATATTTTGGGGGCGTTTGATGGACTTTTACTGTCCCATAAAAATAATTTATTGAAAAAATGATTTATTTGGATGTTTTCTAGGGGGTTGGGGTCCCATTCGGTCCATTTGGTCCCGTTCGCTGTTTAGTCCAACCGGTCTGAGGAAGGGCAGGTGGCCCGAAACGTTACTGATAAACAAATACTTAATGGAAGCTTTTCGGTGTGCGGCTTGTCTTTGATTTTTCTGATGTGTTTTGGGGTCCAACATCTGACCAGGTGGACTGTGTGATGTGCGCATCATCTTTATTATTTTTTAAATAACAACTTACCTTGGTGAAAATGCTGGGAACACACCACGTGTGCAGGAATATTGTCAAAGCTGATGTCTTTCCTTCTGACCACTACAATCATCCCATCCGAAATCTCTTTGTTACCTTGGAGACCCGATTCTCTCCACTTTCCTTCCAAGTCGAGAAGCTAAAAAAAGGGTATGCTGGTATCAGTCTTTTCCCACGCCACTCGTGACAGCAGTTGTTGTATTTGATAACGCAGCAAAATGTCCCCATTCTAACGCTGCGTGGTATTCAGAGGAATAAGTGTGTCTGGCCCAGGGGGGTTGGTTGGGGGGGGCTGCGGAGTGGGCCGGGGGGGTAAGCTGTGGCCCCCGGCCAGATGACCTCGCCTCCCGGGAGGTTCTGGGTCTGGCCCTGGGCCTCTGCTGCTGCACCCACCCCATGTGTGTGTGTGTGTGTGTGTACGTGTGTGAGAGTGGGTGTGAGTAGGGGTGTGTGTGTGAGCTGGTGCGGAAGTGGGTGTGTGTGGGCATGTGGGGCTGTGTGTGGGTGTAGGTGGGCATGTGTGATGGTGCATGTGTGCACATGAGGGTGGGCGGGTGTGTGTGTGTGTGTGTGTGTGTATGGGTGCGGTTACCTGTGGGTGGATGTGCGGGGGTGGAGGATGTGTGTATGGGTAGAACTTCGTTGGGTGGCGGGGGTGGGGCAGTCCACCTAGTAGCATGAGGGTTGGCGATTCAAGACCTGCTTGTCCCGGCCGCCCTGCTGTTGTGTCGCAGGGCGGGGCACTTTGTAGCATTGCCCCTGGTGTCATTGGCGGCAGGTGTGTGTGGGTGCTCGGAGGTGGTTGGGGGGGCCATTGGCGTGGGTTGATGGCCGTGTTGCCATTGGGCTGCTCCGGGGTGGCTGTGGCTGCGGGGCGGCCTGCTGCTGTCGGTGTGCATCTGGAGTGGGTGGTTGGTGGGCTTGTGTGGGCACTTGGGGGTGTCGCTTGGCATGTGAGGCGCCGTGTGGGTCTGGCCCATTGTTCACTATTGTGACTATTGTTGTTGTGCATGTTTGTGTGTGCAAGATGAATGGGTATGGCTGCCCCATCATGTTTGTGGTGCTGGGAACACCAGGGCGCAACACTGGTGTGTCCTGGGCTGCTCGGCCTGGCAGCCCTCACCCTGGGTTGGGATTTGGGGGTAGTGGGTGGCCTCATGAACCAGTCTGCAAGATGGCTTCTGGGGGGGGGGGGGGGGGCGCCTTGCTTTTGGACCGCCTCCCTCCCAGTCTTATTTCCCGCCTCCCCCCTCCCCCTGATTCTGGGTGGAATATACATTTTCTTGGAATACATTTAGGGCTTTGGGGCAGGGGTGTGCCGCACTGTGTCAGCGAAGGGGATACTTCTGCTGCACGGCAGGGCTGCCCTCACCTCAATTTTAATTGCATTTTAGACACTGAGGGCTTGGAGGAATGGGGGCCCCGCTGCCTATTGCAGTGGCTAGTGGTGCTCCAACCACCATCCCCCCAGTTTTAACTGCACTATGGTAGTCCACACATTTACACACAATCACATCATACAACCGACATACACCTACCATGTTTTGTGCAAGGGGGAGGTGGGGTGGGAGTCTTCTCCCACCCCGGTTATCCTCCTACTGCTGGGGGCCTGGGACCCGTCATGTTGTCAAAACCCCTAGGTGCTGCTGAATGTATAGATACAACCAAGGGAGTGAGAGAGGGACTGAATAACAGAGTAAGCGAGAGTGAGGGAGTGATGAATGGAGGTGGTGATGGTGGGTCGGTTTTGTGTGACGCTTTGCATGTCGGGTGGCATCTCAGGGCGCCTGTGGTGATCTGCTGATCAGTTGCTCGGGTGGGTGCTGGGGGTGGGGGTCTGCTTTTGTGACTGCGGCTGCCCTGGGGTGGGTGGCCGCCGGCCTGTGCCGGCGGTCTCCCCGACTGCTGCCAGGCGCTGGTGCACATTCAGGCTCACTGCATCTACATCACAGTCGCCCTATGAAATAAGGGTGAATGAGGGTGGGTGAGTGTGAAGGGGACAGCAAGAATGGATGTGAGTAGGTCGGAGTGTGAGTGAGTGCTTGCGTGGGTGAACATGAGTGGGTGTGGGTGACCCCGAGGGCGAGTTGGCGTGAGATTGAATGGGTACAGACGTGAGAAAGAATGGGTGGGTCCGGGTGAATGAGAGTGAGGGAGTGCATGTGGGTGCGTATGGGAGCATGAGGGCGTGAAGGTGTGGGGATGGGTGTGTCTGCGAGTCGGGAGGTGCTGGATTGAGGGAGGCAGTGCCTCTCGGCTATGTGGGCTCCCCTGGATGGGAAAGATTTCTTTGGGCATGGGGGTCCCCGGGGGGTGCGGCGATGGTGCTGGGGGGGGCTGGGGGGGCTGTGCTGCAGGGGTGCAGGCCAGTGTCCGGCCCAGGGGGTGGGGTCGCTGGCCTCCCGGCGCCTGGGGACTGGCAGGGTGTGAGTCCCTGGGGGTCTGGTCCCGGGGGTGTGAGTCCGCCGCGCTGGCCACCTAGCCTCCCTCCCTCAATCATCCCTTCAGGGGTGGATGCCTGGCTTTCCTGGGGCTTGCTGACCTCGGGCATTTGTGCCTTGTGGGGGTTGGTGGCGCTGCCTTGCCTGCTCAGGGTTCCCAGGGGGAGAGCTGCTGCAACCGCCCCCCCCCCTTTGTATGTTTCCTGACAAACCACTCACATGCACACACTTATTTTGCAAGCGCTCTCATATATACGCACACAGACGCACACGCACAAATGTCTCTCCTTTAACAGGTTCAGATACCAGACTCGTGTTGAGACATCTTCGGTGGAAGAAGCAGTTTGTCTTCGGTTGTTTTAATTGTTGGTTTGTTTGTCGTTTTGTCTGTTCCCTTCCATTTTCTTTCCCCCTTCACACACTTCCTTTCCCTATTCCTCATCCTGTCGGGTCCTCCATGGGTAAACTAATTTAAATAAAGTACTAAAAGTTATTACAGGAGGAGTTTACAACAATATACAGTACATAGTTAGGTACTGTATAAAGCTCCTTTTGGCAAAGTAAATCTGTTTTGGTCTGTTTTGGCACAGTAAGGGTGACAGATCTCTGTTCTGCTTACCTAGCTGCCTGACAGGACAAGGGGAAAAAAAGGGGGAATAATAATGTGATTGAAAGGACCACACTGGAAATAAGTGTTTTCACTTTCATGTGTCATCCTGGATTTTGTACGACGTTTTATATGCACATTTACATTTCCTATGTTAGTAAACCAGATTCAGAGTCATTT
The DNA here is from genome assembly GCA_020510985.1 of Pholidichthys leucotaenia. Taxonomy (NCBI): domain Eukaryota; kingdom Metazoa; phylum Chordata; class Actinopteri; order Cichliformes; family Pholidichthyidae; genus Pholidichthys; species Pholidichthys leucotaenia. The sequence continues at coordinate 275,916,080 of CM035841.1, read as the reverse complement.
TTATCCAAACGAATAAATAAATAACAGACTGAAGCAACCCTCTCAAAAACTTCAGCTTAACCGCATTTGCTGCTCCTGACTAAACAGACAAGCAGAACACTCTTCCCGCAATTCCTCGCAGTTTTTTCGTCAGGTGACGTCAAGCGCCCATTCTTAATAGCAGAAGTTTCTGTTTAATTTACAAATCACTGTTTAATGGGAAATTTTTGACAATCCTGTGCTTCTCTTGTTATGCTATACAGAATATGACTGCAGTAAACTGGAAAAAACATCTGCTTTAAAATTTGTAATTCTTCCCACAACTTTTAGTGCAAACAAACAAAAAAAAAAAAACTCTCAAAACGTCACAACTTTTATCACAAGATTTTAAAAAACCTCCTGTGAATTCAGGCTTTTTGCACCGCAACAATTATAAAAAAAAATCCTGCAAAATCCTGGAGGGACTGCTTTATGCGCTGTACAGTAATAAGGCATAAGAAATGTTAACCTTGACCTTTGATCTTTTGACCCCAAACCCATAGTCAGAGTTCAGGATCCCAAGGTGAACCTGTGCTACTTAAATATGGCTGCGCATTCACACACTGTGGCTAGATGCGCCGGACTACTGCACTTGTTTTTGTAAGTATTTTTCTGCCTTCTTCTGTGCTCCTTCTGTGATGGACTAATTCCCTACAGTGGATATAAAAAGTCTACACACCCCTGTTCAAATGCCAGGTTTTTGTCCATCCATCCATCTTCTACCACTTTTCCGGAGGTCCGGGTTGTGGAGGCAGCAGTTCAAGCAGAGAAGCCCAGATCTTCCTCTTCCCAGCCACCTGCTCCAGCTCTTCAGAGAGGATACCAAGGCGTTCCCAGGCCAACTGGGAGACGTAGTCTCTCCAGCGAGTCCTGGGTCTGCCCCGGGTCTCCTCCCAGTGGGACGTGCCCGAAACACCTCAAGTGGGAGGCGTCCAGGAGGCATCCTAATCAGATGCCCAAACCACCTCAACTGGCTCCTTTCAATGTGGAGGAGCAGCAGTTCTACTCCAAGCCTCTCCCGGATGACTGAGCTCCTCACCCTATCTCTAAGGGTGAGTCCAGCAATCCTACAAAGAAAGCTCATTTCAGCTGCTTGTGTACACGATCTCATTTGTTCAGCCATCACCTAAAGCTCATGACCATAGGTGAGGGTAGGAACATAGACTGCCCAGTAAATCAACAGCTTTGCCTTAGAGCTCAGCTCCCTCTTCACCACAACAGACCGGAGATGCTGCTCCAATCCATCTGTCAATCTCTCGCTCCATTCTCCCCTCACGTGTGAATAAGACCCCAAGATAATTAAACTCCTCCACTTGAGGCAGGAGCTTGTCCCCATCCTGGAGAGGACAATCCACCGTTTATCAACTGAGGACCATGGACTCAGACTTGGAGGTGCTGATTCTCATCCCAGCTGCTTCACACTCAGTGGCAAACCGTCCCAGTAAGAACTGTAGGTCATTGCTGGATGAAGCCAGCAGGACAACATCATGTGCAAACAACAGAGATGAGATCCTGTGGTCACCAAGCATGACACCCTCCATCTGCTAGTTGCACTTAGAAATCCTGTCCATAAAAATTATGACCAGGATCGGTGACAAAGGGCAGCCCTGGCGTAGTCCAACTCTCACTGGGAATGAGTCAGATCAAGTGGCGGCAATATGAACCAAGCTCTCACAATGGTCGTACAGAGACCGAATAGCTCGTAACAACAAGCCCGGTACCCCATACTCCCAAAGCACCCCCCACAAAAAAACATGAAGGACGCAGTCGAATGCCTTCTCCAAGTCCGCAAAACACATGTAAACTGGTTGGGCAAACTACCACAAACCCTCAAGGATTCTTGAGAGGGTAAACAGTTGGTCCAATGTACCACAACCAGGATGAAAATCACATGGCTCCTCCTGAATCCGAGGTTCGGCCAATGGCCAGACTCTCCTCTCCAGTACCTTGGCACAGACCTTCCCAGGGAGGCTGAGTAGTGTGATCCCGCTAAAGTTGGAGTACACCCTCCAGGTCCCCTTTACTGAAAAGAGGAACCACCACCCCAGGTTGCCATGCCAAAGGCACTGTCCCCGACCTCCACGCAATGTTGCAGAGGCGTATCAACCATCACAGCCCTACAGCATCCACGGCCTTGAGGTACTCGGGGCGAATCTCATCCACCCCCGGGGCCTGGCCACCAAGGAGCTTTTTAACCACCTTGGCGACCTCAGCCCCTGTGATGTGCGGCCATCTTCCTGGTCTACAAGCCTTGCTTCCTCTGTGGAAGGCATGTCAGTGGAATTGAGGAGATCCTCGAAGTATTCCTTCCACTGTCCGACGATATCCCCAGTCAAAGTCAGCAGCGCCCCATTCCGCACCAGTGTGGACAGGGAGCTGCTTCCCCCTCCTGAGCCGCCGGACTGTTTGCCAGAATCTCTTCTAGGCCAACCAAAAGTCTTGTTCCATGACCTCACTGAACTCCCCCCACACCCGAGTTTTTGCTTCAGCAACCACCCGAGCTGCCCTCCACTTGGCCTGCCGGTTCACCTCAGCTGCTTCGGGAGTCCCACAAGCCAACCAAGCTTGAAAGGACTCCTTTTTCAGCTTAATGGCCCTCCTCACCACTGGTGTCCACCACTTGGTTCGGGGGTTGCCACCACAAGATGCACCGATGACTTTGCGGCCACAGCTCTGGGCAGTCGCTTCAACAATGAAGGTGGAGAACATGGCCCATTCAGACTCCGTGTCTTCAGACTTCCTCAGAATGTGATTGAAGGTCTTCCAGAGGTGGGAGTTGAAGACCTCCCAGACAGAGGCCTCAGCCAGACGTTCCCAGCACACCCTCACTATACGTTTGGGTCTACCAGGTCTGAATGGCTTCCTCTCCTGCCATCGTATCCAACTCACCACCAGGTGGTGATCAGTTGACAGCTCTGCACCTCTCTTTACCCAAGTGTCCAAGACATACGGTCACAGGTCTGATGACACAATAACAAAATCGATCATCGACCTGCGACCTAGGGTGTCCTGGTGCTAGGTGTACATATGGACACCCTTATGCTTGAACATGGTGTTCTTTATGGACAAACTGTGGTTAACACACAAGTCCAATAACTGAACACCACTCGGGTTCAGATCGGGCAGGCCGTTCCTCCCAATCACCCCCCTCCAGGTTTCACTGTCATTGCACACATGCGCACTGAAGTCCCCAGTAGGACAATGGAGTCTCCAAGAGGAGCACCCTCCAGCACCCCAGTCACAGACTCCAAAAAGGGTGGGTACTCTTAACCATCACTTGGTGCATAGGCACAAATGATGGTCAGGACCCGTTTCCCAACCTGAAGGCGCAGGGAAACAACCCTTTCACCACCGGAGAAAACTCCCAATATAGAGGCAGCGAGGTGGGGGGGGGGATACACGAAAACCCACCCCTGCACGTCAGCTCTCGCCCGGGGCGACTTCAGAGTAGGCCAAGCTCCAGTCCCTCTCCAGGAGACTGATTCTGGAACCAGAGCTGTGTGTTGAGGTGAAGCCAACTATATCTAGCCAGTATCTCTCAACCTCATGCACCAGTTCAGGCTCCTTCCCCACCAGAGAGGTGGCATTCCATGTCCCAAAAGCCAGTTTAGGAAGCTTGGGATCAGACCGCCAAGGTCTCTCCCTTCGACCGCCACCTGATCCACATAGCACCGGACCCCCATGGTCCCTCCTGCAGGTGGTGAGCTCACTGGAGAGTGGACCTATATAACTCCTTTGGGCTGAGCCTGGCCGAGTCCAATTGGCAGAAACCCGGCCACCAGGCGCTAGCCATCAAGCCCCTTCCCCAGGCCTGGCTCCAGGTTGGGGCCCCGGTAACCCCATACCGGGTGGGATACACTAAATCCTTGTTCGAGCATTCATCCTGACAGTATGTTGGATCGTTCTTAGTCTGGCTTTTTACCCAGGACCAGTTTATCTTCGGTGACCCTACCAGAGGCAAATTGCCCCAGACAACACAACTCCTGGGATCACTAGGGTACGCAAACCCCCCACCACGATAAGGTGATGATCCATGAGGGGCCAGGTTTTTGTGATGTAAAAAAATAAGACCAAGATAAAGGAAAGGGGAAAAATTAAAAACTTACAATAACATGGTTGTGGGTGTTTTTATTTATTAGGGGTCCAATGTGTGACATTGGTGGCAAAATTTAAAATTGATCAAATCTGCACATGAAATTGACTAATCACTATCCAATTGTGTCAGGTTTATGAAACTATTAACTATTTTCGTAACGGCATTCGCGTTCAGGAACTCTTGAGGATGAGCGCTCACTTCAACTACTTGTAAATGGAGACGTAAACGGGACACTCGGGCTTTTGTTTCCCCGTGTGCCAATGCACTTTGCAATGGCACACGTTTTACACGAAACAACTTCAACACTTCCAGTATTTTTCACGCATCAAAACTCATCAACAGCTACATTTTCATGACATATTAAGATGTGATAACGTGTATACATAACTTCAAATTCTCCCTGTTTGTTGGATAAGACGTAAAATCACAAAAGGCGTAAATGCGGGACACGGAAGTTTGGACCTTCGATAACTTCAATATAAAGTGACCACGGTTAATCCTCTCCACATGGGTTGAGCACATCCGGGGTAGAGAAAATAAAAGTGTTTTCCCAGGGCGGTCACCTCGCCAGACGGGGCTGCGCGCGGCCGACCAAGACCGAAGACGTAAATTTTTTAAAGGACACCATATTCGATGTGTCATAAATGTTTGAGATTTTATTGAAATATTCTACATCTGAGCTTCACAAAGACTGATCTCCTTTTTACGTGTATGGTTTGGGATTTGAAAGGTGCAAAGTGAAAAGCATCAGCACTTCCTGTTTTCTGGTTACTTTACCAAATAACTTGCATGTTGCTGCGTAAATTCGGGGACACGGAAATTTACGTCGTACGAGTAAATTTGCAGGGGTCGCCGTACAAAAACCATAGATCCGATCACATTGGGGAATGTTTTATTTTGAATTTGCATTACAACTCTGTTATCTCTTGCATAAATGAGTAGAAAGAGTTACTCAGAGATCACTTTACAGTACTTTGAAATTGATGCGATTTTCATGTCACACAAAGACTGGGAAAAATGAGGGGACACGACCAATAGTTTCGATTCTAACGGCAAAATCAATGATTTTTTTTTAAAATTGCAATGCAAGTCTGAAACTCTTTTATGTTCCCTTGCATATTATAAAAACGAAACCGACATCTGCAAATTACAGAAAAAGAGAGAGCGCTTGAAAGTCGGATACCCCTGATATAGTGCACTGGACCCCCCCCCCCCCCAAAAAAAACACCCTTGTATAAATATGCACAACAATAACTAATACTTTGTGGCAGCACCTTTGGCTTTTATTGCAGCAGTCAGACTTTTGAAGGTTTTGTGCCAACACTGATTGGTTATTTGGAACTGTTCATAATTCCTTCCACCTTAACTAAGGCCCCAGTTCCAGCTTCAGATAAAACAGACCCAAAGCATGATGCTGCCACCACCATGCTTCACTGTAGGTATGGTGTTCTTTTGGTGATGAGCAGTGTTGTGTTTGTGCCAAATATACTTTTTGGAATTATGGCCAAAAAGCTCAACCTTGGTTTCACCAGACCATAACACATTTTCCCACATGCGTTTGGGAGATTTCAAATGTGTTTTTGCAAACTGTAGCCGGGCTTGGACATTTTTCTTTGTAAGATAAGGATTCTGTCTTGCCACCCTAGACGGGAGATTGTTGTCACATGTACTAAACAACCAGTACTTGCCAGAAATTCCTGCAGCTCCTTCAATGTTGCTGTCGGCCTCTTGGCAGCCTCCCTGACCAGTTTTCTTCTCGTCTTTTCATCAATTTTGGAGGGACATCCAGTTCTTGGTAATCTCACTGTTGTGCCATATTTTCTCCACTTGATGATGACTGTCTTCACTGTGTTCCATGGTATATTTAATGCCTTGGAAATTCTTTTGTACCCTTCTCCTGACTGATACCTTTGAACAATGAGATCCCTCTGATGCTTTGGAAGCTCTCTGCGGACCATGGCTTGTGCTGTAAGATGCGGCTACAAAAATGTCAGGAAAAGCCTACTAGAACAGCTGAACTTTATTTGGGGTTAATCAGAGGCACTTTAAATGGTGGCAGGTGTGTGCTGACTCCCATTAGCATGAGGTTGAATGTGACTGGTTAATTCTGAACACAGCCACATCCCCAGTTATAACAGGGTGTGCATATTTATGCAACCAGGTTACTGTAAGTTTTTTATTTTTCCCCTTAAAAGATTTCAGTTTGTTTTTCAATTGGGTTGTACAGGTTATAGGTCAAATTAATGGTAGAGAAAGTTTTGAAATTATTTATCTTGGTCTCATTTTTTTACATCACAAAAACCTGGCATTTGAACAGGGGTGTGTACATTTTTTATGTCCACTGTACAGTCACCAGGAACTACTAGGCACTGGTCGCCAACTTACCTCCGACATCTCCAGTGCTTATTCCAGTAATCACCACCACATCCCTGAGGAGCTCGACAGACCTCCAGGTACTCCGTGGTTTGTTATTGGGCCCTGCAAACGGCATAGATGGCAAGAGAGAAAGCAGAAACAAGGCTGCAGGGCTGGCCTCCGTGCCCAGCTGCAAAAACAATGCACCAAACCACCGTTACTATCAATTTTCCTCACCAATGCCAGATCCTTCCCCAACAAAATGGATGAGCTGCGATCAGAGATCAACAACAGTCGCTACATCTGGGACTGTTGTATTCTGATTGTGACCGAGTCATGGCTTCACCTACATATCCTAGACGCCGCCGTGGATCTACCTGGCAGAACTAAACACCGCTTCGACCCCAACACTAATTCTGGTAAGGGTAGAGGTGGTGGGCTCTGTGCTTATGTGCTCTGTAGCGGCCATGTCCTTCCTGTGTAGGCCTTTTTATCTTCCCCGCAAGCTAAATGCATTAATTGTAACAGCTGTTTACATTCCTCCAGACACTAACGTTAGCTTAGCACTCAATTACCTCCAGCACATTGTCAGAAGACAGCAAAGAGATCACCCCAACGCAGTCCACATTATTGCAGGGGATTTTAACAAAGCATGCTTAAAAACTGTCCTCCCCAAATTCCACCAATGCGTTAAGTGTCCCACAAAAGGAGAAAGAACACTGGATCATGTTTACAGCAACATTAAGCACGCCTACAGAGCCACCCCCTCCCCCACCTCAGACCATCTCTCCCTGCTTCTAATACCTGTCTACACCCCTCTCAGGAAGAGTTCCCCCCAACCAAACAGAAAATTAACACCTGGCCTGAAAATGCTCTCCTCCAACTACAGGACTGCTTTGCCTGCACTGACTGGAGCATCTTTGAACAGCAGGACCTGTACTCCTACACCGAGTCTGTCCTTTTCTACATTAAATGCTGTGTAGAAAATGTGGCAGTCACCGAACACATCAGGGTCTTTCCAAATCGGAAACCCTGGATGACCAGTGAAGTCCATGCTCTGATCAGAGCCCCCAACTCAGCCTTCAGACAGAGGGACAGCTCTCTGTGCAGCACTGCAAGAGCCACCCTGAGAAGAGGCATAAAACTTGCTAAGAACGCCTATAGGAGGAAAGTGGAGGGCTTCCTCACAAACAACAATCCCTGACAGATGTGGAGAGGCATCTAGGCCCTCACCAACTACAGGGGCCAGGGCCCCCAGCATAAGACAGCAGCCCCACTCTGGCAGAGGAGCTTAACAGCTTCTTTGCCTGGTTTGAACACACCTCCTCCCCAAACTCATGCACCCCATCCTCCCCTCTCCCCCCTCCCCCTTCTCTCTACAGATGCACAAGGTGAGGAGGCAACTGAGAGCAGTAAACCCCCGCTGGTCCAGATGGCATCCCAGGAGCGGTGGTCAAAGAATGTGCAGACCAGCTGGCAGGGATCATCATCAAGCTGTTCAACCTCTCCCTGATGTACTCCAACATCCCCTCCTGCCTCAAAGCCTCCACCATCATCCCCATCCCCAAAAAGTCTGCAATTGCTGGCCTGAATGACTAAAGACCCATAGCACTCATGTCTGTAGTCATAAAGTGTTTTAAGCGACTGGTGTCCCAGCACATCAGGGACTGCCCCCCCCCCCCGACCCCCACCAGTTTGCCTACAGGGAGAACCGGTCTAGAGAAGACGTCATCGCCACCAGTTTCCACAGAGCGCTGAGCCACATGGAGAACTCAAGGAGCTACATGAGGATGCTCTTTGTGGACTACAGCTCAGCTTTCAACACCATCATCCCAGACATCCTGTTCAATAAACTGCACCTCCTCCAGATATCCCCCTCCCCACGTGCTCCTGGATAAAAAAAAAAACTTTCTCACCAACCTCCCACAAACAGTCAGACTTGGCCCCCACCACTCCTATACATTGTCTCTCAGCACTGGCTCCCCCCAGAGCTTTGTGCTAAGCCCACTACTGTACTCCCTGTACACCTTTGACTGTATTCCAACCACCGTCATCGTGAAGTACCATCTTGGTTGGGCTCATCACCGATGACAATGAGAAGGCATATACAGACGTGGACAAAATTGTTGGTACCCCTCAGTTAATGAAAGAAAAACCCACAATGGTCACAGAAATAACTTGAATCTGACAAAAGTGGTAATAAATAAAAATTCTATGAAAATTAACCAATGAAAATCAGACAATGCTTTTGAATTGTGGTTCAACAGAATTATTTTAAAAAACAAACTCATGAAACAGGCCTGGACAAAAATGATGGTACCCCTAGAAAAGATTGAAAATAATGTGACCATAGGGACATGTTCAACCAAGATGTGTCCTCTAATTAACTTCACAGGTGTCTACAAACTTGTAATCAGTCAGTCGGCCTATTTAAAGGGTGACAAGTAGTCACTGTGCTGTTTGTTGACATGGTGTGTACCACACTAAACATGGACCAGAGGAAGCAACAGAGAGAGTTGTCTCAGGAGATTAGAAAGAAAATTATAGACAAGCATGTTAAAGGTAAAGGCTATAAGCAGGGATGAGAATGGGGTTTTGGAAAAAAAGAGGAAACTTAGCCGGGGGTATTGAGGGATGCAGGCCCCCAAGCCGGATCCAAGGCAGAGCCTTGGTGGGTGGTCTTGGGGGCAACGCCCTCCAGAAGCTAACAAAATCTGGTGTTTTAGAATGCTCAAATGTGGTCTTATATTTAAAGTTAGAAGTAAGTACAAATGCATTTATAGTTTATCTTTTTAATCTGCTGCTGCATCACATGTGTAATCATGTTCAATACTGTTTTGATTCAGTGTCACTTTCCCTGGTACTTTGCATTTCGCTATGAAGTCGGCCATTTTTTCAACCACAAAATAAAGTGAAACACAGTACATATGTATTAAATTTATGATATCTGAATAGTATGTTGATGTAATAATACTAAATTATATTTTACTACTATCTAATATGTTTAGAACTGACACAGAATTACATTTACATAGTTCTAGAACAGACAAAATAATTTAACCAAGTAAAATAAATTATAAATATTAACAAAATTCCATCACCAAGTCCATCACCCATTTATTAAAATATACTGACATTCTGCAAACATTTTGATTTATTAATGTGTGCATTTGCACATTTTGATTTATTAATGTGCACATATTATTAATGTGTGCACCCTGCACCATGCAGGGCTGCACGGTGGCGCAGTGGTTTAGCACTGTGGCAGCACAGTTTTACCCTCGGCCGGGGGATCGCGGGGATCATGAGATCGTGGGTTCGATCCCTGCCCCCGACCAACAGTGAGCTGTGTGGAGTTTGCATGTTCTCCCCGTGTTGCGCGGGTTTACTCCGGGATTTCTCCGGTTTCCTCCCGCACACCAAAAACATGTAGGTTTAGGGCGCTCGCGCACGCAGCGACCAGCAGCCGGTGGCTTGTCACCAGACTGCAAACCAAGTCTACCTACGGGTACAAATAAGTAACAAAAAAAAAAAAAAAAAAAAAAAAAAAAAAATTTGTTAGTGTTACTAGGAATATAAAAAAGTTGCATATTAGTATATTTTAACCCCTTGAACTCTTGTGAATTCAGCGGGCGGTCACGTCTCTGCATCTCTGTGCGCACTGAAAAAAAAAAAAAGCTGTATTTCCAGTCTTCCAGTACAGACACAGCCTTGTTACAATCTCAGAAAAAAGCTGTGTAATATATATTCATTTTTTGTGGTATTTTTACAAAATTTTGACCTGAGCTTGAAAACACTTGGTTCTACATTTCTGTTGTGTTTTCCAGCCAGTATCTGACAGCTGTATGTTATTTGCAAGCATCTGTATCTAAAAAACACCCAGGTGAACTTTCCTGTTACTCAGTGGCAGGAGCACTTAACAGAGATTATGACTGTTTTGCCAAAAAATTCAGAGTATTTTCTTTTAAATGAGACCAACCCCATGAAGATGCTGCAAAGGGTTGAAGAACAGCATTGTGTAATGCTGTGATGCATAAGTTGTGATGGCATGCCATCACAACTTACACATGCTATTTCATAACAAATTCATTACGCGAAAATTCTCAAGTACATTACTTAAACAAGAAAAAAAAATCTTACCTCGGAATGCGTCTTCCGATCACTAATTGCTGTAATTGGGGGCGACTGTGATGAACTTTGATTGACTGGCATCTGAGTTTGACCGTGTCCATCGATCGTTTTGAACGCAGCACCGAGTGAGTAGTTCGATCTCATTGTAGCCACAATTTTGAGATGTTTCTGTTTTGAACAGTGCTCAACTAAGGCAACACAACCACGAGATCCATAACTCAAGAAATCGTTGCAATAAACACACTGGGCTTTCCCTGGTACTTCGCATTTCGCTATGAAGTCGGCCATTTTTTCAACCACAACTTCAGTATTTTTACCGATCTTTACAGTCATTGACACAGAGTTTTTTCAAACCATTCCCAACAAAACTTGTTCTTTATCCCTTTGTCAATTTCTAAAATTCTTGCTTTGTTGTCTTTCGTGAGTTTTAGGTTCACCATTTTGACGAAATCGGGAAAACTCAGTTGATTGAACTGATTGAACCGTCCGCCACTTGCATTTCGCTCCGCGTGTTATCCGGATATGACATAGGAAATCTAACAACATCGCCGATTGGTTGCTTCAATAAGTATCAGCCTATCAGTGGCCTTGTTACATTACATTACTGATCTCGCTGGGTAGCGCGTTCTGCGCGGTGGATTTTCACAGCCGATCGAAAATACGACTCGCCACCAGACCCCCCCCCCTAAAATTTTCTCCTCGAATTTAGACGATTCACGAGAATGACCCTAGACATGATTGGATCCGAGGAGGATTCTCATCCCTATATAAGACCATCTCCAAGCAGCTTGATGTTCCTGTGACTACAGTTGCACATATTATTCAGAAATTTAAGATCCACGGGACCGTAGACAACCTCCCTGGACGTGGCTGCAGGAGGAGACGGATAATACGAATGGTAAGAAAAGAGTCCAGAACAACCTCTAAACACATTCATGGTGAACTCCAAGGTCAAGGTACTGTACATCAGTGTCAGATCGCACCATCCGTCGTTGTTTGAGCCAAAGTGGACTTCATGGGAGACGACCAAGGAGGACACCACTGTTGAAAACAAATCATAAAAAAGCCAGACTGGAATTTGCCAAACTGCATGTTGACAAGCCACAAAGCTTCTGGGAGAATGTCCTATGGACAGACGAGACAAAACTGGAACTTTTTGACAAGGCACATCAGCTCTATGTTCACAGACGCAAAAATGAAGCATACCAAGAAAAGAACACTGTCCCTACTGTGAAACATGGAGGAGGTTCTGTTATGTTCTGGGGCTGCTTTGCTGCATCTGGCACACGGTGTCTTGAATCTGTGCAGGGTACAATGAAATCTCAAGACTATCAAGGTATTCTAGAGAGAAATGTGTTGCCCAGTGTCAGACAGCTTGGTCTCAGTCGCAGGTCATGGGTCTTGCAACAGGATAATGACCCAAAACACACAGCTAAAAATACCCAAGAATGGCTAAGAGTGAAACATTGGACTATTCTAAAGTGGCCTTCTATGAGCCCTGATCTAAATCCTATTGAACATCTGTGGAAGGAGCTGAAACATGCCATCTGGAGAAGGCACCCTTCAAACCTGAGACAACTGGAGCAGTTTGCTCATGAGGAGTGGGCCAAAATACCTGCTGAGAGGTGTAGAAGTCTCATTGACAGTTACAGAAATCGTTTGATTGCAGTGATTGCCTCAAAAGGTTGTGCAACAAAATATTAAGTTAAGGGTACCATCATTTTTGTCCAGGCCTGTTTCATGAGTTTGTTTTTTTAAAATAATTCTGTTGAACCACAATTCAAAAGCATTGTCTGATTTTCAATGGTTAATTTTCATAGACTTTTTATTTATTACCACTTTTGTCAGATTCAAGTTATTTCTGTGACCATTGTGGGTTTTTCTTTCATTAACAGAGGGGTACCAACAATTTTGTCCACGTCTGTAGGGCAGAGGTAGAGAATCTGCTGCTGTGGTGCCAAACAAACAACCTGAAATTGAACGTCCAAAAAACCAAAGAACTCATACTGGACTTCAGGAAGAACAAACAGGAACCCCCCCCCCCCCCCATAAATGGCGACCGCGTGGAAACCATCCCCGCCTTCAGATTCCTGGGCACCCACGTCTCCTCTGACCTCTCCTGGACTGTAAACACCAAGGCCCTAGTGAAGAAAGCCCAGCAGCAGCTGCACTTCCTCTGTGTCCTGAGGATGAACAACCTGGACCAGAAGCTGCTGCTGGCCTTCCATCACTGCTCAGTGGAGAGCGTGCTCACCTCCTGTCTGGGTGTGTGGCACGTCGGCTCCATGGCCGAGAACAGGAAGGCTGTGCAGAGGGTCATCAACACCGCCCAAAAAATCATCAGCGGTCCTCTGCCATCCCTGAAAGACATCGCCAGATCCTTCTGTCTCAGAAGAATCAAGGCCATCACAAGAGACCCCCTCACATCCCACCCACCACCTGTTTGATCTGCTTCCCTCTGGACGACAGTTCAGATCAACTGGGTGCCACACCTCCAGACTGACGGTTTCTTCCCCTGGGCCATCCGGACTGCAAACAGCCAGAGGCCCACCCCCCCCCTCCCTCTGAACACTCATAACACTCACATACACAGAACTTAGGACTTTTAAAGTATCACAATAACTCACTTGTTTTTGCACTCCGCACTTTCATGTATACTGACCCATCCATGAAACCACTACCATATCCGTTTATATTTCCATAATCCTGGGCCATTTTATTCAATCATGTGTTCAATTGTGTGTACATAATTCCACCCGCAAAGCCACGACAATACCTGTGTATATTTTCATAATCAGTGTTTCCTCTAGCTTAAAGACCTTGGCGCGGTGGCAACATATATATTTTTCCGGGGGAAGGGGGGGGGCAGAAAACACATGACACTATTGTAACCAGAATATGTTAATTTGATACTATTTTTTTGAATTTTGCACACTAACTTTGCATATAGAACTTACCATTTGAAGTATTGTATAACCGAGACTTGAATGTTGGAATACTGGGCCAGTTGGGGTCCCACCCAGACGTCCTGTGTTTGGACTTTTTACTGGTGTCATCCTTCTCTCCTCCCTCTGCTCTCACCTCTCTTGGACCTTCTGCCTGAACACTTTCCTCTCCTTGGCTCCTCTCTTCCGTCTCATCTTTCCCTCTCTGAGCCCTGTCTAATTCAGGTTCTCTCTCTGTCTATGGTGGCATACAAACAGGTTAGAAAATATCAAGTGTCACATTTTGTCCTGCAGGATTTTTTTTGTCATGGTTTACATAAATGACAATAAATGTGTATTTTTTTGTATTTTTATTCTAGTGTTTCTTTTTTTCATTGAGAGAGCAGGGAAGGGAAAAAAAACATTTATAATAGTAATTTACTCATTCATACTTAAATTATATGATCAGAGGTGGGTATAGTAACCAGAAATTCTACTCATGTAAAAGCAGTGCTATGAAATTAATAATTAAAAGTAGACAACCAAAAATTTCAAGTTAAGGGTACAAAGAGCACCTACTTAAAAACTTGAGTAATGACCTCAGTCTTGAAGGTTTGAGTTTTTTCTCCAAAACTTATAACAATTTTCTTACAGTTTTCTACTTTTCTCTGTAAATTTATCTAAATTTGAAACCATTTTCCTCAAATTTGTAAGTAAAATTGACTTTTCTTGTACATTTGAGACTTTATTATAAATTTGTGGATTATTTTATGGCTAATTTTTGTCTATTTTTTTTAAATAAAATTACTGGGTTTTTTTTAATAAATTTGAAACAGACTGTGGTATTTTTTTTTACTTTTTCCTTATAACAATTTTTGACCATAATTTTGCACAGTCAGAACAGAACAATAATTTAACTCTGATTTCAAAGAAAAAAATATTAATAAAATTGTATTTAATGAAATAAATTTACTTAAATGACCAAAGATGCAGTTATTTCTGTTATAATGTTTCTATATATTTTAGAAATCTCCTCACCACCCAGACAGCAGGAAAAACCTCCCTTATCTTGAAATCCAAATGTTGGCACCTTTAGTTTGTCTGAAGACTGCTGACGAATTAAAGTCATTGACTTTGTGAATTTCGGTCATCTTAACTTGCCAGGTACATAATAATGAACATAAATTAGTTAATTAATATTAACTAAAGTAAAGGTAAAACATCTTTTTATTCTTGTTTTAAATAAGAAAAACAAAAAACTAATAATTAAAAAGAAGACAAAATGAACCAACTCGAGCTCCTAACCACACCTGTTAGCTAAGCGACTCTTCTATTATTGCTCCTGTTACCAGTGGGTTAAAACCATGATAAATGCCTCCAGTGCTTCCATACTGTACCTCTTCTGCTTTTTTTCCTGCATTTAAAGTACTTTAATAAGTTCATGTTTCTCTTGGACAGTGACGCTAGTAGTGAGACACTGCCTGGCGACTGGAGCAGTCACGTGGGCAGGGCGCTTCTGAACTTCGCATGGATGATGGTCACGCACATTGTTCATGTGCGCGCTTGCGGCCCATCATGCTACCTGTCCACTGGTCAGGATTTTTCAGAAAGGAATCCGGATACTGCAACCTGTGAGGTGCAGAAAAGGGGTGTGTAGCATAGTTCTCGGCTACACAGAGTCGAGCAATGCAGGAGGAAATACTGGAATAGTCATTATTAACCATGAGCAGATTGTTTTTAATAGTGCAGGTATATTTGCACTACAAAAGGCGACTTTGTCGTCATCGCCGCCGGTTTTGGGTTCACCCAATCCTACAGACCCGCACAATGCATGTCAAACTTGACCGCCTGGTTTGTGAGCTTCGGCTGGATGAGCCCATGTTCCACTGCTCTCCACATCTCCTTTCTTTGTATGTTGTTTCTATATGACGGCAAGGACTGGTCATATAGTATCGGGTTGCCTGAAACAGCGGTTATTAATTTCTCCTTCATGTCTTCACAACAGGTAACGTACAAATCTGCTTCTCTTTCCCTCCCCCCTCCTCTCTCGTCTTCTCCTCCAGCTGGCTGGTTCACTGGATTGGTCGACGGCGGTCTTCAGCTCTCCACTGCTACCGGACAATATAGTGTCCTTGGTCTCCACATCTTTAAAACAAACCAGCAAAAAGTGTTTCGAACATCATTTCATGTGAGAAATAGTAGGTTCAGTTAATGAATCGGTCATTATTTGACATCAAAAAATGCTGGTTTAAAAGTTCAGGACAAGAGTGCTGCCTCCAGTTCATGACCAAATGGAAAAAATCATGACTGATCGTCATGACTATGCAAATGAGCTGTAGGGGACCCACGGGAGATGTTAACTTTGAGCTTTTGACCCCTTGACCCCAAACCCACAGTTAAATGAGAGTGTAAGTTGTCCAAGATGTGTATTAGATACAAGTACTGTACTGACTTGAAAAGCCTACATCATTTCTTTCAGTAGTTATTGTGTTTAGAAGATTTAGAGGAAAACCTGACCTCTAACCTTTGACCTCAAGGTCATCCAATGAGAGTAAAATTGCAATATGTGCATCATCAAAGTACGTATATCAAACCACAGTACCAAGTTTCAAAACCATCGGAACAAAACTGTAGGAGGAGTTGATTTCACAAGACAATTACTGTACTGTCTATGAAGTGAGGTCATAGGTCAGGGGCTACAATTCCTGCAAAATCCGATCAGAGCCAAATTTCAATATGTGCATCATCAGTGTATATTAAACCATGGTACAAAGTTCCAAAACAATCGTACCAAAACTGTAGGAGGAATTGATTTCACAAAAGTGGGACGGACGGACGGACGGACTAACCCATAAGATAATCCCCTTTCAGTCAAAAGAGCTCTTGGACCCCTTTGGGCTTCAACCAGCAGGGGAAAACAACTGCAAGAAGTGCTGCACAAAAAAAAAAACACTCGGAACATGCAGGCCACCAGCACAGATATCAGAGTAGTGCTAGCAATGGCTAAGCTAAAAACACACCGGCGTGTTGCTTGCTTTTTCTCCGAGCAGCGCTGATCAGCAAACTCTAGAGATCTGCTACCATCAACCTGTGAGCAGAGATGTGTCTCTGTGGAAAATAAAGCCCCAAGAATGTGGGCAGCAGGAAGGACAGCAACAGCTGCAGGACTGAGAGCCACCAGCCACGGACAACAGATGGAAATTAGCCACTGGCTTCAATCTGACAAGTTTACATTGATTAATATCAATGTTCATCAACTTGCACTGTCCTTAAAAACAACAATTACAACAAAAGTGGCCGGGTGAGTTGAAAAGAGTTAAAAAAAACTTCACATGAAACAGATAGTGACAGTTATAGTACCTCTAGGCCACCAGAGTGGTGGCTTAGAGGTAGAGCATCTGTCCCACAACCAGGAGGTAGGTGTTCAAGTCCCGGCCGGGTCATGCCAAAGACCATATAAAAATGGAACTTCCTGTCATCCAGCTTGGTGCTCAGCAAAAATGGAACGGAGGAGGGAAATGTGGGTGGCAATGGCTCAGGAGGTACAGCGGATCATCTAATAACCAGAGGGTTTGCGGTTTGAATCCCGCTCTCCCCAGCCATCCTGCCGTTGTGTCCTTGGGCAAGACACTTTACCCACCTTGCCTCCAGGTACGAATGTGTATAGATGCTTGGTACTGTTTGGAGAGGCTGTTGGCACGGATTGGCAGCCACGTTTCTGTCAGTCTGCCCCAGGGCAGCTGTGGCTTACCAGTGTCTGTCTGGAGTGACTGAATAATGGATTCACTGTGAGCGCTTTGAGATGCCACTTGACATGTAAAGCATCATATAAATCCAATCCATTATTATTATTGTTACTTTCGGGACAAAATTTGATGTTGACATGGGAGGGGGATGTACAGTATCGTAATGGACTGTAATAGTATTGGATCATGGCCCAAGTATCATGATCTGAATTGGATCGTGAGGTCCCTTGCCATTCCCACCCCTAATAAAAATGATGGCTTGGTTGGGACAAACTTTACAGTCTGAACAGACTCTTCCGTTTTCCATCTAGAATTTCAGTTTCCCAGTTTGGGATCAATAAAGTACATCTATCTATCTGGCTGTGCGCATTAGCCCCGCCTTGACAGAGATGGTGCTGACTGACAGGAGAGGTATGGAAGCACCACGACTTGCTGAAGTGTTGGTTCATTATGCAAACAAACACATGTAGGGTTGTGCGATATAACGATATACGTATATCAGTGAGGCGAGAAAAACCGTCTACCATTTCATATAAAACTGTATCGTTTATATCAGGATTTAACAGACACATACCCCATTTCTACTTGTCACTGCCCCACCTCTCCCCCGCAGTGCATTAGTTGTGTGCAACTAAAGACTAGTTGACTAGTAGACTAGTAGACTAGTTGTGTTGGGTTCCGGTGGTTAGCACAGCAGCTAACTACAAGCTAATATTTTTGTCATATAGCCGCTACTTCTGTTAGTCAGGGATGTGGGACTATTTCCCACCCACCATGCTGCATCAGAAAGGATAGTCCTCTAACCTCATTTTAATTGGAACTAAGTAATGTTAACACCATCTCTCTCTAATTACAAAACAGCAAATGCTAAATAACGATGTTAACTTGTCGCTAATAGGAAACATTATAGTGTATCAGACCATTGTTTCTTTGGCTTAAATTACTGCAGTTTCTTTTTTGTTGTCTGAAAAATATTACTAAAGCTGAAAAAGTCCGTGACAGCGGCCGCATGAACACTAAATAAATAATAAATTAATTAAAACGTGTCAGGAACAAACTGGCTCTTAATGTAGCTTGATTTCTAAGAATTTTTAATTAGTGAGATAGCAGTAATGAATAAAGTTGAAGTCATCTCAAATGCACATTAACCCATAAGAACCCAGACCCCAGAATTTTCCTTGAAGCAGAAAGGGGTCTGGGTTCTTATGGGTTAAAAAACAATTTTATAACAACAATGCAAAATTAAGAGGGGAAAAGGTGCATAAAATTAATAACAGATGAAATCGTACAATTGATGTTTTTCAGTATGTAATTTAAAATGTAAAAAAAAGATTGTCCTTTTTATTGGTTATAAACTATAGAATTTACAGAAAATGTAGAGAGATAAGATAGATTACAGTGTAACAGCAGCATGACAGCAGATGACTAAAACGACAGAAACACACACAGCATAATAAACACAGGAATTACCCAGGAAAGTAAACCTGCCTACGAATAGATGGTGATCTGTATAGATACATGAATCATACTCGCTGTACAATGCAGGACTATTGGGCGCAGGGTGAAATGTGAGGTACCAATTACACTGCAAGGCGCAGTATGGCAGCGTAGTTATGACCAGAATTCAACATGAGAGTGAGTTATACAATGGACATAAAAAGTCTACACACCCCTGTTCAAATGCCAGGTTTTTGTGATGTAAAAAATGAGACCAAGACAAATAATTTCAAAACTTTTTCTACCATTAATGTGACCTATTACCTGTGCAACCCAATTGAAAAACAAACTGAAATCTTTTAAGGGGAAAAATAAAAAGTTCTCCCCGTGTCTGCGTGGGTTTACGCCGGGATTTCTCCGGTTTCCTCCCACATGTCAAAAACATGCAAGTTAGGTTAACTGGCATCAAAACTGGGGATTCTAAATTGTCTTTAGGTATGACTGTGAGAGTGAATGGTTGTCTGTCTCTCTGTGTTGGCCCTGCGATGGACTGGCGATTTGTCCAGGGTGTACCCTGCCTCTCGCCCAAAGATGCTGGGATAGGCTCCACCCCCCACCCCACCCGCGACCCAAAAAGGATTAAGCAGAAGATGAATGAATGAATGAATAATAACCTGGTTGCATAAATATGCACACCCTGTTATAACTGGGGATGTGGCTGTGTTCAGAATTAACCAGTCACATTCAAACTCATGTTAAATGGGAGTCAGCACACACCTGCCACCATTTAAAGTGCCTCGGATTAACCCCAAATAAAGTTCAGCTGTTCTAGTAGGCTTTTCCTGACATTTTTGTAGTCACATCTTACAGCACAAGCCATGGTCCGCAGAGAGCTTCCAAAGCATCAGAGAGCTCTCATTGTTCAAAGGTATCAGTCAGGAGAAGGGTACAAAAGAATTTCCAAGGCATTAAATATACCATGGAACACAATGAAGACAGTCATCATCAAGTGGAGAAAATATGGCACAACAGTGAGATTACCAAGAACTGGACGTCCTTCCAAAATTGATGAAAAGACGAGAAGAAAACTGGTCAGGGAGGCTGCCAAGAGGCCGACAGCAACATTGAAGGAGCTGCAGGAATTTCTGGCAAGTACTGGTTGTTTAGTACATGTGACAACAATCTCCCGTCCAGGGTGGCAAGATGGAAGCCTTATCTTACGAAGAAAAACATCCAAGCCTGGCTACATTTTGCAAAAATACATTTGAAATCTCCCAAACGCATGTGGGAAAATGTGTTATGGTCTGATGAAACCAAGGTTGAACTTTTTGGCCATAATTCCACAAGGTATATTTGGCACAAACACAACACTGCTCATCACCAAAAGAACACCATACCTACAGTGAAGCATGGTGGTGGCAGCATCATGCTTTGGGTCTGTTTTTCTTCAGCTGGAACTGGAGCCTGAGTCAAGTTGGACAGAATTATGAACAGTTCCAAATACCAGTCAGTGCTGGCACAAAACCTTCAGGCTTCTGCTAGAAAGCTGAAGATGAAGAGGAACTTATCTTTCAGCATGACAACGACCCAAAGAACACATCCAAATCAACAAAAGAATGGCTTCACCAGAAGAAGATTAAGGTTGTGAAGTGGCCCAGCCAGAGTCCAGACCTGAATCTGATTGAACATCTGTGGGGTGATCTGAAGAGGGCTGTGCACAGGAGATGCCCTCGCAATCTGACAGATTTGGAGCGTTTTTGCAAAGAAGCGCGGGCAAATATTGCCACATCATGATGTGCCATGCTGATAGACTCCTACCCAAAAAGATTGAGTGCTGTGATAAAAGCCAAAGGTGCTGCGACAAAGTATTAGTTTAAGGGTGTGCATATTTATGCAACCAGGCTATTGTAAATTTTTTTTTCCCCTTAAAAGATTTCAGTTTGTTTTTCATTTGGGTTGTACATGTTATAGGTCACATTAATGGCGGGAAAAGTTTTGAAATGATTTATCTTGGTCTCATTTTATTACATCACAAAAACATGGGATTGAACGTGTGTAGACTTTTTATATCCACTGTATATCTCATTATTGTCAAATAAAATTACTTATATTGTGATATGAAATTCTGGTCATATCGCACAGCCCTAAACACACATAAGCAGTATGATATCAAAGCCAGAAAACTCACCGACTTTCTTTTCTTATGGTACGATTGAGTTACTAATTATCGTTACAATCCGACTGGGGCTCATTAGCACTTAGAGGAGAGCTCCTTTCCCGTCTGTTAAAATGGTGCTGTAGTATTTAATCCCTGAGGTGTTCTCACCAAATCGTGTGTCAACATGTGGGAACGGAGCAGAACGTGGACTTCTTAAATAAGGGCCATGCAGCGGGACGATTAATCGCTCCAGTAACCTCCCGGATAATCGACTATCCAAATAACCAGTTAACTGCGCGCGCTTCCACCATCCCGGTTCGGCTTTAACGGGGCGTGTCATCAGCGGACACCGACAGACTCTGATCTCACCGCGGCTCCCATTAGCCTAGCCGTTAGCCTAGCGTTAGCCTCTCCGGGCCGTTAGTTAGCGGCACTTCACAGGTAAGCTAACGGCTAGCTAACAGGTTAGCTCCATAAATGAGCCATAGAGTCTGCAGCGGCGGGAAAACTGGTCTCCCCCTCGGATCTCCCTCCACCCCTTCACCTTCTCCTTCTTGGCTTTGTTCGGCATCGTGGCTCTGGGGCGCTTCCACCGACGCTCCGAGATGTTCCTCCACGGGAATCAGATGCTGTCACTCGGTCTGTCTGGCTCGGCGTTACCAACGCTCTGATTGGCTGACGGCCTGGGCATCTGCCTGGCGACGAGCGCAGGGATTTTTGCGATTGGCTGAGAGTGGATTTAATGGTGAGGGTGAGGCAGCCGAGATTCTTCCCCAGCAACAAAACACCCCAAACCGAAGGATTTACCGGGGATACCGGGACCGGAGACACCAGCGGGACCACCGGGGACAGGGGTCTACAACCTGCGGCTACCGAGCCACCTGCGGCTCTTTTACCGATAACTACTGGATCCCTGTGGTTTTGACAACAGTCTGAAAAAATCACAAATTTACCAGAAAAAACACAGATTCACGAGTAAAATGTTAAAATTTACATTAAAAGTTGAAAATTTATGACAGAAAAGAGTCACACATATCAAGAAAAAAATCACAAATGTTCAAGAAAAAAGTGCAGATTTATGAGAAAACACTTGCAAGTTAATTTTTTTTAAAGTCACAGATTTATCAAAATTATACAAAAGTGAAAATGTCTGAGGAAAAGTTACCAAAAATAATTTAAAAAGGTTAAAATAAAAAGTCATGCGTTTATCCACCTTATTCCTGGGGGTGCTGCTGTAGGAACGATTATGGGTGGAGTTTTTCAAATTCATCTTAATGTATAGTCCACATAAGTGTTTTGCACTCAAGTGGCAGCTAATTTCAGCTCTTCTAGCTTTTATATTTTTTGAATGTTTTGGCGTAGTTCTGGCACTTGCTGGTGTTTGTCGTTGTGCCAATAGACTGGATAAATAGAGGATTCTCACCACACGGGGACAGACGACATCCAAGCACAGTGTTGTGGTGTATGTCTGCTCTAAGGTAAATTTTATTATGTCCAACATATTTTAACAAAATGCAGCCGACTTTATTGCGGTGGAAAGACGTACTGGTTGGAATGCCCACCGCATCATTATGAGTACAGGCAACGAGAAAATCACAAATCATAACTCTTTCTTTGTTTGGGAGGGCAAGTCCCGGCAAAACCCCATGAGTGCCTGGTATCATTGGAAAGCTTAGAAATCGTACTTTCTAAAAATACCTATGTTTTTGCAGAAGATGTAACTCCCGACTGATCGAACACGAGTTTTCAACCTAGCTAAAATATAAATAAATCGTCTTTTTCTGGGTCAGTTTTTGCACACTACCGACAAATATCATTTTGAGCGTCTTTCAATACAGAATATGGAAATAACGTTACATCAGTTTTGAAAATGTCCTCAAAGTGACTCATTTTGCCAGCACGGGTCATTTGTTTACGCCATTAGCATCTTAGCAGTGGTGCTAACTAACGGTGCTACTGTGTACGAGGCCACTTTCTAAGGTCATCTTTCCATCCCTCAGTAGTCGTGGGAAGTGGTATGATTATGTTACTGTTTTGAGATGCAAGAGGTCGTATTCCCGCATTTCTGATGCCAAAGTCATTGTTTTTTTTTAACAAGGAAAAGTGTCCCGTTTCAGTGACAACCATATGTTCTAAACTAGTACCAGAAGTTGCTACCATAATTCACGCAAGGCATCATGGGGCCTAGGAATAAGGTGGATTGGTAAAAAGATTTTTATAAACATTGAAAAGTTGATTGAATTTTTTGATTGAACATGGTCACATATTTCAAGGAAAAAATGGAAATCTACAAGAAAGCCAAAAATTTGTTAGAAAATTAGTGCAGATTGACAAAAAAATTCTTCAGATTTATGAGCAAAGACAATTTTTAAAAAAATGCAGAAAAAGATGTAAATCACCTTCTTCTTCCAGCTGCTCCCTTCAGGGGTCTCTACAGTGGATCATCTGCCTCCATCTCATCCTATCCCTTCATCTTCCTCTGTAACACCAACCCTCTCCATGTCCTCCTTCACTACATCCATGAATCTTCTTTGTGGTCTTCCTCTTTTCCTCCTGCCTGGCAGCTCCTGTGATGGGGGATTTATTGTGAAGTGTGGTGTGATGACGCCACCTTCCGGCCGTGTCATCACACCACTCTAATATCCACCTTATTCTTAGGCCCCATGGTGCCTTGCATGAATTATGGTAGCAACTTCCGGTATTAGTTTAGAACATATGTGTGATGTATTAAATATGGTTCATATTATATTGTTCTGTGTTACGGGCAGCAGCTCCACCTTTCCGGTTCCACCGCCACCCCGAGTATAAAAGGCCAATGTGGAAGAGGGACAGTCTCTTTTCCGACCTCACCTCTGCCTGGACGGGAGCACCTGTAATACTGTGAGTTCTATAATAAAGTTACGTTCTACTGCACCTCCGGCCTCATTATTGAAGTCTAGGTTATAGACATAACATTTGCCGACGGGGATAAAAGTATGAGGTGGTTTGCTGCATTCCAAAATTATTTGGTGGCATTGAACCTCGGTGAATTGGAGAAACTGCGTGCACGAGTGATATTGGTCCATAATCTCGGCATGGAGGGACAACGTATTCTCAGCACATTGAGTGAGAGCGATAGTTTTGAGGACGTGGTTGAGCTAATGGCGTGCTACTTTCGCACTCCTGAGAACGTCATCATCCGGAGGATCCAGTTCCGACAGCACCGACAGCGGACTGGAGAGTCGGTGCAGCGGTATGTTGTAGATCTGCGTCAGCTGGCTGGCAACTGCCAGTTTTGGACTTTAGAAATGGTCCACAATCAGTTGGCGGAGCACACGCTATATTCAGCGGCACAGTCAAGACTCCTCACGCACTCCGGTGAATTGACGTTAGCCAAGGCTGTGGAGATAGCTCAGCAGTACAAAGCAGCAAATAAACTATCACGGGACCTCGGTGAGAGAACGACGTTGAGGCAACCTGAATCACAGTCAGTGGCGCAGGCTGTGGACCCGGGTAGTGATGATAGCGTGGAAGACAAAGAAGATTACACTACTGCTATTAAAATAAGGTCTGCCCCGGGATCACCCAGATGTTTGGGCTGCAGGTCCACCAAGCACCGGTACAAGGCAAGAGAGTGTCCGGCAAGGGGCAAACACTGCAGCAAGTGTGGGCTCCTACATCATTTTGCCAGAGCTTGTAAAAGATTTGACCAAGGGGAACAGTGACACGAAGTGGATTCCCCCGCCACGATTCCTATGGTCATTCACACCATCTCCCCATGCACAGATGACCGCATATACTGTATGGTGACACTGGATGGCATGGAAGTGCCATTACTGGTCGACACAGGCGCAGCGAGGTCCGTGTGGAACTGGCCTACTGTGAGGAGCTTCTTCCCGCATTACCGTGTGAGAGGTCTGTCGACGCCATTTTGTGGATATGGAGGTAACAGGCTGGTCATCGTGGGTTCGCTGGATCTAACTGCGAGGTACAAGTCAGCGGTGGTGCTCAACATCCAGTTCGTGGTGACTGTCAGTGGGTTGAACGTGATGGGCTGCAAACTTTTCTACGGACTGGGCTTCACAATCACCAGTGGTATCGGAGAGGAGTGGTCGGGCCATGGTTTGTGGGACCGGCCGGTTCCGAGAGTGTTGGGCGATGCAGTTTGGGATGATTCTTGGCCTAGTATTCTGGAAGATGAACAGGACTGATACCATCCAGGGCCATCGCGGGAGGGTTCCGGTGCCAGGGCCCAAGTTACCCTAGGTGAGAGAACTGGGCAGCATGGTGGGACGCCCATGACGGTGGATGAAGCCGACGAGATAGCTTCCACTGCTTCTGGAGTTCGGCTGGGAGGTACCGAGAAGCAGGGGGCTACAGTGGCTTCGCTGGCATTACAAATGAAAGCAAGCAGGGCAGGACCGGCTGACACGGTGAAAAGACGTGCCACACAGGAACACTGGAGGCCAAGCCAGGCTTCAAGGGGGGGTCGCTGGTGTGGTGTGACCCAGTGAGGAGGCCGGGTTGAGACGTCGTGGACATCAGAAGCCAAGTCGGGCTCCTCTGGGAGTTGCTGACGTGGTTCAACCCAGAGAGGAGGCTCGGCTGAGAGGGATCCATGGCAAGAGGAAACGAAGGGAGGACCAGGGGCGGCTGCAGGTGGTGGCTGTTCGGGAGGACGGTTACCTTCAGCTGTCCGATGACTCACGGAGACACCCCAACGAGCTGCAGCGCAGCAACAAGGAGAAGGAAGTGTCGGGGCACCGATGTGGTTCATCTCCAGGGGTGAAGCGAAGAAGAAGCTCTGGATGGGACCCACTGGACGGATCTCCGGGGACTGGTTTTTCCATCGGGACTCTATGGTGGTAAGGAGGGCGATGTGTTTGAATTGGAATATTACCATGTGCATTGCTGAAATGTTAATGGGTGCAGTACCCAGGCTACATTGTTGTTATGTAGACATGGCTAATACATAAAGGTGGCTATGTGAAGTGCCCATTTTATAAAAGAATTTTGCCAGGGTGTTTTCAGACAAGATGTTAATATGTGTATTGGCCGAGCCATGTAGTCTATATGTTCCACTCGTAATTGCTATATGAAGTACCCAAGTCTTAAAAAAAAAGAAGAAAACCTAACAGTGGTTGTGTTAATGTGTTTAATACATGATTGGTGTGTTGTTTAAGATAAGAAAAGATGAGCCTTTATTAGTCCCACAATGGGGAAATTCCAGGATTGCAACAGCACAGGGATAGCAACACTCAGAGCAATAATTTAGAAGATAAGAAAATAAGAACAGTGAATATACATATGTACCCATAAATATATAAATATATATACACAGTACAGAGCATTGTAGCTAGATGGAATAAACAGCATAACAGTCTATTGAGTTACCCCACATAGTATGAATATGTACCCATACATATTGTCACCCCCCGTAGCGATTGATATTGTCCTAGCTGTATACTGGAGGGGACCATTTTGTGTAAGTCTGTTACACCCCAGTTTGCCCGGGTTATGGGGTGATTGTGCTGGAGGGTGTTTATAGCATGGTGTGGATGTACATTTTGACTGGTTTGTTTACTGAATTGGAGAATTATCTGTTTGTATATATGTTTTGGGATTGTTACCTCCGCCAAGGAGGTTATGTTTTCATCGGTGTTGGTCTGTCTGTCTGTCTGTCTGTTTGTCTGTCTGTCTGTTTGTTAGCAAGATAACTCAAAAAGTTATGGACGGATTTTCATCAAATTTTCACAGATTGTCACAAATGGGGTATCCTACAGATGATTACATTTTGGTGGTGATCCGGATCACCGCCATCATGCGAAATGCGATTTTCCTGAATAACTACTGAACCACTAATCCTATCCATGTGAATCCAGTTGCTACTCATATGTTTTCATGGTCAAGGAATCTGAAAAAGTACACACAATAAATGTAGGATTGTGGGACACATATGTGGGTTTCATATGCACAAATGTATATCACCTTATGCTTCTTATGTATATCACTGTATGCTTACTGTATGCGTCACGTCTCAGATGAACAAAGGACTGAGCCTCCTCGGAGATAACAGGAGGATGTGAAATGTGGTCTTTGGTATGCAAAGAGATGGCCGTGGGGGATTTCCTGGCTGCCAGTGACTTTGGGTGGAGGTGATAAGATCTGAAAGGGATGCATTGTTACTGGGGATTAAATGCAATGTGTCTGGAGCTTTGAAGCTCCTGGGGTATAAAAAGGGATGAAGGTCTGGGTTTCTTCCTCTTTCTGTATTGCTGATGTTGGAGAATGTGAATAAACCTGACTCGTGAGATAAACTCTGCCTCGTCCTTTCACATTCCCACACTGGTGACCCTAAGACGATGAGTGAAAGAAATTCCCCCGAACCAGCCGGGTCAGGAGCTCCCAGCCAGGCGTATGCCGCTACCGTCCAGCTACCGGACTTTTGGCGAGACAACCCGTGCTCCTGGTTCCTCTTGGTCGAAGCACAGTTCGCCCTCCGGGGGATAACGGTAGATGAGACGAAATTCTGCCATGTAATTGCCAAGCTCGACAACCGCACGGCTCGGCATGTGCAGAGCCTTTTGGAGAAGCCACCGGCCGACGACAAATATGGCGCGTTGAAGGCTGCGCTCATCCAGCGCTTTACTCTCTCAGTCCAGGAGAGAGCGGAGAGACTCCTGGCTCTGAACGACTTGGGAGATGGCACGCCCGTTGACCTGATGGAGGACATGCTGAGGTTGAGGGGCTCAGACGGCGACGACTTCCTCTTCACCCACATTTTCCTGAGAACCCTACCGTCGGCCACGAGAGTGACCCTGGCCGGTTCGCCGTTGTTGGCCCAGCGGGACTTCCGCGCGCTGGCCCAGGAGGCGCACCGGATTCTCAACGCCAGCAAACAGCGCGCGGCCACCGCAGCAGCGACGGAGTGCGGCGCGACGGCCGGAGATGGTGAGGGGCCAAAGACGACGGTAGCAGACCCACCGACGGTGGCGGCGGCGAGGGCCAAGGATCGCGGAGGAGACACCCTCTGTTTCTACCATCGCCGCTTTGCAGAGAAGGCACGCAAATGTATACCACCGTGCCACTTCAAGCGCTCGGGAAACGCCAAGACCGGGGGTCAGTAGCAGCTGCGGCCCTCGGGGAGGAGAACAAGCTGCTCTACTTGAAGGATGCGCACTCGGGGAGGCATTTCCTCGTGGACACAGGCTCCCAGTTGAGTTTCATCACACCTTCCTCCGCTGACCGGCTGGCGCCTTCCAGTGGTCCCGGGGTGTCAGCAGCGAACGTCTCGGCGATTAAGACCTTTGGTGAGAGGACTCTGCTTCTGTCCCTACACGGCCGTACATTTGAGTGGACTTTTGTCATAGCTGCAGTGAATTTCAATATGTTAGGGGCTGATTTTCTCTGCTTACATGGTTTGTTGGTTGATCTTGCTAACAGGCGCCTGGTTAATGCACTCTCTTTTTATTCTATTCCCTGTACAGCTCGAGTGGCCCCGCCAACAGCACAAGCCAACGTCACAGCTGCAGGTGGTAAGTTCCACACACTGCTCACTCAGTTCCCAGCACTCACGGTCCCAACATTTTCGGCGGCCGTGGCTAAACACGGGGTGGAACATTTTATTACTACCACCGGACCGCCCGTTTTTGCAAAAGCCCGGCGCTTGGATTCAGCTAAACTGACCATAGCGCACGAGGAGTTCGCCAACCTGGAAAAGTTGGGCATCATCAGGCGTTCGAAAAGCCCATGGGCCTCACCGCTTCACATGGTCCCGAAAGCTGATGGCTCGTGGCGACCTTGCGGAGATTTCCGCAGGTTGAACAACGCTACAGCGCACGACCGCTACCCAATCCCGCATATCCAAGATTTTTCAGTTCATTTGGCGGGGGCGCATGTTTTTTCTAAGATAGACTTGGTACGCGGTTACCACCAGGTCCCAGTACGCGCTGAGGACATACCCAGAACAGCGGTAATAACTCCGTTCGGTCTATTCGAGTTTTTGCGCATGCCGTTTGGGCTTAAAGGCGCGGTGCAGACGTTCCAACGCATGATGGACGCGGTGTTGCGCGATCTCCCCTTCGTGTTCGTCTACCTGGACGATATTTTGGTAGCCAGCGCGTCCGAAGACGAACACGAAAACCACCTCACGGCAGTTTTCTGGAGGTTGGGAGAGCACGGGTTAATAATCAACCCAGCGAAGTGTCAGTTCGGGGTGACGCAGATTGATTTTTTGGGGCATCGCGTCTCTCCAGAAGGAGCGGTTCCTCTGCCTGACAAAGTGTGCGCAGCAACAAATTTCCCCCAGCCACAAACGGTCAAAGCGTTACAGGAGTTTTTGGGAATGGTGAATTTTTATAACCGTTTCCTCCCCCGCGCAGCGCAGCTCATGCAACCATTATATGCCGCACTAAAAAAAACAAAAACCCACAAATGAAATCGAATGGTCTCCGGAGCGAGAGCGTGCATTTTCGGAAGTCAAAACATCTCTGGCAAACGCTGCATTGTTAGCACATCCAGACGCAACGGCCCGCATAGCGCTCACTACTGACGCGTCAGATGTGGCCATAGGGGCGGTCGTGGAGCAGCATGTAGCCAGGGCTTGGCAACCGCTCGTCTTTTTCAGCAGGACCTTGCGCGATAGTGAACGAAAATACAGCGCATTCGACAGGGAGTTGTTGGCTCTCCACTTGGCCATTCGCCACTTCCAGTTCTGGCTGGAGGGACGCCGTTTCACCGCGTTCGTTGATCACAAGCCGCTGCCTTTCGCGATGGCCAAGGTTTCAGAACCGTGGTCAGGCCGGCAGAAGAGACAGCTGGCCGCGATCTCAGAGTTTACTACCGATATCCAGCATGTGGCGGGTAAACTTAATGTAGTGGCAGACTGCCTCTCGCGCGCCGTGGCGGCTCCAGTCCGCGTGGGGGTAGATTATGCAGCCATGGCCGCGGATCAGGTTAGCGACGCGGACGTGCGCGCGCTCCAGTCTGGACCAACAAGGTTAAGGCTGGAGAACAGGGTGCTGCAAGACGGTATGCCCCCCCTAATCTGCGACGTCTCCACTGGGCGACCGCGTCCGGTGGTACCCACCGTGTGGCACCGCCGCGTTTTTGACTCGATTCATTCTCTGGCGCACCCGGGAGTGCGCGCGTCGGTCAAAATGGTGGGAGAGAAATTTGTGTGGCTGAGCCTGCGCAAACAATTTAGGGAGTGGGCAGCAGCCTGCATGGCCTGTCAACGAGCCAAGGTACACAGACACACAAAAGCTTCTTTGGAGCCGTTTCACATCCCGGCTAAGAGGTTCGATCATGTTCACGTGGACCTCGTAGGCCCCCTTCCGCTGTCACAGGGGTGCACACACCTTCTGACAATGGTAGACCGCACCACGCGCTGGCCGGAAGTGGCCCCACTGGCGTCAACCACAGCCGAGGAGGTGGCGCGCGCGTTTTTAACAGCATGGGTAGCGCGTTTTGGAGTCCCGTCGGACGTTACGTCCGACAGAGGCCCTCAATTTGTTTCAGAACTTTGGTCAGCAATGGCCCGCAGCCTGGGGGTAACGATCCACCGCACAACCGTGTACAATCCGCAGGCTAACGGGTTATGCGAACGTTTTCACAGGTCATTGAAAGCGGCTCTCAGAGCGTCGCTTACGGATGCAAATTGGGTGGACAGGCTACCATGGGTTTTATTGGGGTTGCGTTCTGCACCTAAAGAGGATTTAGAAGCCTCCCCGGCGGAGCTAGTTTTTGCACAGCCACTTCGGCTGCCCGGGGAGTTTCTCCCAGATAATCCTGCGCCAGAATGTTCCCCGGCTCAGCGGTTGCAGCGTGGCACGGAATCGGGCACGCTGCCTGGCCCCGTTCACCACAGTTTTCCGTGCGTTTTTATACCTAAGGCTTTAAAAAACGCAGAGTTTGTTTTTGTCAGACACGATGCCCATCGCCCGCCGCTACGACCACCTTATGATGGGCCATTTAGAGTGCTGGAAACAGGGGATAAGCATTTTTTGCTAGATTTGGGGGGCAGGAAGGAGAAGATTGGCATTAACAGGCTCAAACCCGCCTTTGTGGTGGCGGATGACGATGTGCTGTTGGCCATGGCTCCTCAGCGCGGCAGACCCCCTAGAGAGCATCCCCCAGAACACCCACAGGGATTGACTAACAATTCTCACCCTCAGACAGCAGCCCCCCAGCAGGATGGCGCCACGGAAGTGTTGAAGCCGGCTTACAGCAGATACGGGAGGAGACTGAGGCCCAAGCAACACGTGGGCTGAGGTGTAATGATTTTATCATGACAGGCTGACTGTTATTCCGTTGTTACATCTTAGACGTTTGGGGGGGGGGGGGTCATGTGGGACACATATGTGGGTTTCATATGCACAAATGTATATCACCTTATGCTTCTTATGTATATCACTGTATGCTTACTGTATGCTTCACGTCTCAGATGAACAAAGGACTGAGCCTCCTCGGAGATAACAGGAGGATGTGAAATGTGGTCTTTGGTATGCAAAGAGATGGCCGTGGGGGATTTCCTGGCTGCCAGTGACTTTGGGTGGAGGTGATAAGATCTGAAAGGGATGCATTGTTACTGGGGATTAAATGCAATGTGTCTGGAGCTTTGAAGCTCCTGGGGTATAAAAAGGGATGAAGGTCTGGGTTTCTTCCTCTTTCTGTATTGCTGATGTTGGAGAATGTGAATAAACCTGACTCGTGAGATAAACTCTGCCTCGTCCTTTCACATTCCCACAGGATTAATATTTATGATGTAAAACACTGTATGGGGGGAACTGTGGCGCTTGGCGGAGGTCTGCGCTCTCCGAGTGCTTTTCTAGTTTTTTTTTTTTTTGTTTTTTTTTTGTTACTTATTTGTACCCGTAGGTAGACTTGGTTTGCAGCGTGGTGACAAGCCACCGGCTGCTGGTCGCTGCGTGCGCGAGCGCCCTAAACCTACATGTTTTTGGTGTGCGGGAGGAAACCGGAGAAATCCCGGAGTAAACCCGCGCAACACGGGGAGAACATGCAAACTCCACACAGCTCACTGTTGGTCGGGGGCTGGGATCGAACCCACGATCTCATGATCCCCGCGATCCCCCGGCCGAGGGTAAAATTGTGCTGCCACAGTGCTAAACCACTGCGCCACCGTGCAGCCGGAACACGGCAGCTTTTCTTATCTAATGGACTGTAGTACAACAGAGACGGCAGAATAATCTGTCTGGCCGTGTGGGGGTGGGACAGTAGTCCACCTGTCCCCCTCTAGTTTTAGTTATTTGTGTGCATGGATAGGCCTTAATCGTTCTGTTTGTTGTTGGTGTGTGATTCGGGCTGTAAATTTGGGAGGGTCTAAATGGTGTGTGTTTTGGACTTTTCTATGGGGGGTGGGGGTGGGGAATGTGATGTATTAAATATGGTTCATATTATATTGTTCTGTGTTATGGGCGGCAGCTCCACCTTTCCGGTTTCACCGCCACCCCGAGTATAAAAGGCCAATGTGGAAGAGGGACGGTCTCTTTTCCAACCTCACCTCTGCCTGGATGGGAGCGCCTGTGATACTGTGAGTTCTATAATAAAGTTACATTCTACTGCACCTCCGGCCTCATTATTGAAGTCTCAGTTATGGACATAACAATATGGTTGTCACTGAAATGGGACACTTTTCCTTGTTAAAAAACAATGACTTCGGCATCAGAAATGCGGGAACATGGCCTCTTGCACCTCAAAACAGTAATATAAAATCATACCACTTCCCACGACTATCGAGGGATGGGAAGACGACCTTAAAAAGTGGCCTCGTAGAGAGTAGCTCCGTTAGTTAGCGCCACTGCTAAGATGCTAACGGTGTAAATAAATGACCCGTGCTGGCAAAATGAGTCACTTTGAGGACATTTGCAAAACTGATGTAATGTTGTTTCCATATTCTCTATTGAAAGACTTCCAAAATGATATTTAATTTGTAGGAAGAGCGCAAAAACTGACCCAGAAAAAGACAATTTGTTTATATTTTAGCGAGGTTGAAAACTCATGTTCAATCGGTCGGGAGTTACGTCTTCTGCAAAAACATAGGTATTTTTAGAAAGTACCATTTCTAAGCTTTCCAATGATACCAGGCACTCATAGGGTTTTCCCGGGACTTGCGCTACCAAACAAAGAGAGTCATGATTTATGACTTCTCATTGCCTGTACTCATAATGACGTGGTGCGCATTCCGACCAGCACATCTCCACCGCAATAAAGTCGGCTGCATTTTGTTAAAATATGTTGGACATAATCAAATTTACCTTAGAGCAGACGTACACCACAACACCGTGCTTGGATGTTGTCTGTCACCGTGTGGTGAGAAGCCTCCATTTATCCAGTCTGTGGTACAACCACGAACACCAGCAAGTGCCAGAACTACGCCAGAACATTCAAAAAATACAAAAACTAGAAGAGCTGAAATTAGCTGCCACTTGAGTGCAAAACACGTATGTGGACTATACATTAAAATGATTTTGAAAAACTTTTAAAAATGCTATTTTAAATGCCCCTGCAACTCCACTCTTTCTGACTGATTTAATACTACGTCAGCCGAAACTGGAAGCTCCACCCGTAATTGTTACAGCGGCACCCCCAGGAATAAGGTGGATACAGGGCGTCCACCATTTGGGGCTCTCTTGCCCTGACGGCCCCATGCAGAACCGTGCATATGCTGTACTGTATACAGTTATATAATAAAGCTGTGTTCAAGTGCAACCTCCTCATCTGTCTCCTTTGTACCAGGTTTGTGGACATAACATTTGGTGACTGAGGATTAACTCATGGAGGCATGCGGAGCACCTCTACGGCCATTTCTGGAGCACCCAGGAGAACCAGCAATTCTGTGGCCTCGCTGGCTGGCCGCATTTGAGGCGTACATTGCAGCGCTGGGCCTGGGTGGACTCGACCGACTAAGAAAGCGAGCACTTCTGGTTTGCAAACTTAGTGGAGAAGGTCAGAGAATTTTCCACACGTTAGGGGAGACGGAGTCATATGCAGATGTTGTCGGGCTGCTTGCTAGCTACTTTGCCGAACACACACATAGAACGAAACTGTGGGTTGAGGGGGTATAGAGGGGTTGCACATGATGTCAGTGGTCACGTGCCACATTGTTTTTCTGCCATTTTGGACAGCAAATAGCGTGGACCCTGTGTTGAGAATAATAATTCCACTAGCACATATACAGTCTGACTCGCCACGGTGTTGTTCATTTTTCATTACGACTGAATACCACTTAACTGTTTGAGTGTGTCTGTCGCTGAATTGCGACATAACCCCTAGTGGTCAAGAGTGGTAAATATTTTTGTCAATAAAATAGTTCAGATTTCCAAGGCTATAACTTGAAAGTGGTAAGAGATAATGGCTTACTGTCAATTAGAAAGATGTAAAATATGATCCAAAGCTTCAGATAGGAAAAAATTAACACATCTAATTTGCATAATGTCGCAGCAGCTCTTTAAATTCCATAACTCAGTCAAAACTGGACTTTGGACATATTTACACAAAGAATGGTTCAGTCTTTTGACACCGTTTTTTTTGTACAGAGGTACCTCATCAACTTATCTTCAAAGTATATGAACAAGAAATCAGTACAATATTAAAAAAAACAGAAATAAGTCACTTACCGGCGGCTAACAGGACTCGCTCGCTGCCGTGGTCGCTGTGTTTTCACCCATCGTGGTTGTTATTTTGTGTTCTGTCAGTCATTTACACTCTCTACCACATCTACAAAGTCTTATGACCATCCCACATAAATTTCGCTTGTATCCCGCTGCTATTTTCCATGTACAAAGCCGTCTAAGTGATGGTGATGATGACCGATCGCGGCCATATTAGCTTTCTGATCTAAAAGAAAGGAATACAGGAAAAGGAAATGAGGAATTCTTCTTCTTTGTTGTATTATGTGTCATCCATTGAGTCCTCCAGCGCATATCTGCCACCTTCTGAAACTGGCAGATCAGTACAAATCAGTACAAATCTCCAATGCAGCCGGCAATGTCAGAGTAAAATGACGGGCGCAGCGCTGCGCTCTGCCACTAGGGACACACAAATTCTCACACTCAAAGGGTTAAGTGAGTGAGATCTTTACAGCAAGGCACCCCGACACTCCCATGACATCGTTTGTATGTGACAAGAAAAGCACAAGATGGGTATTGAGGCAAGCCTGCTGCTTGCTGGCTTTTTGTCAGAGTAAAAGCAAAAAAGGAGAGCGAGGGAAGGCTGCATGCAGCGAGACAAAACACTGGAAAAGTACTGGAGAGTTCAGGAAGCCATGGAGCAGCGGAAGACGGGAGGATACGAACTAGATCACATACACACATGGACAAAATTGTTGGTACCCTTCTGTTAATGAAAGAAAAACCCACAATGGTCACAGAAATAACTTGAATCTGACAAAAGTGGTAATAAAAATTCTATGAAAATTAACCAATGAAAATCAGACAATGCTTTTGAATTGTGGTTCAACAGAATTATTTTAAAAAACAAACTCATGAAACAGGCCTGGACAAAAATGATGGTACCCCTAGAAAAGATTGAAAATAATGTGACCATAGGGACATGTTCAACCAAGACGTGTCCTCTAATTAACATCACAGGTGTCTACAAACTTGTAATCAGTCAGTCGGCCTATTTAAAGGGTGACAAGTAGTCACTGTGCTGTTTGGTGACATGGTGTGTAACACACTAAACATGGACTAGAGGAAGCAGAGGAGAGAGTTGTCTCAGGAGATTAGAAAGAAAATTATAGACAAGCATGTTAAAGGTAAAGGCTGTAAGACCATCTCCAAGCAGCTTGATGTTCCTGTAACTACAGTTGCACATATTATTTAGAAATTTAAGATCCACAGTACTGTAGCCAACCTCCCTGGACGTGGCCGCAGGAGGAGACGGATAATATGAATGGTAACAAAAGAGCCCAGAACAACCTCTAAACACATTCATGGTGAACTCCAAGGTCAAGGTACATCAGTGTCAGATCGCACCATCCGTCACTGTTTGAGCCAAAGTGCACTTCATGTGAGACGACCAAGGAGGACACCACTGTTGAAAACAAATCATAAAAAAGCCAGACTAGAATTTGCCAAACTGCATGTTGACAAGCCACAAAGCTTCTGGGAGAATGTCCTATGGACAGACGAGACAAAACTGGAACTTTTTGGCAAGGCACATCAGCGCTATGTTCACAGACGCAAAAATGAAGCATACCAAGAAAAGAACACTGTCCCTACTGTGAAACATGGAGGAGGTTCTGTTATGTTCTGGGGCTGCTTTGCTGCATCTGGCACAGGGTGTCTTGAATCTGTGCAGGGTACAATGAAATCTCAAGACTATCAAGGTATTCTAGAGAGAAATGTGTTGCCCAGTGTCAGACAGCTTGATCTCAGTCGCAGGTCATGGGTCTTGCAACAGGATAATGACCCAAAACACACAGCTAAAAACACCCAAGAATGGCTAAGAGCAAAACATTGGACTATTCTAAAGTGGCCTTCTATGAGCCCTGATCTAAATTCTATTGAACATCTGTGGAAGGAGCTACAACATGCTGTCTGGAGAATTCACCCTTCAAACCTGAGACAGCCAGAGCAGTTTGCTCATGAGGAGTGGGCCAAAATACCTGCTGAGAGGTGTAGAAGTCTCATTGACAGTTACAGAAATCGTTTGATTGCAGTGATTGCCTCAAAAGGTTGTGCAACAAAATATTAAGTTAAGGGTACCATCATTTTTGTCCAGGCCTGTTTCACGAGTTTGTTTTTTTAAAATAATTCTGTTGAACCACAATTCAAAAGCATTGTCTGATTTTCATTGGTTAATTTTCATAGAATTTTTATTTATTACCACTTCTGTCAGATTCATGTTATTTCTGTGACCATTGTGGGTTTTTCTTTCATTAACAAAGGGGTACCAACAATTTTGTCTACAGCTGTATGAAGGTAAGCTAATGATTGTTAATACTAGTTAGCACTAATAAGTCCCCCGTACTACATTGCAATCACGGCAAGTTATCACTATTAGGTACTAAAATATGTATGCTGTATGTGTTAGTTAGCTCATTGTGTGCATACAGGAGACAATGGTGTTTGTTCAAAGTGAGCTTTCCACCACTGGGATAAATAACAGCAAAGATGCATAATATCACATCATTCACCATCCTCTATCACTGTTTTCAACAATGATGATGTTGTGGTTGGGTCTACGCCACTCTGCCTCCTCCGTGGGCATGAATTCATTTCAGGTCGCTTCGTCCATCTGCTTCTGGATTTCTTTAATCAGCTACCAAGCACAAAAAAGTCTGCACCTCATCAGTGGACCACAATGTTGATTTGTGTGTAGCCATTTATCTTGTTGATTACACTCACTCATGCTTGCTGTTGGTGATTTGACTGTTCACTGCCATCCAAAATGGCACAGTAAACAAAAGACACGTGACCCGTGTGACATCAGTGCAACCCCTCTATTGGCGGCAAAAGACACTAAGCTAGCTAGCTCAAGGGAGCTAACGACCCAGCTAGTAGCAACGGAGAAATTAGCCACGGAGCTAGGTGGGCGCCAAACACAGAAGCTAGACGCCAGAGGCTACAAGCCAGCCGAAGAGCGCAGCACGGAGAGTGAGTGCAGTGAAAAGAGAGAATACAGCACTGAGAGTGACCACAGCACAGAGGGAGAGCAGCGAATGAACTCGGCTCAGTTTTCCCCACAGCCAGAGTCCAAGCAGCGGAAGGGGGAGCACGAGCATGCTGAGAGCCCCGAAAAGCAGCAGCAGCGACCAGGCATGAGCACAACACATGGCACAGTACAGCGGAGCACTCAAATGACACTGGAGAGGTACCGGACTGTTTCTGTCCCCGAGACGAGCCGCAGTCGACGACAGAGACAGTGGGTGAAGGGTCCGCAGCAAACAGGGTGACAACAGAACCGCCACAGCATGGCAGAGGTCCCGAGCTGAACGAGCATGCAGACCACCGGGAACACGGCAACAATGCAGAAAAACAAGTATGGTGCTGCTGGGGATTGTGGTGTGGCTGAGGATGACATGTTTTGGGCAGACGGACAATTTGATTTGGCGCACAAGCAGACTGCGGCGTGTCCGGGTGGCAGCTCCAGGCGGCGGGCCTCCGCGGGAGTCGGCTACCGCAGTATGGAACCCAGGCTCCAGCGTCATGAAGATTGGCCCCGGGGGGGGGGGGGGGGGGGGATAGCTCTAGGGGGGCACCACAAGCCTGTTTCAAAGCTCCAGAGGGGAGGCCATCACGGGGCCGACTCAAAGCCCATCAGATTGAACTGTTTTCCCCGGCTGATCCACCCTTACCATGGGAGACTGTTAAAAAAAAAAAAGGACTTTTTAGTTAGGAGCATGGCTGTTCTTCCTTTTAAAGTGGCAGAATAACCCACTTCACAGTGCAGGCCGGGTGGTAGTCGACCCAGTGGTCCTAGTTTAGATGTGTTTAGTGTTTTATGCTTTGTTTTGTATGACTGCTTTTATTTGGTGTGTTTTGGTTTTATGTTTTCAAATTAGGGTGGGTTTAATTTGATGTGATTTTATTCATTTTCTCAAGGGGGGTGGAATGTGATGGGGGTATGGCGCATATTTAAGGCGCATATATTGTATTCATATCCCCCGCATTCACCTAGTAGGAATGACGGTGCATATTCCAGAAGCTTCACGTCTTAAGGACCAAAGAGGACCTGACCCTGCGAGGACCTACGGGAGGTGTGAAGTTGGCCTTGCAGGAGAGGTGAAGCTGGAGAGAATGCCCCAGCAGGAGCCCCAGACGCTAGAGGGTCAGAGGACAATGGAGACGCCAAGGAGCCTCGGGCGCTGGATGTTTACCTAAGACTGTGGGTTGGGGGTGTGTGATTTGATGTGGGAGGATTTGTGTCTGGTGAGACTATAAGAGCTGTGTTGGATGATTGCTCTGTCTCTTTTCCTGAGATCCTGTTCTTGTTAGAGGATGTGACCTTGCAATAAACCAACCCTGAGAAATAAACTCAGTCTCGTTTGTGAAAGTCATCCTCTACAGGGGATTTATTGTGAAGTGTGGTGTGATGATGCCACCTTCCGGCCGCGTCATCACACCACCCTAATATACAGGGCATTGACTGGCGCCTAGCGGCTGCCCCGGCCTTGGATGCGCTCTGCAGAGCGTGCCCAAATGCCAAGTCACGTTTCGTTACCTTGCATTCATACATGTGTAATGACAATAAAGTTGAATCTCATCTCATCTCATCATCCACCATTTGGGGTTCTCTTGCCCTGATGGCCCCAAGTAGAACCATGCATATGCTGTACTGTATCTACTGTAGTTATATAATAAAGCTGTGTTCAAGTGCAACCTCCTCGTCCATCTCCTCTGTACCAGGTTTGTGGACATAACAGCTCCATCTTCAACATCCTTTGTCCAATAGCTCCACTATCCCTCCTCTGCCCATGTCCAAACCATCTCAGCCTTGCCTCTCTTACTTTGTCTCCAAACCACTCAACCTGAGCTGTCCCTCTGATATACTCATTTCTAATCTTGTCCCTCCTAGTCACTTCCAATGAAAATCTTAACATCTTCAACTCTGAGACCTCCAGCTCCACCTCCTGACTTTTTGTCAGTGCCACTCTCTCCAAACCATACTTCATAGCAGGTCTCACTACCATCTTGTAAATCTTCCCTTTCCCTCTTGCTGCTACCTTTCTTTCACAAATCACCCCTGACACTCGTCTCCACCCACTCCACCCTGCCTGCACTCTTTTCTTCACCTCTTGTGCAGTTTCCATTGCTTTGGATGGTTGACCCCAGGTATTTAAACTTTCTACTTTCACCACCTCTACCCCTTCCATCTTCACCGTTGCATCTGCCTCCCTCTCATTCACACTCATGTATTCTGTCTTGCTTCTACTGACTTTCATTCCTCTTCTCTCAGAGCATACCTCCACCTCTCCAGGTTCTCTTCCACCTGCTCCCTACTCTCACTGCGGATCGCAATGTTGTCTGCAAACATCATGGTCCACAGAGACTCCTGCCTGACTTCATCTGTCAGCCTACCCATCACCATGGCAAACAAGAAGGGGCTCAGAGCCAATCCCTGATGCAACCCCACCCCCACCTTGAATCCATCCGTCACTCCTACAGCACACTTCACCACCATCTTGCTGTCCTCATACATGTCCTGCCCCACCCTCACATCTCTGACACTTCTGACTTCCTCATACAGTACCACACATCCTCTCTTGAAGAGAACTGTGAAAGGGTGTGCAAAAAGGGTCAGCAACATTTGCATTGTTCAAGGAAACTCGCACACTTTCAAATTGACCGAACCATAATGACAATGTTTTATCGGGCTTTTATTGAATCTGTTTTATCTTTTTCTTTAGTGTCATGGTTTGGTCAGATAAAACTGAAACAGAGGAAATCCTTAGACCAAGTAGTTAGATGGTCCAGTCGTTTGCTTGGTGAGTCACAGCTGAGCCTGACTTCCCTGTACACCAGACAGGTACAGAGGATTGCTACCTCCATCTTAAATGATGACTCTCACCCTTTGCACTGTCACTTTCAGCTTCTTCCCTCCAGACCGAGGTTTGTTATCCCAAAATGTAAAATCCAGCGCTACAAAAACAGCTTTGTTCCTGCTGCTGTCAAAGAGTTGAACAAGATGTAGATAGATAGATAGATAGATAGATAGATAGATAGATAGATAGATAGATAGATAGATAGATGTACTTTATTGATCCCAAACTGGGAAATTACAGTGTAACAGCAGCATGACAGTTGACAGCCAAACAACAGAAACACACACGACAGACAAAGGGATTACCCATGGAAAGTAAAAAACTAACACGACTATAGAACCTATATACATCAAAGCTTAATATACAGTGGGGTAAAAAAGTACTTAGTCAGCCACCAATTGTGCAAGTTCTCCCACTTAAAAGATGAGAGAGGTCTCCAATTTTCATCATAGGTATACCTCAACTATGAGAGACAAAATGAGAAAAAAAAATCCAGAAAATCACATTGTCTGATTTTTAAAGAATTTATTTGCAAATTATGGTGAAAAATAAGTATTTGGTCAATAACAAAAGTTCATCTCAATACTTTGTTATATACCCTTTGTTGGCAATGACAGAGGTCAAACGTTTTCTGTAAGTCTTCACAAGGTTTCCACACACTGTTGCTGGTATTTTGGCCCATTCCTCCAGGCAGATCTCCTCTAGAGCAGTGATGTTTTGGGGCTGTCGCTGGGCAACACAGACTTTCAACTCCCTCCAAAGATTTTCTATGGGGTTGAGATCTGGAGACTGGCTAGGCCACTCCAGGACCTTGAAATGCTTCTTACGAAGCCACTCCTTCGTTGCCCGGGCGGTATGTATGGGATCATTGTCATGCTGAAAGACCTAGCCACGTTTCATCTTCAATGCCCTTGCTGATGGAAAGAGGTTTTCACTCAAAATCTCACGATACATGGCCCCATTCATTCTTTCCTTTACACGGATCAGTCGTCCTGGTCCCTTTGCAGAAAAACAGACCCAAAGCACGATGTTTCCACCCCCATGCTTCACAGTAGGTATGGTGTTCTTTCTCCTCCAAACACGAAAAGTTGAGTTTTTACCAAAAAGTTCTATTTTGGTTTCATCTGACCATATGACATTCTCCCAATCCTCTTCTGGATCATCCAAATGCTCTCTAGCAAACTTCAGACGGGCCTGGACATGTACTGGCTTAAGCAGGAGGACACATCTGGCACTGCAGGATTTGAGTCCCTGGCGGCGTAGTGTGTTACTGATGGTAGCCTTTGTTACTTTGGTCCCAGCTCTCTGCATGTCATTCACTAGGTCCCCCCGTGTGGTTCTGGGATTTTTGCTCACCGTTCTCGTGATCATTTTGACCCCACGGGGTGAGATCTTGCGTGGAGCCCCAGATCGAGGAAGATTATCAGTGGTCTTGTATGTCCTCCATTTTCTAATAATTGCTCCCACAGTTGATTTTTTCACACCAAGCTGCTTACCTATTGCAGATTCAGTCTTCCCAGCCTGGTGCAGGTCTACAATTTTGTTTCTGGTGTCCTTTGACAGCTCTTTGGTCTTGGCCATAGTGCAGTTTGGAGTCTGACTGTTTGAGGTTGTGGACAGGTGTCTTTTATACTGATAATGAGTTCAAACAGGTGCCATTAATACAGGTAACGAGTGGAGGACAGAGGAGCCTCTTAAAGAAGCAGTTACAGGTCTGTGAGAGCCAGAAATCTTGCTTGTTTGTTGGTGACCAAATACTTATTTTCCACCATAATTTGCAAATAAATTCTTTAAAAATCAGACAATGTGATTTTCTGGATTTTTTTTCTCATTTTGTCTCTCATAGTTGAGGTATACCTATGATGAAAATTAGAGATCTCTCTCATCTTTTAAGTGGGAGAACTTGCACAATTGGTGGCTGACTAAATACTTTTTTGCCCCACTGTATGATGACCCATATAAATGTAGCAATGATGTAGCAATATATTGCACATAATTTAATTATTACCTCCGCCAGGCCGCAGGATGTTATGTTTTTGCCAGCGTTTGTCTGTCTGTCTGTCTGTTGGTTAGCAAGATAACTCAAAAGGTTTTGGACGGATTTCGATGAAACTTTCAGGCGTCATTGGAAATGATACAAGGAAGAACTGATTAAATTTTGGGGATGATCCGGATCACCGTCTGGATACAGGAATTTTTTAAAGGATTCTTTAACATTGTGAGATACGGCCATTTTCAACATGTGTGCAGGCGCGATGGAGGGCGCTGGTCGTCGTGTCTGACGAACACGAACTCCGCGTTCTTCAAAGTTTTAGGCACAAAAGCACGCGGAAAACAGTGGTGGGCCAGGCCCGGCAGCATGCCTGTGTTTGCGCTACGCTGCAAAAGCTGAGACGGGCAGCTGTCCTGCGCCGGATTATTTGGCAGAAATTCCCCGGGCAGCCATAGTGGCTGCGCAAAAACAAGCTCTCTGCCGGGGAAGCTTCCAAATCCTCTTTTGCCGCGGAGCGCAACCCCAACATAAAACCCACGGCAATCTGTCTACCCAATTTGCATCCGTCAGTGAAGCCCTGAGTGCTGCTTTCAGTAATCTATGAAAATGCTCGCATAACCCATTGGCCTGTGGGTTGTACGCGGTTGTGCGATGAATTGCAACGCCCGCAGCCTGGGAGTTTGCAGATGGAGGAGATGGACACAACAGCAACACTTCAGTTTATTACCTCCGCCAAGGAGGTAATGCTTTTACTACTGAACCACTAATCCTATCATTGTGAATCCAATTGCTAGTCATATGTTTTCATAGTCAAGGAATCTGAAAACGTACACACAAACACTGTATGGGGGGGGGGGGACTGTGGCGCTTGGCGGAGGTCTGCGCTCTCCGAGTGCTTTTCTAGTCTATTTATGAATTTTATTTTATATTTATTTATTTTTGTATGTTTTTTATTTGGGTTTTAAATCTTTTATTAGGTTTTAGACTTTTATTGAGTTTTTAATCTCTGACCTAGTTTTTAACTTTTTTAATATGAGCCTTCTCTCTTTTCTCTTTGTTTTTTTCTCTTATCTCTTTGTCTTATGTCCTGATTGGTGGAGCCTTGAGTACTTTTATCGCATTTATAGTCAGCTTCATGTGTGTCTGTGTTTGTCTTCATGTTGAATGTAATTGTGGTTTGTAAATATATGTCTAAAAGGATGTCACCTGACTGCAAAACAAATCTACCTACGGATACAAATAAAATAACCTGAACCTGAACCTTGGTACCCTATCATCTGCTTTCTTTAGATCCACAAAGACACAGTGCAACTCCTTCTGACCTTCTCTATACGTCTCCATCAGCACTCTTAGAGCAAACATTGCATCTGTAGTACTCTTTTTTGGCATGAAACCATACTGCTGCTCACTGATTGTCACCTCTCCTCTTAACCTGACTTCAACAACTCTTTCCCATATCTTCATCGTGTGGCTGATCAACTTTATGCCTCTGTAGTTACTACAGCTCTGAACATCACCTTTGTTCTTGAAAATTGGTTCCAAAACACTTCTTCTCCACTCCACAGGCATTTTCTCACTTTCCAAGATTGAGTTAAACAATCTGGTTAAAAAGTCCACTGCCACCTCTATTAAACATCTCCATACCTCCACAGGTATGTCATCTGGACCAACCGCCTTTCCATTCTTCATCCTCTTCAAAGCTGCCCTCACTTCTGCCTTGCTAATCCTTGGGACTTCGTTGCTCACAATCTTTTCTTCATCCATCCTCCTAGATTCATCCATCCTCTGTCTGTCCCACTTTTGTGAAATCAGCGCCTCCCACAGTTTTGGTCTGATTGTTTTGAAACTTGGTACCATGGTTTGATATACACTGATGATGCACATATTGCAATTTGGTTCAGATGGAATGATTTTTGCAGGAATTGTAGCACCTGACCTATGACCTCCCGTTTCACCTCACTTCATAGACAGTAACTGTCTTGTGAAATCAACTCCTCCTACAGTTTTGTTCCGATTGTTTTGAAACTTGGTACCATGGTTTGATATACTCTGATGATGTGCATATTGCAATTTCACTCTCATTGGATGACCTTGAGATTAAAGGTCAGAGGTCAGATTTTTTCCCTAAATCTTCTAAACACAATAACTACTGATGTAAAGCTATGAAGAAAAAGTTCCAAAATTATAGCA
Organism: Pholidichthys leucotaenia; assembly: GCA_020510985.1. NCBI lineage: Eukaryota > Metazoa > Chordata > Actinopteri > Cichliformes > Pholidichthyidae > Pholidichthys > Pholidichthys leucotaenia. The sequence goes on along the minus strand of CM035841.1, from coordinate 275,871,546 downwards.
AAAAAAAATAAAAAAATCTTAAATTTACATTAAAAAGTTAAATTTTTTTTAAATAAAAGTTTCAAATATTGAAGCTTGGTGGAGCAGTGTTTAGCACTGTCTCCTCACAGGGAGAAGGTCGTGGAGTTTGCATATTCTCCCTATGTCTGTGTGGGTTTCTCAGGTTTCCTCTCACAGTCCAAACACATGCTCGTTAGGTTAATTGGCATCAGCTGGGGATAAATTATCCTTAGATGTGTATGTGAGAGTGAATGGTTGTATGTCTGTGGCTGAATCTCAGTTTCCTCCCTAAACCCTCCAGCCCTGAGGCATTGTAGACTCAGGCTGCAGCCATCAGTAGTGCTGAGTGTGTGAATCTGTGAGGGGATGAAGTGGCTCAAAATGGCAGAAATGGGATACACTTTGTTACCTTGGCAACTGTAGTGTCATCAGCTGGATCAAACTTTATAAAATTACTCTTTGCTGAGGAGAAATTGTCTCACCCAGAAGTGTGGTCGTAAAACCCCCTTTTGCAAAATACACAAGACAGCCAGAGTTTTGAAGCCACCTTCCATGGCCAAACCAACCCCCCCACTCCACCCCGCAAGGAAGTGTGAAGTTAACTTCCCTACATCAGTCTACCCAGAAGACTCCCGTTTAGACATTTTTACAATAACCTACCAAGTTGATAATAACCAGCTGACCTGCAAGGATCCTCTCATTCGGACTCAGAAAGTCCAACATTGCCCTCCAGTGGATAACACAGGAATATTTCTCCTGAGGACTGAAGATTTTCTCTCTGATGCTTAAAACTATTAATTAATTTATTTATTTAGCGAATGCAAAGTCCTTAAGCCAAGCAGTTGCCTCCTGGTTTGCTGTATGGAGGGTGTGTAATCCTCCTTCCAGTCTTTGGAGCGGGCAAGCCTCTATGATGTGTTCCATAGTTTGCTCCTCTCCACATGCGCACAGTGGGCTAGGGCTACTGCCCCATCTGTGAAGGCTGGCCAAGCAGGGGCCATGTCCAGTCCTGAAGCGATTGAGTGTAGACCACTGTCTCCTTGGGAGGTTGGTGCCCGGGACCTGTTGGTTGGGGTTTATCACCAGCTGTTTGTTTGGGACCTCCTTGGTTTCCCATTCCTCTTGCCAAGCTGTCTGGATGGTAAAGTCAGCTGGGGGAGGGTTTTTCCAAATCGGCCGTCTGGATGAAAGTCGGGCAGTGGGTGGGGTGTAGATATCTGCATGGATTGGTAAGTGAGGAAAATCTTTAACTTTTTGGAGCATCCTTTGAGTTAATGCTGCTCGCCGGATGTGTGGAGGGGCTATGTTTGACAGTACAGAGAGCCAGGGGAGTGGTGTTGAGCGGATTGTTCCAGTTATAGTTCTCATGGTTGAGTTGAGCTGGGTGTCTACATGGTGTGTGTAAGATGACCTGGACCAGACAGGGGCACAATATTCTAAATATTCTAAACTATTAATTGTAAACAATGAACTAACCCATCATTCTCCACAGACAACATCAGCTATCGAAGAATATGGATGGCCATTAATGAACTCGAATGGGTTTGAAATGCTTTTATTGATGATTACCTCCGCCAAGGGGGTTATGTTTTCATCAGCGTTGGTTTGTCTGTCTGTTTGTCTGTTTGTTTGTTAGCAAGATAACTCAAAAAGTTATGGACGGATTTTCATGAAATTTTCACAGATTGTCAGAAATGGGGTATCCTACAGATGATTACATTTTGGTGGTGATCCGGATCACCGTCCAGAAGAAAACCGCCATTATGCGAAATGCGATTTTCCTGAATAACTACTGAACCACTAATCCTATCCATGTGAATCCAATTGCTACTCATATGTTTTCATGGTCAAGGAATCTGAAAACGTACACACAATAAATGTAGGATTAATATTTATGATGTAAAACACTGTATGGGGGGAACTGTGGTGCTTGGCGGAGGTCTGCGCTCTCCGAGTGCTTTTCTAGTTTGATATGTGTTTCTTTATCTTCACAAAGAATTAATTTTGCATCTCCACTGTAAAAAAGTTATTACATTAACAATGTAGACAAATTGTTTTGTTCCTTTACTGTTTAGTAGAATATCTTAATCACTAAAGTTTTAAAGAATGTATGCTTTAATAGGCAGCATATATGTTTTTAAGATGATTTCACTTCTCATATCAAATATGCTCTCTCCTTCTCTCTTCCTGTGTGAAGCTCACATTCCAAAAACTGTGAACTGACCAATCAGTTTCCAAGTGTCCATATCTCTCATTTTTAGTCAATATTATGACCCTGGCTCAAACAAAGGAACTCAGTGCAATTGGTCAAAAGTTTACACTAATGGGCAGGTCCAATCCTAATCTTTGAATGTAATTGGTCAGGCTCAGTTGTCATTCAGAAATACTGGGCCATCCCGCCAAGTTGGAAAAATTTCCTTCTGTTTTCCCAGTAGAGCCTTGAAGAAGTCTGGGGAGAGTCATGTTCAGCCCTCCTTCCTAAATAGGCCCAGAGCGCAAGCTCTGTGTTCCTTATCTGTAACCCTTTCAACTTTTTTCTTTAGAATTCGCCTTTTCCCAATTTTTACACTTTTTTTCTTAACCCTTTAAGAGTCCGGCTGTCAAAAAACATGTGCGTCACCTGCTGCCTATGTTGCAGGTCCGTGCCTGTCACATGATGTGTCCAAAAAGCACAGAAAACCCAGTTGTACCAAGCATTTCACATCACAAGATGTCAGACACGTATAGCTTACTGCTCTTCATTGGAGGACTGGAGGACTTCACCCAAATGAATCGCCTGAAACATCATTTCTGGAAACACGAAGAAGAGAATGTAAACAAAGGCTCCATCCCAACATATATTTCCACACGGAGGAAGAATTTGCTCCAAATTTTGCCAACTATGATTCTAAAAAGAGATAATTTAGCTTCTGAAGGGAAATATCTACCTTCAGTGATAACGGAGGATGGCCGAAGCGGGTACAATTTTGTCTGCCATCGACTGGAGATGCACGTGACTGGAGAGAACAATAGCACCAGTTCGGCGGCATTATATAAGTGAAATTGAGGTGGAATAATTCGTAATTTATATGTGACAGTTTCTGGATGTAGGAGAGAAAGCAAACATGACTGGCAGAAGACGAAATAAGGACCGTGTATGACAAAAATGGACAAATGAAGACACAATGAGTGGTAGGACTGATTGTTTTTTATCAGTTTGTGTACATTCTACTGATTTTCTGATTCATATACTTTGAAGATAAGATAACAAAAAACAAAAACGGTGACAAAAATACAAAACCATCCTTTGTGTAAATATGTCCAAAGTCCAGTTTTGACCAAAAGTTACATAATTCGATATGGTTGCCATTGCATTATGCAAATTAGATGCATAAATTTACTCCTATCTCAAACTTTGGATCATATTCTACATATTTCTAATTGACAGTAAGCCATTATCTCTTACCACTTTCAAGTTACAGCCTTTGAAATTTGTCATATCTAAATTGAATATTTTCTTGAAAAACTGAGATTATAAACTGAGATGATGACCAGTGTGATGAGCATCCAGCTTCTACGGTTTTGATCCAAAGGAGCAGTGGCTGGAACCAGAACTTTTTTTTGTGGCAGAACCTGCCTGCCCCTTTCTCTCCACTTCATCAACGAGCATCCATCTGGACCAAGGTTGGTACCTGAAGGCCTGCTACCAAGGCACAATCTGACTTCATCTGCTGTGCTTAAAGTCTGTTGTCCAGATTAAATTAAATTTTTCACAATAATCCTTGTATAAATTCTATAAACCTAACATCTTTGAACTCCTTTCAGAACTTCAAATACATTTATCTTTTCATTAATCTCCATTCCTTTTCAGAGTAACACAAATTTTCCTTTTTATAAACTAGTTTTTATCATAATTTTCTTCATAAAATTGCATGATTTTATGGTTTTTCATTTTCCATTTCAGTGCCAATTTAAGTTATGTTTTTTTTTTAGTTCCACAAATGTTTGATCAAACAAGTTATGCTCAGTAATCCATTAACAGTTAATGTGCTCAGGATACATGTTGAATTCACTGTCTTAAAGTCATCTGAATGTGTTCATCTATCTTGAAATTTCTTATTAAATTGTTAAGGAATGTAGGAGTTATTGTTTAATTTCACACCCATCTTCACAATTAAAAGCAGAAAGAACTCACGGGATTTTGAGACTGATTCATTGCCGTTATAAATACTGAATTATTAATAAAATTGTCCATTTTTCTGGACTGGTGCCTGTTGTGTATGTAAATAGGCTGGTAGTAGTAAGATGGCGGCCGGGTTGGACATGGAATAGTATAGGGTGGTTAACTACCGGTTTCCGGTGGTGACGGCACTCCTAGTATAAAGGAGGTGGGCAGAAGGGGCCAGTCCTCTTTTCGTCATGGGAGCCACCTGGCCTGCAGGCGTGTGCTGTAGGCCTTATCTGTATATAGTTGTATTGTAGCACCTTGGGGGAGTCAGATTATTTAGCATCTCAGACAAGAGACAGTGGATAAGCATGGGATAACAATGCTCAGGAGGTTCCTGGCGAGATAGCAGGAAGGAATCAAGGACGTAGGGGATTGAATGCAGTGTAATGCAAATGTCAGGTTGTGTGTGGAGAAATGCCATTAAACTTGTGAGGAGAGACTTGGGTGAAAAGAGAGTGCCTGCTGAAATGAGTCAGTCTGTTCTGTGCTTGAGAGATGTGAAGTGTGTAATAAACCGTCTGCCATGAGTCAGCCTCTTATTTCACACACTCCACACTGGTGACCCAAGATGTATTATGGAACACGAGGCAAGAACCCCAGAGCCGGCCTGGTCAGGAAGCTCCAGCGAGGCGGCAGCCATCCCACAGACAGCCCGGACTGGAACCCCCAGCCACACGTGTGCGGTTTCAGTCAAGCTATCGGATTTCTGGCAGCACAACCCGCGCTCTTGGTTCCACCTCACCAAGGCCCAGTTCGCCCTCCGGGGAGTAACGGCAGACGACACCAGATTCTACCATGTGGTCGCAGCGCTGGACGCCCACACAGCTCAGCAGGTAGTGAGCCTGCTCGATCAGCCTCCAGCCTGCAACAAATACGAGGCGCTCAAGGCTGCGCTCACCCGGCACTACACGCTCTCGGACTGTGAGAGAACGGAGAGGCTCCTGACGCGGGCCGAGTTAGGAGATGGTTCAGCCGTAGACCTGATTGAGAAGATGCTGGTGTTAATGGGCACAGACGACGGGCACTTTCTGTTTGCCCACCTTTTCCTCCGGAACCTTCCAACAGTGGCGAGAGCGGTTCTGGCCAATTCGCCGTGGCTGGCCGCGCACGACTACCGTGCGCTAGCCCAGGAGGCAGACCGGATCATCATCACCACCAGGGCGATCACAGTCAACGCGGCAGCGGCGGAGCCCAGCGAGACGACCAGAGGAGGCGAGGAACCACCGACGGTGTGCTTCTATATTAACAACAGCTGGTGCTCTGATGTAACGGTGATTTCCAAACACTGTTCTCCCGCCCTGGAATTTCTTTTCATTAACTGCAAGCCATTTTATTCCCCGCGGGAGTTTGCCTCATTCATTCTCGTCGCTGTGTACGCCCCTCCTGACGCGGACACGCGCGAAGCTCAGCGCGTGCTCGCAGATCACATCCAACTTACGGAGCGGAACTTTCCAGACTCCCTGGTTATCGTGGTGGGCGATTTTAACCAGAGCAATCTGAGTCACGAGCTCCCCCGCTACAAACAGTGTATTAAATGTCCAACCAGAGGAAATAACACGCTAGATCACTGTTATACTTCAGTAAAGGACGCATATCGCGCTGTTCCCCGCGCTGCGCTGGGACTATCTGATCACGTGATGGTTCACCTCATCCCCACATACAAACAAAGACTGAAACTCACTAAACCTGTTGTGACCACCACAAAGAAATTGACCAGTGAAGCTGGAGAGAAACTGAACACATGCATGGAAATAACTGACTGGGGCATGTTTAAAAGAGCCACACATGATCTTAATGAGTACACAGACACTGTGAACTCATATATCAACTTCTGTGAAGAGCACATTCTCCCATCGCGCACCAGGATAAGATATTCTAATGACAAGCCTTGGTTCACAGCTAAGCTCAGACGGATCAGGAAGGAGAAGGAAGCAGCGTTGAAAAGTGGAGACAGGGACTGCTACAGGGAGGTCAAATATCGGTTTAACAGAGAGCTGAGGAGAGCTAAATCTGTGTATTCTGAGAGACTCCAGCAGCAGTTCACTGCTAATGACTCGGCTTCTGTGTGGAGAGGACTGAGGCAAATCACCAACTATCGGCCTCAGGCTTCTAAAGGTCAGGATGACAAAGCCCTTTGTCAAAGACTGTCCCAACACTATGCCCGTTTTGACACCTCGTCAGCTGTGTCCAACTCACCCACTCCACCCAGCTCCACTGCCTCCTCAGCCCCTAATTCATCAAGAGCGGTCCCCCCCTCCTCCTCCTCCTCCTCCCCCCCTCCCCTTGTCATCAGTGAGCAGGACGTGCACAGACAGTTCTCCAGACTGAACCCGCGCAAGGCCCCCGGGCCGGACGATGTGTCTCCCTCCACCCTGAGACACTGTGCGAAAGAGCTGACTCCTGTCTTCACAGACATTTTTAACACCTCCCTTAAGCAATGTCACGTGCCGACCTGCCTCAAATCCTCCACCATCATCCCTGTCCCCAAGAAGCCACGGATTACTGGACTTAACGACTACAGACCTGTAGCGCTCACCTCTGTAGTCATGAAGTCCTTTGAGCGCCTGGTCCTGTCTCACCTCAAGTCCATCACCACACCCCTCCTAGACCCGCTGCAGTTTGCCTACCGTGCTAACAGGTCTGTGGACGACGCAGTCAACCTGGCCCTCCACTCCATCCTGCAGCACCTGGACTCCCCGGGAACCTACGCCAGGATTCTGTTTGTGGACTTCAGCTCCGCATTCAACACCATCCGCCCCGATCTGCTCCAGGACAAGCTGTCCCTGCTCAACGTGCCTGACTCCCTCTGCAGGTGGATCACCGACTTCCTGACGGACCGGAGACAGCATGTGCGGCTGGGGAAGTCTGTCTCAGACTCTGTTAGCATCAGCATTGGATCACCCCAGGGCTGTGTACTTTCCCCCCTACTCTTCTCCCTTTATACCAACTCCTGCACCTCCTCCCACCAGTCTGTTAAGCTGATTAAGTTTGCGGACGACACCACCCTCATCGGGCTCATCTCCAACGGCGACGAGTCCGCCTACAGGGAAGAGGTGGCCCAGCTGGTGTCCTGGTGCAGGCACAACAACCTGCAGCTGAATGCTCTGAAGACAGCGGAGATGATTGTGGACTTCAGGAAAGTCACATCCCCCCTGCCCCCCCTCACCATCACAGGCTCTCCCATCACCTTTGCAGATTCCTTCTGTTTCTTGGGCACCACCATCACCCGAGACCTCAAATGGGAGCCAACCATCAGCTCCCTCATCAAAAAGACCCAGCAGAGGATGTTCTTTCTGCGGCAGCTGAGGAAGCTCAAGCTACCCACCAAGATGTTAGTGCAGTTCTACACGGCCATCATCGAGTCCATCCTCACCTCCTCCATAACTGTGTGGTACGCAGGAGCCACTGCCAGGGACAGACTAAGGCTGCAGCGCGTCGTGCGCACTGCTGAGAAGGTGATAGGCTGCAAGCTCCCATCTCTCCAGGACCTGTACATCTCCAGGACCCGGAGGCGTGCTGGCCGGATCATAGCCGATCCTTCACATCCTGGTCACGTGCTGTTTGCCCCCCTCCCCTCAGGTAGAAGGCTTCGGTCCATTCGGACTAAAACCTCCCGGCACATGAACAGCTTTTTCCCCTCTGCCATCAGACTGCTGAACACTAAGTGACTTTTGACTCTCGTGCACTATGTACAGCAGCTCAACCAGACTCATGTCAATCATCACTGTTTTTCTGTTGCATTATTGACTGCACTATGTGGTACTTCACATTATCTGCTACATGCTAATTTTTTAAAACTGCCTTGACTAGTACTACTCATTATTACTAGTATTATTATTATTATTACTTATTATTACTTATTTTTCTACACTTATTGCACGTTTCTAGTCCTTTAGTTTTTTAGTTTATCCCTTTTTCTCATTATGTTTTTAATGTTGCAGCATGGCACCGAGACAAATTCCTAGTTTGTGTATCACATGAACAATGGCAATAAATCTGATTCTGATTCTGATTCTGATTCTGAGCAGTGCGGGCCAAGGAGCGCCAGAGAGACACGCTCTGTTTCTACCACCGCCGCTTCGGAGAAAATGCACGCAGATGTGCGCCACCGTGCCAATTCAAGCGCTCGGGAAAATGCTGAGGCCGGCAGTCGGTAGCAGCTGCAACCCTCGGTGAAGAGAACAAGCTGCTCTACTTGACGGATGCACGCTCGAGGAGGCGTTTCCTCGTGGACACCGGAGCCCAGAAGAGTTTCATCCTGCCGACCTACGCTGACTGGCTGGCAGGACCTAGCGGCCCCGAGATGTTGGCAGCAAACGGCTCGGATATTAAGACCTTTGGTGAGAGGACACTGATCTTATCTCTACACAGCCGTACATATGAGTGGACTTTTGTCGTAGCAGCACTGAATTACCATATCCTGGGGGCTGATTTTCTGTGTGCACATGGTTTACTGGTTGATGTTGCTAACAGACGCCTGGTTAATGCACTGTCCTTTGACTCTCTCCCCTGTATAGCTCGAGTGACCCGGCCAACAGCACAAGCCAACGTCACAGCTACAGGCGGTAAGTTCCACAAACTGCTCACTCAGTTCCCAGCACTCACGGTCCCGACATTTTCGGCGGCCACCGCTAAACACGGGGTGGAGCACTTTGTCACCACCACCGGGCCGCCTGTTTTTGCAAGACCTCGGCGCTTGGACGCAGCTAAACTGGCCATAGCGCGCGAGGAGTTCGCCAACCTGGAAAGGTTGGGCATCATCAGGCGTTGGAACAGCCCATGGGCATCCCCGCTACACATGGTCCCTAAGGCTGAGGGATCATGGCGACCATGCGGTGATTTCCGCAGGTTGAACAACGCCACAGCGCACGACCGCTACCCAGTTCCCCACATACAGGATTTTTCCGTTCACCTCGCCGGGGCACACATTTTTTCCAAAATAGACCTGGTTCGCGGTTACCACCAAGTCCCAGTGCGCGCGGAGGACGTACCCAAAACAGTGGTAATAACTCCGTTCGGTCTATTTGAGTTCCTGCGCATGCCATTCGGGTTAAAAGGAGCGGCACAGACATTCCAGCGCATGATGGATGCAGTGCTGCGCGATCTCCCGTTCGTGTTCGTCTACCTGGACGATATCCTGGTAGCCAGTGCATCCGAAGACGAACATGAAACCCACCTCATGACGGTTTTCCGGAGGTTGGAGGAGCACAGGTTAATAATCACCCCGGCGAATTGCCAGTTCAGCGTGACGGAGATTGATTTTTTGGGGCACCGCGTCTCTCCAGAAGGAGCGATCCCGCTGCCCGACAAAGTGCGTGCTGTGGCGGATTTTCCCCGGTCTCAGATGGTCAGGGCGCTGCAGGAATTTTTGGGGATGGTGAACTTTTATAACCATTTCCTTCCCCGCGCGGCGCAGCTCATGCAACCATTGTACGCCGTGCTCAAGAAACAGAAACCCGTGGATAGGGTCGAATGGACCCCGGAGCAAGAGCGGGCGTGCTCGGAAGTTAAAGCAGCCCTGGCAAACGCCGCACTGCTGGCGCATCCGGACCCGGCGGCCCGGATAGCGCTCACCACCGATGCTTCAGACGTGGCCATAGGGGCTGTCGTGGAGCAGCGCGTCGCCGGGGCTTGGCAGCCGCTCGCCTTTTTCAGCAGAACTTTGCGCGACAGCGAACGTAAATACAGCGCGTTCGACAGAGAGTTGCTGGCTCTCCATCTGGCCATACGTCACTTCCAGTTCTGGCTGGAAGGGCACAACTTTACCGCGTTCGTGGACCACAAGCCACTAACATTCGCGATGGCCAAGGTTTCAGAACTGTGGTCGGACCGGCAGCAGAGACAGCTGGCCGCGATCTCAGAGTTTACTACCGATATTCAGCATGTGTCGGGTAAACTGAATGTGGTGGCGGACTGCCTCTCGCGCGTCGTGGTGGCCCCGGTCTGTGTGGGGATAGATTACGCAGCCATGGCCGTGGAGCAGATTAGTGATGCAGACGTGCGCGCGCTCCAGTCTGGACCAACAGGGTTAAGGCTGGAGAGCAGGGTGCCGCAAGATGGCGGCCCCCCCTAATCTGCGATGTCTCCACGGGTCGCCCGCGTCCGGTGGTCCTGGTCGCGTGGCGCCGCCGCGTGTTTGAGTCGGTTCACACTCTGGCGCACCCAGAAGTGCGCGTGTCGGTCAAAATGGTGGGAGAGAAGTTTGTGTGGCCGAGCCTACACAAACAAGTAAAAGAGTGGGCTGCAGCCTGCGTGGCGTGCCAACGAGCCAAGGTACACAGACACACGAAGGCTCCCTTGGAGCCGTTTCGGGTACCGGCTAAGAGGTTCGACCACATTCACGTGGACCTCGTGGGCCCCCTCCCGCCATCACAGGGGTGCACACACCTCCTGACAGTGGTGGACCGCACCACGCGCTGGCCAGAAGCAGTCCCCCTGGGGTTAGCCACGTCCGCGGACGTAGCACGCGCTTTTTTAACAACATGGGTGGCGCGTTTTGGAGTCCCATCGGACATTATGTCCGACAGGGGACCTCAATTTGTTTTCGAACTCTGGTCCGCGATGGCCCGCAGCCTGGGTGTTACAATTCACCGCACAACCGCATACAACCCACAGGCCAATGGTTTATGCAAGCATTTTCATAGATCACTGAAAGCAGCACTCAGGGCTTCACTGGCGGATGCAAATTGGGTAGACAGGCTGCCATGGGTTTTATTGGGGTTGCGCTCCGTGCCAAAAGAGGATCTGGAAGCTTTCCCGGCAGAGCTGGTTTTTGCGCAGCCCCTACGGCTGCCTGGGGAATTTCTACCAGATAATCCCGCGCCGGACAGCTGCCCGTCTCAGCTTTTGCAGCGTAGCGCAAACACACGCACGCTGCCGGGCCCTGCCCACCATAGTTTTCCGCGTGTTTTCGTGCCTAAAACTTTGAAGAGCGCGGAGTTTGTGTTCGTCAGACACGACGCCCACCGCCCTCCATTGCGCCCACCCTATGATGGACCGTTCAGAGTGTTGGAAACAGGGGATAAGCATTTTTTGCTAGACTTGGGGGGTAGGCGGGAAAAAATTGGCATAGACAGACTCAAACCCGCTTTCGTTGTGACGGACGAGCAAGTGCTGTCGGCTAGGGCCCCTCGGCGTGGAAGACCCCCACGGAGAGCTCCCCAGGGAAACGATTCACCAGAGCAGCCACACGGACAGACCGAAGTGCCCCCCCCCCCCCCCTCGTCACGGCCCACCCGCAGTCAGACACACTCCCAGCAGCCCCCCACCGGCACAGCAGTGCCACGGAGGCAGTAAACCCCAGTTACAGCAGATACGGGAGGAGACGGAAGCCCAAACGGCATGTGGACTGATGTTCTATTGTTCTATCTAAGATGCTGGGGGGGGGGGAGTGTAGCACCTTGGGGGAGTCAGATTATTTAGCATCTCAGACAAGAGACAGTGGATAAGCATGGGAGAACAATGCTCAGGAGGTTCCTGGCGAGATAGCAGGAAGGAGTCAAGGACGTAGGGGGTTGAATGCAGTGTAATGCAAATGTCAGGTTGTGTGTGGAGAAATGCCAAGAAACCTGTGAGGAGAGATTTGGGTAAAAAGATAGTGCCTGCTGAAATGAGTCAGTCTGTTCTGTGCTTGAGAGATGTGAAGTGTGTAATAAACCGTCTGCCATGAGTCAGCCTCTTATTTCACACACTCCACAGTATCCTGAATAAAGCTCCTTAAACCGAGTTACCACTTTCTCATTATTTGCCTAGTTATGGATGCAACATTTGGCGACAAGGTAAAAGCGGTAGTGGTAGTGGAATGATCTGTTGCCAGTTTTGGCCGTTTTTGGAGGCTCTGGGTGAGCCGCCCATGCCATGGCCTCGCTGGTTTGCTGCTTTTACCAATTATTTGGTGGTTTTCAACCTCGGCGAGCTGGAGAAGCTTTGCGCGAGGGCTGTTTTGGTCCCTAATTTAGGCATGGAGGGGCAGAGGATACTGGAGAACCTTGGGGGGGGGGGGGCTGATAGCTTGTGGTAGAGCTAATGGCATGCTACTTTCGCGTGCCAGAATACATCATGGTCTGACGCATCCAGTTTTGACAGCGCTGCCAGCGGTCGGGAGAGCCAGTGAAGAGATTCTTGGCGGACCTCTGAGAGCTGGCGAGGGAGTGCAAGTTCGGGCCCCTGGAGGACAAGATGATTCAGGACCAGCTGGCAGAGCACATCCGCTGCTCGGCGGCCCGGTCCAGGCTTTTAACGCACCCAGGAGAGTTGATGTTGGCTGCAGCTATCAAGCTCACCCAACAGTTCAAGGTGGCAGAGACCATCGCGAGGGGCCTTACTGAAGGGGCCACTCTGGGTCAGGATGAGTCTCGCGCTAAGGCACTGTTTTTGGACCCTGGTGATGGTGACAGCGGAGAGGAAGAATATGCCTACATAGTTAAAGTCTGCCCCAGGTACACCACGTTGTTATGGATGTGGGTCCACTATTCACCGCTATAAGTCCAGAGTGTGCCTGGCGAAAGGAAAGCATTGTGGGAAGTGTGGTTTGCTAAACGACTTTGCCAGGACGTGAGCAAACTTCGAACGCAGGGACCGGAGGGATGAGCCAGGTGCTGCGCAGAAGAGTCCAACTATTGTGCATATGGTTTTCCCGGAGACGATGGGGAGAATCGGGTGTAATGTCACGCTAGATGGCATCGAGGTTCCCCTGCTGGTGGACACTGGAGCAGTTATCTCCATTTTGAACCTGGCGACCATGAGAAGTCTGTTTCCCCGCTGACAGATTACAAAGCAAGAAGGAGAGTATTATGGTTATGGACGGAACAGGTTGGCTATTTTGGGGTTTGTGGAGATGGAGGCCTGATATAAATCGGTTGTGAATCCCCGAGTCCGCATCAATGTCTCTGCTACAGGAGTCAATATCATGGGGTGCAACCTTTTTTATAGCATAGGGTTCTCCATAGCCAACGTGCCGGGTGAGGAGTGGTCGGGATGTGGACGCTGAGGCCGACCAGCTCTGGTGGTGGACGGTGTGAAGGTGTGGGACTCAGACTGGCTGGACAATGGAACTGTTGGAGATCACGTTCGGCGCCATGCGATGCTGCCTCGGGATGGACCCGATGCAAGTTCTCAGGCTGCCCTGAATGAGGATGCGGGATGGCACACCGGGATCCCCGAAGTGGCCTCTAAGGACGAGGCGCCCATGCCAGAGAAAGGGGAAAGACCGAGGAGCGTGGTGGTAAAGCGCTGACAGCGACGGCCTGCCAAGAGAAAGGCGAACCGGAACCGTGAGTCGACCGGATCGGTGAAGGAGGCCAGTCAGGACCAGAGTGATCCAGAAGAGAAGAAAAGGGCTTCCCTGCAGGGTGATGACGAGGTTCAATCCAGGGTCGAGGCCCAGATAAGAGGGGATCACGGGTCACGCGATCGTCATGATGACCAGAGGCGGTCCCGAGTGGAGGCTGCCCGGAGTGATGGTTACCTGCGCTTGTCTGACCAGACCTGGAGGCATCTGAATGACCTGCATCTAACTCAGGAGCAATGACTAAATCCATCAGTACTCCTATGTCAGGTGCTGGACATGTGCTTCCTCTGTGTCCATGTAGAGAAGACGTAAACATCATCAAAGACTCAAAGTTAGTACTCATCTTCAATCAATGATACGAAAAACCAACAGCCAAGCCAGAAATCTTGGTGTGGTTCTGGACTCAGGCCTGAATTTTAACAGCCACATTAGGACAGTAGTGAAGTCAGCCTATTTTAACTTAAAGAACATGTTATGTCTTAACAAAGTGAGACATGAGCCATGCTGTGCCGAGCAATGAACTGAACTTTATTGAGCATTTGTCTCAATATACACAAACTGGCCGTAGCCCGCCTAACGTCACCACATCAGCTGCCTGGTGTCAGCTCCGGCAAGCCCCAAAGGCCAAACCCCAAACAACACCCCCCCACACAAAGCATGAAAACACAACCGGATTACCCCCCCCCCCGCAAGTTTAGCAAGTGAACCCCTTTTAACATAAAACACACAATAAACCACACACAAAATTAATACAACCTAATTAAGTAACTGGGCATCTGGGTAGACTATCAGCATGCCCCCCGTGTTGGGGTGGATTATTCTGCCATCCAAGGCCAACACACGTCAACTAAGGTTAAACCTACTACAAAGTCATCAAGGCGCCTGGGCCTCTGACGCGTTCTAGCTGAGCGCTTCACAGGCGGAGGACCTGATCCAGGCTCTGTCGGCTGCACCTGAGTGTCCCCCAAAGCCCCATCAGTCAAGTCCCAACCCACATCAGTCTCATCTGCTGCAGCTCCCGGACCCTGGGCCGGCAACGACTTCCTGAGGCAGCTGGAATGCCACCGTGACCCGTCCGAGAGCCAGAACGTGTCCGGGCCCAGCCGCTTCACGATCTGTAGTGGTCCTATCCAGAAAGGTTGCAGCTTATGTGTACGATTGGGGTGCTTGATCCTGACCCAGTCCGACACACCGAGTCCATGAGCCCTCGCTCTGTGCTTATTGTCAAAACATTGTTTCATTATCCGCTGTTGAGTGATGACCCGATCTCATGATGGTTCCCTGTCTGCCGGAGGAGAGGTCGCGGGGGGCCGCAGCCGGTCCAGAGGCAGATGTAATTCATGCCCCAGCATGAGCTTCGCCGGAGAGCACCCCGTCGTGGCATGGGCCATCGCCCTATAGTCGAGGAGCCTGTTCTGAAGGGCATCAGAGAACGTGAAGCCGTCTGCCACATGGGTCCACAGACCATTTTTCAGTGTCTTATTGAAACATTCTATACCCACATTAGCCTGTGGATGATAGAACGCAGTTCTAATGTGCTTTATGCCCCTTTCTCCCAAAAACTCCTTAAACTCCCCTCCAGAGGTGAACTTGGGCCCATTGTCTGTCGTGATGGCGTCCAGAACCCCCCACCTGGCGAGCAGCGACGTCAGAAAGCCAGTGACCACGTCCATCGTGACTGATCCAGTGGGCAACACTTCCGGCCATTTTGAAAACAGATCGTAAGCCACCAGTAGAAAACGACTGTTCACGGCGGCTGTGTGCAGTTCACCACAGATGTCCAATTGGACATGCTTCCAAGGGCCCTCCGTGTATTGTAACGGGCGCAGAGGTGGAGGAAGTGGCATTCCAGTCTTCCTGCTTTCCAAACATGGTACACAGTTCTTAACCACAGTCTCAATGTCCCTGTCAATGCCAGGGCACCAAACAGAATCTCTGCAACATTGTTTCACCCTGACCTCCCCCATAATACGTCAAACAGGTTCATTTTGTCTTCTTTTAATTATTTATCCTTTTTTTTTTTCCTTTGAAAGACAAAAGTAAAATAGAAAGATGTCTTTACCTTCTTTACATGTTTCAACTGCACTGCAGCCTTCATCAGAAGGGCCCCCAGATGGCCCTCATGAAGCATAGCCAAGACACACGATCTTAGCAACACCGGAATCAATGTGCAGTGTCCTCTCGCCATGCACACATCATTCCAGCAAATCAGTTTATCCCTAAACCTGTAAAAAGGTGCCAAGTCACTCTGCATTCTTGTGGGCCAACCCCCCCTGATGAAAGCGCGAAGTTGTGACAACACCGGCTCCCGTTCCGACTCTGCCTGGAGTTCCTGGAGGGACACCATGTTCTGGAGGGGCTCGTGCAACGTGCTGATCAGATCCGCCTCCAAAGGATCTGTCATAATTGGTAATAGTTAACAGCTCACATGCAGGGAGTGACACCAAAGAAAACACACAATAACACAGAGAAGCAAATTAATCAGATTTTTATTGATTCAAAAGGGAAAGCTTTGTCAATGAAAGACGTCAGTCACCAGAGGAAGACCCAGCCTTGAAGGAAAGAAAAAGAGCAGATTAGACAAGGAGGGAGACTGCAAAGGGATAAATAGGACTGCACTCACGTGGGAGAAACAGAGAACCCGGCAGAGGAACCCAGCACAAATGACGAACCAAGGAAGGATGCTGGTAGGCAGGAGTAGAGCTGGGTGAGGTGTCTGACCGGGTGGAATAGGCAGCTGAAGTGGTGATGATGATAGGGCAGGTGAGTGCACAATGACCCCAGAGACCCACCCTGAGGATGGTTGCAACCCAATGAGCCAGCGCTGAAGCATTCACATTAAGGTCCTTTTTAGGCATTTTTCCACTAGCCCAGCACACCTCGGCACGCCTCGATTCACTTCACTACGGTTCGGCACGCTTTTGTCTCCATTACAACCGTGTTAAGCTGGGGTGGGTGGGATTTCTATAACAGCGAGGCAGCGCCACACTCCCGTGACGTAGAACACGCGACCCAAGCAAAACATAACACATACAGCTGTACAAGGCCACTCCTCGGTCTGTGGCTTTTTTCACTGTAAACGCCAAAAAGGACCGCCAAACAAGGGTACAGGCAGCGAGATGAAACACTCTGGAATAGTTCTGCAGCTTCTGGGAGAGCCAAAGGCGTGAGGATACAAACTAGGTCATATATAACGGTAAGCTAATGTTGCTAATGCTAGTTTGCTATAAGTACGTCGTACTACACTTTAATGTCTGCAAGTTATCGCTGTTAGGTACTAAAATATGTACGCTGTGTGTGTTTCAGATGGCTCTGTTGTGGGGAAATTACTGCTTCATTCGCTCTGGGCGTTCAGCACAGCCTGTCACGGATGTCATCAGCCTGTCACTGATGTCAGCACAGCTTCACAAATGATCAGTGGTTGTAGAGCTTAAGAATGTCTGTAGAAACGTTTATTTCCTGTATAACAAATTGCTCTGATCTGCTTGAAAATCATGGATAGACTGTTGAGACATCATGCACGTACCTGCTTCAGCTGCAGAGTCTGAGGTGGTGTCATAGAAAAAAAAGATCAGCTGACACAACTTGATCGCCAGGTTAATAACTATATTAGCCACAAAATATATATTCAAAAAGTAAACTTTACTGAGTTAGGTATAATAAGATATATTTGACAGTTATCATGCATTTTAGGCCAAAACAAACTTGATCTAGGATTAAAAGCAATTAAAATAATGCAGTCACAAGGTTACATGGAAAATACTTGATTTACTAGATACATGTACTGTAGAAATATATATTCTCTGCATCAACAATGTACTAGACATGCATTCATGTCATATTGCACTGGGAATTGCACTGACAATAAACTTCTGAAGTTTTTGCAGATGTCTTTTTTTTTATATGTAAAGGTTACCACCATGTGGCATAAATTAAATACTGAAAGATTGGAAAAGCTAAGAATAATCCAACAGTTTGAGAAATCACTTTTGGTTTGGTGTAAATCTGTCAACAGAATTATGAACCATAAAGCAGTTTGGGTTAAAATGTTAAATTCCATCCCATTAAAACTAATCCGGGGGCTTCCAATCATGTGTCGTGGGGGGCCAAGACCCTGCAGGTTCTCTTCTACCCAGTCTCTTCAGCAGGTGTTCTCACTGATTAGTCAGTGGAAGAAGTTCAGTGGAATCTGCTGTTGAAGACACTGGTTGGAGGTAAAGCCTGCAGGGTCTTGGCCCTCCATGGCACATGATTAGACACCCCTGCCCAAACCCATTATGATGAAGAGCAGATGCTAATATGACCCAGAATTCCTCCATATACTGGTACTATCACTAAAGTATGCAGGGTCTTCTGTACAGTCTTCTAACAATATAGTCTTCAGTTAATAAAATAATTGTTTTGGTTACTTTTTTCTTAAAAATGAGCCATTATTTTCAAGGTCACCGATTAATCCTTTGTACAGTTGACTCTTTTCCCACCGGTGTCTTAACAGACAAAATAGAAAATCATGATGCAAACACATAAGTCACTAAATTGTTTATTACAATCAGCAGCAAATTCCAGATTATTCAGAATGTGCAAAATTCAAACTGTAAAAAAAAAAACAAAACTGGAATGGTCACACACGGCAGCCATGCTGCCTCACTGAGAAGCAACTGGATCGGCCCCTCGTACTGGTCCTGGTTCAACAGATCTTCAGCCTGCATCTCTGTAAATAGTGAGGCAAGGTCCAGTTGGGATGGACATTTTCCCTCTTGCCTAGACAAAAGACAAATGGGTGGTGGTTAATTAAAGCAAGTTTAAAACTTATTTGGGAAATACACTTGTTGCTAAAAGCCAGTGGTGGAATGTGAATTAATGAATGAATCTTTATTTCGGATTGATTAAAAGTAAAGATTAAAAGAAAATAGAATGATATAACAAAGGGGAAAAAAATCTAACAAGGTCAAATTAAACAATAACTCTGTATATATATAATATATACAGTTCAACATAGGTTATCTGAAATGGGTGATGGCTGAAGCTGCAGCTTATATTGCCCACCATATTTCATCCAAGAATTCAAAAGAAAAACAAAACAGGAGGGATTACAATTTGAATGTGACAATAAAGTACTTTGTTGTTGTATTTAACCACAATTTTCATGTAGCTGCGCTTCAGTAGATTTTACAAGAGCTGGGTTACATTTAAAATCATCTCTTTTTACTGTGGCCTCAGCAATCAGAGTGAATTAATACATTCACTTGAATGGAATCTAGTACTTTAACTGAAGTTGTGCATCACCGAGTGTGGAGTCGCTCAGTCAAAATATGAAGTTTTTATCAATAAAAGTTTGTCCTGTCTGTAAAAGTGTCTCTTCTTGCCCTGGCTTCATGTGCGGGCGGTGTTTTGGACTAGCATTGCTAAAATATAAAAGGAAGCACTACAATGAGTCTCGAATATTTGTAATGTGTCCTGTTACTGCATGAGTTTATTGATGATAGACTATAAACTACACACATAAAGTAAATTATATTGATGACTGAACATTCAATTCAATTCAACTTTATTTATATAGCGCCATTTCACAACAACAGTCATCTCATAGCACTATCAACTGTAGGGGGAACCCCCACAGTTGCAGAAAGACCCCAGCAATCAGGCGATCCCCTGTGAGCAAGCACTTGGCGATGGTGGAGAGGAAAAACTCCCTTTTAACAGGAAGAAACCTCCAGCAGAACCAGGCTCAGGGAGGGGCAGTCATCTGCTGCGACTGGCTGGGGGGGTGAGGGGATAGAGAAGAAGAAAAGAACAGACATGTAGAGAGCAAACAGCACAATGGGGACTCAATCTATGGGAGAGAACAAACAAATGTGGTTAATGACCAGCAAAAAAAATATTTCATTGAGAGTGAGAAAAGGAGTGAGGCCCAGTGCATGACTGGAGGTCCCCCGGCTGACTAAACCTATTAGCAGCATAACTAACTAAGGGAGGGTTCAGAAACACATGATCCCTCCCTAATTGTAGGCTATATCAAAAAGGTAGGTTTTAGCCCTATTCTTAAAAACAGAGATCGAGTCTGACTCCCGAATCCAGATTGGCAGCTGATTCCACAGGAGAGGAGCTTTTTTTTTTTTTTTTTGTTACTTATTTGTACCCGTAGGTAGACTTGGTTTGCAGTCTGGTGACAAGTCACCGGCTGCTGGTCGCTGCGTGCGCGAGCGCCCTAAACCTACATGTTTTTGTTGTGCGGGAGGAAACCGGAGAAATCCCGGAGTAAACCCACGCAACACGGGGAGAACATGCAAACTCCACACAGCTCACTGTTGGTCGGGGGCTGGGATCGAACCCACGAACTCATGATCCCCGCGATCCCCCGGCCGAGGGTAAAACTGTGCTGCCACTGTGCTGCCACAGTGCTAAACCACTGTGCCACCGTGCAGCCCCCCAGCTTGATAACTGAAGGCGCTGCCTCCCATTGTACTTTTGGAGATTCTAGGTATTACAAGTAATCCTGAATTTTGGGAGCGTAGTGCTCTGTTAGGATAATACGGTAGTATCAGATCTTTTAAATAAAAAGGAGCCTGATTGTTTAGAGCTTTGTAAGTAAGAAGAAGGATTTTAAACTTAATTCTAAACTCTATGGGAAGCCAATGAAGGGAGGCCAGAACCGGAGAGATATGATCTCTCTTTCTAGTACCTGTTAAAACTCTTGCTGCAGCATTTTGGATCAGCTGAAGACTTTTTAAAGATGTTTTAGGACAGCCTGATAATAAAGAATTACAATAATCTAATCTCGAGCTAACAAAAGCGTGGATCAGTTTCTCAGCATCACTCTGAGACAGGATGCTCCTAATCTTGGCAATATTACGCAAATGATAGAAGGCAGTCTTAGAAACAAATTTAATATGTGAATTGAAGGGCAAATCCTGATCAAAAATAACTCCAAGGTTCCTCACAGAGCTATTAAGAGAAAGAGTAACTGGATGCAGTTACTCTTTCTCTTGTTTGATTTGGAAAGGAATTTCTAAGGTTTTTTGGACCAACAAGAATGACTTCAGTCTTAACTGAATTTAATAGCAGGAAATTACAAGTCATCCAAGCTTTGATTTCCTTAAGACAGGCTTCTAACTTGGCTAATTGATTACTATCATCTGGCTTCATTGACAGGTATAATTGTGTGTCATCAGCATAACAATGAAAATGTATACAGTGCTTTCTAATAATGTTGCCTAACGGAAGCATATATAAACTAAAAAGAGCAGGGCCTAGCACAGATCCCTGTGGAACTCCATGACTGAGCTTTGAGTTAAAAGAAAACTCATTATTTACATGAACAAACTGGAACTTATCAGATAAATAAGATCTAAACCACTGCAACGAAGTTCCATTAAGTCCAACATAGTGTTCTAATCTATCAAGTAGAATATTATGATCGATAATATCAAAAGCTGCACTAAGGTCTAAAAGGACAAGTACAGAAACTAGTCCATTATCAGATGCAATGAGGAGGTTGTTAGTGACCTTTGCTAAGGCTGTTTCAGTACTATGATGGACTCTAAACCCAGACTGAAACTCTTCAAGTAAACCATTTCCCTGTAGGTGGTCAAATAATTGCGTAGCAACAACTCTTTCTAAGATTTTTGAAATGAAAGGGAGATTAGAGATTGGTCTATAGTTAGCTAAAGCTCCTGGATCTAGCGTTGGCTTTTTGAGTAAGGGTTTAATTACAGCCGTTTTAAAAGCCTGCGGTACATGGCCTAAAGTTAATGAAGAATTGATTATATGAAGAATAAGGCTACCAATAAGTGGGAAGACTTCTTTAAATAACCTGGTAGGAATAGGGTCTAAAAGACAAGTTGAAGGTTTGGATGAGGAAACTGTTTTGTCTAACTCACAAAGGTCGATTGGAGTAAACTCATCAAGACAGACATCAATAGAAGGAGTTGTAGTAGTTACAGTATTTAAGTTAACTGTGGGAAGAATCTGATTGATTTTATCTCTGATGGATGAAATTTTATTATTGAAAAAGTTCATAAAGTCCTGACTAGTAAGCTCTAAGGGAATGCTAGGATTGACAGAGTCCTGACTCTTTGTCAACCTGGCTACAGTACTGAAAAGAAACCTGGGATTATTCTTGTTCTCTTCTATTAATGCAGAGTAATAACTCGTTCTAACTTTTCTAAGAGATTTTTTATAAATTGAAAGATGATTTCTCCAAGCTAAATAGATTTCATCTAAATTAGTGGAGCGCCATTTTCTTTCTAATTGACGAGTCTTCTGTTTTAAGCTACGAGTTTCTGTGTTGAACCAAGGAGTTAGAAATCTCTGATAAGACTTTTTCTTTTTTAAGGGGGCCACCAAGTCTAGAGTCTGATGCAGAGAAGCTGAAACACTATCCACCAACCATGTTATCAATTACAGAAGGAGCAAGCTGTCTATAGCTTATTTCCGTTGTGTTGACACATGGCATAGAGGAAACAATCTGCATAAATTTGGTAACAGCATCATCTGAGAGGCATCTACTGTAATAATATTTTCTTGAGGAGCCAAATAGTCAGAAATAGTAAAATCAAAGGTTAACAGACAATGGTCTGACAGTACAGGGTTATGAGGAGACACTACAAGATTTTCTATTTCTATGCCATATGTCAGAACAAGGTCCAATGTATGGTGGAGGTAATGAGTAGAATTTCCTACTTTCTGAGAAAACCCAATCGAGTCTAATATTGAATTAAATGCCACATTAAGGCAGTCACTATCTACATCCACATGTATATTAAAGTCCCCTACTATAATTATTCCATCCGATTTCAGCACTAAATCAGCTAAGAAATCAGCAAATTCAGATAAAAATTCTGAGTAGGTTGATGGGGGACGATAAACTATGGCAAATAAAATTGGGTTTAACCTAAAATTGCTAAAGTGCCCAATACTGAGGACCAGGCCCTCAAAGGAATTATAACATGTTTTTTGCTTTACATTAACTAGTAATTTGGAATGGTAAATTGTTGCTACTCCTCCTCCACGACCAGAACTTCTGGGATTTTGACAGTTTAAATAACCAGAGGGAGTTGATTAATTTAAACCAACATAATCCTCTTGCCCTAACCAAGTCTCTGTAAGGGAAATTAATTCAATCTGATGATCAATTAACAGATCATGGACTAACAGAGACATGGGAGTTAGAGACCTAATATTTAATAAACCACATTTATTTTTTAAATTATGAGGAGGAACAGAGGCCAGTTCATTCAATTTAGAGGCTTTATGTTTAATTTGAGTTTTACCAATATTTTGCTTTATCACTTTGGGATGCTTATGCATTATATTTTTATTTACTTTGGAGGGAACAGACAACGATTCTCTGATGGGGAAGTCAGGGGCTAAGCTGAGGGGTGGCGGATGAAGAGGAGCTGCAGAGAGGCGTGTAAGACTGCGACTCTGCTTCCTGGTCCCAACTCTGAGTAGTCAGGGTTTTGGAAATTTGGATAAAAAAGATGCCAGATTGTTAGATAAATGAGAAGCACCATCCAAAGTGGGATGAATGCTGTCTCGTCTCATAAGACCAGGTTTTCCCCAAAAAGAGCTCCAATTGTCAATGTAGCCCACGTCATTTTTAGGACACTACACAGACAGCCAGGATGACGAGCGGCTAAACATGTCATCACTGGTCAGATTGGGGAGGGGCCCAGAGAATACTACAGTGGCAGACATCGTTTTTGCAAAGTCACACACCGATTCTATATTAAGTACAATATCTCACATTTGCCAAAACATACAGTTATGAACATAACTCACAATGGATCACACAAGTGATCTGACAAAAAAATAAATACATCAACAAGCGGCTTATTTTACAGTTGATGTGCCATATTCACACAATCAAATAAATCTCAGTTCAGTCCCTTTTATATTAAGTGGAAATTGTGCTACTTTTTTTTTGACAATTTACCTATAAAAGCAAAGGATTTTAGTACGGTACGTTCCACAGTGGCGAGGTCCGTTGTTGAGCGGCTGATTTCCTCCTGCCTAGATGAACGACAGAAATGGATGATGGTTAGTTTCAAGCAAGTTCAACGCTTATATAGGCACATCTCAACAATTAGAATACCATGAAAAAATTCAATATTTTTTTCACTCATTTCAGAAAGTGAAACCCATGTATAGATTCATTACAGGGACAGTGATATATTGCAAGTGTTTATTTTAATATTGATGATTATGGCTACAGCCCATATTAACCAACACCTCAGCGGCCAACATTTATATTTAAAAACTATTTTTTAAAGTTAATTTTATGTAATATTCTATTTTTTTTTTGCCAATTTGAATTTGGGGTTTTCAGGGGCTGTAAGCCGTAATCATCAAAATTAAAATAAATAAACGCTTGAAATAGATCACTGTCTGTGTAATGTGTAAAGTGGTGGGATGTGACAAAAATGCCCTGGCTTCATGTGTGGGCGGTGTTTTGTACTAGCATTGCTAAAATATAAAAGGAAGCACTACAGTGGGTCTCAAATATTTGTAATGTGTCCTGTTACTGCATGAGTTTATTGATGATAGACTATAAACTACACATATAAAGTAAATTATATTGATGACTGAACATCTCACATTTGCCAAAACATACAGTTATGAACATAACTCACAAAGGATCACACAAGTGATCTGACAAAAAATTAAATACGGACTTCCGGTCTGGACGCCATGGTGATAGCAACTTAACGCTGAACCTCCCAGACCCAATCTAAGGAAAACAACTTCAAAATCAGACTTAACGGTGTCACCATGGGGTGAGACGCCGGCTCGGCGCTCAGCCCATGCTCCTTTTATCCCTGCCTCTCATTGGGCAGTGCCTCAGCTGGTTCCCAGCTGTCAGTGTCACGGGACGGCTGGGGCCAATTAATCCTCATCAGCTGGGGCGCTGTTAATGAGTATAAAGAGGAGCAGCTTCGATTATTCGGGGCTGCGACATAAGCACTGCTAGGCTGAAGCCCCTTCGTCTGGTGTCAGCCTCAACTCCCCTTGCAGCATTCCGGTGTTTGTATCCCGCTGTGAGTATGCACGTCTTGTTACCCCCATGTCCGGTACGAGCTACCTACCCCTGCGCTGTGCAGCCTGAGAATGTACGTCTGTATGAGTGTCTGTGCTCTCCTCATCCCTTATCCCTTACCCAGAATAAAACATCTCGACTCACTGGCTTGTCCCTGGCTCTGATTGCCCGGCTCCCTAGAGCCGGATATGACAGTATGTCGCAGCCAGAAGAGTTGCCGGCGGCCGTGAGTCGCTGTGGAAATGTACCTTTCTGTCCGGGTGTCAGCGCTGCTAGCATGCCGTTTCCCAGGAGTCACTTCCGGCGCCAGGGCGACGAGCTGAGGTCCATCTCGGAGGCTGTCGACGGGACATTCTTCACCCTGCACGACGCCTCCAACGCGAGACGCTGGCATCCGGGCCGTGCTGAGGAACTCCTGGACTGTCACCCTCACTCTCTGTACCATCTGGAGGACAGTGCCAGGATAGACGCTGCAGGTACACAGCGAGAGAAGCTCCACGGGGTGGATGGAAATCCCGGCAGGGAGTCGAAGTGGGCGACGTCTTTCCCCGCTTCGGAGTCCCGTTCCTGCCGCTATTCCAGTCCGGGAGTTCGCGCCAACCAGAGGACTTCCCCCGACCTGCGCCACGTCACTCGGGATTCCCTTCGAGGAGCCGCAGCTGACAGCAGTTATGTCCGGGGTCGAGTGGCTGTCGCGAGCTCTACTGTGTTTCCTGTCACCACCTTCAGGCATGTGGCGGCGGCAGTGAGATTGATGGTGAGGACTTCAGGGCTACGAAGCCTTCCCGTGCTCGACGCCTTCCTCGTCTCGATCTCCGATCTGGAGCGGCGAATCCTGGGTTTCCCCCTCGCTTCGTCCCCTGGGAGTAGTCGTCGTCACATCGCCGAGTCACCTCTGCACGAACCTCGTCCGGATCCAGTTCTGGGTCATCGTCAGGACCGTTCCTCCCACGCAGCTGTCATCCCTTCGCCTCGTCAGTGTGGAGATTCTACAGCCTCGTCCCCTGAGCCTCGTTCCCCCGCTGTCATTCCTGGACATTCGGGCTGGCTCACCCCGGCTGTTTCCCCCTCCTCCTCGACGCGCTTCCTGACCGCTGTGTGTGCCTGGAATCCCGGCCTGGTGAGCTCTCTGCTGGAGACAACGCGAGCGATCCTCAGACGAATTCCCGGGGGGTCCTCCGTTATCGCCGGGCGGGGAGAGGAAGAAGCAGAATCCACTACAGCAGGCGATGCTCAACCTCCAGGGGGCAGGCAAGTCATTGTTTTTTCACACCTGCTTAATGATTTGCTCTGTCACATCCCTGGAGGAGAAGTTCAGGGTTCGCAGCTCCCTGAACTCTCCCCACCTGCTGTAACCTGTATTCCTAATCCCGCATCCTCTGTGTCTCTCTCCGCCGAGCGGTCCCCGGCTCCGGGTCAACGTGGTGGGATATGGAGAGGGCCTGTGGTTCCGCAGCTACATTGCGGACGGAGGAGGGGGACTGACTGCTGCGTGGAGTCTACGCCGACGACTGAGCGTCCCTGGGTCTCCACGGAGGAGCGGTTCGGTCCAGCGGGACGAGATTCTTCTGGCTTCACGCCGAGTGGGTCGTCGGCGGGGTTACCTGAGCTGGAGGGATCTCAAGCTGCGCTGACCATCGTGCTGGCTGCGGGGCCCGACGCGGCTAGATGGGAGCCTGACAACGACCTCCTGACGACGGATCCTGGATCTTCGCAGTCCTGGACGGCGTCAGAACCCGAGATCAGGCGAGTGCTCTCCTTTCTTTTCTTTCTTTTTATCTTTGAGCACTTCAGCCTATCTCCAGGGGAGACGAGCAGGGTGCAGCCGCCCGCTGCGTCTGAGCTCGTCTCGCCGGGTTCTGGCGCTGCCGGTGATCCTGATCCCGGTTCTGTTTTCTCTTCTGAGCCTTCTTCCAGGGTCACCGGCGAGGAGTTGCTGTTCCTCGTGGTGCTGGAGGGTCCGGGTTCAACGTTGGAGGTCGGTTCTGGTGCAGTGTCCAACGTGGGTTCGCCCGAGACCCAATCGGGGTCCAACGTGGGTTCGCCCGAGGCCCGATCGGGGTCCGACGTGGGTGCTGCCCCAGTGTTGTCCAGGTCCGGTGAGGAGGTGGCCGTTTCCCTGAGGCCCGCCGCCCTCGTCATCTGCTCTCCCCTGAGCCTCTTCCACCGGGATCCGCTCTGACCCTTCGTCCGTCTCAACGGTCCTGGTGGTTGAGTGATGCGGGTCGACGACCCGACCCGCAAAACTTTCGGTTCGGCGATCTGGTTTCCCCCCACTGGTCTGTTTGCCTTTGGGCGGCCTGGTTCGGCAGCCGTTGGACTGGATTCCTGGGATCTGGGCCCAGAGTTCGCCGTCCGAACATTTCTCTTCCCCGGGTTGCCAACTGGACAATGGGCGGGGAGATTACCAGAACAATTCCGGCCGTTTTGGACTCTGCCTGCCGTCTCCTCGGGTGTCCTTTACTTCTTTTATTATTATTGAGGTCACTCGGGTGTAGTTTCTTTGTCCATTAGGGGAATATATGTTTTTGTGCTGTGTGTTGTTTTTTTTTGTTTTTTTAACCATACTCAGCATTTTTATCGTATTGTTATCCTGTTACCCTGTCACCTTTTTTTCCTCTTGGTGACTCGCCTTATGTATCGCGCTGTGTATTGCATTTTCTTATCTTTACTCAGCGTTTTCATTCATCCTTACCTTAGCCTTGGCCTCGTCGGTGCATCATGGAGTATGCGTGTGGTTTCCTGTTCAACCATACTCTGTGATCACCCCATTCTGTCTTATTATCCTCGTGGGGGGCCTTCCCTGGCCCCGACTTTAACATTGACTGTGTGTTATTGTTTGAAGTAATGCGTTTCATTCCCACTTAACTGTACTTCATTATTACCCATTTGTCCTTGTCACCTCTGTTTCTTTAGGTGATCTTTTATATATTCAGTGCTGTGTGTTTTGTTTTCTTTAGTATCCATGAACAGCGTTTTTCATCATTTTTTGTCCTGACCTTTGTCTTGTTGGTGCATTATGGAGTAGTGTGTTTTGTTCCCCTTAACTATACTCTGTGATTGCTTTATTCATTCCTGCCACCTTTTTGGTGGGTTTTTGGTTTTCTTTTTTTTGCCCCGATCTATACGTTATTTGTATGCTGTCTGTAGTCGTATTTGGTATTTTCCCTACCTGTGTCCTAACTCAGTTTTCTCCCTAACTGTGCTCTGGGTTAATCCTTTTCCCTGTGTTGTAGGGTATTGTATTTGGGTTTTTTTTTCTCTGCCCTGCTGCCCTACATTGGTCTATTGTTTTTTTTTGTCCTTCCCTTTGCATCTTCCCCTCCGGTCCTGCCTCCCTTCCGCCCACCCTAGGTGGGGAGGGGGGGGGGGGCTGGGATGTTCCTGGTCGTTCGGGAGCCCGACCGTGAGGGGGAGGCTCTGTCACCATGGGGTGAGACGCCGGCTCGGCGCTCAGCCCATGCTCCTTTTATCCCTGCCTCTCATTGGGCAGTGCCTCAGCTGGTTCCCAGCTGTCAGTGTCACGGGACGGCTGGGGCCAATTAATCCTCATCAGCTGGGGCGCTGTTAATGAGTATAAAGAGGAGCAGCTTCGATTATTCGGGGCTGCGACATAAGCACTGCTAGGCTGAAGCCCCTTCGTCTGGTGTCAGCCTCAACTCCCCTTGCAGCATTCCGGTGTTTGTATCCCGCTGTGAGTATGCACGTCTTGTTACCCCCATGTCCGGTACGAGCTACCTACCCCTGCGCTGTGCAGCCTGAGAATGTACGTCTGTATGAGTGTCTGTGCTCTCCTCATCCCTTATCCCTTACCCAGAATAAAACATCTCGACTCACTGGCTTGTCCCTGGCTCTGATTGCCCGGCTCCCTAGAGCCGGATATGACAAACGGATTTTTGGAAGAATAAAAATCAAAAGACAAAAACACCATGCCTAACCAAAAACAGAAGAAACTGACATTCCCCAGGTCAGGACGTGCAGCGGCCGCAGAATCTGAATCAGAGGACCTCCGTTCAGGAGACGAGGAGCTGGACCTAGCTAACAAAAAGATTAGCTTGAAATCGCTATTTGATGAATTACGACAATTTCGGGCCGAATTTCATGAATTCAGAGAGGAACTAAAAAGGACGAACAGCAGAATGGACCAGGCCGAAAACCGAATCTTGGAAGCTGAAGAAAGAGTAAAAGTGCTTGAAGATTCTATGCTGGATTTACACAGAAAACAGTCAAGGCTGGAGGCTAAGCTAACCGACCAAGAAGGAAGACAGAGACGAGATAACATCAGAATTCACGGTCTGAAAGAAGGAGCTGAAGATAGTTTCAACACAATGGCGGAATGCGTGGAATCCTTATTGAGAGAGAAGTTGGATATTCCACAAACCACTGATTTGAAGATAGAAAAGGCCCATCGTACATTAGCCGCAAAGCCAGTGGCAGAAGCGCCCCCGCGTTCGGTGGTGGTAAGATTCTCCGATTTCAAAATAAAACAAGAGGTTGTAAGACGGGCTTGGCAGAAAAAAGGATTTATGCATCAAGAGAGCAAAGTCTTCGTGGAGCACGATTACGCCCCTGAGGTTCTTAAAAAGCGACGGGAATATAACGACGCCAAAAAGGTTCTACGGGAACAGAATCTACACTTTCAGATGCCATTTCCGGCGAAGTTAAGGGTCTTTTACGGTGAAGAGTCATGTCTCTATAATTCAGCGGAAGAAGCAACAATTGACATGGCAAGAAGAGGGCTCCCGGTAACGGTGTTTAAATCCGCAGCGAATCTGAGCGAGAAGATCAGAGCTCAAATGTGGTCCACTCAGAGACCTTCAAAATCCACGGGCCAGCAGCGGGAAACCCAGCCCCAGAGCTACAAAGATAAGCTTTCCAGTTCCAGGAAGGAATAGTGACCTTTTTTTTTTTTTTTCTTTTCAGTCATTCTGCACTTTCACCCCCCCTCCTACAAGGTAACAAACATTAAAGGAGATGCAGAATCAGCATGTGATAAAACCTTTCATGGAGCAGTTATAGCATTAGAAACAAATGTCTTCTTAATTTAAAGGGGAAAAAAAATCATGTTAAAATAGAAATGTAACAATGACCCACATGTTCTTTCCACACTAACAAATACTGCATTAGAGTGAATGGTTGCTGTGATGGGGGTGGGAGGGTGCACACAATCTCATAGGGTATAGGCATAAAAAAAAAAAAAAAAATCATTACAAATTCGGATTGGGATCTGAAATTCACGTTAAAAACATGTGACAACTTACAGGGGTAAGAGAGGGCCCTCAACACGTAACAGAGTTTGAGGAATTTCCCTCAGAGCCTACACTCCATCAGGGCTCTTACAGGGTCTTTAAAGAGACCCCAGCTCAGGAAGTTTTTTTGACAGTTTTTTGTTTTAAAGTTTCGTACACTATGTTCTTAATGTTTTTTATGTTCTTAATGTTCTTTCAGTTTCTGAGTAGCAAAAAAGAGGGCCACCACACTGTTATACTAAATAAGAAAATACAATGGAGAAACAGGGTGTAACCAAAATAGCCTCATATAATGTAAAAGAGATCCTGAATCCAGTTAAAAGATCCAAGATTCTACGCAAAATGAAAAAAGACAAAGCAGAAATAATATTTTTACAAGAAACCCACCTAACAGACGTGGAACACACTAAACTCAATAGACAAGGGTTTAAAATGATCTCTTCATCTTCATATTGTCATATCCCGAGCGCTTTGTCCGCGCTCGGGTTATTCCTCATCCCGGTCAGCTTTTGACAGCTGGTGTCGTCACACGGGTTTCCCGGGCTCTGATTGGCCAGACGCTCGGGAGCTCTCAGCTGTCAGAACCTGGGCAGCTGTGCCGAGTTTCCAATCATGAGCAGCTGGCTTTAAATGTCAGTGCGAGTGAACTGGACGGCGCGGCTGTCTCGTCAGAAGTCCTATGACTTTCCCCTGTCTCCTTACCACATGCTCCCTGGGTTCCTCGACGTATCCCGCGGCATGTAAGTGATTTATTTGGAACTGTCTTCTCCCTCGCTGACGTTCCTTCCTAATTACGGCGGACGAGAGCTCCTCGTCTCTGCCATAACTCTCTCCCTGTTCCACGGTTTATATTCCCTGCCTTTGCGGCGTACGAGTGCCCCTCGCCCTAGCCGCTAATCTCTGTTGTGAATTTATGTTGTGTTTAACGAAGCCTGCGTGGCAAAGTTGTGTTGTACACCTAAGTCCTGTGCATTATAAATAAAAGAACTGAATTGCAACTTACTGAACTGTGGCGTCTTATGCTGGCTCGTGAGGGCCAGCCGTGACAGTAGACAGCCGCCAGAAGGAGACGCCGTTCTCAGTAAGTTGCGTTCTGGGAACTTTGTCCTTCCTGTCCAGGTACGCGGCGTTGGAAATATGCCATCTCAGCGGAGTCATTCTCGGGGTTTCCACGTCCTGCTGACCAAGGCGCTGGAGGAGGTAGATGAAATCCTCATTATCGCCTCCGACCTCGATGGGCATCCAGACACCTCCCTCGCCCCTCCCCTCCTCGGTTATCAGCCCGATGAACAGTGGTATTTAGACCGGGCTGAGGAGGTGCTTGACCGTCTGCCTTCCCGCTACAACGGTCACCCCGAGGTCGACGCGAGGAGACTCGACATCGCTGCCCAACGCCAGACAATTCTGATGTACGAAGAGGAGGAGGCTGCAAGGTGGAGTGATCTCTGGCTCCAGCTGCCTGAGGCGCTGGAGGAGGTGGATGACTTCATCAGCGCTTCCACCAGCCTTGACGACTCATCCGAAGCGCACTACTACCTGGACTGCGCTGAGAGAACGCTCGACCGGTTGTCTTCCCGCTACACCGACCACTTGGACGTCCAAGCGAGGAGACAAGAGATCGCCGTCCACCGCGAGGCGCTCCAGGAGATCGAGGAGGAACGAGGCCAAAGGCGGAGTAACCGGAGCTCCCGCTGCCCGCTCTGGAATCCGGATCCTTCCCTCGATCCAGTCCTGGAGTTTGCACCATCCGGGGCCCGTCGTAGACGTCGACACCGTGGCCGGAGACGTTCTCAGCGTGACTCCCCTCCGGAATCCGCTCCGGTTCACTGGGCTGACCCCATTCATCCCACTGCTGTCTCTTCGGCGTCTCACCTGGAGGAGACCCCAGCAGCCTTTCCCCCCGGGCCTGCTTTCCCCGCTGAGCTGTCAGCGCGTCACGCCCGGCCTGACTTGGCTGTTGCCCCCTCCGCTTCGACGCCTTCTCCAGCGGCTGGGAGTTTGAGAAGTTTTGCTCCAGTGGACAGCGCGGCTACACCATCCCGAGTGGCCCCCTCCCCTCCAAGAGAGTCTCCGGCCACCACCCGGTGGGAGGAGGATGGAATGACGTTCCCAACGGCAGGTTCCACCGCTCCTCCGGGAGCCAGGCAAGTTCAAGTTCACTTTTTTCCATCTAATAGTGATTTGTTCTGTCTGACTCCTGGGGGTGAGGCTCGGGGTTTGCAGCCCCCCGAGCCTCAACTCCCTGCTGATATGTTAATTAAACCCGCTACCTCTGTGTCTCCCCCTGCTGAGCACGCTTCGACCTCTGAGGAGCGTCACCAGACGAGGAGTGAGCCTGCGGCCCTCGGGCAGAAGACCCCAGCCCCGCAGCCATTTTCTGGGCAGAGGAGGTCGGATGATTGGTTGGAGCCTGTGCCGACGACGGAGCGTCCCCGGGACTCCGCAGATGAACAGTCCGATCCAGCGGGCCGAGAGCCCCTCACCTCCACGCCGCATGAACTGCCAGCGTGGACGATGACGTCGGGGGGTCCTCGAGCTGCAAGAGCCCCTCTTTCAGGGGCAGATGACGTCGCGACGGAGTGGGAACCGGACGACGACCTCCTCCCGTTTGAACCCGGAGCATCGAAGTCCTGGATGGCGGCAGAACCCGAGATCAGGCAAGTGCTCTATTTTCTATCCCTCCTCTTCTTTCTGGAGCATTATTGCCTGTCTCTCGGGGGGGCGAGCCGGGTGCAGCCATCTGCTGCGCTCGAGCCTGTCTCGCCGGGCCCTGCCGCTGCCGGTGATCCTGATCCCGGTTCCTTTTGTCCCTCTGAGCCTCTCCCCAGGGTCACTGGAGGCGAACCTGCTCTTGGTGCCACCTTGGAGGGTCCGGCTCTCGGCATGGGGTCCACCGGGAGTGCTCCGCCGGTTCAAGCGGAGCTTGACGTCATGGAGGTTCCGGCCCAATCGGGGTCCGACGCGGGTGCTGCTCTCACCCGATCGGAGCTTGACGTCATGGAGGTTCCGGCCCAATCGGGGTCCGACGCGGGTGCTGCTCTCGCCCGATCGGAGCTTGACGTCATGGGGGTTCCGGCCCAATCGGGGTCCGACGCGGGTGCTGCTCTCGCCCGATCGGAGCTTGACGTCATGGGGGTTCCAGCCCAATCGGGGTCCGACGCGGGTGCTGCTCTCGCCCGATCGGAGCTTGACGTCATGGGGGTTCCGGCCCAATCGGGGTCCGACGCGGGTGCTGCTCTCGCCCGATCGGAGCTTGACGTCATGGAGGTTCCGGCCCAATCGGGGTCCGACGCGGGTGCTGCTCTCGCCCGATCGGAGCTTGACGTCATGGGGGTTCCGGCCCAATCGGGGTCCGACGCGGGTGCTGCTCTCGCCCGATCGGAGCTTGACGTCATGGGGGTTCCGGCCCAATCGGGGTCCGACGCGGGTGCCGCTCTCGCTCAATTGGAGCTCGGCACCATGGTCGTTTTGACCCAGGTGGGTTCTGGAGACTGTGTAGCTGACACGCCGCTGAGCGTTTTCCAGGCCATGCCCCGTCCTCGCCGTGGCCCCTTTTTCCCCACCTTTGAGACTGCGGGGGTAAATTCCGGCTGGCCCGGTTCGCCGACCTTCCCCCAGCCATTCTGTTGGCAGGCCGATACTGCTCGACCACCCGGTGACCGGCTCTTTCCTTTTGGCGTCCGGGTCCGGCCTCCTGACAAGCTGGATGGTTCTTTTGGCGCCCTGGTCCGCCCGCCGGAGACATGGTTTCCCTCAGCCCGGTGTTTGGCTGGGCCGTTAGGGCACGTTCCGCTGCTTTTGCTGGCGGCCTGGATGCTGGGTGCTGGAAGGCCTCCTGAGCGGAGTTGTTTTACTCTATTAGACCACTGACTTGTGACTGAAATACCCCACTGGGGATTGGACTTCATGTTTTAGGTGACTGTTTTCCGTGGATGGACATATGTTCTCTTGCCGTGGCTATCATGGGTATTGCATGTTTCCTTAGGGTGTGGTTGTTTATTTCCTATGTTACTCCCTTACTCGGGTCTAGTTCTCTTTTTTTTGGCACCTGTGTTGTCTTTTGGTTTTGACGGTTTTCTGTTCACATTAACTTGGAGAAGAGGGTGTTATTTGTCCTTTTATTTCCTTGATCCTGCCTTGTGGTATTGACTGGTGTTCCTTGTACCCTCATCTTGGCTTTCTTTTTTGTGGTTATGTGAGTGATGTCAATCTAGCGTTGACTTTAATTTTTATTCATCTCTGTCCCCGTTTATGTACGGTTTCTGCCTTTTTTTTTCTCTCTCCCTCCCTTCCCCGATGTTTTTGTTCCCTTGTTGTGAGTTGGCCCTGCTCTCCCTCCACCTGCTTCCCCCTCCACCCTCCCTGGGGTGGGGTGGGGGGGTCTGGATGTTGCGCGCGACCAGGAGTTCGCGTAGAGGGAGGGGCCCTGTCATATCCCGAGCGCTTTGTCCGCGCTCGGGTTATTCCTCATCCCGGTCAGCTTTTGACAGCTGGTGTCGTCACACGGGTTTCCCGGGCTCTGATTGGCCAGACGCTCGGGAGCTCTCAGCTGTCAGAACCTGGGCAGCTGTGCCGAGTTTCCAATCATGAGCAGCTGGCTTTAAATGTCAGTGCGAGTGAACTGGACGGCGCGGCTGTCTCGTCAGAAGTCCTATGACTTTCCCCTGTCTCCTTACCACATGCTCCCTGGGTTCCTCGACGTATCCCGCGGCATGTAAGTGATTTATTTGGAACTGTCTTCTCCCTCGCTGACGTTCCTTCCTAATTACGGCGGACGAGAGCTCCTCGTCTCTGCCATAACTCTCTCCCTGTTCCACGGTTTATATTCCCTGCCTTTGCGGCGTACGAGTGCCCCTCGCCCTAGCCGCTAATCTCTGTTGTGAATTTATGTTGTGTTTAACGAAGCCTGCGTGGCAAAGTTGTGTTGTACACCTAAGTCCTGTGCATTATAAATAAAAGAACTGAATTGCAACTTACTGAACTGTGGCGTCTTATGCTGGCTCGTGAGGGCCAGCCGTGACACATATAAATCAGGGAGGAGGAGGGGAGTAGCGACATTGATATCAACCAAAATTACATTTGAAAAAAAATCAGAACACAAAGATAAAGAAGGAAGGTACAGTTTGGTAATTGGGCGGCTAGAGGGAGAAGATATCACCCTGCTGAATGTATATGCACCACCAGGGGCTAAATGAAAATTTTATAAAAATGTATTCGACCTAATGATAACTAAAGCCCAAGGTTTAGTGATATGTGGTGGAGACTTCAGTCTAAGACTGAATCCATACTGGGATGCAACAGGTAATTCTTCACATCAAAATAACACTCAAAATAGGAAAACTCGGATGCTACTAAAAGAAATGGGAATCTGTGACGTATGGAGGGAATTCAACCCCAATGTAAAAGATTATACTTTTTATTCAATGCCACATTCATCTTACTCAAGGATTGATTACTTTTTTATGTTTAATAGAGACATTGGAAGAGTAAAAACATGTAAAATAGGACTGATGGATCTCTCTGACCACAGTCTGATCTATATGGACTTAAACATCCAAAAATACACAAATAATACATTTTCCTGGAGGTTGAATTCAAATGTCCTGAAAGGACCACTGAAAGATGAATTGGAATCAGATATTCTCAGATATTTGGAAGAAAACGATAATGGAGAAGTATCCCCTTTAATACTGTGGGATGCGTGCAAAGCTGTAATAAGGGGAAAAATTATTGCAAAACTGGCAACCCAAAAGAAACTGAGACAAGAAAAACTAATCACACTAGAGTCAGAACTCAAGAACCTAGAAAAAGAACACAAAGACAACACTCATTCTAATGGCTCGCTCAAGATTAAAGAAATTAAAAATCAAATAAATGAGATCTACACAACAGAAATCCAGAAGAAACTTACATTTCTGAAACAAAAACACTATGAAGCAGGCAGTAAATCGGCAAAATTACTAGCCTATAAATTGAGGAAACAACAAACAGAAAGAGCAATCTACAAAATCAGAGACCCAGTATCAAAGGAAATAAAATTCAGAATTCAGGATATTCTTAAAAGCTTCGAGAATTACTACAAGAACTTATACTCCCACAAAAAACATAAAAACACATCCGAGACATTCCTAAACACATTAAACCTTCCCCAACTTACGGAATCACAAAATAAAACACTACTGTCAGAAATACAACCTAAAGAATTGGAAAAAGCAATTATGAAACTTAAAGCTAACAAATCCCCAGGAGCAGATGGCTATACAGCAGAGTGGTACAAAACCTTTAAACAGCAACTATCTCCTCTCCTCCTGAAAACATTTAACTATGTCCTCCACACAGGGGAAATCCCCCCCTCCTGAAGAGAAGGGGTCATTGCAGTTATACCTAAACCTGAAAAGGATAAACTAGAATGCTCCAACTACAGACCAATCAGTGTATTAAATCAGGACTATAAGCTTTTTACCATTATCCTTGCCAAAAGGTTAGAAAACATACTGACAGACTTAATTCACTTAGACCAAACAGGTTTTATAAGACAAAGACAGACACAAGACAACATTCGACGCACTTTACACATAATTCATCATATAAAAAAATATAACTTAAATGCAGTCATATTGGGATTAGATGCTGAAAAAGCATTCGATTCGGTTGACTGGTCTTTCCTATATAGAATCTTATCCAGTTTCAATTTTCATAACAACTTCATTAGAACTATCCAGGCATTATATAAAAAACCAACAGCTAAAATAAGGATTAACGGTAATTTATCATCATCTTTTGAGCTGGAAAGAGGATGTCGTCAAGGCTGCCCCCTGTCTCCACTGCTCTTTGCAATCTTCATAGAACCTCTGAGCCAATGGATAAGACAAAATAAAGAAATTCAAGGTATTACACTTGGTCAGAAGGAACATAAAATAGCACTCTTTGCTGATGACATTTTAATATACCTAGGGCAGCCAGACACGTCTTTACCAGAACTAATCTCAGTTTTTTCAGACTATGGAGATTTATCGGGGTACAAATTAAACATGCATAAAACCCAAGTTTTAACATTCAACTATGACCCAAATCATTATTCACTAAGTGAACTCAAAACTAACTGGGAGTTGGAATCTATGAAATATCTGGGGGTCAATATCCCGAAACAACTCGACAAAATTATAACACTAAACTATGATCCACTGGTGACAAAAATAAAATCTGACCTAGCAAGATGGAATATGATACCATTCTTAGGTACTGCACAAAGAACTGAAGCAGTCAAAATGAATATACTGTACTTCCACGTCTTCTATACCTTTTCCAAACAATACCGGTAGAACCTCCCCAAAAAACATGGCAGGAGCTGGTCAGAAGGATCTCAAGATTCATATGGCAGGGCAAGAGACCTAGAATCAGATATAGAACCCTACAGCTAAACAAAGACAAAGGTGGGCTCGCGCTGCCAAATATCAGGGACTATTTTATAGCTGCACAAATTCAAACTTTAGTAGAGATATGTAACCCAGTCTACACTGCACAATGGAAGGAGATGGAATGCCAAATAACAAGTGACATCCCCCTACAGGCGATAATAGGGAACAATGCCTTACCTAAACTCTTGAATAACACTAACCCGTGGATAGAGACCCCGCTAAAAATTTGGTTTAAGATAGTCAGAGAGAATCAAGCTAAAGAGCCCTATCGACTTCTGCAATGGATTGCCTATGATCAAGACTTTACCCCCAATAAAACAGACACTAGATTTAAAGAGTGGAAAGAGAAAGGGCTGATAAAATATTACGATTTTTTTAAGGGGCAAACTTTAAGAAGTTTTGAAGATTTGAAAAAACAAGGTCTAATAAATCAAGACCTTTACAGGTTCTTTCAGCTTAGACACCACATAAACAATATACTTAAAAAGGAGGATTTGGAAAGGGCCCAGTCAGGTGTTCTGAAGGTCTTCTTAATGGCATATAAAGGGATCCCAGGGATCAGATACATTTCTAAAATATACCAAGGTCTTCAAGACTTAAAAGGAGACAACACATCATATATAAAAGAGAGATGGGAAAAAGAGGGGAATTTCACTTTACAATTGGAAATATGGGAAAAGCTAAATAAACAGCAATGGAAAAGTACCTCATCCCTGCAGTGGAGAGAATTTGGATGAAAAACTTGGTAAGATTTTTCAGAACACCTGCACAAAACAAATTTACTTGTAAGGGGTTGAACTGTTGGCGCTTGTGTGGTGAAAAGTCTGCAAATCATTTTCATGTGTTTTGGTCATGCCCAGTTATCCACCAATATTGGACCAATGCACAGACAATATTGGGGAAAATATTCAAAATTACAGTTCCCTTTTCTTTTGTAACTTTGTATTTGGGTTTACTACCGGACTCACTGGAAAGACGAGGAGATAAATGCTTATTCAATGTTTTAATATTGGCAAGTAAAAAAGCCCTAACTAAAAAATGGATGCTGAAGGACTGTCCTACACCTGAAGATTGGATTAACGTGATTCAAGACATTTACTCGATGGAAAAGTTGACATTCGCACTGAGACAGGACATGGATGGGTTCATGAACTTTTGGCAACCCTGGATCGCATATGTGTCTTCCATTAGATCTAATCTTTGACAAATACCATTTCAATAATGGTCCCGCTCTTTGTTCCAATGCTACTCAGATGCTCTTTTACTTTTAATTACTTAATTTTCTGTTTGTTTGTTTTTTGCTGTTCTGTTTGTTTGTTTATTCATTTTTTTATTTAATTCTCTTTAATTTCACTTTTTCTTTCACTTTAAAAAAAAAGGGGGGTGTTGTAATAACTATCCTACCAATGTTGTCAAATAGCAAAAAATAAGGGAACATGTGATGAAAATGTAAACAATGCAATGCTGTAATGACCTGTATAGCCTTTACAAAAACTTAAATAAAAATAAATAAATAAATAAATAAATACATTAACAAGCGGTTTATTTTACAGTTGATGTTTGTTGATGTTTAAACGCTTGAAATACATTCATTACACTTCATTATACATTCATTACATTCATTACACTCTGTAATGAATCTATATAATATACGGATTTCACTTTCTGAAATGAGTGACAAAAAATATTGAAGTTTTTCATGACATCCTAATTTTTTGGAGATGTAACTGTATTCGGGAAATACACCTGTGAAATTCAGTGGTGGGATGTGACATGCTTCATTTCCCTGACAAGCACTGCAGAACCCACAGAATAGGTGTGTGTGTCTATTCTGATGCTTTAGAAAATTATATGAATGACTTTATAAATCACTGGTTTGAAAAAGCAATTTTAATATGACGAGATTTCGGCTCGTGTGGTCCATTTCACCAGTATCCACAACAGGGAGGCTAACCCCTGGCATGTGGAAACACATTCTAGCATTAAATTGCACACAATTTAATGTGCAGCACCAAAGTGCAATACAAAACACAAACCAGGACTTTAACCAGGATTAACATATTTCATCGTTTTGCTCTCACAAGCGAATATTTAGGAGAAAACAAGCACGAATCAGCAGTTGGTACTAGCTAGCTACTAGCAAAAAAAAAAACGTTAGCTAAAACGAGTTAGCCAGCACAAAACGGCATTAAATTGCACACAATTTAATGCGCAGCACCAAAGTACAATACAAAACAAAAACCAGGACTTTAACCAGGATTAACATATTTCATCGTTTTGCTCTCACAAGTGAATATTTAGGAGAAAACAAGCGCGAATCAGCAGTTGGTACTAGCTAGCTACTAGCAACAAAAACGTTAGCTAAAACGAGTTAGCCAGCACAAAACGGCGCTGTATGGCTCAAAAAAAGTGAGCTTACCACCAACAGGATAAATAAGCAAACAGATGCACATTATTACAAATCACTCACCATCGATGGTTCTCTCACGATCGTCTTCAGCTTGCCCATAGTCCGGTTTCTATGCTGGCCAGCCATATGGGTCCGGGTCACTCCTCACTGTGGATCTGCCACCAAGCAGAGAAAACTCCGCACCTCTTCGTTGGACCACGGTGTAGAGTTCCGCAAAACCTACAACGCTGTCTGTATTAATATCGTATTTACTCCGTGACCGAGTTAGTCCGTGAAATATTGCATATGGCGGTCGTGTATCAGAAGACAGCGAAGATGGTCGCTTTCGTGACGTTAAGACCTGACCAATCAGCGGCGACCAGTCTTTTAACGTCACAACACGGGACGACTCGGCACGACTGTACCCTGACCTTGAGCGGGGCCGAGAATCGCTGCTGTTAAACCGTGTTGGGGCTAGTGGAAAGACTTACAAAGCATGCTGAGCTGTCCCGTGGCGTACTAATCCGTGCTATTGGAAAAGGCCTATTTGTGC
Organism: Pholidichthys leucotaenia; assembly: GCA_020510985.1. NCBI lineage: Eukaryota > Metazoa > Chordata > Actinopteri > Cichliformes > Pholidichthyidae > Pholidichthys > Pholidichthys leucotaenia. The sequence goes on along the minus strand of CM035841.1, from coordinate 275,831,403 downwards.
GCTGGCGAGGCAGAAGCAGCAGGTGTGTCTAATCACGCAGGTGTGGTAATTGCCTGCGGAGCCGGAGAAAGTCAAGCAGGAAGGGAGGGGGAGAGTGCGCTCACCTGAACATGACAGAATCGTTGTCGTCCGGTTGTGCGGTTCAGGTTCAGGTTCAGGTTACTTTATTTGTACCCGTAGGTAGATTTGTTTTGCAGTCTGGTGACATCCATATTTACAAGCCACAAATTACATTCAACATAGACACAAACACAGGCACATATGAAGCTGACTATAAACATGATAAGAATACTCAAGGCTCCATCAAGTGTTGGTTGTGGCATGGGACAGGAGGTCCGCCACTACGTTCTCTTTGTCAGGGGTAAACTGAGTAGTGAAGTTGTAGGCCCGCAGCCGTTCTGTCCACCTGTGGATCCACAGGGGCCTGTTTCCCGAACCAGTCATCTCCAGCAGCGTCGTCAGTGCCCGGTGGTCTATGCACAGGGTAAAATGGCATCTGTAGAGGTAGATGTGCCACCGTTAGCATGCTCAAACACATGTGAGCGCCTCTCTTTCACCCACGGTGTACTTCTGTTCAACTGATGTGAGGGACCTTGACGCTAACACCACTGGGCTTTCCGTACCATTTTGCACTTGAGACATAACCACCCCCACTGCTGAACCAGATGCGTCACAAGTCACAAAAGTAGACCATTTGGGGTTAAAGTGCATCAATATCGGCAGGGAGGTGAGTTGAGATTTCAATTTAGCAACCGCTGCCGAGCAGGCCAAGGTCCATTGCCATGGAGCGTCCTTCTTCAGGAGTGCTCAGAGAGGTTCAGTAATCTCTGAATAATGGGGAATGAAATGCCCGTAGAAGTTCGCCATGCCCAGAAATGAGGAAATTTGCGCAGGTGTTGTGGGGTCGGAGAGATGCAGGACCGTCTCCACGTTTGAGTGCAGGGGGCTCAGGCCCTCAGCTGATAGTCGGAACCAACAAACTCAATGGATTCCACTGCAAAGATGCACTTTTCTCCATTCAGTGTAACCCCGTGCTCCGGCAGCACCTTCATTACTCATTCCAAGTGTTCATCATGTGCCACCCGTGATGCGCCATGGACCACAATGTCGTCTAGGTACACCACCACACCCCTGAGGCCGACAAGGATCGTTGACATGATTTTTTGAAAACAGCTTGGAGCCAAACTCAAGCCAAAAGGCATGCGGCTGTCCCTGAAAATGCCCATGTGGGCCACAAATGCCATCAGATTGCGGCTGGCCGGGTGGAGGGGCACTTGAGATTGAGATTGAGATTGAGATTCAACTTTATTGTCATTACACATGTATGAATACAAGGTAACGAAACGTGACTTGGCATTTGGGCACGCTCTGCAGAGCGCATCCAAGGTCGGGGCAGCCGCTAGGCGCCAGTCATAAAGAAGAAAGGAAAAAAAGAAAAAGAGAATGGATATGACACAGTAGGCGAGAGAAAAAAACATGTTTTATCAGAATGACGCTCAGCAAGTGAGCGAAATTTTGATTGCAGGCAAAAAAAACCCTCAATGCACATTTAGCAGACATTTAGCAGGAGATCACACACAAAAGTTGAGAGGCAGTGTATTGTATGCATGTAATGTTGTATGCATTGTATAGTGTAAATGTAACAGTTGTTAGTGAGCAGCAGAGGGCGCCTCCTGGCAGTGGATAGATGTTATAATCATGTGACTTATAAACAAGTCCAGAGTCTATCTCTCTTTCTTGCAGAAGGCACATGGGCATTGTCCTTGAGGGTCCAATCCGCTGATACGACAACAACTGATGGTCGATTGTTTGGGTAGACATAAGAGCCGGTCCTTCCGCTTATCTCAATCAGGAGGAATGTAAACACGGGGCAAACAAGGTCAAATCAAATCAGCACAGTGCACTCAGAGAATAGAATTTGTCCTCACCCGTGCAATTCTGTGCTTCCATTATATGTGCAGGCTTAAACTGTTTTTCCATGGAGAGCACAGGGCTCCAGATGTATTCCTCCACTGAATCACTGTCATTCAGTTCACCGTTTGCCGCTACTCGTGCCCTCCCCAACTGGTCGAATTTGATGAAGGAGCTTGCCGGGTCCGCTTTGATCAGCTCTCTCACCTTCCTTCAATTTCTGATGCATCAGGGAACTCCACAGCCAAAAATAGAAGTCCTGAGATCATAACCAATAATGTTTCCACAGACGCATGAATTCCAATGTCCATGAGTCTCCTCGCAGGTTCCAATTCTTGGTCCTTACCCTTACCCTTACCCTTGGCCCAATTCATGTTGAAAAATAGTGACAATAGCACATTTAAGCCACTTCCAAATCCATAATTTCCGTTTCGATTAAGATTCAGCAGAAGAAGAGCGACTAGACACAGACAAAAACGCAACATTGCAAAGCTGGGAATAGATCAGGAAGGCAGGAGAGGATGGAAGAAAAATGCGACTGCTCTCTCTCAAGGCAAGAAGGAAACACTTATCGATAATCTTGGTGGAGATCCAGTTTCGAAAACACTGTGGAACCACTGAACATCACAGTGAGTTCCTCCATCATGGGCAGTGGGTATTTGTCCAGAATGATCGCTTTATTAACCATTCTGAAGTCAATGCATGGCCGGATGCCTCCCGTATTCTTCTCAGCCACCACGATGTTTGAGATCCATGGCTAGGCATCCACTTTCTCGATAATGCGAGCTTTAAGCAACTTATTTAGTTCTGCTGTAACGTGGTCCACAGGGCGAGGGGAAGCCGCTGCAGTGGTTGGATTTTGGGCGTCACACTCGGGTCAATGAGTGGTTGAAAGCCTTCATGCAACCCAGGCCCACAAACAACACTGGCCAGCGAACATGCCACCCGGGAGAAACAGTCAACACCTTTGAGCCCGCTGGGTCCGTGATGGAGAATCCTAACTCTCCCAATAAGTCAATACCAAACAAGTCAGCCCCCTGGTGTGAAACCTGGAAGGTAAACGCGAGAATAGTCTTTGACCCACACACCACTGAGAAACTGACCGTGTCCACCATGCCAATCTTAGCGTGCCCGTAGCCAAACATTTTCACAGCACCTGCCTTAATAGGTTTCTTTGGGAAAAGTTTTCTTACTGTGGACATGCTTAGTATGGATTTACCAGTGCCCGAATCCACCGAGTGGCACATCAATGCTGTTGAGCTATAAAACATACCACTTTAGCGGCCAGTTCTTGGCACCTGCTACACACACCGAAGCAATGCCCACAAGTCCCAAGTCCATCGGCTTGCTAGCATTGGTGCAAACCCTAGCCAAGTGATTAGCATGACCGCAGCTGTAGCACTTTTTCCCTTTAGCAGGCAGGTGGACGAGCCTGCCTGGTGGTGAGGGGAGCCACAGCCACCACACAGTTCCTGAGTTCCCACTCCTGTCCGTGCCATGGTCCACCGCCTTTTGGGGGTCTGCCCTGAGGAGTTACCTGAGTTGCTAGTGGCCTGGCGTGGAGAGGGAGCTTGGGCAGCTAGGTTCTCCTTAGCCAGTACTTGCATACCTAGCTGAGTAGCGGACTCAATTTGGCTAGTCATCTGCATTACTTGGCTCAATGTGAAGTCATCCTTAGTTAGCAGTAGCTTCTCCTTTAGCCACTCGTTGCTCGTGCTATATGCTAACTTGTCACAGATTAGCTCTTCTTCAACAGGCCTGAAGGCACACGTGCTCTCTAGGTTACGGAGCTCCATAAGAAAGTGCTGAGTGGACTCACCAGCTTGCTGACAGCAGTTGAAGAATCTGTGTCTTTGTGCTGTGATGTTACACTGATCAACAAAAAAATCATCCATCCTGCCCAAACACTTGTCCAAAGATCCCGTGCTATCCAGCGCGTGTAATACACGTTGACCTTCTTTGCCGAGGCAGTGGATTAGCATGCTTTTCCGTCTTTCTTCAATGGCGCCGCCCAAGCCAGCCGCAACAATGTAGGCTTCAAATGCCTCCAACCAGCGGTGCCACGGTGCAGCTGGCACACCTGGTGACTCCAGGAATGGAGGAGGTGGTCTTGCGCGCGCCCCCATGGTTTAATCCGATGTCGCCAAATGTTATGTCTTAACAAAGTGAGTCGTGAGCCATGCTGTGCCGAGCAACGAACTGAACTTTATTGAGCATTTGCCTCAATATACACACACTGGCTGTAGCCCACCTGACGTCACCATGTCGACTGCTTGGCATCGGCTACGGCAAGCCCCAACGGCCAAACCCCACACAACAGAACATAGCGAGGATTAAAGGTCTGATGTCTCAGCAGGATCTAGAAAAACTTGTCCATGCGTTTATCTTCAATAACTGGACTACTGTAACGCTATCCTCACAGGTTTCCTTCAAAAGTCCATCAGACAGCTGCAGTTAGTTCAGAACATTACAGCTCGAGTCCTCATTAAGACCAAGAAAGTAGATCAAATAAATCCAGTCATCAGATCTTTACACTGGCTTCCTGTCTGTCAAAGAATAGATTTCAAAATACTGCTATAGGGTTATACAGCTTTGAATAGTTTAGGGCCAAAATACATTTCAGATCTGCTGGTCCAATACGAACCACCCAGAGCCCTCAAGTGGTCAGGATTGGGCCTACTATCTGTGCCCAGAGTTAGAACCAAACATGGTGAGGTAGCGTTTACTTTTTACGCTCCTCACACATGGAACAAATTCCCAGAAAGCATAAGGGCTGCTGCAATTCTCAGTTGCTTTAAATCTAGGTTAAAAACTTTCCTATTTGCTGCTGCCTTTCAGTAGAACAATTGTTACTCTCCCAGTTCTATTATAGGACTAGGTGATCCAATCCCGTGTAGCCAGCATTATCCTGGAGCTCATGTGCATGGGGAAAATACTGCTGGGATGTAATGAGGGGTGTAAAGCATCATAGGAGTCATCAGGTGGGCACCCTCCTTCATAAGTGTTTCGATAACAAGCCCACTACACCTCCAGAGGGCTCATCGGCAACGTCTGGCATCCCAGAAGTGCCCCCCTCTGCCTTATCTCCCTTTATTGTTGCTACTGCTGTTGTTTTGGGGCCCAGATGGTGTCTCTCCTCTTTATCCAAAGCCAATGACTAGCCTGTTCGGCAGCATTGGAGAGGGCTTTGATGGCTTGCCTCTGAACTCTCCCATGAATGCCCATGCCCTTCAGCAGCCTGACGGTTGACTTGCCCACAAATCCTCTGAAGCCGAACTCAACTGGGCAAACTCTGGCCTTCCAGCCACGTTGACCAGCGTTGGTCACTAGCTCAGCATTCTTTAGACTCTGGCATTCATAGGCCTCCTCAACTGCCTCTTCCCAGAGCACCGTCAGCTCTACTAAGAAGGCAGTTTGCAGTGAGGATGACCAAAGCACGATATCAGGTCTGAGACTTGTAATTATCTCAATTGGGAAGCACAGCTGTTGATTCAGATCTACTGACAGCTTCCAGTCCCGTGCTCTGCCTAGCTGGCCCACATAATGTGGGGCTGTATCAACTTTGCTCAGCACTGCGCCTGACCTGACGAACATAGTAGATGCTGCAGGATGGAATAAGGGAGCAGGTAGGGCATTGATGGCTGTCCATTTACTTTTCAAGGCAGCTGCAAGGCATTTCAACACTTAAGTCACCATGTATAGTGGCCTTGTGTCACACTTGCCTTGCAGCCTGCCAGAATGTGTTTTAGGCTGGCAGGCAATGCATAGAGTGTGCATTTGGGGTCCTCACCATACCACTGGTTAAGATTGGTTGGAGATAGTAGGACATCAAAGGTGGCTCGAATGATGAAGCTGATTCACTGCACATCCATGTCCCACAAATCCTTCAAGGAAAACTTCCTCTTCTCAGTCCTCTCCCATTTCATCAATTGCCCCTGCTTTGCTTGGGAGACTGTCATTGCACACCTCTATGCCTGCTCTTATCGGTGTACTTCTTCAACCACAAGCTTTCGGCATTCAGTTGGAGATGCCTTACACCAAGATGGATTGCTCCCTCCCAGGCCAAAGCCTCCTCTTCCCAGCTGTTCTCGGTCAGCGATGTCCCAGTGTTTGAGGGCTGACACTGCTTGCTGCGTGGGCATGGTTGCTGACCATTTCCTCCCAGTTTTGATAACAGGGATTGTTTGAGAAACAAATAGGTCATGACTTTCCTTCAGTGTCATTTCCAACCTGACCTTGGAGCACTTACATTCCTCTGTAAGGCTGGACACTGGCAGTTCCAGAAGAGCTTTACTGTACAATCCTATGTTAGTGATGCACCTGGGGAAACCAAGCCATTTCTTGGCAAATGAACTGACAAGTCTCTCTAGTTTGATGACTGTCGTCATGACTTTTTTTTTGTTTGTTTTGTTTTTTTGTTTTGCTGGTCATTAACATCTGTTTGTTCTGTCCCATAGATTGAGTCCCCATCATGCTGTTTGCTCTCTACATGTCTGTTCTTTTCATCTTCTCTATCCCCTCACTCCCCAGCCAGTCACAGCAGATGACTGCCCCTCCCTGAACCTGGTTCTGCTGGAGGTTTCTTCCTGTTAAAAGGGAGTTTTTCTTCTCCACCGTCGCCAAGCGCTTGCTCACAGGGGATTGCCTGATTGCTGGGGTCTTTCTGCAATTGTGGGGGTTTCCCTACAGTTAAAAGCACTATGAGATGACTGTTGTTGTGAAATGGCGCTATATAAATAAAGTTGAATTGAATTGAATTGAATTGAATTGAACTGTTGTGAGTGGTATCTCATAGATGGTCAAGGGCTACAGAAGTCGGGGAAGAAGACCAAATTGAAAACACCAGAGCTTTATTCTGCCAGGTAGCAAAGATTTATCGATGGATTCTGGGCCTTTGATGATATCTTGCCTGATCTGATCTGCTTGATTTGTGTCCCTGAGGGTTACATCATACCAGAGTCCAAGGCTTTTAATTTGTTTTTCTGCCACTATTGTAATGGGATTTTCACCAATTTAGAAGCATTGCTGACATAGCTTTTCCTTAGTAATTGATATGCTCCTGGACTTGCTAGGATTTATCCTCATCCGGGCCCACTCGATATTCTCCTGCAGCTTCTTTAGTAGTCTCTTAGTACAGGCTGTGGTTGTAGTAAGTATGGTCAAGTCATCCATATATGCCCTAATCGGAGGGAGGCGGTGTCCAGGTTTAAGCAGCTGTCCTCCAACTACCCAGCAAGAGGCACAGATGATAATCTCCATGGCCATTAAGAAGGTTAACGGAGAGATTGTCATCCTGCCATGATCCCCACCTCCAGTCACTGTGGTGGTATATGCGTCTGTTGTCAGGCATAGCTGAATGTCCTGAAAATAGGATTTGATCAGGCCTGTTATGGTTTCTGGAATGTTGAAATAGTTAAGCGCAGCCCAAAGAATGTACTGGAACTTTTATTTCTCGCAGGTTTGCTGTCTTATTCTATTTTAACTTCTTGTTGTTTCTTTTTAATTTACTTTTTAGTTTGCTTTCAAATTCTTGTGTTGTGGGGGCCATTCTCTAACTGAAGACCTAACTGAAGGACTGTATGTTAATAGTGCATTGTAGATGTCACATCCTCCACTCACACTGAAGGACTGTATGTTAATGGTGCATTGTAATAATGTGCATTGTGGTGTGAGCCTCCAGGTTGCCTGTAGGTTAATGGTGCTGAAGGACTGTATGGTAATGAGCCAACAGACATTGTGATAATGGTATTGTGATGTGAGCCTCCAGGTCACATGTAACATATAAAAGAGAGATGCCCAGCGACCTGGTTTTATTCTTATTGACTTGAGGATAGAGAGAAATAAAGTCCACGCTGATCCAGCTCACTGCCTTGCCTGCTCATTTCTCTCTACACTGGTGACCTTTGACGTGAAATGGAATTCAAGGCAAACACCCCGGAGACGGCCCGGACTGGAAGCGCCAGCACTGTGTGCGCTGTTTCAGTCAAGCTCCCAGACTTTTGGCTGCATGACCCGACGGCTTAGTTCCTCCACACCGAGGCCCGGTTCGTGCTCCGTGGGGTGATGGCGGATGACACCAAGTACTACTACGTGGTTGCAGCGCTGGACGCACGCACAACACAGCAGGTGGTGAGCCTGCTCCAACGGCCCCCAGCCCATGGCAAGTATGACGCTCTCAAGACAGCGCTGACCCAACGCTACATGCTCTCGGACTGCGAGAGAGTGGAAAGGCTCCTGACGCACTCCGAGTTGGGAGATGGGTCAACGGTTGAATTAATGAAGAAAATGTTGGCATTGATGGGCACAGATGGCAAGCCGTTCCTGTTTGCCCACCTTTTCCTCGGGAAACTCCCGACAGCGGCCAGAGCGGTCCTCGCCAATTCACCGCAGCTGGCCACGCAGAATTACTGGACGCTGGCACAAGAGGCGGACAGGATTATCCTGGCGACCAGAACCTTCGCGGTGAACGCAGTGGTGCCAGAACCCAGTGAAACAGCCAGCGAGGGCAAGGAGCCATCGATGGTGGCCGCTGCGGAGGCCAAGAAGCACCGAAGGGGCACGCTCTGCTTCTACCACCGCTGCTTCGGAGAAGATGCACAGCGATGCATGCCACCGTGCCAGTTCAGTCGCTCGGAAAACGCCAGGACCGGCAGTCGGTAGCAGCTGCGACCGCTGGTGATACAACCAAGCTGCTCTATGTGACGGACTCACGCTCGGGGAGACAGTTTCTCATGGACTCCGGCTCCCAAAAGAGCCTCATCCTGCCATCCTACGCAGACCGGCTGGCTGGAAGTAGCGGCCCCGAGCTCGCAGCCGCAAACGGCTCAGACATTAAGACTTTTGGTGAGAGGACACTGACCATATGTTTGCATGGTCATAACTACCAATGGTCCTTTGTTATAGTGGCATGTAACTCCCCCATTTTGGGTGCAGATTTCCTGTGTGCTCATGGGCTATTAGTCAATGTGGCTAAAAGACGCCTGATTAACACAATGTCTTTTGATTCTCTGCCCTGTACAGCTCAATGAGCCGGGTCCACAACACTGGCCAACGTCACAGCTCCAGGGGGTAAGCTCCACACACTACTCACCCAGTTCCCAGCACTCATGGTTCCGACATTTTCAGCGGCCGTCACTAAGCACGGGGTAGAGCACTTTATTACCACCACGGGGCCGCCTGTTTTCGCACAACCTCGGCGCCTGGATGCAGCTAAACTGGCCAGTGCACGCAAGGAGTTCGCCATCTTGGAAAGGTTGGGCATCATCAGGCGCTCAAACAGCCCATGGGCATCCCCACTACATATGGTGCCTAAAGCCGAGGGATCATGGCGACCATGCAGCGATTTCCGCAGATTAAACAACGCCACAGCGCACGGTCGCTACCCAATCCCTCATATTCAGGATTTTTTCGCCCACCTCACCGGGGCACGCATTTTTTCCAAGGTGGACCTGGTCCGCGGGTACCACCAGGTCCCGGTGAACGCAGAAGACATACCCAAAAAGGCAGTAATAACCCCGTTTGGTCTTCTTGAGTTCCTACGCATGCCTTTCGGGTTAAAAGGCACGGCGCAGACCTTCCAACGCATAATGGATGCTGTGCTGTGCGATCTGCCTTTTGTGTTTGTCTACCTGGACAACATCCTGGTGGCCAGCGTGTCCGAGGATGAACACGTAGCCCACCTCAGGAAGGTCTTTCAGAGGTTGGAGGAGCACGGGCTGATCATCAACCAGGCGAAGTGCCAGTTCAGGGTTACAGTAATCAACTTTTTGGGCCACCACATCTCACCGGAGGGTGCAATACCCCTGCCGAACAAAGTGCGCGCAGTGGCAGATTTTCCCCGGCCTGAGGCGGTCAGGGCGCTGCAGGAGTTTTTAGGGATGGTTAACTTTTACAACCGTTTCCTCCCCCGCGCAGCCCAGCTCATGCAGCTGTTGTACGCCACACTTAAGAAACGGAAACTGGCGGACAGCATCGACTGGATCCCTGAGCGGGAGCAGGTGTTTTCCAATGCCAAAACAGCCCTAGCAAACACTGCACTTCTGGCACACCCGGACCCGGGGGCTAGGATAGCGCTCACTACCAACGCATCGGACGTGGCCATAGGGGCAGTCGTGGAGCAGTGCGTCACTGGTTCTTGGCAGCTGCTCGCCTTTTTCAGCAGGTCTTTACGGGACAATGAGCGTAAATACAGCACATTCGACAGAGAGTTACTGGCTCTCCACCTGGCCATATGCCACTTCCAGTTCTGGCTGGAAGGGCGCAGCGTCACTGTGTTTGCAGACCACAAGTCGCTAACGTGTGCTATGGCCAAGGTTTCGGAACCATGGTTGGCCCGGCAGCAGAGACAGCTGGCCGCTATCTTGGAGTTTACGACTGACATTCAGCATGTGGCCGTAAGCTCAACGTGGTGGCAGACTGCCTCTCCCGCACATTAGTGGCCCCAGTCTACGTAGGGATAGATTACACGGCCATGGCCGCAGAGCAAGTCGACGATGCGGATGTTTGTGCGCTCCAGTCTGGACCAACAGGGTTAAGGCTGGAGAGCAGAGTACTGCAAGATGTCCCCCCCCCCCCACTCTGTGACTTTTCCACAGGCCGCCCACGCCCGGTGGTTCCACGCACTTGGCGCCGCCGCGTTTTCGACTCGGTTCACTCCCTGGTGCACCCGGGAGTGTGTGGGTCAGTCAGAATGGTGGGAGCAAAGTTTGTCTGGCCATGCCTGTATAAACAGGTGAAAGAGTGGGCTGCAGCCTGCGTAGCGTGCCAACGAGCCAAGGTGCACAGGCACCCAAAGGCCCCCCTCGAGCTGTTCCATGTCCCGGCTAAGAGGTTTGACCATGTTCATGTGGACCTCATGGAGTCCCTCTCGCAATTGCAGGGGTTTATGCACCTCCTGACAGTAGTGGACCGCATCACGTGCTGGCCCGAAGTGATGCCGCTAGCTTCCACCACGTCTACGGAAATCGCACGTGCTTTTTTGGCGACAAGGGTGGCACGCTTCGGCACCCCTTTGGGCGTCACGTCCGACAGGGGTCCACAGTTTATTTCCAACCTCTGGTCCGCAATGTCACCATTCATCGCACGACCGCGTACAACCCCCAGGCCAACGGGCTATGGGAGCATTTCCATAGGTCACTTAAAGCAGCGTGCAGGGCTTCGCTTACGGACACAAATTGGGTGGACCGGCTGCCGTGGGTTCTGTTAGGGTTGCGTTCAGCACCGAAGGAGGATCCGAATCAGAATCAGAAAAGATTTATTGCCAAGTACATTAACAGATCACTGATAACATACGAGAGAATTTGACTTGACACAGCAAATGAACCTGCATTTCCAGTGACGCGGCAGCATCTGATTTGGAGGATTTGGAGGATTTGGAGGCCTCCCCAGCAGAACTTGTTTTTTTCCCAGCCGCTGCGGCTCCCTGGTGAATTTTTGCCTGACAATCCTGCACCGAACACCATCCCATCCCCGCCTTCACTACGTACAGCACAAGCAGGGACGGTACCGTGCCTGGCCCACCGCTGTTTTCCCCGTGTTTTCATCCCAATGACTTTGAAGAATGCGTCGTTCGCGTTTGTCAGGTACAATGCCCACCGGACCCTGTTGCGCCCGCCCTACGATGGCCCGTTCAGAGTGTTGGAACCTGGGACTAAACATTTCAAGTTTGACTTGGGGGGACGCAGAGAAACAGTCTGCATAGACAGGCTTAAGCCAGTGTTCGTATTAGCAGACAAGCAGGTGGTGTTGTCCCGGGCTCCTCAGCGCAGACAACCCCCACTTAGAGCTCCCCAGGTAAATGACTCATCAGCTCAGGCACAGCAGCATAATGTAGATTCAATTCAATTCAATTCAATTCAGTTTTATTTATAATGCGCCACATCACAACAAAAGCCGTCTCGTGGTGCCACAGTGCAGAACCCCCCCCCCACACACACACAGTCACAGAAAGACCCAGCAATCAGACGATCCCCTATGAGCAAGCACTAAGCGACAGTGGAGAGGAAAAACTCCCATTTGGAAGGAAGAAACCTCTAGCAGAACCATGCTCAGGGAGGGACAGTCGTCTGCTGCGATTGGCTGGGGATGAGGGGATAGGGAGGATGGAAAGGACAGACATAAAGAACATAGCAGTAAGATGCCAAGTACAATATTGGAGGTCAACCAGCAATATGGATCACATAACAATAGAACAAGAATGGGGTTAAAAGACACAAAAACCCTCCTTAAACGAAAGCTATATTAAAAAGGAAGGATTTTACCCTGTTCTTAAAAACAGAGACCGAGTCTGACTCCCGGACCCAGAGTGGTAACTGGTTCCAGAGAAAAGGAGCTTGATAGCAGAAGGCTCTGCCTCCCACCGTACTTTTGGAGATTCTGAGCACCACAAGTAAGCCAGCATTTTGGGAGCGTAATGCTCTATTAGGATGGTAAGGTAATATCAGATCTTTTATATATTGGGGGGCCTGATTATTAAGAGCTTTGAAAGTAAGAAGAAGGATTTTAAACTTGATTCTGAATTCAATGAGAAGCCAATGGAGGGAGGACAGAACCGGGGAAATATGATCTCTTTTTCTAGAACCAGTTAAAACTCTAGCAGCAGTATTTTGAATCAACTGAAGATTTTTCAAAGATACTTTGGGACAACCAGATAATAGCGAATTACAATAATCTAATCATGAACTGACAAAGGCGTGACTCAGTTTCTCAGCATCACCCAGAGACAAGATGCGCCTGATCTTGGCAATATTGCGCAGATGATATAAGGCGGTCCTAGAAACAGTTTTAATATGTGAATTAAAGGACAAATCCTGGTCAAAAATCACTCCAAGGTTCCTCACACAACTGTTCAGAGTGAGAGTGGCCGCATCTAAAATAAGGGCATAGTCTGAAAAAAAATTTCTAAGATGTTTTGGGCCAACAACAATGACTTCAGTCTTATCAGAGTTCAATAGTAAAAAATTACAAGTCATCCAAGCTTTGATGTCCTTAAGACAGGCATCTAACTTGGCCAACTGATCACAATCATCGGGCTTCATTGACAGGTATAGTTGTGTGTCATCTGCGTAACAGTGAAAATGTATACAGTGCTTTCTGATGATATTGCCCAACGGGAGCATATATAGACTAAAAAGAGTAGGGCCCAACACAGATCCCTGTCGAACTCTGTGACTGAGCTTAGAGCTGGAAGAAAATCCATTATTGACATGGACAAACTGAAATCTATCAGACGTTCCAATCTATCAAGTAGAATGGCATGATCGATAGTGTCAAAGGCTGCACTGAGATCTAAAAGAACAAGAACAGAGACAAGACCATTATCAGATGCAGTCAGGAGGTCATTAGAGACCTTCACTAAGGCAGTTTCAGTGCTGTGATGAGCTCTGAAGCCAGATTGAAACTCCTCAAACAAACCAACTCCCTGCAAATGGTCAGATAATTGCACAGCAACAACTCTTTCCGAGATTTTAGAAATGAAAGGCAAATTAGAGATTGGTTGATAATTGGCCAAAACTCCAGGATCGAGCGTCGGCTTTTTAAGTAAAGGTTTAATTACAGCAGTAGATGTGTTTTCCCCCCTCCCCAATGTCTCCCCACAGACAGATGCGCCTCCAGGAGCGCCCCACCGGCACAGCAGCACCTCGGAACCAGGGACCCCCTGTTACAGCCGCTACGGACGGCGGCTAAAGCTCACAGGACATCAGGGTCAAGGTCCATTCTGAGTGTTCGGGGTGTGTGTGTGGGGGCCATTCTTCAGTCACACTGAAGGACTGTATGTTAATGGTGCATTGTGATAATGTGTATTGTGTGAGCCTCCAGGTTGCCTGTAGGTTAATGGTGCTGAAGGACTGCATGGTAATGAGCCGACAGGCATTGTGATAATGGTATTGTGATGTGAGCCTCCAGGTCGCTAGGCAAGGCATGGAACATATAAAAGAGAGATGCCCAGTGACCTGGTTTTATTCTTGTTGACTTGAGGATAGAGAGAAATAAAGTCCATGCTGATCCAGCTCACTGCCTCGCCTGCTCATTTCTCTCTACAATATATTCGTTTTGCAGCTTCCTGTAATGCTTTAATGTTTCTATGTAACACACTTTGAATTGTCTTGTACATGAAGTGTGCTATACAAATAAAGTTGCCTTGCCTTGCCTATAGAGGTTGCTTGCACATGCCGACATCTAACCTATGCCTTGCCAACGTAAGGACCTCTGTAAGATGTATTCCAGTATTGTAAAGTTGGTACAGGCCAATGTTGGCCTGACGCATGTGTTCTGAAAGAGTAAATGTGGTAATGAGTCATAAACTGAGATAAGCAGCAGGTTATTTGAATGTTTTCAGCTCCATCTTATCTTAGCCTGAGCATGACACAGCTACAGTCTGGACATTTTAATTTCCTCTGATAATGTTCCTGTTCTCAGTTCTACAGAGGTTATCCACAGACAGGTACATAACACCTTAATCATACCACCTTCAGCCCCTGTCACACCTTCACGATTTAGGCAGCTTTGGCTAAACATATAAAAGTTGGTCTAAAATGTTGGCATACGCTGAAATTTTCACTTTTGGCTGTATGCACCGCATATCTATAACGAGTTGGACGTATACATAAGGTATTAGTTACTTATATAGAACGTTTTGATAACTTATAAAAAAAGTTAAACCAGGGGTGTCTAATCATGAGCCATGGAGGGCCAAGACCTTGCAGGTTTTCTATTCTACCCAGTCTCTTCAGCAGGTGTTTTCACTGATCAGCAATCAGTGGGAAGAAGTCAAGTGAAATCTGCTGTTGAAGGCACTGGTTGGAGGCAAGGTCTGCAGGGTCTTGACCCTCCATGACACATGATTGGACACCCCTGACTTATACCAACTAATGCTTAGTGTGTTGCCAGCATTCGCAACTTATGCACAACAATAGTCTAACTTGTGCATAGCTGATCCTAGCTTCTGCATTGCACGGTCATGCCAAACAGCCTTCGCCTCCCAATCCATGAATCCTAGGTGTGCGAGCAATCATCTCTGTTAAACTGAGATGATTCTCCCCTCCACAGACCACGGCGGGGGGTGTGACCGACCTGGCAGAGCTGTCAAAGCTGTCAGGTTGGTGATGCCTTTAACAGCTGATGTGACATGTCACGAACGTCAGATGACAGATGTTACAACCTGGCTCAACAGTTATGACAAAGGCACAATGTTGGAGCTATTTGTTATTGGTTGATATTTAGTTTAATTTGCTTGTTTTGTTTAGGATTACATAGGTTATATTTTGGTAGCCTTTTTATTTGGTAATTTTGTTTGTTTTCTTTATTTAGTTTTGTGATGATGGATTTTACTGTGAAGTACGATGTAATGACGTCGCCTTCCGGGTGCACCATCACACCACCCTATAAATAGGGACGTCCATCATTTCAGGCTTCCTGTTGCCCGGACGACCCCACACTGTGTAGCACCTGCTGTGCAGCAACCAGTATATTATAATAAAGTACAGTTCCAGTGCAACCTCTCGTCCATCTCTCTTTGTGCCAGGTTTGCGGACATAACATTTGGCGACTGAGGATTAACCAATGGAGCCGTGTGTAACACCACTGATGCCTTTCCTGGAGCTTCCCGGGGAGCCACCAGTCACATGGCCCCACTGGGTGGAGGCTTTTGAAAACTACCTCACAGCGTTGGACCAAGGGAAGCTGGATAAGGTGAGGACGCAAGCGCTGCTGGAGGTGAATGTGTGCAGGGAGAATGGTATGGCGTTGTCCGCCACCAGGAAGGAAGGAAGGTGGTCCGCCGCCGCAGAGAGGGGGAGATCCGCCGCCACGGAGCTCCGCCTGTGCACAGGGGACTGAGAGAGAGGTTAGAGGAATGAACGAGGCTTACTTGAGCTGGAGGAGAAATCTTCCAGACGCCGGTGGGCAGGAGGCGAGGAGTGAGGACAAGATTAGGCTTAGACTGGAACTCAGGAATAATCACGAAGGCAGGAGAAGGTTGTATTAAGAGTAGACAGACGACTCCGCACTGCTCCCAGGGCAGCGTGGTTAATATAGCCCAGACCATGATGAGGAGCAGGTGTGTGCGCAGCTGGAGAGAATGAGCACTGGAGCAGACCATTACAAAAATGAGAAATCAGGAACACTTTTTCACACCACTGTATTCTCCATAATCCTTGGGCCGTTTTACTCAGTTATGTGTTCTGCACTCCACACTCTTATGTACATAGTTCCACCCGTGAAGCCACTGCCCTACTGTGTATATACCAATGGGCTATTTATTATTTTTACTTTATCTTTACCTCAGTCATATGGTTAATCATGTATTCTGTAACTGTTTTATTTCAAATTCTTCTCTCTTACTTTATTGCGCAGTAGCCTGGTGGAGCACCCACAGTTTAGTTGTGCTGTACAACTGTACAATGGCAATAAAGCTTATTCTATTCTACACAGAACTCATGGCAGTTACTGTCATGGTCCGTGTGTTGACTTTGTCGGCACTCGGATTGTTCAGTTGCTCTCCGTTCTCTTCTCAGGTGCACCACTAAGCCTCCAGGCTTTTATTCTGACAGCGTCTCGGTGGGGCTTCCGGCTGTCAGAGCGGAGCTTCGCTGAACAGCGAGATCCCAATCAGCTGATGACCTTTCATCAGCTGATTAATCTGTCAAAGCCCTATTTAAGGGAGCAGCTCTGTTTGCTTGGGGCTGCGACCTCGCTTATGGACAATGCTGGTCTTCCCAACGTTAGACTGGAGTCCCTATGCTCCGGGTCCAGTCATCCTCTTTTCCTTGCAACATCCTGTAAGTTTATTCCTTAACCTTTTGGGGAAAACCTGGTCTTATGAGACGAGACAGCATTCATCCCACTTTGGATGGTGCTTCTCATTTATCTAACAATATGGCATCTTTTTTATCCAAATTTCCAAAACCGTGACTACTCAGAGTTGGGACCAGGAAGCAGAGTCGCAGTCTTACACGCCTCTCTGCAGCTCCTCTTCATCCGCCACCCCTCAGCTTAGCCCCTGTCTTCCCCATCAGAGAATCGTTGTCTGCTCCCTCCAAAGTAAATAAAAATATAATGTATAAGCATCCCAAAGTGATAAAGCAAAATATTGGTAAAACTCAAATTAAACATAAAGCCTCTAAATTGAATGATTTGGCCTCTGTTCCTCCTCATAATTTAAAAATTAAATGTGGTTTATTAAATATTAGGTCTCTAACTCCCAAGTCTCTGTTAGTCCATGATCTGTTAATTGATCATCAGATTGATTTAATTTCCCTTACAGAGACTTGGTTAGGACAAGAGGATTATGTTGGTTTAAATGAATCAACTCTCTCTGGTTATTTAAACTGTCAAAATCCCAGAAGTTCTGGTCGTGGAGGAGGAGTAGCATCAATTTACCATTCCAAATTACTAGTTAATGTAAAGCAAAAAACATGTTATAATTCCTTTGAGGGCCTGGTCCTCAGTGTTGGGCACTTTAGCAATTCCAGGTTAAACCCAATTTTATTTGCCATAGTTTATCGTCCACCATCAACCTATTCAGAATTTTTATCCGAATTTCCTGATTTCTTAGCTGATTTAGTGCTGAAATCTGATAGAATAATTATAGTAGGGGACTTTAATATACATGTGGATGTAGATAGTGACTGCCTTAATGTGGCTTTTAATTCAATATTAGACTCGATTGGGTTTTCTCAGAAAGTAGGAAATTCTACTCATTACCTCCACCATACATTGGACCTTGTTCTGACATATGGCATAGAAATAGAAAATCTTGTAGTGTCTCCTCATAACCCTGTACTGTCAGACCATTGTCTGTTAACCTTTGATTTTACTATTTCTGACTATTTGGCTCCTAAAGAAAAATATTATCACAGTAGATGCCTCTCAGATGATGCTGTTTCCAAATTTATGCAGATTGTTTCCTCTATGCCATGTGTCAACACAACGGAAATAAGCTATAGACAGCTTGCTCCTTCTGTAATTGATAACATGGTGGATAGTGTTTCAGCTTCTCTGCATCAGGCTCTAGACTTGGTGGCCCCCTTAAAAAAAAAGAAAAAGTCTAATCAGAGATTTCTAACTCCTTGGTTCAACACAGAAACTCGTAGCTTAAAACAGAAGACTCGTCAATTAGAAAGAAAATGGCGCTCTACTAATTTAGATGAAATCTATTTAGCTTGGAGAAATCATCTTTTAATTTACAAAAAATCTCTAAGAAAAGCTAGAACGAGTTATTACTCTGCATTAATAGAAGAGAACAAGAATAATCCCAGGTTTCTTTTCAGTACTGTAGCCAGGTTGACAAAGAGTCAGGACTCTGTCAATCCTAGCATCCCCTTAGAGCTTACTAGTCAGGACTTTATGAACTTTTTCAATAATAAAATTTCATCCATCAGAGATAAAATCAATCAGATTCTTCCCACAGTTAACTTAAATACTGTAACTACTACAACTCCTTCTATTGATGTCTGTCTTGATGAGTTTACTCCAATCGACCTTTGTGAGTTAGACAAAATAGTTTCCTCATCCAAACCTTCAACTTGTCTTTTAGACCCTATTCCTACCAGGTTATTTAAAGAAGTCTTCCCACTTATTGGTAGCTTTATTCTTCATATAATCAATTCTTCATTAACTTTAGGCCATGTACCGCAGGCTTTTAAAACGGCTGTAATTAAACCCTTACTCAAAAAGCCAACGCTAGATCCAGGAGCTTTAGCTAACTATAGACCAATCTCTAATCTCCCTTTCATTTCAAAAATCTTAGAAAGAGTTGTTGCTACGCAATTATTTGACCACCTGCAGGGAAATGGTTTATTTGAGGAGTTTCAATCTGGGTTTAGAATCCATCATAGTGTAACGGATGCCAACTAGTACTGTTCGGCGTAGAACGTTAGTAAACCTCCCTCCCAAAGCCTCATACAGTATCGGTAGCGCTGAGCTATCGGTCGGACCTTTAGCTCAGTGCGATCGTGCTGTGTCTCCCATGCTCGAACTGTGTAGTTGACTGAGAGGTCGTGGGTTCGTGTCCCGTGTGGGGCGAACTGCGCAGGATGATCTCTGTCACAATGGTGCCGTGAACCCGGGATGGGAGTGAGGTTTAAGGGGGAGAGTGTAATGGATGCCAACTAGTACTGTTCGGCGTAGAACGTTAGTAAACCTCCCTCCCAAAGCCTCATACAGTATCGGTAGCGCTGAGCTATCGGTCGGACCTTTAGCTCAGTGCGATCGTGCTGTGTCTCCCATGCTCGAACTGTGTAGTTGACTGAGAGGTCGCGGGTTCGTGTCCCGTGTGGGGCGAACTGCGCAGGATGATCTCTGTCACAATAGCACTGAAACAGCCTTAGCGAAGGTCACTAACGACCTCCTCATTGCATCTGATAATGGACTAGTTTCTGTACTTGTCCTTTTAGATCTTAGTGCAGCTTTTGATACTATTGATCATAATATTCTACTTGATAGATTAGAACACTATGTTGGACTTAATGGAACTTCGTTGCAGTGGTTTAGATCTTATTTATCTGATAGGTTCCAGTTTGTTCATGTAAATGATGAGTTTTCTCTCAGCTCAAAGCTTAGTCATGGAGTTCCACAGGGATCTGTGCTTGGCCCTACTCTTTTTAGTTTATATATGCTTCCGTTAGGCAACATTATTAGAAAGCACTGTATACATTTTCACTGTTATGCAGATGACACACAATTATACCTGTCAATGAAGCCAGATGATACTAATCAATTAGCCAAGTTAGAAGCCTGTCTTAAGGAAATCAAAGTTTGGATGACTTGTAATTTCCTGCTATTAATTTCAGATAAGACTGAAGTCATTCTTGTTGGTCCAAAAAACCTTAGAAATTCCTTTCCAAATCAAACTTTCAGTTTGGATGCAGTTACTCTTTCTCTTAATAGCTCTGTGAGGAACCTTGGAGTTATTTTTGATCAGGATTTGTCCTTCAATTCACATATTAAATTTGTTTCTAAGACTGCCTTCTATCATTTGCGTAATATTGCCAAGATTAGGAGCATCTTGTCTCAGAGTGATGCTGAGAAGCTGATCCACGCTTTTGTTAGCTCGAGATTAGATTATTGTAATTCTTTATTATCAGGCTGTCCTAAAACATCTTTAAAAAGTCTTCAGCTGATCCAAAATGCTGCAGCAAGAGTTTTAACAGGTACTAGAAAGAGAGATCATATCTCTCCGGTTCTGGCCTCCCTTCATTGGCTTCCCATAGAGTTTAGAATTAAGTTTAAAATCCTTCTTCTTACTTACAAAGCTCTAAACAATCAGGCTCCTTTTTATTTAAAAGATCTGATACTACCGTATCATCCTAACAGAGCACTACGCTCCCAAAATGCAGGTTTACTTGTAATACCTAGAATCTCCAAAAGTACAATGGGAGGCAGAGCCTTCAGTTATCAAGCTCCTCTCCTGTGGAATCAGCTGCCAATCTGGATTCGGGAGTCAGACTCGATCTCTGTTTTTAAGAATAGGGCTAAAACCTACCTTTTTGATATAGCCTACAATTAGGGAGGGATCATGTGTTTCTGAACCCTCCCTTAGTTATGCTGCTAATAGGTTTAGTCAGCCGGGGGACCTCCAGTAATGCACTGGGCCTCACTCCTTTCCTCACTCTCTATGAAATATTTTTTTTTTGCTGGTCATTAACATTTGTTTGTTCTCTCCCATAGATTGAGTCCCCATCGTGCTGTTTGCTCTCTACATGTCTGTTCTTTTCTTCTTCTCTGTCCCCTCACCCCCCAGCCAGTCACAGCAGATGACTGCCCCTCCCTGAGCCTGGTTCTGCTGGAGGTTTCTTCCTGTTAAAAGGGAGTTTTTCCTCTCCACCGTCGCCAAGTGCTTGCTCACAAGGGATCGCCTGATTGCTGGGGTCTTTCTGCAACTGTGGGGGTCCTCCCTACAGTTGATAGTGCTATGAGATGACTGTTGTTGTGAAATGGCGCTATATAAATAAAGTTGAATTGAATTGAACCTGTGTTTATCGTCAGTGTGCTATACCTTTGTCCTTATTTGTGTTTTGGCCCTCGTGGCTCATTATTTTGTACCTTTTGTCATTGTTAATAAATACGCAAACTCACTGGTCGCCTATAGCGTCTCATTTGCGGTCCGTGAAGGCCGCTCATGACAGTTACAAAACATTGAATGGAAACAATGAGTGGCAGCATTAGGGTGTATGCAGTAAAACACAAAAAATACACACTATTCAGTCATAGTAGTGCACAGAGTACCTGCTTGCATTGTAGAGAGCTAATCTTATTCCATCTTGTATTAAGTGACAAAAATAGCTAAATAAATATTTAAAGGCTCAGAACCTTCTTCACTTGTGTGCTCTGACTCACACATTGTAACAGTCAAGTAAACAGTGTGATATTAACATCTAAAGTTAAAAAAGCAACTCTGTGTACTACTGTGACTAAATATTTTGTGTGATTTTATGTTTTGCTGCATACAAACTAAAGCGCCACATGTCTTTGCCACTCAGTGCTGGGTAACTATGGTAACTACCCAGACTTCTGTTCCAGTGCATCCCCTCTTTTGCCACGCTGTGTACCATTGTCAGTGACATACCTGGAAACGGTGGCATCAGACTGCTGTGTAGGGAAAGGCAGCATGGCCATCCATCACATGGGGAACTGTGACTGTTGTCCCAGGAAGATTGGTAGACAGGGGTAGATTCATATTGTTTTCCAACAGCATTGATCCAAATTGGCTCTCTCTGAAGATGCCCTGTTTCTTCATCTGTGTCTGAGTGACTGGATTAGTATGGGAAATTCACACTGTGTCCGTCTCTGTTGGTTCAGCGCTCCCACAGACCATCTCCTGCGCCTTCTCTGCTTTCTGCGTTGCATTGCTGGTAGTAGAACGAGCTGTTGTTCAATGTTTATAAGGGCCATTTGCATCAAAATTTGTTTTTGTGCATGTTATGTCTACAAACCTGGAATGAAGACAGACAAGGATGCTGTGCTCGAACTCGAACTTTATTACACAACGTTTATAAGCTTACATACATATACAGTGGTGTGAAAAAGTGTTTGTCCCCTTCCTCATTTCTCACTTCTTTTTGTATGTTTGTGTCATGAATGTCCCTCCGGGGCAGAGAGGAGACCCACACGCTGGGCTGTGAGTTTGTAAAGGTTTATTATAAACAAAAAACACAACATGCATAAATAACTAAAAAGCCACACAGAGAGATTAATACAAAAACAGAGAGAGGAAAAATAGGGGACATCAAACTTACATCTGGTAGGATACTCAAGACTGCAGCGAGGAAAACACGGAGCAGTGGTACTTAAATAAGGCATAACACAAATGAAAACTGGTGTGGGAACCACAGCGGGCAGGAGGAAACAATGATTATAACTTGGATCAGCTGGGAGCAATGAGAGGGGAGAGAACGGGGCTGACGGCTGACAGGGACACCGCCCACCATGGAGCAAAAACCCGGAAGTGCCACTGACAGCTGTCAACCTAGAGGGAGAACACAACAGTAAGATATAAAGAAATCAATGTCAACGAATACAGAATAAGAAATAAATGCAAACTAATACCACATACAAGAGTAACAAAACTATGACATAAATAAGAAACAGTACGAGAAATACAGAAACCATCCACCCATCTTCCGCTTAATCCTTTTTGGGTTGTGGGGTGGGGGTGGGGGGCTGGAGCCTATCCCAGCATCTTTGGGCCAGAGGCAGGGTACACCCTGGACAGATCGCCAGTCCATCGCAGGGCCAACACAGAGAGACAGACAACCGTTCACTCTCATATTCATACCTAAGGACAATTTAGAATCCCCAGTTTTGATGCCAATTAACCTAACTTGCATGTTTTTGGCATGTGGGAGGAAACCGGAGAAATCCCAGAGTAAACCCACGCAGACACGGGGAGAACATGCAAACTCCACACAGATCACTGTTGGTCAGGGGCTGGGATCAAACCCAGGATCCCCTGGCCAAGGGTGAGTTGCTGTGCTGCCGCAGTGCTAACCCCTCTGCCACCGTGCGCAAAAGCCCAAAATACAACAAATATAGAGAAAAGCCATAAGACTGAGCATTGGGGAATCTCCAGTGCTCAGCTCATGACAGAGCCCCCCTCTGAAGGGGTGGATAGTAGACACCCAGCATACATCAAAAAAGAAACTGACCCCCCCCCCCCCAAAAAAAAAGGAGTATAACAATAACTGACCCAGGTGGGGGGAACAGGCTAGGAGGGAACAAAACAAAACCCTGCTAAGGACCCACACCAGGCAAAACCCCAACCACCTAAGCCCCCTAGACTGAAGAGCTGGACAGTTCAGGCAGGCAGCCAAAGTCCCAGGCCTGACAGATGGCATGATGGAAAGAGTCGGGTGGCCTACCAGAGAACGTGGGCCACCCAACCCTGTGGCACAGTCTGTCGGGTGGTCTGTCAGAGTTCTTTAACCACCTGAACAGAAAGGGTGGTCCAGGAGGCAACTGCCCAATGGGAAGAACCAGCGGTGAACCAGATGGAGTAGTCGGGGAACCCATGCCGATGTCAGAGTGAGGAGAGGGAACCACGATGGCCTTGGGCAGAGGAGGAGGAACCACGACGGCCTCGGGCAGAGGAGAGGGAACCACGACGGCCTCAGGCAGGGGAGAGGGAACCACGACGGCCTCAGGCAGGGGAGAGGGGACCACGATGGCGTCTGGCAGAGGAGAGGGGACCACAACGCTTTTGGACTGCTCTGCAGCACCCTCGGTGGTCCCAGACTGGGACACAGCAGCACCCGCGGTGGCTCCGAGCTGGAGCAAGACTGCACTCGCGGTGGCTCTGGGCTGGAGGGAGGTTGCACCCATGGTGGACCCAAGCTGGGTCAAAGCTGCACCCACGGTGGGCCCAGACTGGGTCAAAGCTGCACCCACGATGGGCCCAGACTGGGCCAGAGCTGCACCCATGGTGGGCCCGGACTGGGCCAGAGCTGCACCCTTGGTTGACCCAGACTGGGGAAGAGCTGCACCCACGGAGGCACCGGGCTGGGACGGCGCACCAGCGACAACCTCAAATGACGGGAAGGCAGCACCCTTGGAGGTCCCAGGCTGGGATAGAGAACCTGCAAAGACCTCATCCAGAGGGGGAGCAACACCCACGGAGGCACCGGGCTGGGAAGGAGCACCCGCAACAACCTCAACTGACGGGGAGGCAGCACCCTTGGAGGTCCCGGGCTGGGACGGAACACCTGCGACGACCTCGGCAGGAGGAGCTGGGTCCAGGAAGACCTCAGGTGGCGAGCCCAAACCCATGGAGACCTCTGAAATTACTGGATGATCCCCGGTGACCCTGGGGAAAGGCTCAGACAGGAGAGGAAGGGAAACGGGGTCAGGATCACCAGTGGCAGTAGAATCTGACGAGGTGAGCTCAGGTGCAGCTGATGGCTGCACCTGGCCCTCCCCACCAAGAGCCAGGTAGGATCTCTCCAACATAGAAACAACAAAGACAAAGGAGAGCACTTTCCTGATCTCAAGCTCCACAGCCGTCCAGGACTCCGTTGATCCAGATGATGACTTCACGGGCCCAGCCTTCTGGAGGTCCAGCTCGGACTCTGCTGTGGTGGCCCCAGCAGCAGGCATGGTGGTCAAAGCAGTCCCGGCATCCCCCAGCGATGTGACCTACACAGGTGGCTCGCCTGGCATGGCAACAGGAGGTCTGTTCCCTGCTGGCACTGGATCCAGCACAGCTTAAGCCCGGGGACACTCACTCGTTGGCGCAGGCTCCGGATCACAAGCAGCACTCTCCCTCCATCTGGACCATGGCTGCGGGGCTGAAACCAGGTTCTCCAGGGCTGCAGGCTACTCCATCACCCGGCAGCTCAACCCAGTAGTCGGCGGACACTTGGGGAGAATAGGAGGAGACACGGAAAGGACAGGTGAGAAATTAATGGCTGCAGCAGGCGGTGAGGACTCAGGGGACTGCAAACACTGAGCCTTACTACCGAGAGTCAGGCAAGGTATATCAGAATCAGAATCAGATTTATTGCCATTGTTCATGTAGTACACAAACTAGGAATTTGTCTCGGTGCAATGCTGCAACATTAAACATGATAAAATAAAAGAAATAAACTATACATGCATCATCATAAAATGTGGGAAAATGGAAAGGCACTTGCCTGTGTTCCCAGGGCATGATGTTTCCTGCTGAAGCTGGTGTTGGATTGACCCTCTCGGTGACTACTGTTGAAGAGGGCCTCCCAGGGGAACCTTGAGGAGCTGCCCCTGCAGCCCCAGCAACGGGCGGAGCCAGAGAGGAAACAGCCGACCCCTCAGCAGCGGGAGACAATGGTGAGGAGAAGTGGGGAACAGCAGCTGCGGAGAAAGAGAAAGCTGGTGGAACAGCTGGAGAGGAAAAACACAGAGAGCACTGCTGCGGGAGTCTTCTGGCTCGGTGAAGGGGAAACTACTGCCTGAGAGGCGGGGGTATTCCTCCGGCGGTCCGGAGCTGGGTGGCAGCACCTTGGAACCAGTGGAGCGGGAGCAGAATTGAGCAAACTGGCAGTGGAGCAGGGTGTCTGCAACGAAGTACGCTTCCACGTCGGCTTCAGGCTCACTGGAGGCGGCCCCCATGTCAGCCCGGGGAAGGATTGTTGGAGGACGGAGAACGTGGCCAACAACTCCGCGAATTGGGAATGCTTCCACAATCCTGGGTGCGCCTTAACAATAACGGTCGCTGAATTCACACTCTCCCAGATCTTCTTTGGGCTGCGGGAGGCGAGAGCTTCATCCACAAAGCTCTGGATCAACTCAGCGGCCAACTGCTCCTCTATACTCGGGGCCCCCGTTGCCGATCTCCCTTTGTTTGTTGGAGGTTGGCGTGCTGGGGACATGATGAGAGCTCTGGGGAAAAAACAGAAAAATAGGAGAAGTAAAAAAACACAAACCCACAGCAGCTTGGTCACAAACTGGCTGCGGTCTTCTGTCATGAATGCCCCTCCGGGCAGAGAGGAGACCCACACGCTGGAGTGAGAGTTTGTGAAGGTTTATTATAAGCAAAAAGCACAACGTGAACAAAATAACTAAAAAGCCACACAGAGAGATTAATACAAAAACAGAGAGAGGAAAAATAGGGGACGTCAAATTTACGTCTGGTAGGATACTCAAGACTGCAGCGAGAAAAACACAGAGCAGCGGTACTTAAATAAGGCATAACACAAATGAAAACAGGTGTGGGAAACACAGCGGGCAGGAGGAATCAATGACTATAACTTGGATCAGCCGGGAGCAATGAGAGGGGAAAGAATGGGGCTGACAGGTGACAAGGACACCGCCCGCCCCTGAGCAAAAACCCAGAAGTGCCACTGACAGCTGTCAACCCAGAGGGAGAACACAACAGTAAGATATAAAGATTCAATGTCAACGAATACAGACTAAGAAATAAATACAAACTAATACCACATACAAGAGTAATAAAACTATGACATAAATAAGAGACAGTATGAGAGATACAGAAACCAAAAGCACAAAATACAACAAATAAACAAATATAGAGAAAAGCCATGAGACTGAGCATGGGGGAATCTCCAGTGCTCAGCTCATGACAGTTTGTCTCACTTAAGTGTTTCAGATCATCAAACAAATTTAAACATTAGACAAAGATAAAACAAGTAAACACAAAATGCAGTTTTTAAATGAAGGTGTTTATTATTAATGGGAAAAATATCCAAACATACCTACATGACCCTGTGTGAAAAAGTGATTCCCCCCCCCCCCCGTTAAATCATAAATTAACTGTGGTTTATTACATCTTTGTAAAGCTGAGTTCAAATTCTCTAGCCACACCCAAGCCTGATTACTGCCACACCAAGAAATCATTGAAATAGGACCTGCCTGACAAAGTGAAGTAGACCAAAAAATCCTCAAAAGCTAGACATCCTGCTATGATCCAAAGAAATTCAGGAACAAATGAGAAACAAAGTAACTGAGATCTATCAGTCTGGAAAAGGTTATAAAGATGTTTTTAATGCTTTGGGACTCCAGTGAACCACAGTGAGAGCCATTATCCCCAAATGGCTAAAACATGGAACAGTGGTGAACCTTCCCAGGAGTGGCCAGCCGACCAAAATTACCCCAAGAGCGCAGCAACAACCCATCCAAGAGGTCACAAAAGACTCCACAACAACATCCAAAGAACTGTAGGCCTCACTTGCCTCAGTTAAGGTCAGTGTTCATGACTCCACCATAAGAAAGAGACTGGGCAAAAATGGCCTACATGGCAGAGCTCCAAGATAAAAACCACTGCTGAGCAAAAAGAACATAAAGGCTTATTTCAGTTTTGCCAGAAAACATCTTGATGATTCCCAAGACTTTTGGGAAAATATTCTGTGGACTGATGAGACAAAAGTTGAACTTTTTGGAAGGTGTGTGTCCCATTACATCTGCCGCAAAAGTAACACAGCATTTCAGAAAAGGAAAATCATACCAACAGTAAAATATGGTGGTGGTAATGTGATGGTCTGGGGCTGTTTTGCTGCTTCAGGACCTGGAAGACTTGCTGTGGTAAATGGAACCATAAATTCTGCTGTCTACCAAAAAATCCTGAAGGAGAATGTCCGGCCATCTGTTCATGACCTCAAGCTGAAGAGCAGTTGGGTTTTGCAGCAGGACAATGATCCAAAACACACCAGCAAGTCCACCTCTGAATGGCTTAAGAAAAACAAAATGAAGGCTTTGGAGGGGCCTAGTCAAAGTCCTGACCTGAATCTGATTGAGATGCTGTGGCATGACCTTAAAAAGGCGGTTCATGCTCGAAAACCCTCCAATGTGGCTGAATTACAACAATTCTGCAAAAATGAGTGGGCCCAAATTCCTCCGCAGCGCTGTAAAAGCTTCATTGCCAGTTATCGCAAATGCTTGATTGCAGTTGTTGCTGCTAAGGGTGGCCCAACCAGTTATTAGGTTTAGGGGGCAATCACTTTTTCACACAGAGCCATGCAGGTTTGGACTTTTTTCCCCCTTAATAAAAAACACCTTCATTTAAAAACTGCATTTTGTGTTTACTTGTGTTATCTTTGTCTAATATTTAAATTTGTTTGATGATCTGAAACATTTAAGTGTGACAAACATACAAAAAATGAGAAATCAGGAAGGGGGCAAACACTTTTTCACACAACTGTATATGTACTCAGCTTCCTGGACTGTCTCTGAGGACAAGCCGCTGCTAAGAGACTGTGAGATGGCCGACTTTCCCCTACAGTTAGGCCCAGAAAAATTTGGACAGTGACACAATCTTCATGATTTGGGCTCTGCATGCCACCACATTGGATTTGAAATGAAACAACTACAACGGAATTGAAGTGCAGACTTTAAGGTTTAATTCAAGGGGTTGAACAAAAATATATGATTAAACATGTAGGAATTGTAGCTATTTTTATACAAACGCTCCTCATTTCAGGGGCTCAAAAGTAATTGGACAAATAAACACAACCCTAAGTAAAATGTTACTTTTCAATATTTTGTTGAGAATCCTTTGCAGGCAATGACTGCCTGAAGTCTGAAACCCATGGACATCACCAAATGCTGGGTTTCCGCCTTTGTGATGTTTTGCCAGGCCTTTACTGTAGCTGTCTTCAGTTGTTGCTTGTTTGTGGGTCTTTCTGCCTTAAGTTTGGTCTTGAGCAAGTGAAATGCATGCTCGATTGGGTTGAGATCTGGTGATTGACTCGGCCATTGCAGAATATTCCACTTCTTTGCTTTAAAAAACTCCTGGGTTTCTTTTGCAGTATGTTTTGGATCATTGTCCATCTGTACTGTGAAGCGCCGTCCAATCAACTTTGCTGCATTTGGCTGAATCTGAGCAGCAAGTTTATCCCTATATACTTCAGAATTCATCTGGCTGCTTCTGTCTTTTGTCACATCATCAATAAACACAAGTGACCCAGTGCCATTGGAAGCCATGCATGCCCATGCCATCACACTGCCTCCACCATGTTTTACAGAAGATGTGGTGTGCATTGGATCATGAGCTGTTCCAATTCTTCTCCAAACTTTCTTCTTCCCATCATTCTGGTACAGGTTGATCTTAGTCTCATCTGTCCAAAGAATGCTGTTCCAGAACTGGGCTGGCTTCTTCAGGTGTTTTTTGGCAAAGTCAATTCTGGCCTTTCTATTTTTGAGGCTGATTAATGGTTTGCACCTTGTGGTGAATCCTTTGTATTTACTCTCATGAAGTCTTCTCTTTATGGTAGACTTAGATACTGATACACCTACTTCCTGGAGAGTGTTCTTCACTTGAGTGGATGTTGTAAAGGGCCATGGAAAGGATTCTGCGATCATCCACCACTGTTGTCTTCCGTGGACGTCCAGGCCTTTTTGAGTTCCCAAGCTCACCAATGCACTCTTTTTTTCTCAGAATGTACCAAACTGTTGATTTGGCCACTCCTAACATGTCTGCTATCTCTCTGATGGATTTCTTCTTTTTTTCAGCCTCAGAATGGTCTGTTTCACCTCCATTGAGAGCTCCTTTGACCGCATGTTGTGTGTTCACAGCAACAGCTTCCAAATGCAAATGCCACTCCTGGAATCAACTCCAAACCTTTTAACTGCTTAATTGATGACAGGTTAACGAGGGAAGAGCCCATGCAGCCTTGCTATTTTTTTTTTTGCAGCCTTCTGAGTCAATTGTCCAATTACTTTTGGTCCCTTGAAAAAGGGGCGGCTACGTATTAAAGAGCTGTAATTCCTAAACCGTTGCTCCAATTTGGATGTGAATACTCTCAAATTACAGCTGAGAGTCTGCACTTTAAGCCCATATTGATTATATAATTGTATCCTGAATATGTTTTCGTGAACAGCTAAAACAACAAAACTTGTGTCACTGTCCAAATATTTTTGGGCCTAACTGTATATAGGTAGGCGTGATGACGTCACCGGCCAGCTACACCATCACGCCGTTCCTGTTATGAAATCCCTTCATTACATTCTTCCTCCCCTTGCAAAACACAGAACACTTTCAATTAAACCCTCCCCAATTTGGTATGTATAAACATGTAAACAATGAACACTTGAACTAGGGTCAGCGGGTCGACCGCCGCTGGACCCGACATGGCTAAGTGGGTTATTCTGCCACTTGTTTAGCCACGCCCATACTTAAACAGTCATTTTTTTTCTTAACAGTCTTCCATGGGGAAGGTGGTTTTGCCGGAGGGGCCTTGTAACTGGCCCGTGGTGGACGCGCCCCTGGCGGTGTCAATCTCAGCAGGCTAGGGTGCCATCCCTCTGAAGCCATGGCATGCTCATCAACACTGTCCCGGCCTGGATCCCACACCAGCTGGATCGGCTCCAACGCTGCATCCCAATCTGCAGTAGCTGTTCTCACCTCCCGCAGACGGCTGACCCGTTGTCCTGATCCTGTTCTCAGCTGTGCCACTACCTTCATACGTGTTGGCGGTTGTGACAATGTAACAGCCGAATGTGAGCCCGGCCGCTTGGTTCCGTGGGCCCAAATCCAGTTCATCATTGTGAGCAGCACTCTGTACAGCTGCATATTACATTGTGACTGTAATGGTGTGGTACTCACGATTGCTGCAGGGTGTCCTCAAGCTGTGGTGGTTCTGTCACATCCTGTTGGGTCACGGAGTCTTCACCCGTTGGCTCAGCTGTGGTTCTGGTAGACTGGTGCTGAGTGAAGATTCTGAAGCAGTCCGGTTCTTTCTCACTTTTGTCTGGTGCTGTTTTAGGTCAGGGTGGTGTGTCACTGTTGTCACATTTAACATCCATGTCGGGTCGTTGTGTCTCGGGGTTCTCTGTGTGTGTGGGTTCCCTCTCCTGCAATTCCACAGCAGCTCCCGTGAGGATCTGAGGCGAGTCTAGCCGCTGCCCCCCCCCCCCCCCCGGGCAGCACTCCTCCTGTGCAAATGGGACGGTTGATTTCTTGTCGGCGTCGTTCCCGATAGATGCAGGCTCCCTCTCCTGCAGCCCTGACTCCGGCTGGGCAAGGAACAGAGGTGAGTCCGGTCACTATTCTCTCTCCATGTTGTTTTCACTCTCCATGCTGTATCCACTCTCTATGCTACAATGGCTTTCTGGGCTGTGTTCTTCGGCTGCACTCACGTCTGCAAAGCCTGGGTATAATGGACCTGGACCGTCGACAGTCGGCCTGGGAACCATGAAGGTAAAACCCAGTTCGCAGAACAAATCCCACCCCATAATGCTATCAACCTGGCGTGTCACCTGGAACTGGAACCCTGGAATTTTCCTTTCACTGTCCTGCACCACGAAGGTGACATTCCTGCCGGTCATGGAGCATTCGTCATCCGGCAGTTCCACCGCATAAGGTCACCGCGGGATGAGCCTACTAACCGTGATCTTGTTTACCAGGCACTGTGAGGCAGCGGTGGCCACCAACATTGGCACACTGATGCCGTCTAGCTTCACCACATGCTAGGGTCCTGACCAGCTTTCAGTGCCCACAATGTCTCCGTAGGGTGTGGGATTGATGAGCCAAGCTTTTTGTCGCCGTCAGCGAGACTTCATGCACCGCGCCACCACATTGTCGGATGTAGCAAAGTGGCTAGCTAGCAGCTCCACAGCATTTACATACAAGTCCGTCGGACCAAGCGTGTGAAAAATTCTCTGACCTTCTTCGCCCAGGTTGTGGACAAGCAGCGCCCACTTCCTTACTTTATCCAGCTTTCCCAAGTCCAACACTGCAACGTAGGTCTCAAATGCGTCCAGCCTTTGTGGCCACGGAATGTCCGGTTCGCCTGGGGACTAGAGGAAAGACCTCAGTGGTCTTAGGCACGCTCCCATTGTTCATAAATTCTCGTTGCCAAATGTTATGTCCACAAACCTGGAATGCAGATGGACGAGGATGCTGTGCTCAAACTTGAACTTTATTATACATTCATAAGGTTACTGTTATATATGAAAATACCTTGGCCAAAGGATGAACACAGCTTTATTGAACGATGTGGAACAGCAAACCCACGGTAAGCACCAGGCAGAGGGCACCGGTCAATGAGACCGCAATGTGGATGTCCTCTAGTGTTTATAGGGCGGTGCAGTGGCGTAACAGGAAGTGCCCACCACTACATCACACTTCACAATAAGGTGCCGAATCACAACACTCCAGTTACATACATATATGTACTCAACTCCCTAAACTATCCTTGAGGACGAGCTGCTGCTAAGAGACCGTGAGATGGCTGACTCTTCCCTATATAGGTTGGAGTGATGACATCACCGTCTAAGCTATGCCATCACGCCATTCCTGTTATGAAATCCCTTCATAATAATGCGGTCGCCATCGCTTGAGCTGACAAAAATAGGAAATACGTGAGGAGAAAGACATCAAGCACTCTACACATCCGCTAAGACCCCACAACCACCTACTGCTTGGACAGTGAATTGTAAAACCGATGCTGACAAACTGGTGAGGACGTAAATTTTGCAGAGGACTGCGTACGCGTCATCCGCCGGCAATGCGTCGACGTGAAGCAGGTGCATAAACTAGGCTTACGCACTCAACCCGCACAATAACTACCTCAGCTGTTGGCACAGAAAGACTGGCACCACCAGCAGTAATACATCTGCTGCTGTAGGTCTCTGCACCTTACTGCAACCATTTGCACAAATGCCATACCTGCTGCTGTCTGTTATTTGCAATACCTGAACCTATCACCTGGTCAGTCACTGCAACAGATACTGGAGTCAGTTTGTCTTGGCCTGTCCTTGCCACTGATAATACCTCTATCTGCCAAGAATGTGCCGCTAGTCCAGCAAAAGCTAGCGGTAACTCAAATACTTTGCAAGCAGTTTCATGAAATGGTCAGTCAAAAAGCAAGTCATACCAGCTCGGATGTCGCCCGGGTTGGCAGGGGTCTAGAGTTCCTGGCAGCAGAGGGCGACAGATGGAGCTTCGTGGAGGAATCTGTCAGACCTAAATGAAACAGTCTTTGTCTCCTCCGACAGACCTGCTATGATGATGATGATGGGCAGTCCTATCTGTCACTGTCTGCACCTACACTACCACATTGAACTTGCTACTATGAGTATTACAGGTCTATACTTTTCTGTATACAGGATTGCTGGGTTTCATCGTTTATCTTTATTTGCAACTATGGGAGGTCTGGGTTGATCTTTGCCGCCATTTGCACTATGGTAGCATTACTGTACATAGACTGCTGTTGTTGTTTTTCCTGCCTTTTTCCTTTTCTTTTTTTATATTGTGCACACCACTGAGAGAGAGAGAAATGCCATTTCAATTTTCCTGTATGTCCGGGAATAATAGTAGTAATGACAAATGAAAATCTTTGAACCTTGATATCTTTATGCCTGGGTCACCAATGCTGTCCGCGGTCCACCACCTGCTGCCATGGCTGATGGTGAGAATGCGGACGAGGCCACCAACGCTGCAGAGGCCCGTGCTGATGACACCTGATGACAGCAGCCCTACCGGAGATGCCCCCCGCCGCTGAAGTTGCCGAAGTTGCTGAAGTTGCTGAAGAACGCGAGTTCGAGGAAGTCGAGAGTCGTCGTACCAAGAAGAAGAAGAGGTCCTACCGCCAATGCGCTCCAATCGACTGCCATCAATCAACTGCCAAGGCAGACCGCGAACCAGCTACGGGTTGTCAACAAGACGCGCCCCCACTCACAGCTATGCATTGTACCGAAGACGGGGTAGGAGGTCTGCCGGTCATCATGGTCAAGGTCAAGGTCAATCAGAAGCACCAAGTCTTCATCAGTCGCCTCGACCCCACCACCAGACCCCCATCATGTACGTTCCTATCTCAAAAACTCAATTTTAAAATTAATGACAATCCTCAAGATTTGAGCAAGTAGAAACCAAAGCATGATTGTTATGCCTCTTTCAAAATTACAATGTCCTGCCAGTTGTAGCAAGAAGTTGCTTGGAAAAAATGTGTGGCCATCTGGTTTATACTAATAGACAGTTTTTTGAGAAGAATTGAACTATTTGTGATTGTCATTATTGTGTTTGTCAACATATCCTTTCAGTAGTAGGACCAACCTAAGAATATGTTCATTCAACTGT
This sequence comes from Pholidichthys leucotaenia, assembly GCA_020510985.1. Taxonomy (NCBI): domain Eukaryota; kingdom Metazoa; phylum Chordata; class Actinopteri; order Cichliformes; family Pholidichthyidae; genus Pholidichthys; species Pholidichthys leucotaenia. The sequence goes on along the minus strand of CM035841.1, from coordinate 275,797,493 downwards.
CAGAATGTAAAAAACTTCAACTAATGAGACTCTCAGTTTATGTGATAACCATGACATTGTGTTGTTGCAGGAACACTGGTTGTTTGACATAATTGTCTATTTTGAGCAGAATACATGGTGATTTTATAGGTCAAGGTGTTTCTTTTATGGATACAGAAGAACGTGTTATCTTAGGTCGCCCCTATGGCGCGTTGGATCCAATGGAGGAAGTCACTTGCTGACCGTTGTGTTGTGAAAACTTTTGAGTGTGAAAGAGTTACAGGTATGAAGTCAACCTGGGTGACTTTCACTGTCTTATATTGTGTGTATATTTCCCCTGTGATAGTGTTGAAAACTTGGATGAATATTTGCATTGCATGAGTCTTGTTAAACAGATCACTGAGGATTTTCCTAACTCCAAATGTGTATATACTGGTGACTTCAATGCTAATATTCACGTCAAGCTGTTTTGGAAATGAATTGTTGTCTTTTTGTGAGAGATACTCTTTACATATCTCGGACAGGTTTATCTTACCAGGTGATACTTTTACTCATGTTAGCATGGCCCATGGCTCTACATCATGGCTTGATCACTGTGGTGACTACAAACTCAGGTCATGATAATGTGTCCAATATCAGAGTTCTGTATGGTTATGTGAGTTCCGATCATTTCACCTTTATCTGTGGATATTGAGGTATCAAGTGTTGTAAGTGGCTCCCGGGGAGCTTCCTCGGCCAAAGCAGGTAGTAGGACATACAAATGGTGTAGATGCCACAGCGTCAGACTTGTCCAGGTATAAGGAACTTACTCGAAGGAAACTCTGTAATATCTGTGCTCCTACGGACGCCATTAGGTGTCAGGACCGTAATTGTGTGGCCCACAAGGACGATATTGATAGGTTTTATAGTGATATTATTGATTGTTTTAAATTTTTGTGTGAGTGAATGCATTCCTAGTCACAGTGTATCCACCCAATATAACGTCCCAGGCTGGAATGATGTTGTTAGCGAGGCTCACCCAGCTGCTCGGGATGCTTTGTTGTGGTGGAGGAGTAATAGCAAACCACGTTATGGTCCCAATATTTATAACATGAAAAGTTAGTAGGCTAGGCTCAAATATGCTCTGCGTTCATGTAGGCGCAATGAAGAAAGTATCAAATGTGACCAGTTAGCTAGTCATATGAGTGAACTGACATGGTAGAATTCTGGAAACAAATGAAGGTTATGAGTTCTTACCAGTCTGTCAGATCAAACACTACTGATGGTGTGACTGGTGATGTTAATATTGCTGAAAAGTGGAAATGTCAATATGACGCTATTTTCAACTCAGTCAAGAATGTTTCTATGAAGGATTCTGTTATGCATGATGTTCACCTGAATAATGACATGTTTGATACCTCTGATATTCTGTTGTTACTCCTGTTGAAGTTGTTTCACTGATTCAAAGATCTCAAGAAAGGCAAATCAGCTGGCCCTGATTATCTCATAGTGAAGTGCCTTATCAATGCTGATTTCAATTTGTGTATTCTGTTGACATTGTGTTTTAACTGTATGTTTGTTCATGGTTACATGCCAGATATGTTGATGGATTCTGTTTTACTTCCCTTGGTGAAAAACAAGTTTGCCAGTCTGTCTGATATGAACAATTACAGACCAATAACTGTTGCAAATGTTTTATCTAAATTGTAGAGGGTTTAATTCTGAACAGAACTGAGGATTATCTGTGGACAAATGACAATCAGTTTGGTTTCAGTCAGCTCATTCAATCTGATATGGCTGTTAATCTACTCCATGAATTTGTTGACTACTCAGAAGTCAATCCACTAGAGTTTATGCTACATTTTTAGATGCTAGCAAAGCTTTTGATAGGATTAACCACTGGTGTTTGTTTAGAAAATTGATCGACTCGAGGTATTCCTATTTATATTGTTAGCATCCTGTTATACTGGATCAGAAGGCAGTCTATGGTTGTTAGGTGGGGCAATGTTACCTCATCCGAAAATTTTGTGTGACCAATGGTGTTAAACAAGGTGTATACTGTCACCCTTGTTGTTTAATTGTCTATGTTGATGATCTCAGTGTACTGTTTGAAACAATACTAATGTTGGTGGCTCCATTGATGGTGCACTGTTAAATCACATTTTCTATGCTGATGATCTTAGTTTGTTAAGTTGTCTACTGCAGCTATGCAACATCTCCTCTCGGTTTGTGAAGAATTTGGTGAAAAAAATGACATCTTGATTCTCCGTACTAATCTGTGTCTTGGCATTCAAACCGAAGGGTGTCAAAACTTCGAATCCTTGTTATGCCACGTTGTGGTAATAGTTTGAACTTGTTGAAAAAGCCAATACCTAGTGTGGTGGATTGAATGTGATAAGACCAATGTTGACTGTAATAGGCAACTCAGGAAACTCTATGCTCAAACAAATTTACTGTAGTGAAATTTCCATAGGTGTTCTCCTGATGTTAAATGTATGTTGTTCAAGACTTTCTGTACCTCATGTATTGCTCGCCTCTATGGTTTAATAGCAATGTTGCTGTTAGAAACAAAATCCACATTGCATATAATAATTCCCTAAGAAGGTTGTTAGCTATACCTCGTAGGTCGAGTGAAAGCGAGATGTTTGTGTCCCTTTGTGGCAACCTGGAGAGTGCATAATGGTTTACCACCTTAGACAGGAACAAAGGACGCGAGTTAACCCTTTTGTGTGTGAGAAGTTTCTAGATGCCCTAGTAAGATAACAGGGAGGTGTCAAGATGAATGGACTGACTGCAGTCGGACGGAGGGATTATCTTTTGTGTGTGGGAAGAGTCGAGACGGGTATTATCTTTTGTGTGTGAGAAGAGGCCTAGAAGATGTCATGTTATTTAAGGGAGAGTTCCTACTTGATATGCCATTCTGTCTATGCTCCTTGTGTGAGTCGTGTTAATAACCGCTTGAACCAATTTCGCCCTCATTATTTACACCGCTCCACACCTTGAATATTCCGTCTTTTGGCGAGTGTGTTACGAAAGAATGTCTATAGTTTTTATGAGAAGGTTGCTGGCATGTAACAACCATTTATATCCTGCAATTAACTTGTCACTCACACTTCACTCCAGCATTTGGAAGTGGTGGCATTCTATTTTATTACTGAGTTCATTATTGTATTTTATTGTTGTTATATGAGCGCCCGTGTGATTGCTGAATTTTATACACTTTTATTTTTACACATTTTATACACTTTTTATTTTTTACACGTGTTTTGTATATACTATGAACCTTGAGTTCGAAATAAACATTTGAATTTGAATTTAGTTTAAACTGGAGACATTTTCTTTGTAAATTTCACTTTTTCACATAAATTTTAAACTTTTTTCCTAGAAATTTGAGACATTTTTTTCCTCATAAATTTATGATTTTTTTTATCACCTCAAAACTTTTTCTAGATTTTTTTTTAATATTGTAGCTGCACATGGGGAAAACATAATGAGTAGCATCTTAGATAAGAACAAAGAGCAGAGTTTTCCTTGGAGATAACAGGAAGTTGTGAAGAATGAATGCAGTGTGATCTTTTGTGTGTCAGAGACTGCTAGGAGGATCCTTTGTGTATCAGAGACTGCGAGGGGGATGGTTAAAGGATTAAGGAAGTGAATGCAATGTGACCTTTGATGTGAATGCAATGTGACCTTTGATGTGTAGAAGCGGCTGTAGAAGACCTGAGTATATAAGAGAAGAGTTTTGTCTGAGATGTCCTCTTTCTACTATGCTTACGTGTGAGATGTGTAATAAACTGCCTGAGACAAATCCGCCCGTACATTACACACTCCACACTGGTGACCCAAGACGAATTATGCTACTTGAAGAGAGATCCCTGAGCCAGCCTCGTTGGGAGCCCCCCAGCCAAGCGTATGCCGTTACATCCAGCTACCGGATTTTTTGGCAGCACAATCCGCGCTCCTGGTTCCACCTGGTTGAGGCGCAGTTCGTTCCTCCGCGGGGATATCGTTGGATGACACGAAATTCTACCATGTGGTCGCAAAGCTCGACGCCCACACGGCTCAGCATGTGGAGAGCCTGCTGGATCAGCCGCCAACCAGTGACAAATACGACGCGTTGAAGGCTGCACTCATCCAGCACTACACACTCTTGGTTGAGGAGAGAGCAGAGAGACTCCTGACGCGGACCGGGTTAGGAGATTGCACGGCTATTGACCTGATGGAGAGGATGCTGAGATTGAAGGGTTCGGATGACGACCACTTCAATTTTTACCCACCTCTTCCTCCGGAACCTTCCGTCAGCGACGAGAGCGACCCTGGCCAATTCGCCGTTGCTGGCCAAGCGGGACTACCGTGCGCTGGCCCGAGAAGCACACCGGATCATCATGGCCAGCAGAGAGCTCACGACCACAGCGGCGGCGACGGAGCTCGGCGCGACGGCGGGGATGGCGAGGAGCCATTGACGGCGGTAGCAGAACCACCGACGACAGCGGCGGCGGGGCCAAGGAACGCGGAGGAGACATCCTTTGTTTCTACCACCGCCGCTTTGCAGAGACAGCACCGCAAATGTATACCACCATGCCAGTTCAAGCGCTCGGGAAACGCCAAAGACTGGGGGTCGGTAGCAGCTGCGGCCCTCGGGGAGGAGAACACAGCTGCTCTTCTTGACGGACCGCATGCTCGGGGAGGCATTTCCTCGTGGACACACCGGCGCCCAGTTGAGTTTCATCTTGCCATCCTACGCCGACCGGCTGGCAGGAATCCAGTGGCCCCGAGATGGCAGCAGCAAACGGCTTGGAGATTAAGACCTTTGGTGAGAGGACTCTACTTCTGTCGCTACACGGCCGTGCATTTGAGTGGACTTTTGTCATAGCAGCATTGAATTTCAATATATTGGGGGCTGTCACGCCTCGCCGCTCATCATCTGCCTCAGCTGCGCGCACACCTGCGCCTCGTCAGCCGCAGGCTATTTAGCCCACTCAGCCCTGGTGCAGCGGTCTGGAGCCGTCTGTTCGCATCGGCACTTCTTCGCGCTTGGATCACATCCTGATCATCAGCGAGACTACGCTTCATCGTAAGCATCCCTTACCTTTTCCAAGTCTTCTCCACTGTGCACAGGTGGATTCCCTGGCGGCGGATACCCCGTCATCGCCACCCAATCCTCACCATCGTCACAGGCTCTGCAGGACGTTGTCTTCCGGGCTTCTTCCTTGGCCAAACGCCAGCCACCTGCCCACCACATGTAAGCATCACACAGCTCATTAATCCTGTTCAAGGTGTGCTGCCCTTTACCCCTGTCCTTTGCTCTCTCCATAGGTTGTCCGGCAGTACAGCGCACTGCTCTGCTTCCTGTGCATCGGCGTTCACCCTCATCATATACACATATCTCACACATCCATCCAGACACACCTGCTTGTTGAATAAAGCTCTTAAATCTACCCTGAGCCTGCGTGCGTGTTTCCTGAGCCGGTCATTATGTCAGGGGCTGATTTTTTGCGCTCACATGGTTTGTTGGTTGATGTCGCTAACCAGGCGCCTGGTTAATGCACTGTCCTTTGATTCTCTCCCTGTACAGCTCGAGCGCCCCGGCCAACAGCACAAGTCAACGTCACAGCTGCAGGCGGTAAGTTCCACACACTGCTCACTCAGTTCCCAGCACTACCGGTCCCGACATTTTCGGCAGCCGTCGCTAAACATGGGTGGAGCATTTTATTACCACCACTGGGCCGCCTGTTTTTGCAAAACCCTGGCGCTTGGACGCAGCTAAACTGGCCATAGCGCGTGAGGAGTTTGCCAACATGGAGAGGTTGGGCATCATCAGGCGTTCAAACAGCCCATGGGCTTCCCTGCTACACATGGTCCCTAAAGCTGACGGTTTATGGCGGCCTTGCAGGGATTTCCGCAGGTTGAACAACGCCACAGTCCACGACCCGCTACCCAATTCCTCACATACAGGATTTTTCCGTTCACTTGGCAGGAGGCGCGCGTTTTTTTCTAAAATAGACTTGGTCCGCGGTTACCACCAAGTCCCAGTGCGCACTGAGGACATACCCAAAACAGCGGTGATAACTCCGTTTGGTCTATTCGAGTTTTTGCGCATGCCATTCGGGCTTAAAAGGGGCTGCACAGACGTTCCAACGCATGATGGATGCAGTGCTGTGCGATCTTCCTTTCGTATTCGTCGACCTGGACGATATCTTGGTAGCCAGCGCGTCCGAAGACGAACACGAAACCCACCTCACGGCGGTTTTCCAGAGGTTGGGAGAGCACGGTTTAATAATCAACCCAGCGAAGTGTCAGTTCGGGGTGAAGCAGATTGATTTTTGGGGGCACCGCGTCTCTCCCAAAGGAGCGGTTCTGCTGCCTGACAAAGTGTGCGGGGTAGCAGATTTTCCCCGACCACAAACGGTCAGGGCGTTACAGGAGTTTTTGGGAATGGTGAATTTTTATAACCGTTTCCTCCCCCGCGCAGCGCAGCTCATGCAACCACTGTACACCGCGCTCAAAAAACAGAAACCCGCAAGTAAGATCGAATGGTCCCCGGAGCGAGAGCGGGCGTTCTCGGAAGTCAAGGCAGCCCTGGCAAACGCTGCGTTGTTGGCACATCCAGACCCAACGGCCCGCATAGCGCTCACTACTGATGCGTTCAGATGTGGCCATAGGGGCGGTCGTGGAGCAGTGTGTAGCCGGGGCTTGGCAGCCGCTTGCCTTTTTCAGCAGGACTTTGCGCAATAGTGAACGTAAATACAACGCGTTCGACAGGGAGTTGCTGGCTCTCCACTTGGCCATTTGCCATTTCCAGGTTCTGGCTGGAAGGATGCTGTTTCACCGCATTCGTTGACCACAAGCCACTAACATTTGCGATGGCCAGTTTCAGAACCGTGGTCAGGCCGGCAGCAGTGGACAGCTGGCCGCGATCTCAGAGTTTACTACCGATATTCAGCATGTGTCGGGTAAACTGAATGTAGTGGCAGATTGCCTCTCAACGCGCCGTGGCGTCCCAGGCCCGCGTGGGGATAGATTACACAGCCATGGCCGCGAGCAGGTTAGTGACGCGGATGTTGTGCGCGCTCCAGTCTGGACCAACCAGGGTTAAGGCTGGAGAGCAGGGTGCTGCAAGACGGTATGCCCCCCCCTAATCTGCGATGTCTCCACTGGGCGACCGCGTCCGTGGTACCCGGCTGCTTGGCGCCGCCGCGTTTTTGACTCGATTCATTCTTTAGCAACACCCCGGGAGTGAGCACGTCGGTCAAAATGGTAGGAGAGAAATTTGTGTGGCAGAGCCTTCGCAAACAAGTGAAAGAGTGGGCAGCAGCCTGCATGGCGTGCCAGCGAGCCAAAGTACACAGACACACGAGAGCTCCCTTGGAGCCGTTTCACATCCCGGCTAAGAGGTTCGACCATGTTCACGTGGACCTCGTGGGCCCCCTCCCGCCATCACAGGGGGTGCACACACCTTCTGACAATGGTGGACCGCACCACGCGCTGGCCTGAGGTGGTTCCACTGGCGTCAACCACAGCCGAGGAGGTGGGCGCGCACAATTATTAACAGCATGGGTGGCGCGTTTGAGTTCCGTCGGACATCATGTCCGAAGAGGCCCTCAATTTGTTTCTGAACTTTGGTCAGCAATGGCCCGCAGCCTGGGTGTCACAATTCACCGCACGACCGCGTACAATCCACAGGCTAAAGGGTTATGCGAACGTTTTCATAGGTCATTGAAAGCGGCTCTCAGGGCGTCACTGACGGATGCAAATTGGGTAGACAAGCTACCGTGGGTTTTATTGGGGTTACGTTCTGCGCCTAAAGAGGATTTGGAAGTTTCCCCGGCTGAACTCGTTTTTGCGCAGCCACTTCGGCTGCCCTGGGAGTTTCTTCCAGATAATCCTGCGCCGGGCAGCTCCCTGTCTCAGCTGTTGCAGCGTAGCATTGACACAAGCACGCTGCCGGGCCCTGTTCACCACAGTTTTCCGCTCATTTTTGTGCCTAAAACTTTGAAAAACGCAGAGCTTGTTTTTGTCAGACATGATGCACATCGCCTCCACTGCGCCCACCTTATGATGGACCGTTCAGAGTGCTGGAAACAGGGGACAAGCATTTTTTGCTAGATTTGGGGGGGTAGGAGGGAAAAGGTTGGCATAAACAGACTCAAACCCGCTTTTGTGGTGGCGGACGAGCAAGTGCTGTTGGTGAGGGCCCCTCGGCATGGAAGACCCCCACGGGGAGCTTCCCAGAGTAAAATTTCCCCAGAACACCCACAGGGACAGAAAAGGTTTTCACCCCCGACATCAGCTCCCCAGCATGACAGCGCTGCGGAGGCGGTGAATCCTGGTTACAGCAGATACGGGAGAAGACTGAAGCCCAAGCAGCATGTGGATTGATGGTTAATGATCCTGTCACAGCATACGGACTGTTATTCTTTTGTTTGATCCAATATGCTCGGGGGGGGGGGGGGGGTGTAGCCGCACATGGGGAAAACATAATTGAGTAGCATCTTAGATAAGAACAAAGAGCAGAGTTTTCCTTGGAGATTACAGAAAGTTGTGAAGAATGAATGCAGTGTGATCTTTTGTGTGTCAGAGACTGCTAGGAGGATCCTTTGTGTATCAGAGACTGCGAGGGGGATGTTAAAGGATTAAGGAAGTGAATGCAATGTGACCTTTGATGTGAATGCAATGTGACCTTTGATGTGTAGAAGCGGCTGTAGGAAGACCTGAGTATTTAAGAGAAGACTTTTGTCTGAGATGTCCCTCTTTCTACTATGCTTACGTGTGAGATGTGTAATAAACTGCCTGAGGACAAATCCGCCTCGTCATTTACACACTCCACAATATGAAACATCTTTCTTTCACTAATGGTAGTAAACCAGAGAAGTTAACCAAATAAAATTTTGTACCATTTTTCACCGGGTTATGGACCAAGCGCTCTGGAGCGACAGGATAGAGGACCCCTGATTATTCATCTGTAAATGATTGTTTCAGTTTGCTGTGAACATCTGGAGGATAAAAACACGTTTTGGTGTTCAATAAAAATCACAGTTGTCTTTCTGACATTTCCTACAAACCTTGAAGGCAGCAGAGAGCCCCGCCTCTTGAAAGGAGAGCTGGGGGAGGTCAGAGGAGCAGACAGCAGGAAGCTGGAGCGGAGGGGAGCAGAAGCAGGAAACAGGAGCGTACCGTAACAGGTGAGTTTATCCTGTCTGGTCTTCGGGACGCAGCCGTTCTGAGGGTTCCACACTGGTTCTCATGGGGGTTCTGGGACCGGGACCATCAGGGGGAAATAACGACAGCAGATTAAAATCGTCTATATCTGTGTGAGAGGTCGCGGGTCCTTAAATGACGTCAGCATCTGCCATCACTGATAATGCATAAATCATCATTATGCCTTTTTCCACATAAATTCTTGACTTTTTAACTGAATTTTTAGAAGTTTTCCGCATAAATGTTCAGCTGTGTGCTTAATATTTTTTCCTATATTATATTTTAATGTCAAACTTTTGACCTTTTTTTCAGTGAAACTGATACTTTTTCTCATAACTTTTTGACTTTTTCATAATAATTCACTTTTTTTTCTCATAAATGTGCATTTTTCCCCTCGCAATTGTGTGAGTTTTCTTCTACATCAGAAATGTTTTTTTTCCTTTTGATTCTGTAACTTTGCAGTTGTGACTTATGTTTTTAAGACTTTTTTCTCAAGTTAAGCAGGCATAAATGAGATTATTGGGACTGTGTGAATGAACATATTTAATCATTAATCTGTCTAGCGCACAGGTGTCAAACTCATTCCATGGAGGGCCCAGACCCTGCAGGTTTTCCTCACCCAGTGGCTTCAACAGGTGTTTTCTCTGAATTTCCTCCCACTGATTGCTGATCAGTGAAAACACCTGCTGAAGAGACTGGGTGGAAGTAAAACCTGCAGGGTCTTGGCCCTCCATGGAATGAGTTTGACACCCCTGGTCTAGTGTGTCAGTGTGTTGTGTTCAGGTAGTGATGGCCAGATGGGGCTTTCTTCAAGGCTTGAAGCTTTTCATCAAATTGGTTCATATGGACGAAGCCTCATGTGAAACTTCATTTGCGCTACTAGTCCATCTACTGGACAAAAAAGTATATAACAGGCAGATTTTTCATTATCTATCTATAAATGCAAGATAGCAGTGTATGTGTGTGTTCCTCACATATCTCTCAAACTGTTCGTCAAACTGGCCTCAGATTTTGTAAGTGCTTTGCTGAGGTTACAAGAGTGTGCATCCCCCAGTATGGAGAGGCTCAGTGAAAATATGTAATTCTTATCAATAAAAGTTTAGCCACTGCTCTGTCACCACTTCATGCCCTGGCTTCAGGAAGTGTGGGTGGTGTTTAGCTGTGTGTGTGTGTGTGTGTGTGTGTGTGTGTGTGTGTGCGCGCGCGCGCTGCAGGCAGCACAGCTGGGCAGGGCTCTGTAGGGTTTTTCCTGTGAACAAACACTACACATATGCCATTATAGGGTTGCTCCAAGTTAAAAACCCGTTGAGTTATTCCCTTTATCACTGGATCATAATTTTGTCAGCTCCAGCTGCACAACAACTTCAAAATTTCGGTGGTGGGGTGGGGCGCTGAAACTGTCGGACAAGCAGGCACACCGTAATGGCACATTTACTGGATGTTGCAAATTCCTTTTTCCCTTTAAACAGCACACCATGAGTCCTGGCCGTTGCATAGCTCTAAAGCAGGGGTCACCAACGCGGTGCCCGCGGGCACCATGTCGCCCGCAGGGACCACATGAGTCGCCCGCAGGCATGTTCTAAAAATAGCACAACTCGCAAGTGAGCTGCGTCTAAGATGTAATTTTTTCTGCCGCTATTTTTTTAAAATCACACTTGCATTTATATAGATTTTAAAATGACAATGTCTTAAAAATAAAAAAAAATGAAAATATGTTTATTATACGTAAAGTTAATGTGAACTCTGACCTAGTTCAAAGGTCAGTATTGTGCGCATGACAAAACCTTCGCGCTTGTGGAGCGTAAGCTAGCGGGCAGTGAAGGTGTGAGTGGAGTGCAGTTTCCCACACAGTTCTTTTTCCAAAAAAAAAAGACAGAAAATTTATCATTTTCAAAGTGAGCGGGAGGAAGAGTTCTTTTTTACTACCGTGAAAGGAAGCTGCGTGTGTTTAATTTGCGGGGCGACTGTGGCCCACTGCTGCCCACTCTTTTTTTTTTTGACGGAAGGCAGATTTCTTCTGCAATCCGGTGACAAGCCACCAGCTGCCGGTTGCTGTGTGCGCAAGCGCCCCTTAACTCCCTAACCTGCATGTTTTTGGCATGTGGAAGGAAACCGGAGAAATCTCGGAGTAAACCCACGCAAACACGGGGTGAACATGCAAACTCCACACAGATCACTGTTGGCCGGGGGCAGGGATTGAACCCACGATCCCCCGGCTGAGGGTAAATTGTGCTGCCGTGGTGCCACCGTGCATATAAGCACTCTGTGCTGTTTAGCTTCTTCTCAAGCATGATTCTTGGCAAGAACTGTATGGATATAATTCCAGTGAAGAAGAACACACAAAAGTGTGTTTATTAAATGTAACAGATTTTGAGCAGAATTGCAGCAGATTTGTTCAGTTAAAAATGTGATAAGATTTATTTAATATGAAAGTTGATTTTTCTTAAATGTTGCATAACTTTTTCAAACATGGTTCAACATAGTTCATGAATTAACAGGGTTTAGTTTTTTATGGTTAAAAGGGACTGGTGAAAACTGGACATTTTTTTAATGTAGAAGTGATCATCTGAACAACTGCTGAGATTAATAAAAAGTGTTGAATATTGATCTTGTCTGTTACCCACTCTAAGTTATTGATAATTATTTATATATACATACACAATTTGTTATTTTAGAGGAGTGTGTCAAGCTGGTGCCCTTCACATGACTCGATACCCATGAAGTAGCTCTTGGTTTCAAAAAGGTTGGTGACCCCTGGTCTAAAGGATAATTATTCATATCGATGGCTGAAATGCAAAACCTCCTATCTGAAGGATTTTCTGATTTGCAGATTTCACTTTGGATGATGAGAACAAGGAAGGCTGCTCATATCTGTCTGCAAGACAGTCCCACCCTTTATTGTGACAGCAAATTATTCTGATATAGCATTCTGCAAGAAAACAAAAAGGTTTTTTTAAAATTTTCTTAAAGTGCATTTTTCAGATAGGTTTTGCATCTTGACCATCGATATGTGGAGAACACAGGGTGCTTGGTGGGGGGGGGGGGGGGGACCAGATTATCGCAGTCCTTCCCAGGGAGTCTTGGCTGCTGCTTCACCCGTGTGCCCACCACTGTTCTTTGCAGCACCGTGGGTTCAACATGGGACTCCTCCTGGTGCACGGCTATCTAAAAATTAAAAGTTAATAATATACCACCATGACTGTGGAGCAGAATGGCCAGATCAGTTACATGTCATATGCGGACACATGCACGCTTTGACTAAATGATGACCGTGACAAAAAACACCCAAATAATGAAATAAATCATTTTTTATTTACTGACAAATGGGCAATACTGATGCAGCAGTTGCAGCACATTGCAGTCATTCTTTTGAATATAATAATGTTGGTGTTTTGTACTTACAATATTGCTAAAATATAAAATGATGCACTAGAATGGGTCTCAAATATTTGTAAACGTGTCCTGGTGACTGAACAACTCCCATTCCCCAAAGTGCAAGATACAACACTTATGAATATAAGTCAAAAGATCACACAAATACATCTGACAAACAAAAACATGGGTTCTTAAACAGTCGCTAATATTGGATGTCCCATTCATTTTCAATTATTCTGAAATTAATATTTACAGAATCAAATAAATCTCAGTTCAGTCCCTTTTATATTTGTCAAAGTCTAACGTGATTTCCTATATATAGGCTACACCTCTGTATTCCACTTTCAAACACAGCCTACATTTGGGCCTGGAAAGCCTGATTGGATACCTGTTTCAAACAGGAATACTTGCTTTCTAGGGGCATGCACTAGTTGGTTTAATGCAGGAGTGTCCAATCATGTGCCATGGAGGGCAGTCTCTTCAGCAGGTGTTTTCACTTATCACCAATCAGTGGGAAGAAAATCAGTGAAATCTACTGTTTAAGAAGACACTGGTTGGAGGTGGGGCTGTGCGATATGATAAAAAATTCATATCACGATATAAGTTGTCTTATATCACGATAACGATATATATCATGATATACATTTTCTGTAAATTCTACAATTTAGATAATCACATAAAAAGGACCATCTCTTGTTTTGTTTTTTAAAACTTTTTTCCATGTACCGTTTTCCCCCATAATTTAACAGTGTTGTTATAAAATAGTTTTTTTTTTAATGTGCATTTGAGACTTGAGTCTCATAAATTTCAGGTTTTTCTTCTAAATCATATATGAATAAAAAGTAAAAATCAATAAGTTAAGTATTTCCTGAGCCAGAGGAGAAAAGCACAAAAAGAAAACAAAAAACAGATAACATCAAAAAAATGTCTGATAATGAAAAAAAATTACCTATGGCTGTCATCTACAGATGTAAATTAGCTGTTAGTTTAAATCAGTGAAAATTTAAGTGTAGACCTGCAGCCTGCCATTCTGGCCTGACTTAACCTGTTTGCGTCTTAGTAAAAATATTTCAGATTGGTCATGATCTGAAAGTCAAAGACACAAAAGGTAACGTAATAAAATACATGTGATGACTTTAATTTTATTCATTATCACTACTTGACTAATTAAAATGATTAGAAATCAAATAAATTACATTAAGAGCCAACTTGCTCCTCTGATCCATTTTAATGTATTATTTATTTTGCGTGTATGTGCTACCATCATGCACTTTTGCAGTTTTAATAATTTTTTTTTTCCAGACAAAACCAAAACTCAGCAGTAATTTAAGCCAAAAAAAAAATAAAACAATGGTCTGCTACAGTTTCCAGTTAGCACAACTTAGCATCGTCATTTAGCATTTCATAATTAGACATGGTGTTAATGTTACTTACCTCCTATTAAAACAAAGTTCGCGAACTATCCTCTCTGACACAGCACGATGAAACAAAATCCCACATCCCTGGCAAACAGGAGTAGCAGCTATCTGAACTGGTAGCTTGGAGTTAGCATTAGCATCCACCGGACTGAAGCCTAGCCACCTACAACACACCTGTTCCGCTGTGCACACTGCAGAGGAAAGACAGGGCACTGACAAGTAGTCGTGAGGCGCTTTACTGAATAAACAGGAGTCTGTGCATTTATAACTATATACACAATAGAGTATTCTATGAAATGATAGACATTTTTATATCGTCATCCGATATCTATCCATCCATCCATCCATCTTCTACAGCTTTTCCGGAGGTCCAGGTCGCGGAGGCAGCAGTTCAGGTAGAGAAGCCCAGATTTCCTTCTCCCCAGCCACCTGCTCCAGCGCTTCAGAGAGGATACCAAGGCGTTCCCAGACCAGCTGGGAGACATAGTCTCTCCAGCGAGTCCTGGGTCTGCCCTGGGGTCTCCTCCCAGAGGGACATGCCCGAAACACCTCAAGTGGGAGGCATCCAGGAGGCATCCTGGTCAGATGCCCATACCACCTCAACTGGCTTCTTTCAATGTGGCGGAGCAGCAGTTCTATTCTGAGCCTCTCCTGGATGACTGCGCTCCTCACCCTATCTCTAAAGGTGAGTCCAGCAATCCTACGAAGAAAGCTCCTTTCAGCTGCTTGTATCTGCGATGTCGTTCTTTCGGTCATTACCTAAAGCTCATGACCATAGGTGAGGGTAGGAACGTAGATTGGTAAATCGACAGCTTTGCCTTAGAGCTTAGCTCCCTCTTCGCCACAACAGATCGGTACAATGTCTGCATCACTGCAGATGCTGCTCCGATCCGTCTGTCAATCTCGCACTCCATTCTCCCCTCACTCGTGAATAAGATCCCAAGATACTTAAACTCCTCCACTTGGGGCAGGAACTTGTCCCCAACCCAGAGAGGACAATCCACCTTTTTCCGGCTGAGGACCATGGACTCAGATTTGGAGGTACCGATTCTCATCCTAGCTGCTTCACACTCAGCGGCAAACCATCTCAGTAAGACCTGTAGGTCATTGCTGGATGAATCCAGCAGGACAACATCATGTGCAGACAACAGAGATGAGATCATGTGGTCACCAAGCATGACACCCTCCGTTCGCTGGCTGCGCCTAGAAACCCTATCCATAAAAACTATGAACAGGATTGGTGACAAAGGGCAGCCCTGGCGGAGTCCAACTCTCACTGGGAATCAGTCCGACCGAGTATTGGCAATACGAACCAAACTCTCACAACAGTTACACAGAGACGAATATCTTGTAACAACAAGCCCGATACCCCATACTCCCGAAGCACCCCCCACAAAAAACCACGAGAGACGTGGTTGAATGCCTTCTCCAAGTCCACAAAACACATGTGAACTGGTTGGGCAAACTCCCACAAACCCTCGAGGATTCTCGAGAGGGTAAAGAGCTGGTTTGATGTGCCATGACCAGGACGAAAACCACATTGCTCCTCCTGAATCCGAGGTTCGACCAGCAGCCAGACTCTCCTCTCCAGTACCTTGGCATAGACCTTCTCAGGGAGGCTGAGGAGTGTGATCCCTCTAAAGTTGGAGCACACCCTCTGGTTCTGTTTTTTTGAAGAGAGGAACCACCACCCCAGTTTGCCATGCCAAAGGCACTGCCCCCAACCTCCACGCAGTGTTGCAGAGGTGTGTCAACCATGACAGCCCTACAACATCCAGGGCCTTGAGGTACTCGGGGCGAATCTCGTCCACCCCCGGGGCCTGGCCACCAAGGAGATTTTAACCACTTGGGCAACCTCATCCCCCTCATCCACAAGCCCTGCTTCCTTTGTGGAAGGCGTGTCAGTGGGATTGAGGAGATCCTTGAAGTATTCCTTCCACTGCCTGACGATATCCCCAGTCGAAGTCATCACTTGGTTCAGGGGTTGCCACCATGAGATGCCCTGACGACCTTGCGGCAGCAGCTCTGGGCAGCTGCTTCAACAATGGAGATGGAGAACATGGCCCATTCAGACTCCATGTGTCTAGACTCCCTCGGAATGTGGTTGACGTTCTTGTGGAAGTGGAAGTTGAAGACCTCAGCCAGACATTCCCAGCACACCCTCACTATACTTTTGGGTCTACCAGGTCTGAATTGCATCCTCGCCTGCCATCGGATCCAACTCACCACCAGGTGGTGATCAGTTGACAGCTCTGCACCTCTCTTTACCCAAGTGTCCAAGACATTCGGTCGCAGGTCTGATGACACGATAACAAAATCGATCATCGACCTGCGACCTAGGGTGTCCTGGTGCCAGGTGCACATATGGACTCCCTTATGCTTGAACATGGTGTTCGTTATGGACAAACTGTCGTTAGCACAGAAGTCGAATAACTGAACACCACTCGAGTTCAGATCAGGCAGGCCGTTCCTCCCAGTCACCCCCACCAAGGTTTCACTGTTGTTTCCCACATGCGCATTGAAGTTCCCCAGTAGGACAATGGAGTCTCCAAGAGGAGCACTCTCCAGCACCCCAGTCAGAAACTCCAAAAAGGATGGGTACTCTGAACCATTATTTGATGCATAGGCACAAATAACAGTCAGGACCCGTTTCCCAACCCAAAGGTGTAGGGAAACAACTCTTTCATCCACCGGGGGAAAACTCCAATATTGAGGCAGCAAGGTGGGGGGGATACAAGAATACCCGCCCCTGCTCGTTGCCTCTCACCCGGGGCAACTCCAGAGTAGGCCAAGCTCCAGCCCCTCTCCAGGAGACTGGTTCCGGAACTGGAGCTGTGTGTTGAGGTGAGGCCAACTATATCTCACCGGTATCTCTCAGCCTCATGCACCAGCTCAGGTCCCCGCCAGAGAGGTGACATTCCATGTCCCAGAATGCAGTTTAGGAAGCTTGGGATCAGACCACCAAGGTCTCCGCCTTTGCCACCTGATCCACATAGCACCGGACCCCTATGGTCCCTCCTGCAGGTGGTGAGCCCACAGGAGGGCGGACCCATGTAACCCCTTTGGACTGAGCCCGGCCAGGTCCCATGGGTGGAAACACAGCCACCAGACACTAGCCATCGAGCCCCTCCCCCAGGCCAGGCTCCAGGGTGGGGCCCCGGGAACCCCATACTGGGCGGGGTACACTGAATCCTTGTTCGAGCATTCATCATGAGAGTCCGTTGGATCGTTCTTAGTCTGGTCCTTCACCCAGAACCAGTTTGTCTTGGGTGACCCTACCAGAGGCAAATTGCCCTGGATAACATAGCTCCTGGGATCACTAGGGCACGCAAACCCCCCACCATGATAAGGTGACGATCCATGAGGGGTCATCCGATGTATATTGTAATATCACAATATACAATGTATATTGTAATATCACACAGCCCTAGCTGGAGTCCTCCATGGAGCCTCCATGGAGTCCTCCATGGAGCCCTCCATGGCATATGATTGGACACCCCTAGTTTGTGTATTTTTTTCCATTTCAATAAATTTACTGTCTTTTAAGAAATATCAATGATAATAAGGGGAAAGGGAAATAATACAACTGGGGTGACTACAGTGAATGTGCTTGTGTTACTTAGGCTGCATTCAGACCAGGATAGTCTGGGGTCTCTGTTCAACTGGGCAGGGAATGCCGACAGTTTTCACACCTTCATTTGGTTTGGTTTGCATTCATGCAGCAGTGGACCAAACTGCCTGGACAACATCACGCAGTTTCAACAACTGCTCATTTGGGGCACTGCAGCCGAAACCACCACTGACCAGGAAGAAAATATCTCGGTGAAGAGGAAAAATCCGGCTCATCGATTGACCAGGACCAAAGACAGAAATCTGTTCCCTTCAGCCAGATTTTTTTGTCTGCCACAAACGAGGCTTTTTTTTTTTTTTTTTTTTAAACTTTTCTCCGGTAAAAGGATTTCTCAGATTTGCGGAGTTGTCTTGACTTCCTCTACTCAGACTGCGTGTTGCTATAGTTACACAAACGCTGAGGGGAACTTCTGCCCCTTGGTCCACTGGATAGTCCATTTGCATTCACACTGCAAGCGGAGCGCACCAGACTTGGTTTGAAAGAGAACCGAGACCCCCGTTTTCAAGGGATCCAGACTTGGCTTGTTTGGTGCACACCAAACGAACCAAACTATCCACAGAATCCACTGCTTGGTCCTTTGGTCTGGACCAAACAGTGGCTGTCTGAATGTGCCCTTAGTGTGCTTGTTCTACATCCAGGGCTTAAAGTTTTCTGGTGCCATGCCGAATTTCCGGCGTGTGCCGTTTTTTGGCTGCGAGGAAATTTACTTCCTCAAATCAAATCAAACTTTATTGTCATATTGCTGTACATACAACTATAGTGCAGGCAAGATGAAATTGCGTTTCTCTCGGCATCCATATAAATAGAAGCAGCATGATTTAAGACACACTCCCACATAGCTCCACCCCCCACCCCCACCCCCCCATCCATTCACACATCCCTGAGACATACTTGGGGGGGGGGGGGGGGAAACTAACCAACTATAATATACAAATAATATACAAAATGTCCGTAGGTGCATTAGTGTGTATGAGAGATTCCGGGTCAGCTGTTCAGCATCCTGACAGCTTGTGGAAGGAAGCTGTTGATCAGTCTGGTGGTTCTGCCTCTGATGCTCCGGAATTGTTTACCAGATGGAAGAAGTTCAAAGTGTTTATGCAGAGGGTGAGAACGGTCCTTGACAATGTTCAGTGCCCTGCTCCTACAACGGTTCTGAAAAAGTTCTTGGACAGAGGGGAGGGAGACTCCAATTACCCTCTCAGCCCCCTTGACTATCCTCTGCAGGGCTTTTTTGTCTGACATACTGCAGCTGGAGTACCATGTAGCAATGCAGTACGTCAGAACACTCTCCACCACACCTCTGTAGAAGGTTCTGAGGATGCAGATGGGGAGAGAGGCCTGTTTGAGTTTCCTCAAGAAGTGCAGTCTCTGCTGAGCCCGCTTCCTGATCTCCAAGGAATTCTTGCTCCAGGTCAGGTCCTGCGAGATCTGCACTCCGAGGAACTTGATGTTCTCTACTCTCTCCACTACACGGCCGCCGATGCCGAGGGGGACGTGCTCAGGCTGTGACCGCCGGAAGTCGATAATCAGAAACACTTTTTGTCCAAGCTATCTCCAATGGTGAATGAATAATGCTCAAAATAAACAGTCAGTTCTGCATAGTTTGCAGTTCTTTTAAGATATTTAGAGCAGTGAATATAGCATTTGGGATGGCTGAATGTATTAAGTTTGCATGCTCCACCGAGCTCTATAGAAAACCTGGGTAGCTCACGCCCACCTGGCCACCATACTGGGGAGGGAATCGAGTTGACATTATGTGTAGCGGTTGCGCAAAATTATAAGCTGTCTCCATACCAAGAAGTTCAAAATCTGTAAATTTTTTGGGAAGTTATCGAGGTAAAAGTGGCACCGTTTTCTACTAAACCCATTCATTCTCCATTGACTTGCTGAGTGTTTTGGTTGTACTAATATGGCCGCCAGGTGGCTTCACTTCTGGCGGCCAGTGATCCATCCAGTTTTTCGATAGAGATCAGTGGCACACTCCTAATCAGATAGTGAGAGTAAGTGACTAGAAAGGCAAGTGTTTCTGTTATGAATTGTGCCTCTTCATAAGATAAGATAAGATAAGATAAGCCTTTATTAGTCCCACAACGGGGAAATTCCAGGATTGCAACAGCACAGGGATAGCAACACTCAGAGCAACAATCAGAAGGCAAGAAAAAAACAAGCAAGCAAGAGCAGCTAATATACATATGTACGCATTACTATAAAATATATATATATATATATACACACACACAGACACAGACACACAGTGCAGAGCATTGTAGCTGGATGGAATAAATATATGAATATATGAACACACAGTGCAGAGCATTGTAGCTAGATGGAATAAATATGTAAATATATAAACACCCACAGTACGGAGCATTGCAGCTAGGTGGAATAAATATGCAAGTATATAAACACACACAGTGCGGAGCAATGTAGCTAGATGGAATAATATGTAGATATATAAATATATAAACACACCCAGTGCTGAGCATTGTAGCTAGATGGAATAAATATGTAAATATATAAACACACACAGTGCAGAGCATTGTTGCTAGATGGAATGAAACAGCATAACCGTCTACTTAGTTATCCTACATGGTATGATTATGTGCCCATACATATTCTCACCCTCCATAGCGACCGGTAAGTTCCTAGTTGTATGCCGGAGGGGACCATTGTGTAAGTCTATTGCATCTTTTGCATTCAAAAAACTATTAGTTTGTTGCTTTTTGCTATCTCTGCGAGCAGCCCTGCTTAGGTTGTACAGTCTGACAGCCGTTGGTAGGAAGGACCTACGAAACCTCTCGGTTGTGCACCTGGGATGATGTAGTCTGCTGCTAAATGAGCTCCTCAGTGCATCCAGTATGTCCTGCATAGGGTGGAACTCGGACTCCAGCAGAGATGACAGTTTAGCCACCGTCCTTCATGGCGCACAAGTAGAATTAACTGGACCCAATTGCTGGAGCTGAGTTTTGTAGTGGTTTATTTTAAGCCAAAAATAAACCAAATGTGACAAAACTTAGCAGACGGGACAAAACTTGACTTAATGTGGCATGATGTGACAAAGTAAACAGTAACACAGTAGATCACCGCACTGAGGGCAAAGTGTGGCGTGTCTATATGGAGCAGAAAATCAAAAACACCCGTGAGCAATCAGTAATCAGAAAATCAAAAGCAGCTGTGAATAATCAACGAAGCAAAAGCCCATAACGTAAAACCAGAAGTAAACAGAAGATGCTGTCTAAACAAAAGCCCAAATTCAAATCATGACGGGAATAAACATAACATAACCATCAGAATACAAATGATCAAAATCAAACATATCAGACAATAAAACCCAGGCAAAACCAAAAACATGATAACAGGGTTTCCTCTGGTAACATTTCTGTGTGGTGGCCCGCCGCCCTAAGGAAGTATGCCGCCACGCCTATGATATACAGTATTAATTTAAGAAAAATTAAATATGAAAGAAACGCTCCACAAGTGTGCGCACGAACAATACGCATGACCGTCATCCGCACGGAAACACCCCGCCTGCCCGGCGCCCACGTGACCGTTTCTGCAGGTAGAGAGTGTCTCTCTAGCGTTGCTGTCCGAGAGAAGCATGAGCTTATTCAAGTACTTTAAACGCGGAAAAAAGTACAAGAGATAAGCAGTGGAGGCATTTATGGTGGTTTTAACCCGCTGGCCCTGCGATGGACTGGCGAGCTGTCCAGGGTGTACCCTGCCTCTCGCCCAAAGATGCTGGGATAGGCTCCAGCCCCCCCCGTGACCCGAAAAGGATTAAGCGGAAAAAGATGGATGGATGGATGGTAACTGGGACAACAATGAGGAGACGCTTAGTTAACAGGTCTGGTTAGGCTTCATTGCAGGGAAAGGCAAGAGTGACTAATGAATCGCTGAGGATTTACTTCACCAGCTACTGCAATATTAACTAATAATTTATGGTCATTATTATGTACAGTGGGGGAAAAAAGTATTTAGTCAGCCACCAATTGTGCGAGTTCTCCCACTTAAAAGATGAGAGAGGTCTCCAATTTTCATCATAGGTATACCTCAACTATGAGAGACAAATAAGAAAAAAAAAAAAATCCAGAAAATCACATTGAAGGATTTTTAATGAATTAATTGGTAAATTCCTCAGTAAAATAAGTATTTGGTCATAACAAAAGTTCATCTCAATACTTTGTTATATATCCTTTGTTGGCAATGACAGAGGTCAAACGTTTTCTGTAAGTTTTCACAAGGTTTTCACACACTGTTGCTGGTATTTTGGGCCATTCCTCCATGCAGATCTCCTCTAGAGCAGTGATGTTTTGGGGCTGTCGCTGGGTAACAGACTTTCAACTCCCTCCAAAGATTTTCTATGGGGTTGAGATCTGGAGACTGGCTAGGCCACTCCAGGACCTTGAAATGCTTCTTACGAAGCCACTCCTTCGTTGCCTGGGCGGTGTGTTTTTTTTTTTTTTTTTTTTGTTACTTATTTGTACCCGTAGGTAGACTTGGTTTGCAGTCTGGTGACAAGCCACTGGCTGCTGGTCGCTGCGTGCGCGAGCGCCCTAAACCTACATGTTTTTGGTATGCGGGAGGAAACCGGAGAAATCCCGGAGTAAACCCACGCAACACGGGGAGAACATGCAAACTCCACACAGCTCACTGTTGGTCGGGGGCTGGAATCGAACCCACGATCTCATGATCCCCGCGATCCCCCGGCCAAGGGTAAAACTGTGCTGCCACAGTGCTAAACCACTGCGCCACGGTGTGTTTGGGATCATTGTCATGCTGAAAGACCCAGCCATGTTTCATCTTCAGTGCCCTTGCTGATGGAAGGAGGTTTTCACTCAAAATCTCACGATACATGGCCCCATTCATTCTTTCCTTTACACGGATCAGTCGTCCTGGTCTCTTTGCAGAAAAACAGCCCCAAAGTATGATGTTTCCACCCCCATGTTTCACAGTAGGTATGGTGTTCTCTGATCACTGGCGACTCTGATCAAAAACTCTGATCATTGGCGACTCTGTAGTCAGAAACGTGAACCTAGAGACTCCAGCGGCCATAGTCAAATGCATTCCTGGGGCCAGAGCAGGTGACATCGAGTCAAATTTGAAAATGCTGGCTAAAAGTAACTGTAATACTCCACAATTGTTATTTACACTGGCATTAATGACATCCGTCTCCGGCAGTCGGAAGTCACGAAACTTAATGTAGAATCGGTGTGTGACTTTGCAAAAACGATGTCTGCCACTGTAGTATTCTCTGGGCCCCTCCCCAATCTGACCAGTGATGACATGTTTAGCCGCTCGTCATCCTTGAACCGCTGGCTGTCTGTGTGGTGTCCTGCAAATGACGTGGGCTACATTGACAATTGGAGCTCATTTTGGGGAAAACCTGGTCTTATGAGACGAGACAGCATTCATCCCACTTTGGATGGTGCTTCTCATTTATCTAACAATCTGGCATCTTTTTTATCCAAATTTCCAAAACCTTGACTACTCAGAGTTGGGACCAGAAAGCAGAGTTCAGGTTACTTTATTTGTACCCGTAGGTAGATTTGTTTTGCAGTCTGGTGACATCCATATATACAAGCCACAAATTACATTCAACATAGATACAAACACAGGCACATATGAAGCTGACTATAAACATGATAAAAATACTCAAGGCTCCATCAATCAGGGTATAAAAAGACAGATGGGAGAAAAACCAGAGGTAAGAGAGAAGGGTCATATTAAAAGTTAAACTAGTCAAAGAGGTTAAAAACTCAAAGGTCTAAAACCCAATAAAATATTTAGAACCCAAGTGACATCCTACAAAAATAAGTAAATATAAAATGGAGTTAATAAATGGGTACCTAAATTATGTGCAATATATTTTTACAGCTTGTTCAACTCTGACAGCAGCAGGGACAAAGCTGTTTTTGTAGCGCTGGGTTCTACTTTTTGGGACAGCAGACCTCCGTCTTGAGGGAAGAAGCTGAAAGTGGCAGTGCAAAGGGTGGGAGTCATCATTTAAAATGGAGGTAGCCATCCTCTGTACTTGTCTGGTGTACAGGGATGTCAGGCTCAGCTGTGGCTCACCAAGCAAACGACTGGACCATCTAACTACCTGATCCAAGGATTTCCTCTGTTTCAGTTTTATCTGACCAAACCATGACACTAAAGAAAAGGATAAAACAGATTCAATAAAAGCCCGATAAAACATTGTCATTATGGTTCGGTCAACTTGGAAGCGTGCAAGTTTTCTCAAGCAATGCAAATGTTGCTGACCCTTTTTGCACACCCTTTCACAGTTCTCTTCAAACTTTAAATTACTATCAATAATCGTCCCAAGATATTTGTAGGATTGTACACATTCGGTGGTCTGGCCTTTTAGTACGGTGACTTTGTGCCTGGGATTTTTCCTCCTGAAGTCAATAATCATGTCTTTAGTTTTTGTCGTATTCAGCTGCAGGTAGGAATCCTCACACCAGTGAACAAAATCATCAACTACTGGGCCGTGGCCACTCTCACCATCCTGGAGGAGACTGACAATAACTGAGTCATCAGCATACTTTATATGTCTGTTGTCATGTCTGCTCCGACACATGTTTGTGTACAGGATGAAGAGTAGTAGTGACAACACACACCCCTGAGGAGAGCCAGTAGAAGAGCACTTTAGGTCCGACAATGTACCATTGACCCTTACTCTCTGCGTCCTGTTGGTTAAGAAATCCAGAATCCAACCCACCAGATTATTGCTCAAATCAAATTGCTGCAGGAGCCTTTCAACTAAGATATGAGGTTGGATTGTATTGAAGGCGGAGGAAAAGTCCACAAATAAGTCTGGCGTGTGTCCCATTAAAATCCAGATGTTTAAAAAGCATGTTAAACAGAGTGACAGTGGCATCCTCCACTCCTCTGTGAGGCCTGTAGGCAAACTGCAGAGGATCCAATGCATGCTCAGTCTGCTTTAGGACCTCACATCTGACCAATTTTTCAAAAATTTTCATTAAAATTGAAGTCAAAGCAACTGGTCTAAAGTCGTTTACCGTTTTAGGACAGCTGGATTTTGGAACGGGAACAACCACGGCTTCTTTCCAGATCTTAGGCACATGTGTCTGTAAGGACTTATTGAAAATGTAATGAAATATAGGACTCAGTTCATGTGCACAGGATTTTACCAAGCGTCCACATATATTATCAGGGCCCTGACTTTTGTTCACTTTTACAGCGCAGAACTCCCTTTAAACATCCTGCACCTCAATATTAAAGTGCTGATTGTCTTTGAGTTTCTGTTTCAAATCTTAGGTTTCAGTGCTAAAATAAAAGGAGTCAAAACGACCATAAAAACAATTAAGAGCATTAGCCAGCTCTGTGTCTGACTTAAAACCATCTAAAAACACACGATTACTGCGCTCTGTGCTCTGAAGGCCTGCAATAGTTTTCATACTGGCCCAGGCTGAACCAAGTTTCTTTGCTGCCATCTTGCTTTCCAACTCTGATTTATAATTCTGTTTTGCTCTTAAAATTTCGGCCTTCAGCTCCTTTGTGGCAACCTGTAGCTCAAGAACAGACCCCTGTTTAAAGGCAAGTGCTTTCCTCTGTAAGCAGGATTTAACTGATTTTGTAACCCATGGTTTGCTGTTGGGATATATTTTGACACGTTTACGTGGAACAATCTTATTTTTACAGAAAGCCATGTATGAGCATGTGACGTCCACCAAATAGTCCAAATCATCCCCCGCAGGACAGTGTGAACATCTCCCAGTCTGTACAGTCAAAGCATTCCTGGAGGCTGTGCACTGAATCTTCTGTCCACACATCAGTGTCTCTCATCTCCACCTTGCCTCTTCTGAGAGCAGTTTTATATGTGGGCAGCAAATGTACACAGTTGTGATCTGAGGATCCTAAAGGAGGAAGGGGGAGTGATTTGTAGGTCCTCTCAATGTATCCATAGCACAGGTCCAATGTCTTTTTTCGCCTGGTTGGGCAGGAGACATACTGATAAAAGTTTTTAAGTGTCTTCTTTAAAGAAACATGGTTGAAATCCCCAAGAATGAAGTTTGGCGCCTCTGGAGAAATTGATTGCAGCTGCTGGATCACATCAAAGATTGAGCTGGAGGCCGAGTCAGCATCTGCCCTCGGATGAATGTACACAATTGTGATGAAAAGTTGGGGGAACTCGCGAGGCAAATAAAAGGGGCATAGTGACACAGACAGCAGCTCCACATCGGGTGTACAGATGCGCTCTCTGACCGTGACAGATGTGCAGTACTGCTTATTAATGTATAAACATGCGCCGCCCCCCTGACGTTTCCCCGTTACCTCTTCCTGCCGATCCGAGCGCAGCGGGGCTCCAAAGCCGTCAATCCACAGGTCTGCGTCTCGGTCATGCGCAGTAAGCCAAGATTCCGTGAAAGCCATGACACAGCAGTTCTTAAAGTCCTTCTGGTAGCGTACATTCCCTTGAATTTCATCCACCTTGTTTCTCAGAGACTGTACGTTCCCAAAAATCATCGAAGGAAGAGGAATGTTACCAAACTGACGTCTCCTCAGGTGCAATTTCGCACCTCCACGTCTTCCGCGCTTCCTTCTACCGTCTCTCTTTTCACCGCTATGTCCGTCTCTCAAAATAAAGTCCGGCAGTTGCGGCTTAGGCTCAATCACAGCCGCTGCATCAACCGTGTTTAAATGTCCCTGGAATAATGTATTCTGCCCGCCATGGTGCCGAACGCGTTTACCTCAGACAAAGAGCCAGAGGAAAAGTAGCAGCAATGCAAGAGAGGGGAGGAAGTCCATGTTGTAGGAACCAGGGAGTGCTTCGCCATTCAGTCCACAAACACTCCAGGGCAGAAACGACACAGAGGATTTCGTAAAAACATATAAAAGTACATAAAAACACACACACAGACGACGGAATTCTTCACCAGCTGCCGGTCGCTGCGTGCGCATGCGCCCAGCGACCACTCAGACTCAGTCGCAGTCTTACGCGCCTCTCTGCAGCTCCTCTTCATCTGCCACCCCTCAACTTAGCCCCTGTCTTCCCCATCAGAGAATCATTGTCTGCTCCCTCCAAAGTAAATAAAAGTATAATATATAAGCATCCCAAAGTGATTAAGCAAAATATTGGTAAAACTCAAATTAAACAAAGCCTCTAAATTGAATGATTTGGCCTCTGTTCCTCCTCATAATTTAAAAATTAAATGTGGTTTATTAAATATTAGGTCTCTAACTCCCAAGTCTCTGTTAGTCCATGATCTGTTAATTGGTCATCAGATTGATTTAATATCCCTTACAGAGACATGGTTAGGGCAAGAGGATTATGTTGGTTTAAATGAATCAACTCCCTCTGGTTATTTAAACTGTCAAAATGCCAGAAGTTCTGGTCGTGGAGGAGGAGTAGCAACAATTTACCATTCCAAATTACTAGTTAATGTAAAACAAAAAAAACGTTATAATTCCTTTGAGGGCCTGGTCCTCAGTATTGGGCACTTTAGCAATTTCAGGTTAAACCCAATTTTATTTGCCATAGTTTATCGTCCCCCATCATCCTACTCAGAATTTTTATCCGAATTTGCTGATTTCTTAGCTGATTTAGTGCTGAAATCTGATAGAATAATTATAGTAGGGGACTTTAATATACTTGTGGATGTAGATAGTGACTGCCTTAATGTGGCATTTAATTCAATATTAGACTCGATTGGATTTTCTCAGAAAGTAGGAAATTCTACTCATTACCTCCACCATACATTGGACCTTGTTCTGACATATGACATAGAAATAGAAAATCTTGTAGTGTCTCCTCATAACCCTGTACTGTCAGACCATTGTCTGTTAACCTTTGATTTTACTATTTCTGACTATTTGGCTCCTAAAGAAAAATATTATCACAGTAGATGCCTCTCAGATGATGCTGTTACCAAATTTATGCAGATTGTTTCCTCTATGCCATGTGTCAACACAACGGAAATGAGCTATAGACGGCTTGCTCCTTCTGTAATTGATAACATGGTGGACAGTGTTACAGCTTCTCTGCATCAGACTCTAGACTTGGTGGCCCCCTTAAAAAAGAAAAAGTCTAATCAGAGATTTCTAACTCCTTGGTTCAACACAGAAACTCGTAGCTTAAAACAGAAGACTCGTCAATTAGAAAGAAAATGGCGCTCCACTAATTTAGATGAAATCTATTTAGCTTGGAGAAATCATCTTTTAATTTATAAAAAATCTCTTAGAAAAGCTAGAACGAGTTATTATTCTGCATTAATAGAAGAGAACAAGAATAATCCCAGGTTTCTTTTCAGCACTGTAGCCAGATTGACAAAGAGTCAGGACTCTGTCAATCCTAGCATTCCCTTAGAGCTTACTAGTCAGGACTTCATTAACTTTTTCAATAATAAAATTTCATCCATCAGAGATGGATCGATCATGTGCACGTGGACCTCGTGGGCCCCCTACCCACATCACAAGGGTTCACGCATCTCTTGACGATGGTGGACCGAACCACTCGTTGGCCGGAAGTGGTCCCGTTAACATCGACCACAGCGGCAGAGGTGGCACGCGCTTTAACAGCCTGGGTAGCGCGGTTCGGGGTCCCGTCAGATATTACGTCTGATAGGGGACCTCAATTTGCGTCGGAACTGTGGTCAGCAGTGGCCAGCGGCTTAGGAGCGGCGGTACACCGCACGACCGCTTACCATCCCCAGGCCAACGGTTTATGCGAGCGTTTTCACAGGTCTTTGAAGGCAGCCTTCAGAGCGTCACTGACGGACACAGATTGGGTAAACAAGCTACCATGGGTTTTATTGGGGTTGCGTTCGGCACCCAAAGAGGATCTAGATGCCTCACCAGCAGAATTGGTCTTTGCACAACCGCTCAGGCTGCCAGGCGAGTTTTTACCCGACCACACGGCACCAGGGCCCTCCCCGATCCGGGGGTCTCTGAGTAACACGGGAGCAGAAATGCTCCCGGGCCCCGCTCATCACTCTTTCCCGCGTGTGTTCGTGCCCCAGGCTTTACGAGACGCAGAGTTTGTTTTTGTCAGGCACGATGCGCAGCGGCATAGCCTCCGCCTCCGCCCACCTTACGACGGTCCATTTCGAGTGCTGGAAACCAGGGAGAAATATTTTGTGCTAGATTTGGGGGGCAGGAGGAAGACGATCAGTATCGATAGATTAAAACCTGCTTTTGTGTTGCATAACGAGTCTGTACGGCCGGCGGGCGCGCCTCAACGTGGCAGGCCACCCAAGGGGCGGCCCCTGGACCCCCCACGAGGGGCAAATAGCCCTTCTCCCCCTCACTCCACAGATGCACAGCAGGACGGCCCAACACAGACCAGGAGACCTGCATACAGCAGATTCGGGAGGAGATTGAAACCCAGGCTGCATGCAGAATGATGTGGGTTTTTTTTTTTTTTGATCAGGTTGTTTAGAGGGTGCTGTGAGGTTATGTCGGGGGAATGACGTATACTGTATGACCACTGTATTACTGTATGTGTGTGCCCAGTCTTTCGCGTGGGAGGGGGGAGTGATGTGGAGCCCATAATTCTAACTTATGTGACTCACATGTGGCAGGCTGGAATTCAGCCGAGAGAGACCTTGAGCTAGCCAGGTGTATTGACATCACACCTCAAGAGGACGAGGTGTCTGCACCCCCCGTGGACTCGGAAGAAAGGAGAAGATTACCCGGCCTGATCTTTTGGGGGTCAGAGAGAAGAACAGAAGGACGCTGGGTGTTCTATAACAGATGAAAGGATGTAACTGGGTCGTGTGACTTTTGTGATGTATTGTGACTTGTGTGTGAGGTATTGTTCGAGATAAATGTATGTGTGTGACTGCGTCCTGTCTCTTTTCACTCCAATCGAGAGAGGACGTAGGATGAATGAGAATTAAAGCAGATACTGGAAAATCATCCAGTCTCCTCAATTCTTGACTCTACAGAGGCCCTTTTCCACTAGCCCTGATTAGAAAACCCGACTCTACTCACTTCGGTTCGGTTCGGCCTCGGTTGCCTTTCAACATTACTGCTGGCGCACCTGCTGGCACACCTGCGGTGGGTGGGAGTTCCTGAACAGCAGGCGGCGCCACACTCTCGTGACGTCAAACACGCGACTGAATCCTCCACAACAAAGAAAATGGCTGATGACGAGGAGAGAAGGAAGGAGGAAGGAGAGAGAATGACTGTGACATGAAACTGGTTAAATCTATGGTGCTGACTTGTTGTGCTTTGCCAAATCTGTGTGAGAGTCATGGAGAGATGGATGATGCAGTAGATGAACCAGTGGTGGCAGCGACCCAGGGAGCAGAGGAGCAGGGTGGCGATATAATACGGGATGCTGTGATCCAGTACTTGTCTATTTCGTCCACATTTATGTGCATACATATTTCAAAAATGTTTTTTGTAAATAAAATGTTGTGCATGGTCCATCTACCTGTCCTCTTGTTCATAACGCTCATCTGTTAAGAAGGTGCGAAGCCATCAGCCTAATGATGAGTCCACACTTCTCACTGTTGTGATAATTGCTCACGCTGAGTGCTCTGCCAGCCCGTATGCTGTGGGGGTCACACACGACGTGTTCCTCAACACTCTCAATAATTTTTTTTTCCCGTATATTCCCATGCAATGTGGCGGCATGGAATAATAAGCAGCGAACTGAGTTTTTAAGGGCGTTTATTTATTATTCATACCGCCATCACGGAACTCACTCCAGTGCCGTGCAGCGCGCCAGAGCAAGCCCGGAGGCTCTCCTAGCAGACAGTGGATGCGTCTAGTCAGATGAGCAGTGGTCAGATTCTTTTTGGCGTACAGAAATGGCAATACGCCCGTATTTGCTAAAATTGCATTTTCCCCTTATTAAAATACGGCGAAACCGTATCACTTGACAGGTATGTAATTACATGCAGAAACACCGCACAGGCCATCTTCACAAAAATCCAGCTCGACAAGCCACTTTTGCTTAGGTGGAAATGCAAATTGAACTATAAATCATGTGCTGATACATGTCATATTTTCCCATGTAAAGGTCTCCCACTTTTACTTACAAATTGATTTTTAATTTTTGGGAAAAGGGAATATGAATTTTGCACTTGTTGGTAACAGTTGTGTGCAACAAAAACACAGTTGTGTATCCTTGTCCGATTTGTCTACTGTTATTAGTGCCAAATTCTTGCTAGATTCCTTCTTAATTTATTAAATTTTGACTGGTGATGCAACATTCAACTTACATGTACTTACCTTTATCAGTGTCTACTGTACAAGTTCAAGCACACCTGTACAACTGCTTATAACATAAAAAATGTACCCGTTCAAGAGAAATGGATTCTGCATTGCAAATTTGTTAAAAAAAAAAAAAAACAAAAAAAACTACCAAGACATTACGTTTCGTTGTGTTGTTAAAAATTAAATTACCATTAGAAGGCTATACACCTGACCTGATGAACAGCAGCATGTGGAGTGAACAGAGAATGGAATGTGTATGTAATTATTGGCTTTTCTCATACGGTGTCATAACAGATAAACCAGACGTTTGATGCAAACAATACAATTTTATTCCAGAAGCAAAATTTACAAACAAAAAAACAGACTGGGCGTGGGGAGACATGGTTAGACACGCCGACTGCTAAATGCGTCCACAAGTCTGCCAAATAGGGTCAGGAAATCTCTGTTGAATGATGACATCTCTGCGAGCTCTTCCCTTCGTAACACAGCGTCCTGCTCCAGGGCTTCACGTGCATCTGCCCGCACATCTGCAGCCACCTGTCGCAAATGCTGCATGTACTCCTGATGGTGTTCTTGCCGCTGGTCATGTTGCCGTTCCAAGAGCCGCATCTCTTCGTCATGCATGTTGACCATCGCTAATGTAGATGGAAAGACAGAAAGGCATGGTCGTTAAAGCTGGATCACTACATATATTATGGAATTACACAGGTGAAAGTCTGTGGTGGAATGTCACTATTATATTATGCTTCATTGCTGTATATAAGCTGAACTGTCATGTTGCTGCCCCTCAGTAGAGCAGATTTTGCAACACGCAGGGTGCTGTCTTCGGCTGCAGCCCCCCTGCAAAACTAAAAAGGATTAAGATTAAGAATATGGATGGATGGATGGGTAATGTTTAAACTAGTTGCTTGTAGTGTGGCCGCAGAAATCTGAATGGGTTAATACAGTCAGCTGACGCGAAGCATTTCAATGAAGCATGTGGATTTCAACGGTAGTTCATGCGCTTTATTTGTTTTTCTAAAACAGGAGTTACAACAGCACTTCAATCACCACACCTAAAAATGGTTGTGGAACACCGATAAGTGAAGACCAAAGAATAACCTTTTTGTACATTTAAAAAGACATTTTCAATTAATTAACCACTTGCGCTCCGTTGTTCCGCGGGCGGGCAAGTCTCTGCGTCCTATGACGCACGAGGGCGCGCGAGAGCGCGCTCGTGCGCCCTCGTGCGCATGACGCATGATGGTGGCGATGGTGATGTAGTAGCGTCCAAGCGCCACTCAAAAAAAAACTGCAGAGACAGCCGCGAACAGATTAGTTCATCTGATTGACCTCTCATTCGACTAATAAGAGCCTTGAATTGGGTTTCTGAACCCTTGAAGAACCAGTGAATGAAAATCTAGGAAGGAGGACCCGCCTACTGTGAACGCAGGAGCCAATTGAAGCACAGAAATTCTGGCTGGGTGAAGCGATATTTACTGTTGCAACAGATGAAAACAAAGGACGCTGGACAAATCTCCTACAGACCCAGGCTCACCCAGCAGCATGGAGAACACCCACAAGTGGGACCTGCACTCATTCCAGCAGAATAGACGGAGGCCGACGACAAAAGTCGTAAATCATTCGCCAAAACGGCAATAATGGAATTATGTTTTGATCGGGATCCACGAGCGGAGCAGCGTCGCGTTCGTCTGACGCGTGGGAAGAGATGTTCGCCACGACTCTGCTGCTTTGAAGAGGTAAGGTGTTATAAGCTAAATTATTATTTATCCCTGAAAACTGTAATCCAAAAATGACTTTTGACCGATCGGTAAATTATAACTGTACTGCGCACGAAGTGCGTGCGCCGCGATAAACGGCCAAATGGCACAGTTTGGAAAAACGTCTGTAACTTTTGAATAATTCAATGTAGAATCTTCATTTTAGGCTCTAATGAAAGGTCACACTCAGGGCTCTGTGTGTGTGTGTGTGTGTGTGTGGGCGGGGGGTCGTCGTCCCCCCCCGCTACCAAGGACCAAATTCGGCCCTCTACATGACGGTTTACAATTTTTTTTTTTTTTTTTTTCCCTTGCATGTTTTCACAGCGGGCCCCCCCCCCTCGCTACTGCGTGTGTGTGTGTGTGGGGGGGGGACCGTGAACGGACCGTGAACGCCCCTCACGGTCTGCAGAAGAGGAGCGGGGGGGGGGGGCACGGTCCGAACGCTCCCCGGTCCGCGGGAGGAACCATATCAGTCTATTCCATCATGTAGCGATGGCCCTCTTCTGTAGCGAGGGGGGGGGGCATTCACGGTCCGTTCACGGTCCCCCCCCCCCCCACACACACACACAGTAGCGAGGGGGGGGGGGAGCCGCTGTGAAAACATGCAAGGAAAAAAAAAAAGTGTAATCCGTCATGTAGAGGGCCGAATTTGGTCCTTGGTAGCGGGGGGGGGGGGGAACGACCCCCCGCCCACACACACACACACACACACACACAGCCCTGAGTGTGACCTTTCATTAGAGCCTAAAATGAAGATTCTACATTGAATTATTCAAAAGTTAGACGTTTTTCCAAACTGTGCCATTTGGCACAGTTCCATAACGCCTGGGAACATCCTGAGAACAAAGCTGTGTAAAATATTCATTTTTTGTGGTGTTGTTACCAAATTTGGATCTCAGCTGGATAACACTTGGTTCTACATTTCTGTTGCATTTTCCAGCCGGATCGGACAGCTGTGTGTTATTTACAAGCATTTGTATCCAAAAAAACACTGTGTCCAATTTTTTTTTCTTCAAGTTCAGTATGTTTAGATGACTGTAACTCAGTGGCCGGAGCACGTAGAGAGATTATGTTTTTTTTGCCAAAAAATTCAAAGTGTTTTCTTTTAAATGAGACCAACCCCATGAAGATGCTGCAAAGGGTTGAATAACAGCTTTCGATTTACTTTGGGCACGTTTTTTTTTGGCATTTTTAGGAAAATTGCCCGGAGTGCAAGTGGTTAATATGCAGCTACAGGAAATTGCATTAATCAATTTGGTACATAACTTGTTAGGCTCCAGCCCCCCCCGCGACCTGTAAAGGATTAAGCGGTAGAAGATGGATGGATGGATGGATGGATTTTCGACCCTGGTTTCCGCTGGACCTGTTTCAACCCAAAAAAAAATCGTGGTTATTGTGCCTTACCAGCACTTGAACGTGATCCAGATGGAGCTGGTGATGTGGCTGACATCGTAGTCGATCCAGCTGGCGCTCCGCCAGACGCAGACGCAGCGCCAGGAGAGTCCGGTGTGCCCATGTCCACTGAGGTGGACCCCTGTGATATGAACTGCGATTCTAGAAAGAAAATGCACGCAATTTAAAACTTAACACCAAAGTGCAACATGTACACAACACTCTAAAGTTTTTAACCGGAATACAATAAGCGTAATTCAGCGTTTTGTTCGCGCTAATACTTAACACAAAGCAAGCGTGAATCTGCAGTTGGCTGCAAAACAATAGGAAAGCCTCAGTAACAACCATTACCCACTAACAACCTTCCTATTTCTTAAAAACAGTGAGCTTGGCACAGAAAGGATAAAGTGGCGAAAAGATGCGCAATATCAAAACAACACTCACCATCCACGGTTTCCAAGGCCGTGACCGTGACTGTGGCCGTGTCGAGCCCAATGTCTCTCAGCGAACCACTTCCACTCCTTCCGATCCGCTCCACTTCGAGCATTGTGGTCCTTCACTGCTCGGTAATCGCTTTTCAGCTTTTTCAGCTTCTCCCGACACTGTTTAGCAGTACGGATGTGCCCTTGGGAACACATCTGCTCGGACACCTGCATTTCGAGTAGATCCGTCCAACTCGCGCTGGATGCGATCGTCGGCTAATATAGAAAGAAAATTGCGCACCTCCTAATATATAATATTAGGAGTATATTATTATATAAGTATATTATGCAGTATATTAATATAATATACTGTATTAAAGGGGCGCACTGTGTTCACTGGCTGAACAACTACAAATGGCGGTCGTGGAGTAAATTCAGCAGAAAAAGTCGCTTTCGTGACGTTACGACCTGACCAATCAGCGGCGACCAGTCTTAGTCATATCACAGCCCTTCTCAGCCCTAATCAGCTCGGTTAGACCCTGCCCTGGATCAGGTACTAAAAAAGTACCTGCTAACCCAGGGGTGGGCAATCATGTGCCATGGAGGGCCATTCCACTGCAGGTTTTCTGTTCCACCCAGTCTCTTCTGCAGGTATATGCTCTGATCAACTTCAAGGATTGCTAATCAGTGAAAACACCTGCTGAAGAGACTGGGTGGAACAGAAAACCTGCAGTGGAATGGCCCTCACTGCCCACCCCTGTGCTAACCGGTGCTGGGGCTAATGGAAAATGCTCAAACGTGGGCTGAGTGGTGCGGTGTAGGGCTAAGTGAGGCTAGTGGAAAAGGGCCTTAGGTCTCCCTGTGTGGTTCTGGGATTTTTGCTCACCGTTCTCGTGATCATTTTGACCCCACGGGGTGAGATCTTGCGTGGAGCCCCAGATCGAGGGAGATTATCAGTGGTCTTGTTTGTCTTCCATTTTCTAATAATTGCTCCCACAGTTGATTTCTTCACACCAAGCTGCTTACCTATTGCAGATTCAGTCTTCCCAGCCTGGTGCAGGTCTACAATTTTGTTTCTGGTGTCCTTTGACAGCTCTTTGGTCTTGGCCATAGTGGAGTTTGGAGTCTGACTGTTTGAGGTTGTGGACAGGTGTCTTTTATACTGATAACGAGTTCAAACAGGTGCCATTAATACACGTAACGAGTGGAGGACAGAGGAGCCTCTTAAAGAAGTAGTTACAGGTCTGTGAGAGCCAGAAATCGTGCTTGTTTGTAGGTGACCAAATACTTATTTTACTGAGGAATTTACCAATTAATTCATTAAAAATCCTTCAATGTGATTTTCTGGATTTTTTTTCCCCTCATTTTGTCTCTCATAGTTGAGGTATACCTATGATAAAAATTGGAGACCTCTCTCATCTTTTAAGTGGGAGAACTCGCACAATTGGTGGCTGACTAAATACTTTTTTGCCCCACTGTACCTGGCAAGTTAAGATGACCAAAATTCATGAAATCAATGACTTTAATCTGTCAGCAGCCTTCAGAGAAACTAAACGTGCCAAGATTTGGATTTCAGAATAAGGGAAGTTTTTCCTGCTGTCGGGTTGGTGAGGAGATGTCTTAAAAACTATCAATATATAGAAATATTATAACAGAAATAACTGCATATTTGGTCATTTTAAGTTGATTTATTTCTTTAAATATAATTTTAATAATTATATTTCTTTGAATTCAGAGTTAAGTTATTGTTCTGTTCTGGCTCTACAAAATTATAGTCAAAAGTTTAAATTGTATGAGGGGAAAAAAGTAAAAAAAAAAAAATTCACATTCTGTTTCAAATTTATTAAAAAAAAAAACAGTAATTTTATAATAGTCTGCCTTTGTCCATCAGACAGGCCTCTCCACTGTCCAGTTTTAAAACTCCCCTGAAACCCCATTTTTATTCTCTGGCTTTTGACCCAGTTTGAGACATTGATTTTATTTGTTCTTATCATCTCCATTGTATGACTATTGTTTTGTTTGTACTTTAGCTGTATTTGTTTTTATATTTCATTTGTTTATGTACAGCACTTTGTGTCAACTGTCGTTGTTTTTAAAGATCTTTTAAAAATTTATAAAGAACAATTTATAATAGTCTCAAATGTACAAGAAAAGTCATAATTTTACAAGAGAAAATTACAAGTTTGAGGAAAATGGTTGCAAATTTAGATAAATTTACAGAGAAACGTAGAAAACTATAAGAAAATTGTTATAAATTTTGGAGAAAAACCTCAAACCTTCAAGACTGAAGTCATTACTCAAGTTTTTAAGTAGGTGGTCTTTGTAGCCTTAACTAGAAATTTTTGGTTGTCTATTTTTAATTATTAATTTCATAGCACTGCTTTTACACGAGTAGAATTTCTGGCTACTATACCCACCTCTGGTCATATAATTTAAGGATGAATGAGTAAATTACTATTATGAATGTTTTTTTTTCCCCCTTTCCTACCCTTTGTCAATGGGAAAAGAAACACTAGAATAAAAATACAAAAAATACACATTTTGGTTATTTATGTACGTAAACCATGAAAAAAAAAGAAAAATCCTACAGGACAAAACATGGCACTTGGTATTTTCTAACCTGTTTGTATACCACCATAGACGGAGAGAGAAGCTGAATTAGACAGGGCTCAGAGAGGGAAAGATGAGACAGGAGAGAGGATCCAAGGAGAGGAAAGTGTTCAGGCAGAGGGTCCAGGAGAGGTGAGAGCAGAGGGAGGAGAGAAGGATAACACCAGTAAAAAGTCCAAACACAGGACATCTGGGTGGGACCCCAACTGGCCTAGTATGCCAACATTCAAGCCTTGGTTGTACAATACTTCAGATGGTAAGTTCCATTATGCAATATTACTGTGCAAAATTTAAAAAAATAAAGAGTGTAAAATTAACATATTCCGGATCCAATCATGCCATGTGTTTTCTGTCCCCCCACCCCCCCTGTCCCCCAGTAAAAATATGTTGCCACCGCGCCAAGGTCTTTAAGCCAGAGGAAACACTGTGATAATATTAATAAAGAGAATGTAAACGGGAATTGAAAGCCAGGCCAGGGCCTGATTGATCTCCTGATCCAAGGCAGACAAAAACAAAACAAAAATGTGACCATGAAAACATAATACTAATAAACAGGACTGTAATGACTAAACTAAGACTAAGATAACAAGACAGAACTCAGAAGATAAACATAGCAAACAGAAACGACTGGCAAACTCAAGAGAACATAACACAGTATAACAAAAATAATTTTTTTGTAAGTTGTCTGTGTTTTTTCAACTGATTTAAGACAGTTTTGCACCGCTGAATCCAAAAATGACATCAGTTTCTCTCGATCAGATCAGGTTTTTATGCTAAGTTGTAAGCAGTTGTATAGCAGTTGTACAGTTGTACTGTAAATTGAATAGTAGACATTGATAAAGGTAAGCACATGTAAATTGAATGTTACGTCATCATTGTTCAAAATTCAGAGAATTTCAAGAAATAAAGAATTTTGCATCATATAAAGCGAAAATACCCGTACATGTAAACAAAAACGTAAAAAACATGTGGCCATAGTTCGAAAAGTTGACCTGATTGAGCAAAACCAATGTGGTTTTTGGATTCAGAACATCAAAATTGTCCTAAATCAGCTAAAAAAAAACTTAGATAATAATTTTGGTGTTGACCAGTGTTAAAGACATGACCATGAACATAAATACAAAAACCAAATTAAGCTGAGGTGGGGAAAATTCAGAAAATGACCAAAATAAAGTTAAAGCATCAGAATACTGACTGTTTCATCCTTCATCATACACAAACCTTTCATACATTCTGTAGGATGGAGAGTTAAGTTTTTGAAGCCTGGGGTAGATGTCCTAATTGACAGAGGACTTAAAAACAAACGGTTCTGGGCATGGATTGATGAAATGGGCAGAGACAGCAAGCCTTTTGGTAGCTGGTGTAAAAAAATTAGAGCACCAGAAGCTTGTTTCTGCATGTTGTGCTTGAAAAAAATGCAATTTAGAGTATTATATACAGTTCACTGTTGCTGTTTACAATTTATTAAAAATACATGGTGCAAATGTTGCACATTCCATTAAAAAATAGTAAATTAATGGCCTTTTCCATAGTCTTTACTGAATGGTTGCTAATCAGATCTTATTCCACCAGTGAATTAGTTTGCTTGACTGAGTTTCTCATACCCTTATTCATAAATTTCATGTTATAGATTGTAGGTCATTCCGTACATACAGTAATGTATATAACTTGATAGCAACAGCATCTTAAATGTTAGATGTTTGCACCATATTAAGCCTTATTCATGCTGCATTTCCCTTCTAGTCCACTTTGGATGAGCCCGGCACACATGCGGCACTGTTCATGCTCACTTTTTTCATCTCCCCAGGCCAAGCGGTTGACGTGTGCGCACGACCATCATTTGTAGCTTCACTCCCACCCGATACGTAGCGCTGATGCACCAGGATTTTCACCAACGAAAAACGCTGCTTGCTTTCTGCTGCTTGACTTCCCGGTTTTCACTCCTTTTCCATGAAGATGCTGCTGCTTCTGCTGAAGTATTTATGTATGATTCATGTATGTTTATTCTCATCTTCCACTTTCTTGTTGTCTTCTTTGTCTACTTTGTCTTGGTAGGCTGTGCCGATATCGCCACCTCGTGAATGGAACATTCAGTCTTGCGCATGCGCTTTTCAATGCATTCAGGTTGTGGGCAGGTGGCGCAGTCACAAAATTTGGGCTGCACACGGTTGTCCGCGATCGAGCACTGCAGACACTAGCGGAGTGGAGACGATGACGTAAATTTCGTCACATGAGATTTCCAATTACGCGGACAGCAGAGGTGCAGCATGAATCTAGCTTTAGAGTGAGGGGGAGTACTATTGCTACCTATTGACTGTCCTTGGTATTGCTGTTTCAAACAGTCCACCATAATCTAGTCTGAATTTATCAGTGGGTATGGCAGATATGTTCCTAGCTAGTTTCAAGAAAAATCATTTTCATATACGTGTGTGTGTGTGTGTGTGTGTACAGTGGTGTGAAAAAGTGTTTGCCCCCTTCCTGATTTCTCATTTTTTTGTATGTCACACTTAAATGTTTGAGATTATCAAACGAATTTAAATATTTGGCAAAGCTAACACAAGTATACACAAAATACAGTTTTTAGATGAAGATGTTTATTACTAAGGGTAAAAATTCCAAACCTACATGGCCCTGTGTGAAAAACTGATTTCCCCCCCCCCCCCCATTAAAACATAAATTAACTCTGGTTTATCACGTCTTTGGAAAGCTGAGTTCAATTTCTGTAGCCACACCCAGGCCTGATTACTGCCACACCTGTTCTCAATCAAGAAATCATTTAAATAGGACCTGCGTGACAAAGTGAAGTAGACCAAAAGATCCTCAAAAGCTAGACATCATGTTGCGATCCAAAGAAATTCAGGAACAAAGGAGAAACAAAAGTAATTGAGATCAATTAGTCTGGAAAAGGTTATACAGCCATTTCTAAAGCTTTGGGACTTAAGCGAACCACAGTGAGAGCCAGTATCCACAAATGAAACATGGAACAGTGGTGAACCTTCCCAGGAGTGTCCGGCTGACCAAAATTACCCCAAGAGCGCAGCAACAACTCATCTAAGAGGTCACAATAGACCCCACAATGACATCCAATGAACTGCAGGCCTCACTTGCTTCAGTTAAGGTCAGTGTTCATGACTCCACCATAAAGAGACTGGGTGAAAATGGCCTACATGGCAGAGTTCCAAGATGAAAACCACTGCTGAGCAAAATGAAGATAAAGGCTCATCTCAGTTTTGCCAGAAAACATCTTGATGATCCCCAAGACTTTTGGGAAAATACTCTGTGGCCTGACGAGACAAAAGTTGAACTTTTTGGAAGGTGTGTGTGCCATTACATCCGGCGTAAAAGTAACACAGCATTTCAGAAAAGGAACATCATACCAACAGTAAAATATGGTGGTGATAGTGTGATGGTCTGGGGCTGTTTTTGCTGCTTCAGGACCTGGAAGACTTGCTGTTGTAAATGGAACCATGAATTCTGCTGTCTACCAAAAAATCCTGAAGGAGAATGTCCAACCATCTGTTCGTGACCTCAAGCTGAAGTGCACTTGGGTTCTGCAGCAGGGCAATGATCCAAAACACACCAGCAAGTCCACCTCTGAATGGCTTAAGAAAAACAAAATGAAGACTTTGGAGTGGCCTAGTCAAAGTCCTGACCTGAATCCGATTGAGATGCTGTGGCATGACCTTAAAAAGGTGGTTCATGCTCGAAAACCCTCCAGTGTGGCTGAATTACAACAATTCTGCAAAGATGAGTGGGCCCCAAATTCCTCCACAGCGCTGTGAAAGCCTCATTGCCAGTTATCGAAAAACGGTTGTTTGCAGTTATTGCTGCTAAGGGTGGCCCAACCAGTTATTCGGTTTAGGGGGCAATCACTTTTTCACGCAGAGCCATGGAGGTTAAGATTTTTTCCCCTTAATAATAAACACCTTCATTTAAAAACTGCATTTTGTGTTTACTTGTATTATCTTTGCCTCATATTTAAAATTTGTTTGATCTGAAACATTTAAGTGTGATAGACATACAAAAAAATGTGTCCTCCTGTCTCAGACGGCTGTGTTGTTCAGTCATGCCTGCGGTCGTTACTGCTGGAACCTGAGGTTTCATCTTCACGGCATCTTTTCTGACGTGCAGCATTTCTCCT
This sequence comes from Pholidichthys leucotaenia, assembly GCA_020510985.1. Classification (NCBI taxonomy): domain Eukaryota; kingdom Metazoa; phylum Chordata; class Actinopteri; order Cichliformes; family Pholidichthyidae; genus Pholidichthys; species Pholidichthys leucotaenia. The sequence goes on along the minus strand of CM035841.1, from coordinate 275,756,400 downwards.
CACTGTATTGCTCTCACATCTGGTGGGTCTTCTTTCTTCGTTTCAGACCACTGGTTGAGGGATGGGTGCATCATAATCCAGTTTCATGGGACAGGATCATTAAATAGATATGAGCAAAAAGTGGCTTCGACCCCTGTTCAGGAAGACCCCGTGCATTCCCGTAGAAACCAAGAAACCGGAGTAGCTGGAGAAAATCAGCGCTTTACGTGGTATTTTACACATTTGTAGTGTAGCACTGCCATTCTTCAAGGTTACACATTTTCACTGTCAGCACGTCTTTAAAAACCACATTGCTCAGAAAGCGACACTTTTTCTTAGTTTCTTCATCTTGAGCAAGAATACGAAGACTGCTTGATCTGCCAACTCTGCTTGCGGCAACGTAGAATTGGCCATGGCTGAAGAAATCTCTTGTGCAGAAAACACCAGTGCGCTGTAAAGACTGGCCCTGTGACTTATTCACAGTCATGGCAAAGCAGGGTCTTACTGGAAACTGTTTATGTCGCAAGGTGATGGAAACATGTTGTCAGATGGTGTGAGTGTGATTCGTGGAATCAGGAGAGTGTGTCCAGCATTGACACCAATCACAGATGTTGCAACCAACAGGTGAGGCTGTATTTGTTCAATGATGTATCTTGAGCCATTGCAATGTCCGTTTTGTTGGTCAAAGTTTCGCAGTAGCATGATCACCATTCCCACATTTAAAGTGATGCGATGAGGAGGCATTCCAGATGGACAGAGTGTATTTAGAAACTCAGTTGGGTATGCGTTATCACCCTCAGAGTGTACAGTGTCAACACTGTTGCAAATGTTTTCCTCTCCTGGGAAAATCTTTGTTCATGCACTCATTGACTGTGTCAACTTCAGAGTTCGTCGGGCATAATATGACACGCTCACATAACCATCTTGGATTTGAAACACTGACTTGCATGTCTTCATACACCCAACTGACAATTGTCTTCCAGTTTGCCACCTGGACATCATTAGTCTTTCATCGAGTTTAATTGCAAACTTGGGTTCACTTGGGTTCCTAAATATTTTATTGGGTTTTAGACCTTTGAGTTTTTAACCTCTTTGACTAGTTTTTAACTTTTAATATGACCCTTCTCTCTTACCCTCTGGTTTTTCTCTCATCTCTTTCTTTTTATACCCTGATTGATGGAGCCGTTGAGTATTTTTATCATGTTTATAGTCAGCTTCATGTGTGCCTGTGTTTGTGTCTATGTTGAATGTAATTTGTGGCTTGTAAATATGGATGTCACCAGACTGCAAAACAAATCTACCTACGGGTACAAAATAAAGGAACCTGAACCTGAAACTCACCCTGTTCTGGAAATACTGGAATTTTTCCTTCCCCAAGGTCCAAAGCCAAGAGAAATTTAACAAAATGTTCTTCAGCTGTTGATCTTTTACAGCTGAACAGATCCTCATGTTTTCTGTTAGACAAATAGTTTCAACATTTTTCCATAGGTATGAGCTCTTGAAACACCTTCCTATGATTTCTGTTCTGCTACCATGTGGTACAACGGTAACGATTTGCCTCCAGTCGCCGCTGAAGACCATTGTGATGCCGCCAAATGGCTTGTGTGACCTCCGGAGCTACTGAAACGTTTGATCTGCTGTTTCCAGTGCACACCAATCCATCATGGACACCTCATCCACGACCATGAGATGTGTCATCCTAATGAGTGTTGCAGTGCTGTCATTTTCACTCACACTGCAAGTTGAGTCATCAGTGAGAATGAGATGACAATTTTGTTCTACTGTGAAAAGGTGGTTGCCTTTAGGCAGCAGGGTAGTTGCAATGCCACTTGCAGCTGTTGCAAGAGCTACTTTGCCCTGTACATGAACTTTACTGAGAATGTGGCATAATATGAATGTTTTCTCAGTCCCGCCACTTGCATCAAGTGCTATCATTTTGCCAAGTCCCTTGCTCCACGCTTTCCATCACTGTTGTAACAACTGCTTGCTGCTCATGATTAAGTCTGTTCTGTGACAGTAATGTGAGCTTGAAGTTCCTCCATGTTGTGCTCAGTATCGTGCTGTATAATGTTACGAACTCTACTGTTGATGTGAAGTGGATCAAGCTCAGGGATTCCATAAGTTTTCCATGTAGGGTGAAGCCATGTCTTTCAACATGGTCCTTAAGGTCCAGTAGCACTTGATTCACAATATAGTTCATCTGCTCATTCATGTTGGCTCTGTGAATGAAATCTTCACAAAGAACATGCTTGTGCCTTTCCCAGAACTGCAAGTGCTGTCCTGTAAGTACAAACATGAGCATGTTGGCCAAATACTTCACGCAGTGCTGGGCCAAATGTCACAATTTGCTTGCCTCTTCCATAATGGAATCTATTTCTTGATCATTGTCAACAATGCCATGTGCAATGCAGGCAGCCAGATAGGTTGTCCATGACCACATCTCCAACTTTCCAGAGGGTCTGTGAAGGATGTTCGTCCTGGCACATGGTACAAACGCATTCTGAAATAGAAAGGTTCAGCATTGTGTGGGTTGAAGGCAATCACTAGGATTCATCCAACAGTGTCAGCCATGCGGGTCATGGCGGGAACTTAATGTTTTCTTTTGCAATGAAATTTCTTCTGTGTACGTGAAGTGTTGAAAGACATCTGGGTATACAATGTGTTGCATGTTTGGATGTAGACCCATGGCTTCAAAAAAGACAGTTAGTGTAGTGGCAGGTGCTCTGTGTCCAGTAGGTTCTGGGCAGCGCTTTCATCATTGAACGTGATGACCTGTTCATCCTCTGGGGTGAATTGCCAGCATCCTTACTGGTGGTTTGTTCCGCTGGATGGGGAAATCATATGTACTCCAGTATGCCTCAGATGCAGAGATGTAACTTCCTAATTTGTAACGTGTCACTTCATCATGTTGAAGTTCCTCAGGGGTTGTCCAACTTCACCAGGCACTAATCTGGCCCCTTCTCTAAGTATTTGTAGAGATATTTGACAATGGAGGACAGCACATATGATTTAAAGGTTAATATGCGCATTGTATCGTAGCAGGATGTATGGATTGTATGGCACAACCATCTATTATCATGCCACTCTGATGGTCTTTGTAATTGGAGAGCCAGGTGCTCCTTCTGCACGTCTGTGGTACAGCAGGTAAGAGTTGTCTGAAAAGCTTTGTGTGTTGTCTCAGTTCTTTTTGGGTAATCCTTGGAGCACCTTTTGTCTACCAATGCATGGACTGTCAGTAGTCCATTGTCCACATGGGCCGTGAATCATGTGTGGACGTGACAATGCGATGTAGTTCCAGATTTTTTTTCCCTGTCAGGAATCTCTGCAGAGGATGACTTGAATCGATGTCAGTGGAGGTCTTGGGTTTGTCTCATGGTAACCATGGTAATAAGCAGATGTATAAGTGGAAGATGTCTCTTCTTGAGTTTCTTTCACATGACATATGCATCCAACGTTTGTCCCAAGATATCATAAGATAAGATAAGCCTTTATTAGTCCGCACAACGGGGAATTCCAGGATTGCAACAGCACAGGGATAGCACACACTCCAGAGCAACCAATCAGAAGGCATGAAAAAAAACAAGCAAGCAAGAAGCAGCTAATGATAACCTATGTACCATATTACTATAAATATACTATACACACCAACACACACACAACACAGACACCCAGTGCAGAGGCATGTAGGCTGCGATGGACATAAATATCTGAATACTATGAACAACACAGTGCAGAGCATTGTAGCTAGATGGAATAAATATGTAAATATATAAACACCCCAAGTACAGAGCATTGCAGCTAGGTGGAATAAATATGCAAGTATATACAACACACACAGTGCGGAGCAATGTAGCTAGATGGAATAATATGTAGATATATAAAAACACAGTGCGGAGCATTGTAGCTAGATGGAATAAATATATCGTATATATAAATATAAACACACCCCAGTGCTGTGCATTGTAGCTAAGATGTAATAATATGTAAATATATAAAACACACACGTGCAGAGCATTGTTGCTAGGTGGGATGAAACAGCTAACCGTCTATTTAGTTTAAGTCTACATGGTATGATTATGTGCCCCATACATATTCTCACCCCTCCATAGCGACCGGTATGTTCCTAGTTGTATGCCGGAGAGGACCATAGTGTAGTCTATTGCATCTTTTTGATTCAAAAAACAATTTAGTTTGTTACGTCTTTTTTGCTAATCTCTGCGAGCAACCCTGCTTAGGTTTGTACAGTCTGACAGCCGTTGGTAGGAAGGACTACGAAACCTCTCAGTTGTGCACCTGGGATGATGTAGTCTGCTGCTAAATGAGCTCCTCAGTGCATCCAGTATGTCCTGCATAGGAGTGGAAAATCGGACTCCAGCAGAGATGACAGTTTAGCCACCGTCCTTCTCTCTCCTATCTCCTCCATCGGATCAAGGCGCTGCCCCAGGACAGAGCTAGCTTTCTTAATCAGTTTGTTCAGTCTCTTCCTATCGGCTGCCAGTAATGCCACTGCCCCAGCAGACCACTCCAAAAGTGATGGCTGTGATGCCACCACCGTGTCATAGAATGACTTCAGCAGCGCCCCTTGTACACCAAAGACCTGAGTCTCTCAGCAGGAACAGCTTGCGCTGTCCCTTCTTGTAGAGTGCGTCAGTATTGTGTGACCAGTCTAGTTTATTGTTCAGATGAATACCCAGGTACTTATAGGATGTCACCATCTCGATGTCTGGTTCCCTGTATATTTACTGGTGCTGTGAGGGGCTGCCCATGCCTGCGGCCAGTCCACCACCAGCCTCCTTAGTTTTCCTCGCGTTGTGATCTGGAGGCAGTTCCGATGGCACCAGTCCACAAAGTCCTGGAAAAGCCCTCTGTACTCAGCTTCATCTCCGTTGGAGATGAGACCAACGATCGCCAGAGTCATCAGAGAACTTCTGTAGATGGCAATGTGTTGTGTTGTGTGAGAAGTCCGCAGTATAAAGAGGTGAACAGGAAAGGGAGCCAGCACGTTCCCTGGGGGGGCCCCCCGTGCTACTGATGATCGTGTCGGAAACACAGTTCCCGGGTTCTCACAAAGTGAGGGCGGGTTCGTGAGGTAGTCCCAGGATCCATGATGGGACAGGTGCTGGTTCCACCCCTGCGCGCAGCAGCTAGTCCTTCAGGATCATCGGTTGGATGGTGTTGTTGAAGCACTGGAGAAGTCAAAGAACATTGTTCCTCACCATATTCCCGGGCTTCTCCAGGTGGGACCAGAACGGTTGAAGGAGGAAGATCACCGCATCCTCCACCCCAATGCCATGCTGGTAGGCGAACTGGAGTGGATCCATCGCTGGTTCCACCAGGGGGCGGAGATGAGCAAGGAGCAGTCTCTCCAGGGTCTTCATCAAGTGGGACGTCAAGGCCACCGGTCTATAGCTGTTCAGGTCTTTGGGGTGGGAAGTTTTTGGTACAGGTACCACACAAGATGTTTTCCACAGCTGTGGTACCCTCCCCAGTTTCAGGCTCATGTTGAAGATATACGTCACAATCCCACACAGCTGGTCTGCACAGGACTTGAGGAGCTTTGCGCTGATGCCGTCCGGTCCCGACGCCTTCCTCGCCTTGATCTTCCTCAGCTCCGTCCTCACCTGGGTCTTGGTCAGGGTCAGGATGGGGGGCTGTGTGTTGGGAATGGGGGGGTGTCGGTGGAGTGGGGAGTGGGCAGCAGGACTTGATTTCTTAGAGGCAGCAGTGGTTGTTGTGCAGACAGGGGGGAGGGCGGTTTGGTCAAATCTATTGAAAACAGATTCAGGTTTGTTCGCCCCACTCCCTGCCCCCGTGGGCCCTGGGGGGGAGGTATTCTGGAGCCCCGAGATGGTTTTTGAGGTTTCTGCTGACCCCGCTGATGTCGCTCTGTTGCAGCTTGTCCTCCATCTTCTTCCTGAAGCTGTCCTTGCCTTCTATGATCTTTTCCTCAGGCTCCCTCTGTACGGACTTCAGCATCTCCCTGTTCCCCGACCCTGAAGATCTCTTCTTCTCTCTCAGAAGTGTTTTATCTCAGGGTTGATCCAGGCGTTTGTTGTTTGAGTGACGCCGTCTATGGTCTTGGTGGGAACGGATTTGTCCCACAGAAGCTGAGGTAGCCCGTGAAGGTGTGAATGAGGCCATCGAATGTCCTCACCATGTGGATCGCAGAGCTGCTTCCAGGCAGTGGCTTCAAAACAGTCCTTTAGAGTGTCATTGTCTCCTCAGACCATAACTCCACAGTGTGCATGGCCGGAGGTTGTCTATGCACTAGGGGTTTGTACAACCGGTCGGAGATGAACCCAAGTTGTGATACGATCTCCCAAGTGGGGGGAGTTGTGATGAGGTGTACGCCCTCCTTAGTGTTTGCGTAGAACAAATCCAGGTGTTTAATTGTCTCTAGTGTGGCATGTGACATACTGGGGTGAAAGTGGGCAGAATGGAGAGACAGTGAAACGTGGTTGAAATCGCCTGAGATGAGGAGAAGAGCATCTGGGTGTTCTGTCTGCAGCCTGCTGGGTTACTGAATGGATGACGTCACGCGCTGTCCCAGCGTTCGCCATCGGATTTGCATAAAACAACAATGCAGATCACGTGTGAGTGTTCTCTCGGGAAGATATGTAGGCCTCATGCTAACAGCTAGCAACTCAATGTCTTTGCTGCAGTGTCGTTGTTTAACAGTGATATGTCCCGGTCTGCACCAGTTGTTGTTAACATACATTATCACCTCCACCGCCCCTAGTTTTGCCACTCTCTGGTGTTCGGTCAGCTCGTATCGTGTGAAAACCCTCCAGCTCAATGTTAGCATCTGCTGCTAGTTCAGTTAGCCACGTCTCAGTAAACAAAAGGAGAGAGCACTCCCGGATATAAGTGCTTTCATAAAGGGAGATAGCCGCTAGCTCAATCTAACTTTTCCCAGTATCGACCGTACATTTCCCATGACAACAGATGGAAGGGAGGGTCTGTACCTTATTTTTTTGTCCTCCGCTTACTCCAGCCCCGGCAGCCGCGACGCTTTCACCTCAATACTCTCGGTATGTCGAGTTTCTCAGTGGGACCGGGTGGCGGTTAAATGCTAGCAGCTCTTCCCTGTTGTATCGTATCCTGCTATAAACAGTGGCTCCGTCCACCGGCTCAGGAGACATTTGGGACGATCTGTGTGTCCGTGATATAAGTGGGAGTGAAAAAAAAAAAGTGATCAAAGAGAGAGGAAGGGAAAAAAAAACTCGGAATCGAGCCGCTGTTGCAAAAGGCAGCCTACTGGTTGTGGCGCCGAGAGGTATACTTTATACTATCATACTTTAGGAGGTCTGAAAGGAGAGCTTCCACTTCGTGTGGAATACTCTAGCAATGATGTCTGGTCTTTGATTGGTCTGTTGCCCCTGAAAAGTGATCCAGTAATTTCATGCCAGTTGGGGGTTGCAAGTGAAGGTGAGGGAAAAAGTCTGGTTTTCCTTTGACCAAGGCCATGGCATCTTGGATCCCTTTAGCATACCATCATGGTGATCCTTAAATTGTGGGTGGCAGGACGGTTTAGGCGTCCTGGGATGATCTCAGTGTTATGTGCTCAGGGTATCAACAATGACTTTATACTTTTCTGCTTTGATAACGATTTCTGGTTGTGGCAAATCCAGTTAAGACGTTGTGACTCAATTTTTACCATCATGTCACATACATACTGTTGTGCGAGTCCTTCCACCACAAAGCAGTAAATTGAAGTGATGAGTAGTGCCATGCATTTGTAGCGTGAAACGGTAAAAAGCATGTAGTGTGATACCTGCAAGTCAGTGTGATTATCCTTGGGAATACCTGTGGCAGAAGAAGCACATAAGATAATGGGTCATATGCTGGATGCATGGCATCGATAGCTTGAAGTGTTCTCATTTGAGGTGAAGGGCGACAGCCAGCTTCCCAAACTGCTCAGTAAGACTTGTCCCTGGAGCACAATGACAGCAACATCAACTACTAGTTGATGGAAGATTTCACAGTGCCATGATGAAGGTGACGATGTTGAGTGCGAGCTTTGGTGAGGACAATTCTCAGATCAATTGGCATTGCTGTTTTGAGTGACATACTCAATTGCTGACTGTAATTGTCGCACGTAGAGTTGGACTCACAAATAGCTGTTGTGCCTTCAGCAAAAAGTCTTTGTTCAGACTACTGGTTGAGGGAATGGGTGTGTCGTAATTCCAGTTCTTGGGCCAGGATCATGATATTAGATCTGAGCAAAGAATGGCTTTCGACCGTTCAGGAAGAGGAGCAGCAATGTCAATGATAAACTTTTGTGTTATATACATGTGCCTGGGATGAAGCCAGAATAGGGAATCTCCGTAATGCCAATACTTGCCATTGCCCAATGCATGTTGCATTGTTTTGCTTGCTTTAACAAAGATTTCATTAATGAAAAGGTCCTTGATAGCATCTGGTGGTTGTGGTGGGATTGAAGACCAGGCTTGGATTTTGTGGCATCTTAGGATGAAGGTCCTATCTTTCTGGACATGCAACAAAATCCTTTCCTCTCCTCTTACCTTGTAATAGGCACCGCAATGTGAGCATGTAAGGACACTCAACCAGCGATGTCTTAGTGTGTGTCTGTAATCGCCATAAAGGTCCTCTTGGAAGAAGTCTGACCTCATCACAACGAGAGTAAGATTATGGTTCTTTTTTGTATGCCTGTTCCAGACGACATGACTGCATTTGTCTGATGAGCGCAAGACATCCCTGGCCAGCCAACTAATTCTGCCTCTTCTTGGTCTCAGCTTCTCTGTGCCTTGCCTGGAATTCATTGTCCATGGCCAGGCGACTATTACCCATCTCCTCGGTCTCAGCTTCTTTGTGTGTTGCCTGGCGTGCAGCGCCGGCAGCCAGCCAACTATTCAGCATCTCCTCAGTCTCAAGCTTCTCTGTGTCTTGACCTGGTGTGCAGCGTTGGTGGCCATCCGACTATTGCGCAGCTCCTTGGTCTCATCTTCTCTGTGTGCTGCCTGGCATGCAGCGTTGGTGGCCAGCCAGACTAGTCCGCATCTTCTCTGTCTCATCTTGTCTGTGCCCTTGCATGGCAATCACTGTCCCTGGCCAGCCAACTATTCGCATCTCCATCGGTCTCAGCTTGTCTGTGCCTTGCATGGCATTCTCTGTCCCTGGCCAGCTGACTATTCTGCGTACTCCTCGGTTCAGCTTGTCTGTGCCTTGGCTGGCGTGCAGCGTTGGCAGCCAGCTGACTATTCCACATCTCCTGGGTCTCAGCTTGTCTGTGCCTTGGCTGGACGTGCAGCGTAGCTCACTTTGCAGGCATTTCGGGCTTTCAAGTGACTCAGCACATGCATAGTGCACTGCCACACATTTCCTGTCTGTCTGATGCATCCGATTGTCTGTCGTACCCTATGCTGGTGAAGGGTGTCCTTCCTGTCTCAGAAGGGTGTGTTGTTCAGTCATGTCTGTGATGTACTGCTCGAATCTCAGGTGTTTTCATCTTCACAGTATCTTTTCTCGACGTGCAACCCGAGGTCATGCCTGCGATGTACTGCTCGAACCTCAGGTGTTTCATCTTCACGGAATCTTTTCTGACATGCAACCCAGTCATGCCTGGGAGGTACTGCTTGAACCTCAGCTGTGTCATATTGACGGGATTGCTTCCTGATGTACAAGCAGTTCACCTCACTGTATTGCTGTCCATTTATGTAGCGTCTGGTTAAAATCAGTGTGTCGTTTTCTTAATCGGGTGGTGAGTATCTCTTTTCTTTCTGTTTCTGGCAAACTCCCATTGCACCGTTTCTGTGCTTTTGAATATCCTAAAGACGTCTTCCTGTATCTATTGAGTCCCAATATTGTTGGCACTTTGAGTACGAATGAGTCTGGTTTAGTGGGTCTGACATCATGGTGTATATGAGTTCATATAGGGGTGTCTTTTTTGGGGGGGGGGGGGGGGGGGGTCCAGTGCACTATATCAGGGGTATCTAACTTTCAAGCGCTCTCTCTTTTTCTGTAATTTGCAGATGTCGGTTTCGTTTTTATAATATGCAAGGGAACATAAGAGTTTCAGACTTGCATTGCAATTTTAAAAAAAAATCATTGATTTTGCCATTAGAATCGAAACTATTGGTCGTTGTCCCCTCATTTTTTCCCAGTTTTTGTGTGACATGGAAAATCGCATCAATTTCAAAGTACTGTAAAGTGATCTCTGAGTAACTCTCTTTCTACTCATTTATGCAAGAGATAACAGAGTTGTAATGCAAATTCAAAATAAAACATTCCTCAATGTGATCGGATCTATGGTTTTTGTACGGCGACCCCTGCAAATTTACTCGTACGACGTAAATTTCCTGTGTCCCCGAATTTACGCAGCAACATGCAAGTTATTTGGTAAAGTAACCAGAAAACAGGAAGTGCTGATGCTTTTCACTTTGCACCTTTCAAATCCCAAACCATACACGTAAAAAGGAGATAAGTCTTTGTGAAGCTCAGATGTAGAATATTTCAATAAAATCTCAAACATTTATGACACATCGAATATGGGTGTCCTTTAAAAAACTTACGTCTTCGGTCTTGGTCGGCCGCGCGCAGCCCCGTCTGGCGAGGTGAGCCGCCCTGGGAAGCACTTTTATTTTCTCTACCCCGGATGTGCTCAACCCATGTGGAGAGGATTAACTGTGGTCACTTTATATTGAAGTTATCGAAGGTCCAAACTTCCGTGTCCCGCATTTACGCCTTTTGTGATTTTACGTCTTATCCAACAAACAGGAGAATTTGAAGGTATGTATACACGTTATCACATCTTAATATGTCATGAAAATGTAGCTGTTGATGAGTTTTGATGCGTGGAAAAATACTGGAAGTGTTGAAGTTGTTTCGTGTAAAACGTGTGCCATTGCAAAGTGCATTGGCACATGGGGAAACAAAAGCCCGAGTGTCCCATTTACGTCTCCATTTACAAGTAATTGAAGTGAGCGCTCATCCTCAAGAGTTCCTGAACGCGAATGCCGTTACGAAAATAGTTAATAGTTTCATAAACCTGACACAATTGGATAGTGATTAGTCAATTTCATGTGCAGATTTGATCAGTTTTAAATTTTGCCACCAATGTCACACATTGGACCCCTAATAAATAAAAACACCCATAGACATCAAGGCAGGCATTACTGTATATGACATCATAAAGACATCAAGGGCCAATGACAGATGTTGCAACCAACAGGTGAGGGGTGGACATCATAAAGACATCAAGGCAGGCATAGGACAACAACATGGTCTATATGAGTTCATATAGACATCAAGGCAGGCATCACTGTGTATGACATCATAAAGACCTCAAGGCAGGCATGATGTCCTATGATGCAGACATCGGCCAGTCGTATTGCGTATATGACGGTATCGTCCTATTGTCTATATGACGGCATCGTGAGTCCTGATGGTCTACATCAAAGTTTCGCAGTAGCATGATCATCATTTTCAAGGCAGACATTGTAGAGCATCATGCGTACATCTTAGGTAGCCAGTGCTATTGTGTATATCACGGCATCGTCCTATTGTCTATATGACGGCATCGGGAGTCCTGGTGGTCATCATAAAGACATCAAGGCAGGCATAGGACCTCATGGTCTATATGACTTCATGTAGACATCAAGGCAGCCATCACTGTATATGACATCATAAAGACATCAAGGCAGGCGTGACGTCCTATGATGATAGGAAAATCATAGGGACATCATAGGCCGTCCTATGATGTCCTATGATTCACAGACAGACGCACAGATTTCTTGAATTTATAGACAGACTAGTGCATACCTGTGCATACCCGTTCATACCCGTGCACGCCCATAGAAACCAAGTATAAGCAAGTATTTCTGCATGCCTGTATACTCGTTTGTTGATGCCTGCCTTGAGTCCTATGATTGTGACATCATGACATCGTGACCGAGATTTCTTGAATTATATATACTAGTGCATACCCGTGCATGCCCTTAGAAACCCGTGCATGCCCGTAGAGGGGATGCATTGGAACTGAATTCTTGCCAGTTACAGGACAGTTGGTAGTTAGCAACACAGCACTAAGTGGCAAGCACATGTGACGGCTTTTGTACACAGCAAAACATAAAAAATCACACCAAATATGCCCTGCCATCTGGGGCTGTTTGCCCCTGCTTGTTACTTGTGCCTGTCTCAGACGGCTGTGTTGTTCAGTCATGCCTGCGGCGTACTGGTGGAACCTGAGGTGTTTCATGTTCACAGCATCCTTTCTGACGTGCTGCAGCAGTTCTCCTCATTCTATTGCTCTCCATCTGGTGGGTCTTCTTCGTTCAGACCACTGGTTGAGGGATGGGTGCGTCGTAATTCCAGTTCATGGGTACGATCCTGAAAAAGTGGCTTTCGACCCTGTACAGGAAGGCCCGTGCATGCCCGTAGAAACCAAGAAACCGGAGCACCCGGAGAAAATCAGTGCTTTGCTTGGCATTTTACACATTGTAGTGTAGACTGGCATTCGTCAAGGTTACACATTTGCCGTCATGTAGGCATGGCGAGTTGTCCTATGATGCCTGAGTTCATAGGACGCGCTATGATGATGAGGTAGAGATCATAGGCCGTCCTATGATGTCCTTGCTTCAAATGTATGTGACATCATAAAGACAAATCATCCTATGATCTGTGTGGTCTATGTGACATCATAAAGACGCATTTGTCGTCCTATGATGCCTTGAGTTCATAGGACGTCCTATGATGTTCAGGCAGAGATCATAGGCTATCCTATGATGTCCTATGAAGCGTGGCAGACACACAGACAGACACGCACAGCATTGGGGGCCCGGCGGAGGGCCTGGAGCCTGCCATGTTGTGAAAGCCTTGGGTGCTGCTGAATGAAGAGGGGGGGGGGGGAGAGAGAGGGGGAGAGAGAGAGAGAGAGAGGGGGAGAGAGAGAGAGAGAGATTTTGATTTTTCAACACACCTTTATTGTCACAAGTTCAACAGAAAAACACAACAATTAACACAACTAAAAGAAGCAATGGAAAAGTAAAATGACTCACTGACAAGAAATCAAAGACATAAGTAACCAAACCAGGAAAACTAAAAAAAAAAAACTTGCTTCTTACATCAGGACCATACCATAGGTAATTTTCCCCTCCTTAACACAACACAGGATGTGCTTAAAGCACCACATAGCCTCAAAAGTTTCAACATTTTGCATTAGATGATAGTAATTGTAATCAATCACTATTCGAGCCTTGATCATGTCAACCAGCATGTCTTTTGCATTACAATCCAACATTTGTTCAATTTTTCTTTTCCTACTAACATAAATAGCCATTTTAGCCTGACCCAGGATGAAATTTAAGAGTTCACTCTTTTTCTTAGTCCTCTGTCTATATGGAAAGCCCAAGATAAAAATCTGCAGGGAAAAGACTTCTCCAAACAGATAAAACAGCTTCCCCCAAAAAACAAACAACAATTGCAGTCTGTTACAGTCCAGAAAACTAACTAACTAACTAACCTGCACTTATATAGCGCTTTTCTAGTCACAAAGACCACTCAAAGCGCTTTCATTAATACTAACCCTCTATTCTAAGGGCCTATAGGAAACAGATATCTAGGGACAATTTAGAACAGCCAATTAACCTAACATGCATGTTTTTGGCATGTGGGAGGAAACCGGAGAAATCCCAGAGTAAACCCACGCAACACGGGGAGAACATGCAAACTCCACACAGATCACTGTTGGTCGGGGGCTGGGATCGAACCCACGATCCCACGATCCCACGATCCCCACAATCACAGTTTCTTTCTGAGGACAAAATGGACAAACCTCAACAACATTTGGGTTTAAAAGAGAGATAAAAGCATTTACAGCCACAGCACCATGTAAAACTCGCCATTGTAGGTCTCCAACCTTCTTAGTTAATGGTGGTTTATAGAGTGCTCTTCAGGCAGGCCTCACCTCTGGACCCAGACCCAAGTGTTTCCTCCATGGTGTATCAGCTCGACCTTTTAACTTATTCACAGTTAGAATTTTCACCAAAAGTCCATACATTTTTTTACTAGGAGAGTCACAAATGTTAATGTGCTCAGAGTTTAAAAACACACCAGTGCCATCTTTAAAATCAGGAGATAAAACACTAAAAGGAAAAGGTTCATCAGCAGTTTGCACAGAGTTTTCGCAGTGTAAAACAATAGTGTTCTTCTGCGGACAGGCAGTCTCTCCAATCTTTCAACAAGTTCATTATAACTCTGACTGAAGAAACGCCAAGAGCCGAGCACAGGGCAACGGCATTGTCCAAGTTAGGACCACATAAAATCACCAAATGTCCCAGCGTTGTAACCTTTGCAGAAATAAACTTTTTTAAAACAGAAGGTCCTAAAACATTGCCCACATCAAAACGGGGTCCCGAACACAAGTGGTTCCTTTAAAAGCCAGAAAGGCGACAAGGAAGCCTGGGGAGAGTTCTTTTTAAAAAGTCCCCAGATTTTAAAAGCACTTTGGTAAAACTGGGGAAGTTCTGGGAGTTTTTGGCCCCTTAAATCCATTAAAAGCAGCGACGACTCTAGTCCAAGCCCTCCACAGCGAGCCAGGACAGCCCTGGCAATAGGTCTCCACACAAGGTCAAGGGGGCCACTCAGCAGTCGCTGAATGAACTGCAGGCGAAAGACAGCCCCCCTGCTGGCCAGATGGATGAGCCCTTGACCACCTTCTTCCCTCGGTAAAAACAGGATACTCTGTGGAACCCAGTGAAGACGGTCCCAGAAAAAGTCCACGACTATAGATTGCACTCTGGCCAGCAAATTGGGTGGAGGGTCCAGACAAGACAGTCGATGCCACAGCATTGAAGCAATCAAGTTGTTGATAATTAAAACACAACCTCTGAAGGACAAGTTTGGCAGAATCCATTTCCATTTTTTTAGTCTTCCTTCAGTTTTTTCTAAAAAACACTCCCAATTTTTCTCAGTAAAAGTCTGATTTCCTAAAACACACCAAGATATTTAAAACCACCTTGTGTCCACGAAAGGCCACCAGGTAGGGCAGTTTTTTGTGGTCTCCCCCCCACCACAACAGCTTCACTCTTACCCCAATTCACTCTCGCTGAGGAGCACTCACCAAAAAGATTAACAGTTCTTAAAAGGTAGTCTACATCATTTTGATTTCTTGTAAAAACAACAACATCATCAGCATAGGCAGACACTTTAAAAACAGAGTCAGAGTTGGGGATTTTAAAACCAGTGAGGCCTTGCCTTAGTTTACAAAGGAGGGGCTCGATGGCAAGAGAGTACAGCATACCTGAGAGGGGGCAGCCCTGTCGGACACCCCTCTCAACTTTGAAAGGAGCACTCAAACCACCATTAATCTTAAGAATACTCTCAATGTCTCTATACAAAGCCTGGATCTTGGCGATGAACCCTGAGCTGAAACCAAAGGCCTCTAGTGTCTGCCACAGGTATGGATGTTCAACTCGGTCAAACGCCTTTTCTTGGTCTATTGAAATAAGACCAAGTTCCTTGACCAATGAGCTGGACAGGTCCAAAACATCACGAATTAAAAAAATGTTGTCTGTAACAAACCTACCAGGTACACAGTAGGTCTGGTCTACATGTATGACCTGCTCCATCACCTTCCTCAGCCTGGTAGCCAACACTTTGGAGAGAATTTTATAGTCAGTACAGAGGAGGGCCACCGGACGCCAGTTTTTAATGTCTTTCAAGTCGCCTTTCTTGGGAAGGAGGGTGAGGACTGCTCTCCTACAACTTAGGGGCAGGTGACCCTTCTGCAGACTGTCAGACAGTACTTCCAGCAAGTCCTCACAGATCTCAGACCAGAACGCCTTGTAGAACTCCGATGGTAGACCATCTATCCCTGGGGCTTTTCCACACTGAAGAGACTGGACAGCTACTGCTAGTTCCTGCAGAGTGATCCCACTCTCCAGCTCCGCATTCATGCTAGCCATCACTTTTGGCAAGTCCGTCAAAAAATGACTCAGCACATGTGGATTCTCAACAAATTCTTTCTTAAAAAGATCTTTGTAGAAAGCAGCTGCAAAGCGACGGATCTCCGCAGACTCATGGATTAGCCGCCCGTCCTCGGAGCTGAGAGAGTGGATCATCCTCCCCTGACCATTCTTCCTCTCCAAACCAAAGAAAAAATGAGATGGAGCGTCCATTAGTGCAGTGTTCTGGAACCTACTGCGTACTACAGCGCCCCTGGCGGCCACACCTAGTAGGTCAGTTAAAACAGACTTTTTGCCATTGAGGGCCTCAAAATGTCCTCTTTCTCCTGTGGAGCCTGCCAAAGACTGCAGCTCCACTACTTCTCTCTCCAGGTCCCTGACAGACCTGGCCAAGTCTCCAGAGACATTGCGAGTATACTGTAGGCACAGATTCTTTATTTGGCTCTTCCCTACATCCCACCACTGCTGCAAAGAACTAAAACTTGATTTTGTTAATTTAAAATTACTCCAAAAAAAACATAAAAGCAGTTTTAAAACTGTTATCCGATAAAAGTGATGTGTTAAAATGCCAGTTTGCACTACTGCACTTTATATTCTTGATAAAAACACAACACTGAACCAGAGAGTGATCTGTAAAGCCAACAGGGACTATAAAAGCACTTTTAAAAATGCTAAATGGGACTTCCGGTTATGGCTGCCACGTAGGACGGACGTGTCTCGCTCTGCTCTGCTCCTGGAGAAAAAAAATCGGCAAATAACTCTCTCATTTGGGACAGAACGTATCCCAGCGTTTGGGCGAGGATATGTCGGCGAAGCCTAAGGCTGGAAAACCAGGAAAAGGAAAAAGCGAGCCGCCGAAACAGTCCAAATTAACGGACTTTCAGGTCTGTGACGCAGCAAACAGGGCTCCATATATGGCGGAGGAGGCTGGCAACGCTGCGATTTCTGCGGGGAATGGCGCAGATGCGCTGATGGCTGCCATGAGTTCAATGAGAGCGGACTTTTCCTCTAGATTTGATGGGATTATGACAGCGTTGGAAGGAATAAGAAAGGAATTGGGTGACTGTGTAGAACGAACGGCGCAGATGGAGCTCCGTCTCGCTAGTGCTGAAGATGACGTCACCCGTCTTCAATTAAAGGTGCGCACTTTGGAAAAAAAAAAAAAATCTCTGGAAGATAATATTTTGGATTTGGAATCTCGGTCGAGACAGAATAATTTGAGGCTGGTGGGTCTTCCAGAGGAATCAGAAGGTCGGGACGTATGTTCCTTTCTGGAAAAGTGGATTCCGGGGTGCTGGGCAGCGAGGAGTTGCAATCAGCAGTGGTTCTGGAAAAAGCACATCGCATTGGCCCACGGAGAGATAAGGGACCGCCGAGGACCTTAATTATGAAGTTTCTTAACAACAGAGACAGGATGAAGATCTTCAACGCTGCACGAGCTAAAAAAGGAGAGATTAAACACCAGGACCAGCAGGTGCGGTTCTACCCAGATTTGGCCACAGGAATCCAGCAATTGAGGAAGCAGTTTGATCCCGTACGTAAGGAGCTGCGCAACCTTGGGATTCGTCATGGTGTAATCTATCCTGCGAGACTGCTGACCACGTATGAGGGCAGAACCCACATCTTCAAGACCCCAGAGGAGGCGCAGGAGTTCATCAAGAAGATCAAAGAAGAAGAAGAGACTGGTGGGAGCTAAGCATGAACAAAATATAAGGTAGAATAATTAAGCATTTGCACAGGCATCTGACTGACTTGAAGTAAATAGTAAGTTTACAAAATATAGATTGTATTATATATTAAAAAAAAACAAAACAAAAACAAAACAAACAAAAAAAAAACTATGATGTACAAAGTTGTTAAAAATTTTGGAGTTAAGTTGGAAAACTACAGAGGAGAGTTAATGTTACGTCATTAAAAGCAGTAGAGTTAGGGTGATTGGGAGGATGAAGAAGGAGTGGCTTAGGCTGTTCCCCGTGGGTGTGGAACGGTCGATGGCTATATCGGGAGACAGAATTTTTCTTTTGATTTTGGGGGGTTTGCCACAAGTGTGGGAAGGGGAAATTTGTTTGTGTGTAGTTTGTAGGATGAATGTTCAACCACTCATGTTTTTGCTTCTCTGTATGAGCATGTTTACACTGCAAGGTAATCCCAAACTCTCTATTGATCATGGACCAAAGTGTTAATCTTAATTTAACTTCATGGAATTGCAGAGGTCTACAAAATTTAAAAAAACTTAAACAAGTTATGAATAAAATAAAGGACATGGGTTCAAGAATTGTGTTTTTACAAGAAACTCATCTGATAGAGGAGGATGTTAAAAGAATTAGGAGTAGATGGCAGGGAAGTGTATTCACCTCTTCATTTTCATCCCGAGCCAGGGGAGTTATGACTCTCATACATAAATCAGTTCCTTTTCAAGTGAAAAATGTAATTGGAGACAAATTTGGAAGATATGTAATCATTCAAGGTTCTTTGCTATTAGAAAATATAAATCTTGTGAACTTATATGGTCCCAATATAGATGATCAGAAGTTCTTTGCTAATTTATTTCTCATCTTATCATCACTTACAGGGCAACATATAATAGCAGGGGATTTTAATTGTACATTGAATCCAGGTGTGGATAGATCAACAGGACTGGATTGTACGCACATTGGATGTAGGATGACTATTAATCATTTTATGAAAGAATTGAGATTGTTAGATATATGGAGAGAAATGAAACCACAAGTTAAAGCCTATTCTTGTTATTCCAGTACCTACAAGACATTCTCACGTATTGATTATTTTTTGATTTCCACAGAATTAAGGTCCAAGATTCAAAACTGCTTTTATGATAACATCGTGATCTCTGATCATGCACCCTGTTGTCTAATATATGTAGATAAAAAATTGACAAAGGAATCAGGTAGATGGCAATTTCAGCATAAATGGCTTCAGGATGAGGAATTTGTCAAGTATATAGAAAAACAGATAGACGAGTTCTTTGACATCAATACTACACAAACATCAGCATGTGTAAAGTGGGAGGCTTTCAAAGCTTTTATTAGGGGGCATATTATTAGTTATACAGGATCAAAATCTAAGAAGACTCGAGAGGAGAGAGCTAAATTGGAACATAAAATAAAAAATCTTCAGGAAAAAGTGTATGCAGGAAGTGACCCAAGGTTGGAGAATGAATTACTGATTTTGAGAGCTGAATACGACAAAAAATCAGCGAATAGAGCTGCCTCGAGTCTTCTAAGATTGAAACAATCTTTTTATGAACAAGGTGAAAAATCAGGAAAATTATTAGCATGGCAGATTAAACAATTGGAAATTAAAACACCAATTACCAGTATTATAAGTAACGGACAGGTAGTTATAGATCCTTTAGAAATTAATAGAGCCTTTAGAGATTACTATGAAAAATTATATGATACCAAAAATGAACCTGATTTAACAAAACTAAATGGGTTTTTGAACGAACTATCTATACCGTGTATTCCAAATGAAAACAGGGAGATATTGGAGTCTAAAATTAGTCAAGAAGAAGTTGGGCTAGCCATTGATAATATGAAATCAGGAAAAAGTGCAGGACCAGATGGTCTTCCAGTTGACCTTTATAAAAAATTTAAGAATAAATTAATAAAACCTTTTTTGGAAATGGTTTTAGAAGCATTTCAAAATGATAATTTACCATCATACATAAATAATGCCTTAATTATACTGCTGCCAAAACCAGGTAAGCCCTCTAATAAATGTGAAAATATGAGACCAATAAGCCTATTAAACGCCGACCTTAAGATAATCTGTAAAATTTTAGCAAGACGAATACAAGAAATTTTACCAAATATTATTAATCGAGATCAGAATGGCTTTATAAAGGGTAGACAAGGCTTCCATAATGTAAGAAGACTATTTAATATTATCTATTTTAATAAAGAAGCACCGGATACAGCTCTCCTATCATTGGACGCCGAAAAGGCCTTTGATAGAGTTGAATGGCCCTTTCTTTTTGAAGTCCTACAAAGGTTTGGACTTGGAAATAATTTCATAAAATGGGTTCAAATAATATACAATAATGCTACAGCAGAAATCCTAACAAATAACAATATTTCAAAACCAATAAAAATCAATAGAGGATGTCGACAAGGCTGTCCACTCTCACCTTTACTGTTTACTATGGCAATTGAACCTTTAGCGATAGCGATACGTTTACATTCACAAATATATGGAATTAAAGTTGGACCAACAGAACATAAAATCTCCCTGTACGCCGATGATATAATTTTGTTTATGTCGAATCTAAAAAAATCAATTCCAACCTTGTTGAATTTAATAAAGAATTTTGGGGAAATATCAGGATATAAAATAAATAAAACTAAATCTTCAATATTAATGCTAAATGAGACCCAGAGAAATTACCCAGCCCCTGAGGTAAATCAATTCAATGTTGTAAATCAGTTTAAATATTTAGGAATCCAAATTATGCCTAAGCTAGAATCAGTCGCCAGTGTCAACTATGAAGCCTTAATGTCAGATATCAGTGAGTTAACTCAGAGATGGATGTCACTACCAATGTCGATGATCGGGAGAATCAATATACTTAAAAGTAATATTTTACCTAAAATACTTTATTTATTTCAATACATTCCCTTATCACCACCTTTAGATCTATTCTCAAGAATAAAAAAAAGTTAGTGGAATTTATATGGAACAATAGGAGGGCTAGATTACGTCTGTCTTTATTATATTTACCATTTGATCGTGGAGGTCTGAAATGTCCAAATTTTATGTTGTATTATTGGTCGGCACAACTGAGGTCTATGACATATTATTTTTCATCAAATGATCTCCCTCACTGGACTGAAATGGAATCATACAATTTACCTTTACCTCTTCCCATATTCATATACTCAGATTCGGCAAAAAAATTACAAAAACAAGTTAAAAATCCATTTGTAAAGCATATGATCAAAATATGGTGTGAAGCTAAAAACTATTTAAAAGAACCACAGTTATTGTCACAATTTAGTCCAATATGGGGTAATCAATATTTTAAACCAGGGAGAGCGGACGCTGTATTTAAAGAATGGAATTTAAAAGGGATACAAAAGATTCAGGATTTATATTTGCCATGTGCAGACAACATAATGTCTTTTGAAGAGCTGAGGATCAAATTTAATCTCAATAGAACACATTTTTTTAAATATCTTCAACTTAGAAACTTTATTCGATCAAATCAAAATAAAGCTCTCACTCGACCTATTTATTCATCCTTGGAAAAAATGATGATGAAAGATAGTAAAAGAAAGGGTATTATTTCAGAGTTTTATAACTCATTGACACTATCTTCAAGTGAAAATTCACTGAAAAGATTAAACTACTGGAAAGAAGATCTGCAAATTGAAATTTCAGAGGAACAATGGGAATTGGCTTGTACAGAAGCTCAAACCAAATCAATAAATGCACGCCTTAAATTGATACATTTCAAATGGTTAATGCGGATGTATGTTACACCGGAGGAGTTAAATAGATATAACAAAAATATACCAGATACATGCACAAAATGCATGGAAAGTAAAGGAACCCTATTTCATTGTTTATGGGAATGTAGATTAATAAGAATGTTTTGGGAAGAGGTGAGGGTAACAATTGAAAAAATAATCTCAAAACAAATCATATTGAATCCTAAACTGGTTTTGTTGGGTCTGTACCCAGAAAAGCATAATTTCAATAAAAGTGAAAGAACATTCATAGACCTCAGTTTGCTTAATGCCAAAAAATGTATTGCACTATTATGGAAAAAGACTCATAGACCAGATGTGACTCAGTGGTTAAGACAGATGTTAACAAACCTTCCATTAGAAAGAATAACATATATACTGAAATCAAAGGAAATTGTGTTTGAAAATATATGGAGACCTTTTATTGATTATGTAAAAAATTTAAACATAACTCTTGAAGAAGAAGGTGAATGATGTGTGTGGACCTTGTAAATTCCAAACTGGTGAACATAATATGTATACTTATGTATTGGATTGTCTAGACTAAACAGAGGAGCATTGTTGAAGACTTGATTTTGTTGGTGGTTGTTGGTGTTTTTAGTGCATTTTTTTTTTTTTTAGTAGTACTTTAGTGTTAGTGTTTGATTGTTTGTATCATGTTTGTTAAAAAAAAAAAAAAGGTTCAATAAAGATATTGTGGAAAAAAAAAAATGCTAAAATGGTGCTTAAAACTGTAAACCCTATCCAGTCTAGCTAAGGACAGAATATTGTCCTTTCTATGGCTCCACGTGTACTGTCTAGCCTTGCCATGAAAATCCCTCCACACATCACACAGATCATGAAGCTTCTATGAGACCTTTTAAACTTTTCTTGGATGCAGCATGTGGCTCTGGGTGATTCCTATCCATAAGAGGATTTTCTGTGCAATTAAAATCACCACCCACAAATAAAAAGTCATCATTACTGCAATTTTTGATCGTGTCATCTAAAATATTTAAAAAGGCCAATCTTTCTGTGCCTACGGTTGGAGCATACACATTTATAAAAACAACTTTGACATTCTCAAAAACAGCTCGAACTTTTAAAATGTGGCCTGCAATTACCTCATCAATGTCATAAGAAAGTGGAATAAAATCTCGAGAAAATAAAATACCCACTCCACCACTACTGCTGCTTTTATGACTAAGAATAATTTCCCCTCGAAATTCCCTCCTCCAGTCAGCAGCATTGTCCTCAGAACTATGAGTCTCCTGAACAAACAGAACATTAATTTTCTTGCATTCTGCAAGAGTAAAAACACACGCTCGCTTGGACATTTCTCTTGCTCCATTGATGTTGAGTGTGCCAAAATTAAAACTGCACATGCATATAAAAGGGTAAAACCAACACAAAAACAGAAAAGAAAGAATGAGCGATAAAAGACTAATCATCATGGGCAATTTGGTTCTTAACTTTTAGCACAAGCTTTTTTAGTCTGTAGACCTCCTGATCAGTGAAACTTTCCTGCTCAAGCTCTCCCCTATTTTTCATGTAGGCCCGAGCAGAGTCAACAAAACGTTTTAGATCGGGGAAGAAATTTTCAACTTTAACCATTCTGGATCCCTTAGTGTCCTGCAAAAACTTCTGTATTTTTGTGAAGGGGTAACCACCTCCACTGGCCACATCATCACTGCTTTCACCATCACTCTCTATCTCAGACCCAGCATAAGAATCTGGCTGAGATAGAGAAACCTCAGAACTGTCTTTGACAACCCTTTTCACTTTGCTACTCTGCTGTTTGGTTTCCAAATTCTTCCGCTTGATTGAGATTTTACATAATTCTTCATCTATTTCAATGTCATCCTCGTCCTCCAACACTGACTCAGCCACCCTGGTAGCTGTCTCTTCCTGTCTTTCGCTCACCCTGTGCTGTGGTTTTATATCCATTTTTCTAGTCCCACCATCTACCTGGGCCTTATTTGGCTCATCTGTCTGACCCTCAGCGTGATCCCTCTCGGTAATCTCACCCTTGTCCGCAATGTTGGTCTGTGCAGCAGCCCTGCGATGTGCTTTAACTTTTGCTGCGGTTTCATTTATGATTGACAGGCTGGCTGCGGAGGGCGGCAAAGCCGCGCCGCCGCCAGACGGCCCCGCGGCCTCGGCTGAAGCGCCCGACGGCGCGGCAGCGCCGCCAGCCTCAGAGAGCGGCAAAGCCGCTCCGCTGGCAGACGGCCCCGAGGCCGCACTAGCGGCCTCCCCCGAGTGATCACCCCCCACTCCCTGAGGGCATGATCGAATCAAATGTCCCTCCATTCCGCAGCCGAAACACTTCATATTATCAGAGGTGACGTGGATGGTGTAATCAAAGCCGTCAATCCGGTATTTAAATACGAGGTTGAGGCTTTCCTCGCTATTCTTTAAAATCATGAGCACCTGTCGCCTAAAAGACATAACATGTTTTAAACGCGGGGACTTACAACCGAGAGGGATGTGCTTAATGGGGGACAAAAGCTGCCCGTGTCTCGACAGCTCCTTCTCCAACAGCTCATTCTTTAAAAATGGTGGGACATTTGAGATCGTAATTCTCTTCGCGGGATTCACCAGAGACGGAACAGGAACCAGTGTGTCTTTAATCACAACCCCGCTCTCCACTACCTGGTTAACTTTTTCAACACTATCAAGGAAAATCACCACGGCACTATTCATTCTCGAAGCTGATCTAACGCTTTCATAACCGACCAGCTCCCCCACAGCCAGACTACACTCCTCCACTGAGCAGCTGACAGCCGGTGTCAGTTTGACAGCATGCCGGCGTGTCAGCTTCTCAAACCCGGAGCCTCGCTCCAAAACCATGCTGACCAGCAGAGCTGGCAGCAGAAACCCCCCTCCCAAAATGCCTACCCCACCCCAGCTACAGAAAACAACAAAAATTAAGATTATTTAACAAAAAAAACACCTTAAACACAAAAAGATAGAGAAAAGTTTGAAATAATTCACTCACGCTGTCACACGCTCTCAGCTCGCACTCACGACGAGAGAGAGAGAGAGAGAGAGAGAGAGAGAGAGAGAGAGAGAGAGAGAGAGAGAGAGAGACTCTGACTTTTGAAAAAGGCTTAATTGCACAAAGACCAATATCAGTTGTCCAAGTGTGTCACATCTCAAAAGTGCAAACATAACTCATCCCACTGAACACAAAACATTCTCTACAGCCCATCTATTGATGAATGCCTCCAGATTGTTTACCATTTGATAGTAAGAGAACTCTACCCGGAGTCTGACTGTCAACAAGACCTTGAAAGCGGACACAGGATCCACATTGCCAGCATTGCTTGCCCGATTTTTCCTCGTCAGCCAAATGGCAAGCTTAGCAGTCCTAGATAGGAAGTTCATCAAAGTGTGGGAAGCCTTCCTTGCCACTTTGTACTTCGGACCGTAAATGAACAGACCAAAAGAGAATCGTTCACCCAAAGCCCGAAACCACCCACGCAAAATGTCAAAAAGTCCAGATAAATGAAAACAATGGACAAACAAATGGTCGAGGGTCTCAACTTGGGAACAAAACAAACACCCCCCCCCCCCACTGTCGGATCAAGGTGTGCCCTGTATTTTTGTGGCTATTGCCCCATGCACAATCCTCCACTGGAGATCTGCTGTGCGTTTCTCAAAAGGTTGCTTGTACATGCACCGCCAGCTGCCTTTTGGGGAGACCCCTGGCCCCAAACAACCCACCCACCTCGACTCCGTGACATCCTTCAGAGAGCGCAGATTCAGAACCTTCACACAGATGTGATACACCGCCCTTGTCCCGACAAACTGGAACTTGCCCAGGCGAGGAATCCTGAAGGTCAGTAGGTGATCCTCTCCTCCCTGCCACTCCCCCACATCCGGAGTTATGGAAATTGCAGGAAAGGTGGACGCAGTGTCGTCATCCCATTGATTGGAAAGAGTGCGGTTCGTCGCAAACGGCCGAAGCGGCTGCGGCAGTGCGGCGCACACGTCCTCCACCACCCTTTGCAGCAGTCTGACAGATGTAATTTTTGCACTCCGCCCCAGTGTCTCCATCGATGTGGTCGACATCCTCATAAGATGACCCAGCTTGGTACAGCGTGCCTCCCGCAAACAACTCCGCAGACTGGCAGACTGCAGCACCTCTGCTGCGGAGAGAGAGAGAGAGAGAGTTTTAAAAAAATCCCTTTATTGCACAATTCAAAAATGTAAGATCGCCAATATCATTCCACCAAGTGTCTCACATTTCAAAAGTGCAAACATAACTCATCCCCCTCTCCCACAGAACACAAAATATTCCCTACAGTCCATCTATTGGTGAATACCTCCAAATTGTCCACCATTTTATAATAAGAGTACTCCACCTGGAGTCTGACTTTTAGCAAGGCCTTGAAAACAAACACAGGATCCACATTGCCAGTGTTAGTAGTCCGATTTTTCCTCGTCAGCCAGATGGCAAGTTTAGCAGTACCAGATAGGAAGTTCATCAAAGTGTGCACAGACTTCTTTGCCACTTTATACTTTGGCCCGTAAATAAACAAACTGTAACGGAAATATGGAATATTTAATAAATAATAATATGATCAGGTATGAATTATTTAATTTATATTGATGTATTAGAATCTGAGCTCAAATCTCATTTCATATACATCAGAAAAGTTAATAACACTCGTAAGGGGCACCAGCTTCTATCTTTAAGAAGCAATTTGATCTTTAATTTCACTTTATACCTGTTTGATCACTCAATAAATTAATCAATAATCAGTCTCAAAAATTTTCCGTGAATTCGATACCTGGGCTTGAAACGGACTCGGAATGAAATAAATTCCCAACAACTTCTCTCATTTTTAAATATTTATTAAATGAAATGATTAACAGACATGGCAGTAATTTCATTAATCATAAAATCAATCTTGTAAATGATAGATTAACAATGTCAATATTTTCGGAACCAGGGTTAAACTGAGAAATGAATTTCTATCAGTTTGAGTTAACAGATTATTAAAAAAAACAACAAAAAAACACAAATTTATGGAGAAAGTTTATTAATTATGAAAAAGTCCTAAATTAATCTTAAGAAAATAAAAACGGAATTTTAATGAAAAGAAGAGTTATGTTAAGGGCTGCTTAATTTGCATCTGATTAGATACACAAATTATTACCGAACCTCAGAAGTTTATTCAGCAGTTGAATTAAAGTTTGCAGCTCACGTGATCTCCGGTCGACGATGGTTCTGTCGTCGTCCTCAGCCCAAGATTTCATGGATGTTGGGGGAAATATCTGCCCGCAGATATTTCAGGGTCCACAGTTCAACCTTTGGATTCAAGCGGTCGAAGGGGGCTGGATTCTGGGCTGTATGACCCAGAGTTGTAACTGAGCTCGGAGCCAGATGGTGACGTTTCTTCAGAGCGATGTGGGAGCTGCGTCTTCTCAAGAGGTCTTCGATAATAATTAAACGATATCTAATCCGATCTCAAATTAAAAAGGCTTCGGACTTTAAATAAAAATAGTAGCTTCTGGTGGGTGCTTGGTCAAGAAAAATATTATAAAAATAAAGTCAAGATTAAGTTTACATTAAAATCAAACAAACGGTGGTTTTACAGAAAGTTTAACAAAGAAAAAGTGATGAATAAAAATTGGAGTTTAACTCCGATTAAGAATTGAGCTCAAAGAAATAGGAATTCCTAGGCATTTAAGAGAGAAAGAAAATACAAAGTTACATAAATTATGAGTTATCTACTCTGTGTTCAGAAAAGCGACGCGTGGTCAGACGGTCCTTTGTTCTTCCTTGCTGTGTGTAGACAATGAGAGCAGCCGAAAAGCGGTGACGAAAAGAGCAGGCGAAAAGAGAGTCCGGAGCAGAAAAAGGGAGGAAAAGAGGTCTCTCTGCTTTTTATAAGCTCTGAGTTTCGCGGGCTTCTGGCCTGACCGGAATCTCAGCCAATGAGCGTCCTTCGTGGGCGGGCTCGATGAACTTTTAGTCCAATGAACAAACAGTCTATTGTTCGGAGTCCTTTGGGATGGAGAGTTGTCATGCAGAGATTGGCTGTGGGAGTCACATGGTTTTAGAGGCAAAACTTTGATACATACTGGAAGTTAATATTTCCCTTTATGTATTAAACTAAGATAACTTTAGTGATTAGTATAAATTATAAGCAGTGCTTCTAAATCAACATGCAGGAGTAAACATTCATCTAAACATTAGCATGCATATATATATAAAATCACAGATTAATGCATTTCACACATTGATTTTCCACATCAAAAACATCAGAGTCCATCTGCATTTTCATAGTTCTGAAAAGAATGAAGGTTTAGAATTGAGTTTGTAATAATGTACTTTAAAGTTCACTAGTTAAATCCAGCGTTTCCAGAGTTTAAGGAAATTAGCTGAGTCGTGGATCTGTTGCATGTTTTATGGGGGCAATAAAAGTGAAGCCGGACATTGGGGAAATTCCTTAGGCTGGTTTTAACAAAAGAAGGGGATTTCAGCTGTGGCCTGGGGGGAAGAAAATCCATTTCTTTGCATTATTCCTGGATGAAACAAAACTGTCTTTAAGCAGAAGAATAATTGTTGCTGAGCCAAAGTGAGATGATGCTACAAAACCAAAAGAGAAACATTCACACAAATCATGAAACCACACTTTCAGAAGCTCAAAAAGCCCAGATAAACGAAAACATTGAACAAACAAATGCTTCAGGGTCTCAACTTGGGAACAAAACAAACATTCCTCCCCCACATTCGGATCCAGGTGTGCTCTGTATTTATTCGTAGCTATTGCCCCATGAACAGTCCTCCACTGGAGATCTGCCGTCCGTTTCTCAATAGGGAGCTTGTACATGGACCTCCAGCTGCCTTTCGGGGAGACTATTGGCCCCAAAACCCCGCCCACTTCGACTCTTTCACGTCCGTCAGAGAGCGCAGATTCAGAACTTTCACGCAGATGTGATACACCGCCTTCCTCCCCACAAACTGGAACTTGCCCAGACGAGGATTTCTGAAGGACAGCAGGTGATCCTCTCCCTCCTGCCACTCTCCCACAGCTGGACCTATGGAAAGGGCAGGAAAGTTGGACACAGTGCCCTCATCCCATTGAGTGGAAAGAGTCCGGTCTTCCGCAAATGCTCTAAGCGGTCGTGGCAGGGCAGCACACACTTCCTTCACTACCCTATGCACCAGTCTGACAGATGTAATGTTGGCACTCTGCCGCAGCGTTTCTATCGACGTGGTTGACATCTTCATAAGATGACCAAGGTTGGTACAGCGTGCCTCTCTTAAACAAGTTCGCAGACTAACAGATTGCAGCACTTGAGTGTCCATGAATTGATTGAAAAACAGTGGTTCCTCGAATAGCCACATGCCTGGTGTCTCCTCAGGAATCTGGGCTACGGTGAAGACTTGCCATGCATGTAAGACAGATGTGTAGAAAGCAGAAAGTCCAGTAAGGTCCACCTCCCTGGACTTCACGAGGAAAAGCTGCTTATCATAGCCCAAGTGGCCAACTCTCCTCAGGAGCAGTTTTGCAGTGTCCATCCAGCAGGGGCCACATCCGTAAAGGAGCCGTTGTGCAGTCTGTAGCCTAAAACTGGCGATCTTGGACTGTATGTCCACCAGACCCTGTCCTCCCTCGGCAACAGGCAGGTAGAGAACAGCTGCACGGACCCAGTGTCGACCAGACCAAAAGAAATCCACGATGATCTTCTGAACCTCCTCAACCAGGCTCCTGGGCGGTGTCAAAGCAATAAGCCTATTCCAAAGAGCCGAAGCGACCAGATTATTGGCGACCAGAACCCTTCCCCTATATGACAGCTGTGGTAGCAACCATTTCCATTTAGAAAAGCGAGCACACACCTTCTCCTTAATTCCCTCCCAGTTCTTGCGTTCAAAGTCCTCAGAACCCAAAAATACTCCCAACACTTTGAGACCGGCTTTCCTCCACAGAAGACCTCCAGGAAGCTGAGGAATGTCCTGATGTGACCACTGGCCCACCAATAGGCCCTCACTCTTGGCCCAGTTTACCTGTGCAGAAGATGCTTTCTCATAAATAGATAAAGTGTCCACCAGACGCTGTACATCCCTGTGGGATGTGATGAAAACGTTGACGTCATCCGCATAAGCAGACAAGACGATTGGATGACAACTGCTGGAGGGCCTCGGCAGAATCAAACCACCCAGCTGAGTGCGCAACCTGCGCAGCAAAGGCTCAATAGTCAAGCTATACAGTTGACCTGAGATTGGACAACCCTGCCTTATTCCCCGATGTACAGGGATTGGCCGACTCAGCCCTGCGGCCATCTTTACCAAACACTCAGCTCCAGTGTATAGCAGATTGACCCACCTCAAAAACATATTGCCAAAACCAAACCCCTTCAGTGTGGAAAACAAATAAGAATGGTCAACCCTATCAAAAGCCTTTTCTTGGTCCAAAGACAGAATACCGAACTGTAAATCATAACATTTACTGAGATGAAGAACGTCACGTACGAGAAAAATATTGTCCATAATGGTTCGGTCAGGAATGCAATATGTTTGATCTCTGTCTATGATGAAACCCAATACATTTTTCAGTCTATTGGACAGGGCTTTAGAAAGCACCTTGTAGTCTGTGCAAAGAAGAGCCACAGGCCTCCAGTTTTTAAGCAAGGCCAAGTCCCCTTCCTTAGGCAGCAGAGATAGTACTGCACGCCGGCAGTAGACAGGTAAAGTTCCATTTCTGCAACCGGCAATTAGAACGTCATAAAAGTCTGATCCAATAATATCCCCAAAATGCTTAAAAAAGTCAGAAGAAAGACCGTCAATTCCCGGTGCACGTCCCAGAGCCATTTGATTAACTGCTACAGTTAACTCATCCAAAGTCAGTTCACAGTCCAGAGCAGCCCTGTCCTCTGGGCTGAGCATGGGAAGACCTTCAAAGAGATGGTTTTGAGATTCAATGCAACATGGTTCTGCACCAAACAGGGCCCGTAAAAATCCACTGCATGGCACCGCATCTCAGATGGATTGGTAGTCATTTGACCATCTGGGAGTGTTAAGCAAGTCATCAACTTCTTTTTCGCAGCAGACTTCTCCAGATTGAAGAAAAAAGATGTTGGGGCATCCATGTCCTGCAGGCGAGTAAACCGTGACCTAACAAGTGCCTCCTTCACTCTTTCCTGCAGGAAAGAGCTCAGGGCTGATCTCTTCTCCTGCAACAAAGGACCTGCGGTATAATCCTGATTCCTAACCAAACTGGCCTCCAGCCTCTTGACAGTGTCCTCAAGTTCACCGACTTTGTGTTTGATGATGGCAGTCGAGTTCGCAGTATACTGTTGACAAAAAATACGAATTTGCACCTTGCCAACCTCCCACCACTGTTCCAGGGAACTAAAACGAGGCTTTGTGGTCCTCCAGTGTTCCCAGAAACACACAAAATATTGACAAAAGGTGGTGTCCTGAAGGAGCTTGTTATTGAAGTGCCAATAAGATTTATGTCTTTCCCCTGGTGAGCTAATTAACACCACAGAGGCCAGATGATGATCCGTAAAACCGACGGGACTTATGTTACTGTGGAGGATTCCCGGGCCAAAGGTTTGAGAAACATATATTCTGTCTAATCTAGCAGCTCTGACCACATCATCTGTGACTCTGACCCAGGTATACTGTCTAGTGTTTGCATGTTTAACTCTCCATGTATCCAATAGGTCGAACTGTACAGTGATATTTTTTAAAACTTGAGAAGACTGCAGATGAGGTTCTGCATTAGTGCGATCCAGAGTGAAGTCCAAGGTGCAGTTGAAATCACCAGCAACAATAAGTTGGTCTTGGTGATAGCTCTGCAATTCATTTGTCAGTGTATTGAAAAAGGCAACCCTTTCAGAACTCTGATTTGGAGCATAAACGTTGACCAAACAAAACACGGAATTCCCTATTTCGGCCCTAACAAGGAGCAGCCTGCCCTTCACTACCTCCACCACAGATAAAACTGTTGCATTTGCAGATGCACCAAACAAAATGGCTACTCCTGCACTAAAATTTGTACCATGACTGAGTGAAAAAGGACCCTTCCACCACAAGCCCCAGTCCACTTCATCTGCTGAAGTGGTATGAGTTTCTTGCAAAAGCAAAATGTTAAGATTTTTTTTGTCTGAACAGGTCACTAATTAATCCCCTCTTATGATTGGCCCTCCCACCATTGATGTTTAAGTTTTTTATTGCTGGCCGCATATTCAGTTTTTGTTTTTTTTGGCTGGAGGATGGCGACCTTTGAGGTGTCACCTCCGTCTATCCGGGAGGGAGTGAGGATCGTTCCCCCGGACAGCAGCGTTACTGTGGAGGAGGTCCTTCTTGCGGTGGCTGAGAAGGTGGGATATGATGCGATCTGCTTTGCGTCCCGAATGAATAAAGCTGTAGTTGTGTTTCTGGCTGGGGAGGAGTGTGTCCACAGTCTGGTTGGAAGCGGTGTTATCGGGGATACGTATGTACAGGTGTCCCTCTTATCTGTCCCATCAACGCATATCACTGTCTCAGATGTTCCTCCTTTCATCACTGACGAGCAGTTGGCCACGGAGCTCCGCAGGTTTGGGAAGTTTGCGGGCCCGTTTAGAACTGTGGGTTTGGGGTGCAGGGATGCCAACTTGAAACATGTAAAATCACTCAGGCGACAGGTGTTCATGTTTTTGGACTCGCCCACCCAAACACTAGAAGTGTCCTTCCGGGTCAAACATGGGGATGGGTCTTACATGGTGTATGCGAGCTCAGGACAGATGAAGTGTTTTGAATGTGGAGACGTGGGCCATAAACGCTTTGCTTGTCCGCACAAGCAGCGGGCGGAGGGCTCTGATGGCGCCGTAGCTGACGCCGGCGGTGTGGCCTCCGCTCACGCCGCTACTGCGGACGCCGATGCGGGGCCTTCCGCCGGTCCTGCTCCGGAACCTGCTGCTGTTGTGGGGCCTTCCGCCGATCCCGCTCTGGAACCTGCTGCTGTGTCTGTGGACAGCCCGGCTGTGGCGCCCGCAGCCCAGCTTACGGTTGAGAGCGTCGCTGGCGATGATGCCCAAACTGTCACTGATGGTGCGTCACAGTCTAGCTGTGACAAAGAGCTTGTGACATCAGCGGCTGTGGTTCCGGTGGCTGCTACTGTTTCAGGGCAGCCACCAGAACAACGCCAGTCAGCTGTTGTAGATGGTGTTCAGGAAAATGTAGCTCATGATCAATCAGCTGGGCCAGCTGTATCAAACAGTCAGCCACGTTGTGCTGACGAGGAAATGGATTCTGAATCTGGCACTGCATCTACTGAGGCAGTATGCAGTAGAAACACGAGTTTGTATTCACTGGAAGAAATAAATGTTTTTCTGGATGAAACCTATAACAGACCCATTAAAGTCACTGATTACTTCAGTGACGCTGACAAATTTATTAGGTCTGTTAATGTGCTAAAAAGGCAGGTTGGTCTTGACCTCCTGGATGAAAGAAAAGGTTTTCGTCTTAAAAAGCACCTAACAGCCCTGCGTAAATCAGCAGGAGGACAAAAGGTCAAGCGCGCCCAACAGATGGAATAACTTACATGGCCACAGCTCGTGTTCCTTGGATCTATCTCTCTATGCAAACCATAACATTAGGATCCTTAAACATCGAGAGGGGGAGAGAGGGAGAACAGAGAGGGAGAGGGGGAGATAAAATCTGTGTGACATCATAAAGACAAATCATCCTATGATCTCTGTGGTCTGTGACATTATAAAGACACATTTGTCGTTCTATGATACACAGCATTGGGGGCCCGCCGGAGGGCCTAGCCTTTTCATGTTGTCAAAATCCTTGGGTGCTGCTGAATGAAGAGGGAGAGAGGGGGAGAGAGAGAGAGGGGGACTTTGACTTTTAAAAAAGCTTTTATTGCACACTTCAAAAAAATGTAAGCACACCAACATCATTCCTCCAAGTGTGTCACATTGGAAAAAGTGCAAACTGAAATGTTCCCCCCCCCCCACACAACACAGAGCAGTCCCTGCAGTCCACCTATTCAAAGATTCAGTTCTGTGACAGTCAATTACAGTCAATTAAATGTCATATACCAGTCTGTTCAAACAATATCCCAAAAATGGGTAAAACAGGCAGAGAAACGACTGCCATTCATTCCTCCTGTCGGGCGCGCTTGACCGGCGTTCCCCCTGCTGCTTTACGCAGGGCTGTCAGGTGTTTCTTGAGGCGATAACGCTTCCTTTCATCCAGGAGGTCAAGACCAACCTGCCTTCTTAGCACATCCACAGACTTAATGAATTTATCAGTGTCACTGAAGTAGTCGGCGGCCCTAATGGCTTTGTTATAGGTTGCGTCCAGGAATGCATTTATTTCTTCCAGTGAATACAAACTCGTGTTTGTACTGCATTTTGCCTCAATAGACTCAGTATTAGACACAGTGTCGTTCTCAGATTCCATTTCCTCGTCAGCACCACTCAGCTGACTGCTTGGTTCTCCTGGGCCAGTGGATTTATCATGGGCCACATTTTCTTGGACGCCACCCTCAGCAGCTGACTGTCGCTGATCCATCCCCCGCTGTGTAACGGTAGCAGCCTCCGGAAGCACAGCCGCTGATGCCACACAGCGAGATTCTGACGCACCATCAGGTCGGTGGTCCGTCTTCTGCTCCGAAACGGCAGCAGCTGGCGGAGGCACAGCCGCTGACGTCACACAGCGAGATGATTGTGACGCATCATCAGGTCGGTGCTCTGTCCCCTCCTCCGAAGCGGTAGCGGCTGCCGGCGGCACAGCTGTTGACGTCACACAGCGAGATGATTGTGACGCACCATCAGTGACCTTTCTGGCGACATCGCCATCCACGCTCCCGCCCGTAAGCTGGGCCGCTGCCGGGCCATCCACAGACACAGCGGCAGGCTCCGTAGCAGGTGCAGCGGGAGCGGAGGCCGCGCCGCCGTCCGCAGCTGCGGCGTGAGTGGAGGGCTCGCCGCCGGCACCATCCGCGGCCTCGTCAGGGCCCTCCGCCCACTGCCTGTGCGGACAAGCGAACCGTTTATGGCCCACGTCTCCACACTCAAAACACTTCATCTGTCCCGAGCTCGCATACACCATGTAAGATCCGTCCCTGTGCTTGACCCTGAAGGAGACTTCCAGAGTCTGAGTGGGCGAGTCGAGAAACATGAACACCTGTCGCCTGAGCGATTTCACATGTTTGAACTTGGCGGCCTTGCATCCCAAAGGCAGAGTCGTAAACGGGCCCGCAAACTTCCCAAATCTGCAGAGCTCCGTCGCCAGCTGCTTGTCAGTGATGAAAGGTGGAACACCTGAGACGGTGATTCTCGTTGATGGGACAGACAAGGGGGACACCTGTACATACATTTCCCTGATCACCACTCCGCTGACAATCAGGGTGTGAACATCGTCTTCAGCCGCCAGAAACACAACCACAGCTCTATTCATTCGGGAAGCAACGCAGACCGCGTCAGGGCCCACCTGCTCGGCCACAGCCTCCAGGACCTCCTCCACAGTAACTTCGCTGTCCGGGGGAATGATCCTCACCCCCTGGTGGATAGATGGAGGTGGCTTTCCCAAGGCCGCCATTCTCCACCGAAAAAACAAAAACTTGAAAAGTGGCCAGCAGTAGAAAACCGAGAGGGAGAGAGAGGGAAAGCGGGAGAACAAAGACGGAGAGGTTGAGGTTTAAAAAAAAAACCCTTTATTGTACAAGTCAAAAATGTAAGATCACCAATATCAATCCACCAAGTGTCTCACATTTCAAAAGTGCAAACATAACTCATCCCCCTCTCCCACAGAACACAAAATATTCCCTACAGTCCATCTATTGGTGAATACCCCCAAATTGTCCACCATTTTATAGTAAGAGTACTCCACCTGGAGTCTGACTTAACAAGGCCTTGAAAACAAACACAGGATCCACATTGCCACTGTAGGGGGAGAGTTTTTGAGTTTTAAAAAATCCCTTTATTGTACAATTCAAAAATGTAAGATCACCAATACCATCATCCCACCACGTGTCTCACATTTCAAAAGTGCAAACATAACTCATCCCCCTCTCCCACATAACACAAAATATTCCCTACAGTCCATCTATTGGTGAATACCTCGAAATTGTCCACCATTTTATAGTAAGAGTACTCACCTGGAGTCTGACTTTTAACAAGGCCTTGAAAACAAACACAGGATCCACACTGCCAGTGTTAGTAGTCCGATTTTTTCTTGTCAGCCAGATGGCAAGTTCAGCAGTACCAGATAGAAAGTTCATCAAAGTGTGCACAGACTTCTTTGCCACTTTATACTTTGGACCGTAAATAAACAAACCAAAAGAGAAACATACACCCAAATTATGAAACCACACTTTCAGAAGATCAAAAAGGCCAGACAAACGAAAACATTGAACAAACAAATGCTCCAAGGTCTCAACTTGGGAACAAAACAAACATTCCTCCCCCATATTAGGATCCAGGTGTGCTCTGTATTTATTCGTAGCTATTGCCCCATGTACAATCCTCCACTGGAGATCTGCCGTCCGTTTCTCGGTGACGTGATATGTTACCGCTAACATTCAGAGCCGGGAATTAGTGAATCAAAAACCCACGTGCAGGAGTGCCATGACCGGAAGGCTGTCTGGTTTAACTGCTCGGATTAAGCAGGTTGCACCTGAGTGTGAGTCTACGCATTGTCATTCATAGGGAAATGCTGGCTACTCGAAAAATGCCACCGGAACTTAACAGCGTATTGAATGATGTAATTAAAATTATTAACCACATCAAAGCACATGCCCTTAACTCGCGCCTGTTCGAGCAGCTTTGTGAGGAGGTGGAGGTGGAGCACAGACACCTTCTCTTATACACAGAAATAAGATGGTTATCCCAAGGGAGATCGCTGGCCAGAGTGTTTGAATTACGAGAGCCGCTGCAGAGATTTCTCTCAGAAAAAAGTCACCGTTGGTAGCACATTTCAGTGACGAGGATTGGGTCGCAAAACTCGCTTACTTGTGACATATTCATCCTGCTCAATGAATTCCATCTGTCACTTCAGTGGAAAATGACAACTGTCTTCAAGTTGGCAGATAAAGTAGCTGCATTTAAAGCCAAATTAGATTTGTGGGGACGGCGTGTGAATGGAGGTATATTTGACATGTTTCAAACATTAGCGGGGATTTTGGAAGAGACTGTGCCCGAGCCTTCATTCTCCCAGCTGGTGCACGATCACCTGTCTTTGCTTTTAAAAGAGTTTGAGTGCTACTTTCCAACCACAAAAGATCAACGAACTGCCAAAGAATGGATCCGCGACCCATTTCTCAACAAACCAGGTGAATCCAACATGTCTGTGCAAGATCAACTACTGTAGATCACAAATGATGGCGGCCTTAAAAGTATGTTTGAGACAACAGCTCTGCCGGTGTCCTGGATTAAAGTCATGGCTGAATACCCTGACATCGCCACAACAGCACTGAAAACGCTGTTGCCATTTCCGACGTCATATCTGTGTGAAGCGGGGTTTTCTGCAGTGACCGCAACCAAAACAAAATTACGAAGTAGACTGGACATAAGCAACACACTTCGGGTGTCATTGTCTCCCATTACCCCTAGATGGGACCGTCTCGTTGCAGAGAAACAAGCTCAGGGCTCCCACTGATTCAGCCTTGTGGTGAGTTGTATTTTTCATGCACTTTATATTTGTGTTTGTGGTTTATCTTATTTTGAAGGCATGTTTGAATGTTGCCATAATGACCAGAGAGTGCTGAGGGCAGAGAGGATGTTACTCATGTTGTTGTTGCTGCGATGTTAAGAGGACGTTCATTCATTCATTCATCTTCTTCCGCTTAATCCTTTTCGGGTCGCGGGGGAGCTGGAGCCTATCCCAGCATCTTTGGGCGAGAGGCAGGGTACACCCTGGACAGATCACCAGTCCATCACAGGGCCAACACAGAGAGACAGACAACCATTCACTCTCACAGTCATACCTAAGGACAATTTAGAATCCCCAGTTGTGATGCCAATTAACCTAACTTGCATGTTTTTTCGGCATGTGGGAGGAAACCGGAGAAATCCCGTAATAAACCCACGCAGACACGGGGAGAACATACAAAGTCCACACAGATCA
This sequence comes from Pholidichthys leucotaenia, assembly GCA_020510985.1. Classification (NCBI taxonomy): domain Eukaryota; kingdom Metazoa; phylum Chordata; class Actinopteri; order Cichliformes; family Pholidichthyidae; genus Pholidichthys; species Pholidichthys leucotaenia. Next base: position 275,718,946 of record CM035841.1, on the reverse strand, counting down.
CTGTTGGTCGGGGGCTGGGATGGAACCCAGGATCCCCCGGCCAAGGGTGAGTTGCTGTGCTGCCGCAGTGCTAACCACTCCGCCACCGTGCCGCCCGTTAAAGAGGACGTTCAGGGACCGGCCTTTAAGGTGTGGCGGATAAATAAAACATGCGTTCATGTTTATTACTCTTTTGTTGATTATTATTATTACATTTAGAAAATACCACAGTTTTTATGCCGGTCGTATCATGCTCTTTTGTTGTATTTATCCGCCACACCTTAAAGGCCGGTCCCTGAAAATACTGTCTGACATTAAACCGGTCCGTGGCGCAAACAAGGTTGGGGACCACTGGTCTATGTGACATAAAGACAGATTTGTTGTCCTATGATACACAGCATTGGGGGTCCGGTGGAGGGCCTGGAGCCTGTCATGTTGTCAAAATTCCTTGGGTGCTGCTGAATGAAGAGGGAGAGGGGGAGAGAGGGAGAGGGGGAAAGGGAGAGGGGGAGATGAACCTTGGGTGCTGCTGAATGAAGAGGGAGAGACTTTGACTTTTAAAAAAAAGCCTTTATTGCACAATTCAAAAAAATGTAAGCGCACCAACATCATTCCACCAAGTGTCTCACAGTGGAAAAAGTGCAAACATAAGTCTTCCCCCCCCCCCACACAACACAGAGTATTCCTTGCAGTCCAGAGACAGAGAGAGAGTTTGAGTTTTAAAAAATCCCTTTATTGCACAATTCAAAAATGTAAGATCACCAATATCATTCCACCAAGTGTCTCACATTTCAAAAGTGCAAACATAACTCATCCCGCTCTCCCACAGAACACAAAATATTCCCCACAGTCCATCTATTGGTGAATACCTCCAAATTGTCCACCATTTTATAGTAAGAGTACTCCACCTGGCGTATGACTTTTAACAAGGCCTTGAAAACAAACACAGGATCCACATTGCCAGTGTTGGTAGTCCGATTTTTCCTTGTCAGCCAGATGGCAAGCTTAGCAGTACCAGATAGGAAGTTCATCAAATAAATAAACAAACGTAAATAAAAAAACCAAGAGAGAAACATTCACCCAAATCATGAAACCACACTTTCAGAAGATCAGAAAGGCCAGATAAACGAAAACATTGAACAAACAAATGCTCCAGGGTCTCAACTTGGGAACAAAACAAACATTCCTCCCCCACATTCGGATCCAGGTGTGCTCTATTTATTCGTAACTATTGCCCCATGAACAATCCTCCACTGGAGATCTGCCGTCCGTTTCTCAATAGGGAGATTGTACATGGACCGCCAGCTGCCTTTCGGGGAGAATACCGGCCCCCAAAACCCTGCCCACTTCGACTCTTTCACCTCCGTCAGAGAGCGCAGATTCAGAACTTTCACACAGATGTGATACACTGTCTTCATCCCCACAAACTGGAACTTGCCCAGACGAGGATTTCTGAAGGACAGCAGGTGATCCTCTCCCTCCTGCCACTCTTCCACAGCTGGACTTATGGAAAGGGCAGGGAAGTTGGACACAGTGCCCTCATCCCATTGAGTGGAAAGAGTCCGGTTTTCCGCAAATGCTCTAAGCGGTCGTGGCAGGGCAGCACACACTTCCTTCACCACCCTATGCACCAGTCTGACAGATGTAATGTTGGCACTCCGCCCCAGCGTTTCTATCGACGTGGTTGACATCTTCATAAGATGACCAACTTGGTACAGCATGCCTCTCTTAAACAAGTTCGCAGACTAACAGATTGCAGCACTTGAGTGTCCATGAATTGATTGAAAAACAGTGGTTCCTCGAACAGCCACATGCCTGCCGTCTCCTCAAGAATGCGGGCTACGGTGAAGACTTGCCATGCATGTAAGACAGATGTGTAAAAAGCAGAAAGTCTAGTAAGGTCCACCTCCCCGGACTTCACGAGGAAAAGCTGCTTATCATAGCCCAAGTGGCCAACTCTCCTCAGGAGCAGTTTTGCAGTGTCCATCCAGCAGGGGCCACATCCGTAAAGGAGCCGTCGTGCAGTCTGAAGCCTCAAACATGTCGACCAGACCAAAAGAAATCCACGATGATCTTCTGAACCTCCTCAACCAGGCTCCTGGGCGGTGTCAAAGCAATAAGCCTATGCCAAAGAGCCGAAGCGACCAGATTAATGGCGACCAGAACCCTTCCCCTATATGACAGCTGTGGTAGCAACCATTTCTATTTAGAAAAGCGAGCACACACCTTCTCCTTAATTCCCTCCCACTTCTTCGTTCAAAGTCCTCAGAACCCAAAAATACCCCCAACACTTTGAGATCGGCTTTCCCCCACAGAAGACCTCCAGGAAGCTGAGGAATGTCCTGATGTGACCACTGGCCCACCAATACCCTCACTCACTAGAGAACAGCCGCACGAACCCAATGTCGACCAGACCAAAAGAAATCCACGATGATCTTCTGAACCTCCTCAACCAGGCTCCTGGGCGAAAGAGGGGGGGGGGGGAGATAAAATCTATGTGTGACATCATAAAGACAAATCGTCCTATGATCTCTGTGGACTATGTGACATAAAGACACATTTGTTGTCCTATGATGTCCTATGAAGCGTGACACACACACACACACACACACACACACACACACACACACACACACAGATTTCTTGCTTTTATAGAGTGATAAGACTGTGATGTCTGCTTGATGTCGTATGATTTTGATTTGATTTGATTTTGTATACTTTATTGATCCCCAGAGGGGAAATTGTGGGCATCCACCTAGATGGATGAAGCAGCCACGGTACGGCGCTATCCCTTTACCATTCACACATGCATTCACACCTAGGGCCACTTTAGAGTCTCCAATTAACCTAACCTGCATGTTTTTGGCCAGTGAGAGGAAACCGGAGAACTCCCGGAGTAAACCCACACAGACATGGGGAGAACATGCAAACTCTACACAGATCACTGTTGGTCAGGGACTGGGATCGAACCAGGGATCCCATGGCCAAGGGTGAGTTGCTGTGCTGCCGCAGTGCTAACCACTGCTCCACTGCACCGCCCAATGATGTCATGTGCTCTACTTCTTCTCCTGCCTGTCACCGTTATGTGTTATGTTGCTTACCTGTGTCTATATACTGTATGTCTTAAAGGGAGTCATGTGCTCGGTCTATGTCTTTATGATGGCATTGCGAGTCCTATGATGCCTGAGATCATTGGATCATCGTAGGACATCAGGCAGACATCATCAGGCGTCCTATGATGTCCTGTGCCTGTCACTGTTATGTGTTATGTTGCTTACCTGTGTCTATATACAGTATATATACAGTATATACACACTACCGTTCAAAAGTTTGGGATCGCCCAGACAATTATTTTGTTTTCCATGAAAAGTCACACTTATTTAACACCATGAGTTGTAAAATGAATAGAAAATATAGTCAAGACATTGACAAGGTTAGAAATAATGATTTGTATTGGAAATAATTTTTTCCAGATACTCAACCTGCTCAAAGGAAGGTCAGTTTTATAGCTTCTCTAACCAGCTAAACTGTCTTCAGCTGTGCTAACATGATTGCACAAGGGTTTTCTAATCATCCATTAGCCTTCTGACACAATGAGCAAACACATTGTACCATTAGAACACTGGAGTGATAGTTGCTGGAAATGGGCCTCTATACACCTATGTAGATATTGCACCAAAAACCAGACATTTGCAGCTAGAATAGTCATTTACCACATTAGCAATGTATATTAGATATTAGAGTGTATTTCTGATTAGTTTAAAGTTATCTTCATTGAAAAAACAGTGCTTTTCTTTCAAAAATAAGGAAATTTCTAAGTGACCCCAAACTTTTGAATGGTAGTGTATGGCTGCCTGATATCCTATGATGTCATGTGCTCTACTTCTTCTCCTGCCTGTCACTGTTCTGTGTTATGTTGCTTTCCTCTGTCTATATTTACTGTATATACAGTATGTCTTGTAGGGAGTCATGTGCATGTCCTGTGCCATCATATAGACATCATGTCTTTATGACGGCATTGTGAGGCCTATGTCACCTGAGATCATAGGATCATCATAGGACATCAGTAGGACATCATAGGCCGTCCTATGTCTGTTGCTTACCTGTGTCTCATGAAGATATGAGGCCACCCTATGAGATATGAGGCCGTCCTGTGCCGTCATCCATCCATCCATCCATCTTCTTCCGCTTAATCCTTTTCGGGTCGCGGGGGGGCTGGAGCCTATTCCAACATCTTTGGGTGAGAGGCAGGGTACGCCCTGGACAGATCGCCAGTCCATCGCGGCATCGTGAGTCCTATGATGCCTGAGATCATAGGATCATCATAGGACATCAGGCAGCCATCATAGGCCATCCTATGATGTCCTACACAGAGATTTCTTGCTTTAATAGAGCGATATTGATAGATGTACTTTATTGATCCCAGACCGGGAAATTACAGTGTAATAGCAGCCCAACCAACAGAAAAACACACAACATAACTGAAAAGTAGTTACCCCGGGGAAGTAAAGTAAAAATGCTTAGATAACTTTATATACTTCATAGGCTAGTACTAGGTTAAATGGATGATGATCCTTCTGAGTCAATGGATAGTACTGACTGTACAGAGAAGGATTATAAGGCACAGGGTGAAATGTGAAGTACCAATTATACTGTAAGGTGCAGTATGGCAGCATAGTTATGAGTTATTGTACAGTGAAATGGCATGTGGCAGGAAAGATTTCCTGTACCTAACTGTTCGGCAGTGAAGCTGTAGCAGTCTGCTGGAGATGGTGCTCTGCTTTCTGTCCAATGTGTGGTGGAGGGGGTGATCAGGATTGTCCATGATGGATAACAGTTTGTTCAGTGTCCTCCTGTCCACCACAGTCTCAAAGGTCTCCAGCCTGAGACCAATCACAGAGCCAGCCCTCTTGATAATCTAGTCAAGTCTGTTGGTGTCACTGGCTCTGATACTGCTACCCCAACAGACAGCAATGAAGAAGATGGCACTGGCAACAACAGACTGATAGAAAAGCTCCAGCATCTTGTTGCACTCATTGAAGGATCTCAGCTTCCTCAGAAAGTCGAGTCTGCTCATCCCCTTGTTGTACGCAGCATCGGTGTTAGATTTCCAGTCCAGTCTGCTGCTGATCGTGACATCCAGGTGTTTGTAGTCCTCCATTGCCTCCCCCCAATCCGCAATGGTTGTGAAGGCATTCTTTTCTTCCTGAAGTCAATCACCATCTCTCTGGTCTTGCTGACATTTAGTCTCAGGTGATTCTGCTCAGTCCACTCCACAAATCTGTCTACCTGTCCCTGTACTCCCCCTCCTCTCCCCTTCTTATACACCCAACAACAGCTGAGTCATCAGAGAATTTCTGCAGGTGGCATGACTCGGTGTTGTACTGAAAGTCAGGGGTGTATAAGGTAAAGAGAAAAGGAGAAAGCACAGTCCCCTGTGGAGCTCCTGTATCATTAACCACCACATCAGACAAGACACTGCCCAGCCGGACAAACTGTGGCCCGCCTGTCAGGTAGTTGATAATCCAGGAGATCACAGAGCTGTCAGCCCCCATCACCCGCAGCTTCTCATCCAGCAGTGGTGGTTGGATGGTGTTAAATGCACTGCAGAAATCAAAGAATGTGATTCTCATAGTGTGTCCTCCTCCATCCAGGTGCAAGTGAGCTCATTGCAACAGGTAGATGACAGCGTCTTCAACTCCTAAATGGGGCTGATATGCAAACTGCAGAGGGTCCAGCCATGTCTTCACCTGTGGCCTCGGGTGGGCTAAGACCAGTCTCTCCAGGACCTTCATCACATGAGATGTGAGGGCAACTGATCGATAGTCATTCAGGTCAGAAGAAGACAACTTCTTGGGGACAGGAACCAGGCAGGACGTATTCCATAGCACCGGTACTCTCTTCAGACTCAGGCTCAGGTTGTACAGGTGTTTCAGTATTGGAGCTAGCTGGTTGGCTCAGGTCCTCAGAGATGCCATCAGGGCCCACAGCCTTCTGCTGGTGAAGTTTCTCCAGCTGTTTCCTCACCTGGCCTGTAGTCACAGTGATGTGGGGGTTGGTGCTGATGTATTCAGTGGGGAGGAGGGGGGCTGAGGGGAGAGAGAGGTGCTGTACAGGGGAGTGAGGGGGGAGGGGTGTGTGGGGATCTGACTGTGTTGTGGGGGTAACAGACAGTGAATTGAATCTATTAAAAAACAGATTCAGCTCACTGGCTCTCTCAAGGCTCTCTGCTGTCAGTCTGTCTCTCCCCTTATACCCAGTGATGTTTTTCATTCCAGACAAATCTCTCTCATATTCTTCTGCTGGACTTTTTCCTCCAGCTTCCTCCTATAATTGTCTTGACACCTCAGCATCTCTGTCAGTTCGTGCTGCACGCTCCTCAGTTCCTCCCTGTCTCCAGACCTAAAAGCTCTCTTCTTGTTCAGAAGTGCTTTCAGATCACTGGTGATCCATGGTTTGTTGTTGGGGAAACAGTGCATGGTCTGAGCTGGCATGGTTGTGTTTTCACAGAATCTGATGTATTCTGTGATGCAGTCAGTCATGTTGTCTGTGTCCTCCCATGTGGCCGTCCTGGGTATGACATTAAACTGCATCCGGGTGAGGGGGTCTGTTGGACTAGGAGGATGATGGAGTGCCTCTTAACCCTCGCTGATACTCCCAGGTGTCCCTTAGGCAAGGACTAGTACCTGTTAGCCTCCCTTACCAGGGTTATGGTAAAACTCTCCAACAACTTTGTGTGTTATAATCCCCTAAGGGGACCCAGGGTTAAAGTGATTCCGAGCACCCCCTTGCTGATCATATGAGGTGGCAAATGGGGCAACTTGTTTGCCTTGAGTTGCGACCTGTGTCAGTGGAGGAAGAGATCCTGGTTCTTGAGGAATGCGTCTTGCTGTGGCTCTCACAAGTCCAACACAGTGCTTTGGCTCCTTCTTCACTTAGACAGGAGGTTGGAAGGGCCCGGTCCAGTCAGTCGGCTTGTCAAGGTCTACTCTGGGATGTCTTTTGTCAGTATAACATCTCCTAATCCCAGAAGCCTATGGCGGAGGGTCATTCGAGTAATTTGCACTTTTGTGCTTTGTTGCTCAAGTGTACCATCCCTGTATTCCTGGTACATAACCTGCAGGAAGTCCGCGGCTCTGTGCATCCCCTTGTAGGGTTCTGAGGAGAGTGGGGAGCAGGGATGATGAATCATACTCTATAAAATATGGCTACTAAAAAAACCCCTAAAAAACGAATGTTGGAAGATGATGTGGATGACCCAGGAATTAGCAGGATGGCTCAAATGGTGATAATTAGCCGAGGCTTATTTTTTTTTTTTTCCACAATATCTTTATTGAACCTTTTTTTTTTTTTTAACAAACATGATACAAACAATCAAACACTAACGCTAAAGTACTACAAAAAAAAAAAAAATGCACTAAAAACACCAACAACCACCAACAAAATCAAGTCTTCAACAATGCTCCTCTGTTTAGTCTAGACAATCCAATACATTAGTATACATATTATGTTCACCAGTTTGGAATTTACAAGGTCCACACACATCATTCACCTTCTTCTTCAAGAGTTATGTTTAAATTTTTTACATAATCAATAAAAGGTCTCCATATATTCTCAAACACAATTTCCTTTGATTTCAGTATATATGTTATTCTTTCTAATGGAAGGTTTGTTAACATCTGTCTTAACCACTGAGTCACATCTGGTCTATGAGTCTTTTTCCATAATAGTGCAATACATTTTTTGGCATTAAGCAAACTGAGGTCTATGAATGTTCTTTCACTTTTATTGAAATTATGCTTTTCTGGGTACAGACCCAACAAAAACAGTTTAGGATTCAATATGATTTGTTTTGAGATTATTTTTTCAATTGTTACCCTCACCTCCTCCCAAAACATTCTTATTAATCTACATTCCCATAAACATTGAAATAGGGTTCCTTTACTTTCCATGCATTTTGTGCATGTATCTGGTATATTTTTGTTATATCTATTTAACTCCTCCGGTGTAACATACATCCGCATTAACCATTTGAAATGTATCAATTTAAGGCGTGCATTTATTGATTTGGTTTGAGCTTCTGTACAAGCCAATTCCCATTGTTCCTCTGAAATTTCAATTTGCAGATCTTCTTTCCAGTAGTTTAATCTTTTCAGTGAATTTTCACTTGAAGATAGTGTCAATGAGTTATAAAACTCTGAAATAATACCCTTTCTTTTACTATCTTTCATCATCATTTTTTCCAAGGATGAATAAATAGGTCGAGTGAGAGCTTTATTTTGATTTGATCGAATAAAGTTTCTAAGTTGAAGATATTTAAAAAAATGTGTTCTATTGAGATTAAATTTGATCCTCAGCTCTTCAAAAGACATTATGTTGTCTGCACATGGCAAATATAAATCCTGAATCTTTTGTATCCCTTTTAAATTCCATACTTTAAATACAGCGTCCGCTCTCCCTGGTTTAAAATATTGATTACCCCATATTGGACTAAATTGTGACAATAACTGTGGTTCTTTTAAATAGTTTTTAGCTTCACACCATATTTTGATCATATGCTTTACAAATGGATTTTTAACTTGTTTTTGTAATTTTTTTGCCGAATCTGAGTATATGAATATGGGAAGAGGTAAAGGTAAATTGTATGATTCCATTTCAGTCCAGTGAGGGAGATCATTTGATGAAAAATATGTCATAGACCTCAGTTGTGCCGACCAATAATACAACATAAAATTTGGACATTTCAGACCTCCACGATCAAATGGTAAATATAATAAAGACAGACGTAATCTAGCCCTCCTGTTGTTCCATATAAATTCCACTAACTTTTTTTTTATTCTTGAGAATAGATCTAAAGGTGGTGATAAGGGAATGTATTGAAATAAATAAAGTATTTTAGGTAAAATATTACTTTTAAGTATATTGATTCTCCCGATCATCGACATTGGTAGTGACATCCATCTCTGAGTTAACTCATTGATATCTGACATTAAGGCTTCATAGTTGACGCTGGCGACTGATTCTAGCTTAGGCATAATTTGGATTCCTAAATATTTAAACTGATTTACAACATTGAATTGATTTGCCTCAGGGGCTGGGTAATTTCTCTGGGTCTCATTTAGCGTTAATATTGAAGATTTAGTTTTATTTATTTTATATCCTGATATTTCCCCAAAATTCTTTATTAAATTCAACAAGGTTGGAATTGATTTTTTTAGATTCGACATAAACAAAATTATATCATCGGCGTACAGGGAGATTTTATGTTCTGTTGGTCCAACTTTAATTCCATATATTTGTGAATGTAAACGTATCGCTATCGCTAAAGGTTCAATTGCCATAGTAAACAGTAAAGGTGAAAGTGGACAGCCTTGTCGACATCCTCTATTGATTTTTATTGGTTTTGAAATATTATTTGTTAGGATTTCTGCTGTAGCATTATTGTATATTATTTGAACCCATTTTATGAAATTATTTCCAAGTCCAAACCTTTGTAGGACTTCAAAAAGAAAGGGCCATTCAACTCTATCAAAGGCCTTTTCGGCGTCCAATGATAGGAGAGCTGTATCCGGTGCTTCTTTATTAAAATAAATAATATTAAATAGTCTTCTTACATTATGGAAGCCTTGTCTACCCTTTATAAAGCCATTCTGATCTCGATTAATATTTGGTAAAATTTCTTGTATTCGTCTTGCTAAAATTTTACAGATTATCTTAAGGTCGGCGTTTAATAGGCTTATTGGTCTCATATTTTCACATTTATTAGAGGGCTTACCTGGTTTTGGCAGCAGTATAATTAAGGCATTATTTATGTATGATGGTAAATTATTATTTTGAAATGCTTCTAAAACCATTTCCAAAAAAGGTTTTATTAATTTATTCTTAAATTTTTTATAAAGGTCAACTGGAAGACCATCTGGTCCTGCACTTTTTCCTGATTTCATATTATCAATGGCTAGCCCAACTTCTTCTTGACTAATTTTAGACTCCAATATCTCCCTGTTTTCATTTGGTATACACGGTATAGATAGTTCGTTCAAAAACCCATTTAGTTTTGTTAAATCAGGTTCATTTTTGGTATCATATAATTTTTCATAGTAATCTCTAAAGGCTCTATTAATTTCTAAAGGATCTATAACTACCTGTCCATTACTTATAATACTGGTAATTGGTGTTTTAATTTCCAATTGTTTAATCTGCCATGCTAATAATTTTCCTGATTTTTCACCTTGTTCATAAAAAGATTGTTTCAATCTTAGAAGACTCGAGGCAGCTCTATTCGCTGATTTTTTGTCGTATTCAGCTCTCAAAATCAGTAATTCATTCTCCAACCTTGGGTCACTTCCTGCATACACTTTTTCCTGAAGACTTTTTATTTTATGTTCCAATTTAGCTCTCTCCTCTCGAGTCTTCTTAGATTTTGATCCTGTATAACTAATATGTCCCCTAATAAAAGCTTTGAAAGCCTCCCACTTTACACATGCTGATGTTTGTGTAGTATTGATGTCAAAGAACTCGTCTATCTGTTTTTCTATATACTTGACAAATTCCTCATCCTGAAGCCATTTATGCTGAAATTGCCATCTACCTGATTCCTTTGTCAATTTTTTATCTACATATATTAGACAACAGGGTGCATGATCAGAGATCACGATGTTATCATAAAAGCAGTTTTGAATCTTGGACCTTAATTCTGTGGAAATCAAAAAATAATCAATACGTGAGAATGTCTTGTAGGTACTGGAATAACAAGAATAGGCTTTAACTTGTGGTTTCATTTCTCTCCATATATCTAACAATCTCAATTCTTTCATAAAATGATTAATAGTCATCCTACATCCAATGTGCGTACAATCCAGTCCTGTTGATCTATCCACACCTGGATTCAATGTACAATTAAAATCCCCTGCTATTATATGTTGCCCTGTAAGTGATGATAAGATGAGAAATAAATTAGCAAAGAACTTCTGATCATCTATATTGGGACCATATAAGTTCACAAGATTTATATTTTCTAATAGCAAAGAACCTTGAATGATTACATATCTTCCAAATTTGTCTCCAATTACATTTTTCACTTGAAAAGGAACTGATTTATGTATGAGAGTCATAACTCCCCTGGCTCGGGATGAAAATGAAGAGGTGAATACACTTCTCTGCCATCTACTCCTAATTCTTTTAACATCCTCCTCTATCAGATGAGTTTCTTGTAAAAACACAATTCTTGAACCCATGTCCTTTATTTTATTCATAACTTGTTTAAGTTTTTTTAAATTTTGTAGACCTCTGCAATTCCATGAAGTTAAATTAAGATTAACACTTTGGTCCATGATCAATAGAGAGTTTGGGATTACCTTGCAGTGTAAACATGCTCATACAGAGAAGCAAAAACATGAGTGGTTGAACATTCATCCTACAAACTACACACAAACAAATTTCCCCTTCCCACACTTGTGGCAAACCCCCCAAAATCAAAAGAAAAATTCTGTCTCCCGATATAGCCATCGACCGTTCCACACCCACGGGGAACAGCCTAAGCCACTCCTTCTTCATCCTCCCAATCACCCTAACTCTACTGCTTTTAATGACGTAACATTAACTCTCCTCTGTAGTTTTCCAACTTAACTCCAAAATTTTTAACAACTTTGTACATCATAGTTTTTTTTGTTTGTTTGTTTTGTTTTTGTTTTGTTTTTTTAATATATAATACAATCTATATTTTGTAAACTTACTATTTACTTCAAGTCAGTCAGATGCCTGTGCAAATGCTTAATTATTCTACCTTATATTTTGTTCATGCTTAGCTCCCACCAGTCTCTTCTTCTTCTTTGATCTTCTTGATGAACTCCTGCGCCTCCTCTGGGGTCTTGAAGATGTGGGTTCTGCCCTCATACGTGGTCAGCAGTCTCGCAGGATAGATTACACCATGACGAATCCCAAGGTTGCGCAGCTCCTTACGTACGGGATCAAACTGCTTCCTCAATTGCTGGATTCCTGTGGCCAAATCTGGGTAGAACCGCGCCTGCTGGTCCTGGTGTTTAATCTCTCCTTTTTTAGCTCGTGCAGCGTTGAAGATCTTCATCCTGTCTCTGTTGTTAAGAAACTTCATAATTAAGGTCCTCGGCGGTCCCTTATCTCTCCGTGGGCCAATGCGATGTGCTTTTTCCAGAACCACTGCTGATTGCAACTCCTCGCTGCCCAGCACCTCCGGAATCCACTTTTCCAGAAAGGAACATACGTCCCGACCTTCTGATTCCTCTGGAAGACCCACCAGCCTCAAATTATTCTGTCTCGACCGAGATTCCAAATCCAAAATATTATCTTCCAGAGATTTATTTTTTTTTTTCCAAAGTGCGCACCTTTAATTGAAGACGGGTGACGTCATCTTCAGCACTAGCGAGACGGAGCTCCATCTGCGCCGTTCGTTCTACACAGTCACCCAATTCCTTTCTTATTCCTTCCAACGCTGTCATAATCCCATCAAATCTAGAGGAAAAGTCCGCTCTCATTGAACTCATGGCAGCCATCAGCGCATCTGCGCCATTCCCCGCAGATATCGCAGCGTTGCCAGCCTCCTCCGCCATATATGGAGTTTTGTTTACTGCGTCACAGACCTGAAAGTCCGTTAATTTGGACTGTTTCGGCGGCTCGCTTTTTCCTTTTCCTGGTTTTCCAGCCTTAGGCTTCGCCGACATATCTTCGCCCAAATGCTGGGATACGTTCTGTCCCAAATGAGAGAGTTATTTGCCGATTTTTTTTTTTCCAGGAGCAGAGCAGAGCGAGACACGTCCGTCCTACGTGGCAACCATAACCGGAAGTCAGCCGAGGCTTATTGTTTTAGAGTTGCTGTCGTCAGATATGCCTCTTTCTAAGCTGTCCCCTTTTGCTATACAGAAAGGAATTTCAGGTATTGCGGGGTCAGTTCAGGATGTTAAAAAACTGAGGTCTGGCCAGATTTTGGTGGAATGCTGAAAGAAATCTCATTCTGAAAATTTGTTACGGTGTAATGTGCTAGCTGGTGTTCCAATGAAGGCTTTTCCTCACCCTTCTCTAAACAGCTGCAAAGGAGTAATTCGTACTAGAGAACTCCACGATATGGAAGAGGATGAAATAGCCTCAGAACTGCAACAACAAGGAGTAACACGTGAAGAGGATAACCATTAAAAGAGATGACCAAAGAGTAAAAACTGGCACTTACATTCTGACGTTCAACTGGCATCAACTCTCAGAAAAAATCCAAATAGGATATGAGTGTAACTGTTGATACCTTTATTCCAAACCCATTGAGATATTTTAACTGCCAAAAGTTTGGCCATGGCTCCGCAGGATGTAAGAATAAATCTGTCTGCTGCAAATGTGGAGAAGAAAGGCATGAGTTGGCCTGCACAACACCTCCCACA